>OX375867.1:85927876-86519680 GCA_947359475.1 Heligmosomoides polygyrus bakeri
ATTTGACATGAATTATTTGCAGATTAATTACTGGTATTGCCACATGAGTCGTGTAGGAAGAAACTCCAGACACGCTGCTAGAACTGCCCTGCCTAAGCTGGAGTATCATCAGCGAAGCATAAATGATAAGAAATAAATTCGACGTTTGATTAAAAAAATCGAAATTTAAGCCTCCCTCGCTAGTGTCTTTTAATTGACAATTTTCTGGCAACTCGAAGGCTCACCTCTAAAGTACGGCGAGGCCAAATATCAAAATATGTAGCTTCACAAAGGCTTTGAAAAAGATGCTAGGTATATATTAGCCTTTTCTTAAAATTCTATCTCGTATTTCGGGGAAAGTGTTCTGCATAATGTTATATTTCATTCGAAAGAGAATGATTTGCCCTATCAGAAGATCGCTTTTTCCGATTTCTATTTTTCCCCATTTTGACCCTTAAAGTGCAAAGTAAAAAAGAAAAGAAAAATAACCTTCGCCGACTGTTCCTTTTCTCTGCTTACGTTTGAAATTCTTGCTTTCAACATTGATTCGCCTTCGCCGACTGTTCCTTTTCTCTGCTTACGTTTGAAATTCTTGCTTTCAACATTGAGAGGATGATTATCTCCACAAAATCGTGTGTTGGGCATTTTTGTTCATTTTTGATTTTTGTTAATTTTCAGGACATTAAAGTGAAGTATTCAGAGGACAAATTTGTTTACCAACGCTTTCTAGAATAAACCATCCTTCTTCATAAGTTTTATAACATTGTGCGAAAATATTCAAACACGAGCAGAGAGATGGATCTGTCGGCGAAGGTAATTTTTCTGCTTTTTGACTTTACACTTCAATGAGCAAAAAATTGACAAAGTCAAAACGGAAAAGAAGCAGAACATACTTTGTTAGGCAACACGTCCTTCTCTTTTGTATGGTGAATAAAATTTTGCAAAAAACTTTCAGCAAATTTCAGAACAAAATGTAACAAAAAGCATATCACCGTGAAGGTGAACAACCACGTCCATCCCGCGAAATTGAACACTTATCGTTAGGAGAAGAATGGGAAGAAGAAAACGAGGAAGAGGAGATAAAGAAGGACAGTGCTGTGGAATACTCGAAAACTATCTGAAATCGTATCTAAATGATTAAAGGGTGAAGGGCGGCATTAACAAGTCCCTTTTTGGACGCGCCACGCCTTCTACTTCTGTGGGTTATCGTGGAGACGTCCTGGAGTCGTATTCGGCCTACGTAGCGACTTGCGGTTGGCAGAAGAAAGATAAAATCTGTGCTGCGTGCTTCCCAGACAAGTCTGGCATCAACTCACCAACCCATTTGGTGGTCTGGGGTTTGGAAAGTTTGGTGTTCGTGGCTGCCCAAGCCAAAGAGCCCTAGAATTTGCTCTAAACACGACACCACGTTGAGAAGTGACAGGTTTACGCTTATTGTAAGTTTATATTTTTCTTCCAAGTAAGGTTTATATTTTTTCCTTCTCTAACTTTTTCGTTGCTAAAAAAACGATTAAAAAGAATAGAGAAAGGAAGAGGAAATATATCTGCTGATACTTAATCACTAATATCCAAATACTCTGGAAATTTAGATAAATATTCGTGTTCTTCTTTTAGCTATGCTACAATTTTTTATAGCTGTTGTGTTGTGTAAATAGTGTATGTTGTTTATGGTACGTTATTTGGTTAACGTAGAATAAATAAATCAATGAATAAACAAATATTTATTTGTGATATACACCAGTCGCGACGAAACTTGCCGAAGAGAAGAAAACACTGACATGTGTATTAAGTGGTCTTGTCAAACACTGTGTAGGGCAAGTACATATCTCCACAGTATTATGGCGAAAACAAATGCGTGGCGCACTCCAAAAAGGGCTGATTTACATGCACGCGTTATCTTCCTAGCCGCACATCCGTGAACGATTTTGACCCATAGCAAACTTTGCATTTAAACTGAGTTGTTTCACTAGCCTACTTACGCACACCCTTTCAGAATGCGCCACGCGTTTGTTTTCGACGCAATATTGCACAGAAACCCGCCATATGAATCCCCACCATTCAGTAGTTGAGGAATTCGACAAAGCTGAGATAAACAAGAAAGAATTCGTTATTCTAACACTTTAAATCTACATACTGCTCTCCCAGCATGTGTGATGGATTCGAATAGCAGCAAATGCAGCTGTTTAGGTGATTTTCGAGCTGATTTTTATGAGGAAGTTGTAGCAGTGAGTAGGTGCTTGAGCACATAAAACTGCAGAGCTTCCTGCAGCTCCGTGCAAATTGCTCTGTTGGTGCTTTTCTATGGCTACACTTAAAGAAAATCATGGAATATATCGCGGTTCCTTTCATTCCGGTGAGCGATGACTCAGATTCAATAGCAAATTCATTTCATATCCAGTACAGCTTTCCTTCTCGGCGTTCTCATGGGTCATACAACTAGTCAATGAGGTGTAGTGCAGTGGTGCGGGCCAGAATTTGAATGGTAAACACTGTGTTGTTAGGCGGGTGGGTTCTACAAGCCATGGCATAGGCAAACAGGCATTCAAGGCCTGTCATGGTCTGCACAATTGGGGCAAAAGTAATGTAGAATTCATGGCGCATTCTAGGCAGGAATTGACTAACGCTGCTCTCTGTCCTTTGTCCTTAAACTCAAAGTTCTTCACTTCACAGTACTCAGGTATTTTGGAGATTTATATGTAATGCTTTTACAAGGTGCTCAGTCTCGCTGTAATACCTCAGCTGCAACCTACATAAGATGGTCCCTCCTTCATTGTTAGTAAGTCTGCGTATTCTGCGTGCGTGTTTATTTATTTATTTATTTATTTATTTATTTATAGCTGCACCTTCAGTGTGCTTATAAAACAGGGTAATAACAACACAGCAAACTTGCACAAATTTTGTTAACACACGCGGAACATCAGAGTAAGACATGACATCACAATGCATTTATTTTTTCCTCCTTCTTCCCTGGTGCTTTGCAACCATTCAGGAGTACGAGTACAAGTAACCCGAATCAATGAGTAATGTAAAATGCGAATAATGGTAACAGGACAATTTAAACTAATCATGTTTTAAGAGAAGAGTTTTATTGCAGTAGAGCAGTGCAGAGGAGTTGAGTTAAATAGCTCTTAATAGGAGAATGTGATAGAAAGATGTTGCTTCGTCATGTAGGCAGGCTGGTCTTTGATGTGTTTTTGAGAGCTGGCCAAGAGTACCTCCAGACTGAATAAAACTTGATGGAGCTGATACCCATATAATGTGTTCTCAAGCAGATGATTGATCGACATCTGCTCCTTCGAAGTTGAAGCTGACGTCTGACGGAAATGTACTTCTGCAGCTCGGTGTGCACCATCACTGCCACCGTACATATATGCTCATTTGAGTGCTTCTGAACGCTGCCACGTCCAAAAAATCCTCAAGCGTCCCTTTCCGGAGTTTTTGTCGCAGATTTCTGACAGCTAATCCTTCGGGACAGGCTCCGCCTGACGCGGACCAAGTCCTCAACGTCGACGCGAAATTACATATGGACCCGGAAATGAATGAGATGTCACGGATTCCTTGAGGAGCTGTACGGGTGCTGAACATCATGTATGGCTTGTTGTGTTTCTTACAAAGATAAATTGAAAAGGAAAGGAAAGTGGAAATCATGCTTGGTGATTATATTAGGGGGGGGGCTAAAGTAATGAGACAAATTGAAAAAAAATCTCTATAACTCAATCACAACTCAACGATGCTGAGGAATGTGTCGCCATTAAGGACAATGGCTTGCTGCCATCGCTCAGCCAATTTCCTGATCCCATTATTCCAGAACTGCTTGGGCCTGGTGTTGATAAACTGCTCGATATGGTTGTCAAGGACTGCTTGGGTTCTTGTGTCCCTTCCAACCAGGATTACCTGTAGGCTCAAGAAGTAGTGGTAGTTGCATGGAAAGATGTCCGGCGAATACGGTGGTTGAGGCATGTGAACGTAGCCCAGCTGTGCAAGCTTATCCGTAGTCACTTGTTCCCGATGGGGTGCGGCGTTGTTGAAGAGGAGAGGACCTTCTTGAAGCGCTGCGACTGAATAAGTTCGAGTCGCAGGTCCATCTCTTCTATTTCGTTTACCATGCCTTGGAGTCAATCGTCGTGCTTTTGGTAAACAGCTTCCAGTATACCGGTCCATGGGCGCAGACCCAAAAGCTCTGAAGGTGCTTCTCGCCGTGAACATCTCGCCGAACGAAGGTCGGTAACGGATCACCAGGCCTCACCCAGACTCGCTGCTTAGCAGGGTTAAGGTAGAATACGTACTTCTCATCTTGCGTGGCTATTGAGTCCAGGCTGCTAGGGTTGGGAATTGGAGGAGATTTGCGCGACACAGGTCGACTCATCAGTCTGGGGTTTCGGCATGAGACAGGCTGCGGTTTTGGCATGCTTCTGGAAAGGACGGAAGTGGTCACTTCTCAAGTGGCCTTCAGTAAGTAGCATACAAGCATACAAATACGATAAGCACGAAACCAGACTCCAGACACAAGATATTTGGACACGGCATGGAGAGTCTCACTACTTTTGCCCCCCCCCCCCTCTAATATCCCCCCTCCCTCCCCTCCTGGGGGGGGGGGGGCGGATGGTTTAATTACCCTTAAGCTGCGGAGCCGAGATTAGAATTAACTATCAAACCTGAGGTGACAGGTGATCAGGAGGTAGCACGATAGTTCGTCGACAAACATATCTAGGAAGATGACAAAGCAACTCTTTCTACGGCTTTACCCAGGGTTATATGGGTATATAGGTATATGGGTAGGATAGACATTGAAGCATTACCTGGAATTCGCAAAAGCGTGGAGATGTGTCAATCTTGGTGCACAGTCTCGCAAAACCAACAGATCAAATAGAATTTTATGTCGAGATTCATGGAAAGTCTACGAAGTTTCAGTGTTATGCCTTCTCTCTCCTGCTTGCTTACAGACGTATGACCTAGTGAATTAGGGTTCTCAGAACTGGACAGATGTGGAAGCACTGGATCATTCAGGAGCGGAACACATGCTAGCATGTTATTGCAGAAGAAGGTGCACGGAACGGATCATTAAAGACGAAGTCATGAAGATTGGCTACGCTGCAGATGAGAACATCGAAGTGTGCAGCGTAATTTGTAGAGCTCCATTTCAGTTCAACGAGACGTGGTTTCACGGCCTCTTGGACGGCAAAGTGGTCTGATACAAGATTAAGGTGGCTGATAAGACCATCCCTAATGATGTGGTAAAACTGTACCATTCACGGAATTATATAATATCCTCGCGCCGGTTTCAACAACCGCTTGCAGTCCGGTAATGGTGAAAAGTACCGCCAAAGCCCCTGATACGAGATTCATCAGCATCAGGTTTGGCGGCACTTGTTACCGTTACCGCCCGCTGATCGATGATTCAGGACGCTGAATACCAAATTTATCGTCTACCAGCTATCCCCTACTGGCAAACTTCCCTATGTTACCTTACCTATCGTGAATCGGGCCTCAGAGCATTCCATTTCCCGAAGAGATCCCCATAGAGATGGGTTCACGCTCGATCAGCGTCCAGTGCATATCTCACAACTCTTCAGATTGCGCGTCTGCTCGAGTAATCTTCTGGAGAAAACGCGCAGTCAACACATCAAATCAGCTGAGGCGTGTTGCGGTGCGGAAATTCAGGTTCCCTCACGAGCGAAGAGCAGGCTAGCTCTTTCCCTCTTCTTCCGTCTATTTTCATCTTGGGACCCTTCGAGCACCGCGCATCATTCTCGGCCGGCCGTTACGGGTAATGGCTTTCTTGCCAATCGAGGTCGGCGCACACTCCCTGGCCGGACCTCGTGCGAGAAGAGGTAGGCCTACAACGGGTTCATTTCGTTGAGCGTGGAATTCCCCTCGGGACTCACCACCCATTTCTTTCAATTTGTGAATGACGTGAGTACTAGGCTCAGTCCACAAATAGGTACACACTGCTACAAAGGGAAATTCCACGATGTTCATGAGAACGGGAGAGCTTCTGAAGCCCCATTTTCGCTCGGCGGAGCGAAGATCTCCGAATGCTCCAGCTGCGAGTATCTGTGTCGTGAAAGCCATGTCGGCGCATTTTCGATGTTCATCATACTCGTGTTGCAATCTTTGAGCTGCTTGTGGGTTTTTACAGACACTGATGGCTTCTCGAATCCTCCTGACATTCAGAAAATTGTCGGAATTCTCTGTCGTTTCTCACATTTGCTTGACATGTGCAAGACAGCACTTTTTATGCGCAGCGAGAGGACAGGCTAACATTCTCTCTTCTCTACCAACAGAGGAGTTCATCGCCCTCACATGGCAATATTCAACACCCAAGTCCCAGAAATTCCACAAATTGAAATGAACTTCAGAGAGTTTGATGAAGCTGATGATTTGGGAGCGGCTCTCACAAAATGCAAGCATTTCCAGCACTCCTTCCTTCGATGCAGGCTTGGATGATAGCAGTCGGGACCTGACACATGAAAGTGTGTCTAAAAGTCTAATTTTTTCTCCACTATTTGAACTCCTTTAAATGAGTGTGTTACACTAAGAGGGGCCGTTTCCAGCAGATCATTGATTACTATTGCTTACTATTTTACTTTCGAAAAGTTTTAGGTAGAGAACGATTTCTAGAAGTTTCCGGCCAGCGAGCCGGAATACCTGATTGTCTCCAAGCGACCGCTTCCTCAAAATTAGAAAATGGCCGAGTTTGAACCTTGATTGCGGCTCATTATTCTTGAATTAGAGATACAAACTTTTAGTGAGCAGTGTATCGTTCACAATTGGAAGGCTTCACATAAGTTGAGAAGGCCTCCGGAGTTCCGAGCTTCGCCGACGTTCGAAAATCAGAGACGCTGTCACATGGGCCAAGTCATCGAAAATTAGGTGGGCCGGCCACGTAATGCGCTTCGCAGATACCCGCTGGACAAGAGTCGTTACCGACTGGATTCCGCGGGATTTGTAGAGAACACCAAGACATGCACTAACCCGTTGTAACAACTCCTTCGTGAAGGCCCTGGACGAACGATATAGCGCCGTTTGGTCCCTCAAGCGAGGAGGATCCATTGGAGCCCTATGGAACGCGACAGGTAAGAATGGAGACGCTGCTGGCGTCCACTTGAGCAACTCGATGATCAACGGGACAACAACTGATACAAGTGACAGGTGAAAGTTTCTTAGGTCGACCCGAATGTGGTTTTCAAGCAGGATGTTTGCAGACGTGATTCATTTGATGTTACGGGTGCAACGCTTGACGTGCATCAAATACATAACGCGGCCTTGTCAGCCGTTTTTTATTTCTGGAAAAAATAGCGGACGTTTTTCTTTGCTTTCAAGGAACCGACTGGAGCGTGCCGAAAGGTCGATGAGTTACTTTCATAAAAACCGGAATGGATCTATGGAATATTTATGTTGCGCTCACATATAAAGAGATGATTCAATTAGGAACCCATTCCAGAGGCCGGATTCGCCTGGCAAAGGAAAAGAAGTCGTCGTAGGTATGTGGAGATATGTCGTCAACCTTCCAGTTGGTTACATACCCGAGAATGGGTGAGGTATATGATGAATACCAGGTCATGGCATGTCTCTCTCTTCTACCCCCCCCCCCCCCCGGGTGTATCGTTTATGAATCCCTCAGGGTTCTTCGAGGATACAAACCGCGGTTACAGGACGAACGAGGAGCACCATAATTTCAGAAACGCCTAAAGGTTCTTAATCATCAGGGCTTGCTTTTCCTTGTTAGTTATTGCATGATCCATTACAATTCAAGGGCTTCTAAAGCCTTATTAAGCAGATGTTTGTAGGATCTTGGATCCTGGATCCCGCATACATTCAAGAGCAGACATAAAATTCTTATAATGGCGGCACTTCTTAAGTGACGAAAGCTTTGGAACTGGAACTATGATTGATTATGAAGAACACTGGACCTCTAAATTTGAACCTTATCTGTTTAATGGCTCTTTGATGAGGAATTGACAAGAAATCGAAGTGTGTTTCTTCGTTCAACCGGAGAAGGACGTGTTCATTCCATCGTGGGCAAATGCCTTATCAGTCGTTTCTGATTGTCGAAATCCTACCAACATTTGACTCTATAAGGGATAAAAGGATAACTGATAAAAGACGGCAACCTACTGTGGGTACAATTAAAAAAGAAATGGAGAAAAGCAATATTTTCAACCAAAGAATCAAAACAGCAACAAAACAAAGACAACGGAAATACCGCAGTCACGGCTTACATCGTTCGCTTTCCTCCACGTTGTTTTAAATCAAAGGAAACATTGATTGAGCATTGAGCTGTTCATGGCGATTCCTGCTTGAATTCAGGGGAATGCAGGCGCGATTTTAACATCTGTCAAAAAAGCATCTCGTTTTCTAGCCTCTATAAATAGCAGTGGAGTAACCTTATTCTAACATGAAGACAAAACAAAGATCCCGTTTACTTTAATAAAGGAAAAAATGATAAAGGACGATTGCTCAACCCCATTCGAGGTGCGCCACGCATTTTATTTCTACAGGATGTCGTGGAACCGATTGGAATATGTATGTGGCCATACAAAGCTTGACCAGCCAATGAACAAATCAGCGCTGTGCCCTTTACGGGCTAGTCTGGTACCGATTCACCGACCCCATAATGATGGAAAACTTGGCTGGCCAGGGCAGGAAGTCCGAACCAGGAACCTTGTAACATGAGCGCGCCACAGCCGGCAACACCTCCGTCTGCGCTACACGCGCCATATTTGCTCCGTTTCTCGGTAGTGGTTAATATCTTCTATAATTGCACCATCAAAATTCGTTTCTTTAAATTGTCCACCATTAGGTATTAGGGTATAATCAGAATCTTGCATTCGACGATTTCTGAAGATGAGTTTTTTTCAAATGAGAGCAGCACTGAGTATAACCTCAGCTCCTTCTTTTGCCCGTTCATCAAAAGGAAGGATATTCGTTACTTCCTTATAAAAAGAAGAGAGAAAAAATCACTGAATTCATAGAGTTCGGTGGAAAACAAAGTCCCGCATAAAATGATGTTTCTTTATACTTACCACGCCCCTGGTTTCCTGACACCATAACTTTTAATGAAACGGATCCTTTGGAACTGGTTCGGTGAGTGGTAGCGCAGACGGAGAAGGCACTGGTTTTTGTGAGTAGCCCGATTCCAAGTTCTTGGTTCGGATTTCCCGCCCAGCTCAATCAAGATCCCCTTCGAGGTCGGTGAATTTGTACTAGACTTGTCCGGGAAGAATAAAATTCTTATTCGTTCGTTAGCCGGATAACTCATCGAATAGGCCAGTTACTCATCCAAATTGCCTCCGCGACTTCGAGTATAAGTAGAATACGAGGCGCATCCCCAACAGGATTGATTAATGTCGTCCTTTATCCTTATTCTTACAACCTTGTTGGTGAACCACGAATTCGTCTCCAGAAGCAATAGGAAATAGCTCAGTGCCCTTTCCATAGCAATTGGAGCACCGAAGATTGCTTCAGATTGGCAACATTGGCTTTCCGGTTCAGCTTCATTTTCTGCGGCGATTTTGTTATCGTCGAGTGACTAGGTTTGCCTTGAGGCTCTCTTTCGAGAATCCTCATCTCGCATCCATTAGGAGAAGAAGGTGCCATCATAGCGGTCAAACGATACAAAATGGAATTAAAATTGTGAAGAAATTATTTATGCCAATTTAGGAGGTATCTTGGCTTCTCTCCACCATTGTATAGGCAGAGATCGAAATGTAAACCTGTTGCTGAGGTTTTCTCAAGGAATGTGAACCGCGTCAGAAGCTGCTAAAGAGAAGACCTGCCTTTGTTTTCGGATTTCTCACCAATAATACTAAATTTTTTATGTCGCAAGGCGCGACTCCCAGAAAGGCATGCTTTTCAAACAACTCCTATGGCATAACTAACCGCAAATCGAAACATGAAGGACAAAAATGATGGGTTAATCAATCCCTCCGCTGGATGCGCCACGAGATGTCATGGAGGTGACTTGAATGCATATTTGACCTATACAATGACTTGTGCGATGGTTTGTAGATGGAAAAGTCATTATTTTATACGAAAATAATTATTGATAAATACGCTTTAATTATGTCAGCTATTGTTTGGGAATTAGAATATCAGCAAAATTAGCACTAGAGGAGAAATCAAACTGCTAGCTTAACTTGGGCGCGCATAGCGCAGTCGGAGAAGGTGATGGTTGTCGCGTGCACCCGATAGCAGGCTCTTGGTTCGGATTTCGCTTTCAGGCCAACAAAGCCTTCCATCCTTTCTGAGTCCGTCAATGGGTACCAGACTTCTTCGGGAAGGAAAAAGCGCTGACTTCTTCATGGACTGGCAATAGGAAGTCATTGTATGGCTAAATACGCATTCAAATCGCCTTCACGACATCCCGTAGAAGTAGAATGCGTGACGCGTCCCAGAGAGGACTGAGTAACGCCGTCCTCATCTTTTATATTAAATACAATCAAGAAAATATGATCAAGAAACAATGACAGCTTGTAAGGGGGCTAAGCCACTTCCAGCCTCGTTGATAACATTTTTGTGAGATTTTTACAGTTTTCTTTAAAGAGCATAAGCTCTTTGTTAATTCGGAAAAATTCTTCTCGTTGTTAAAAGAGAAGGAACCCAGCAGCGTTACTTTCGACTTTTCTCGAACCTATCATATAGCAATAGGCGAATGGAACTCTAAAACTCCCCTCCAACCTTCCGCATTCGTAGAGTATTCCGAGCAGAGATCGGCGGTTGGTTAATCGTTTTGACATCTCAATGCAGTAGGTCGTAGGTTAGGAATTCGGATACTCAAGGGCACTCCAATAGTGACAGCCGCGAAGTTTTGAAGAGATGCCGAAACGCTCTTAAAATAAATAGGATTCAGCTCTAGAGATTCAGCACAAAGGAGGAATAGAATAAGGAACCGTGTCGGTCAATCACTCTTGGTGTGCGCGACGCATTCTACCTGTACGGGATATCGTGAATGAAATTCGAGTGCGTATTTGGTCTAATCATTGACATACGGTGATCGAACAGATTAATGTTTTATTCCTTTCAGAGAAGTCTAGTATCAGTTCATTGACTGACCGCGGAGGAATAGAGCGGGTCGTTGACCTGTTCGAGGAACCCGAATCCCAAACCTGGAAAGAGAGGGCACGTCCCTTCGATTGCCTATCACCCCTCCAAAACACTTTTTATATTAGTTCGTTTCGACTTTCGATTTTTCTGAGCTGTACCTTTGAATGAGTTCTTATTACCTTAAACACAGGTGCATGAGTTAGTTTTGATGGTCAAAAATTCACTGCACTAAAAAAATTGAGTGCAACCTAGATCATAAAAAATTGAAAGCAAAAAACATAAAATTGCAAAATTTTCTATCTCTAAAGTGGTTCGTTTCGCCACCTATCTTGGACGAACCTTTTCGTTATAGCATCTTGCCGGTGTTCAAACTCTTGAAAAAACGAATTGACTTACACTGTAGTATGATATGAGTAGTCCGTTCTGATTGCGAGCGTTTTTAAACACTTTACGTTTAAAAGCATCAAAGATTGCTGAATTGAAATTAGTAATCTTGCACATTCAACGACGCTATAACATGTTCTTCTTAACTGATAAGCCTCTGAGAACGTGCCATTACAAAAAACGTTCTTCTGAAGATAGGTGGCAAAACGAACCACTTTAGAGAAAGAGAAATTTGTAATTTATGTTTTTCGCTTTTACTTTTTTATAAGCTAGGTTGCGCCGAGCTTTCTTGGTAACCAAAATTTTTGACCATCGATACAGCCTCATGTACCTGTCAGGTAAAGGATAGAACCAGTCGGACACGTCATCGCCTTATAAACACAGCGTTTTCTGCTCTACTTTCCCTCACCTTGCCTGTGCTCTTTCGCGAGAACACGATTAGAGGCAGTAAAGACGTTCTGAACGTTTTGACGCTTTAATGGATGTTCGTGAATCAAAAAGCAGCGTGCTTAATCCGCGCCATTTTACGAGGCGAATACGCGTCAAACTCCCACGAACTGTGCTTCAATTTTTTAATCCCTATGGGTTGCTTGGAGCGTCGGAGCGCAGTCGGAGGGAATTCCGGTGGTTCGATCTGACGCCCTTGGCTCGGGTTTCCAGCCTAGGCTAGTCAAGCCTCCCCTTTGTATCGATGAGAATTATTGTCATACGTTCAAGGGAATGATAGAAGATTGATGTGCTCACCGGCCATCGCAGAACAGAACAGAACAGAACATTTATTAGCCAAAATGTGATGCAAAGTAAGTTTTGTCCAAAAGGATACATCGAAAGTTGGCTTTTGAAAGTTATCAAAATCAGAACGTAGAAATTTGTTGAGCAAAAATAGTAATACAGATCAGTTTAGCACAAAATATAATGGCAAAAGTCAACGACAGCAAAAGCGTTTTGTTTCCATGCTTAAACTAAAGTGAGAAACGCTTCTTTTCTTAAGAGCGACTCCGTGATTCATAAAATGAAAAAGCTATTATAAATATGTTAAAGCAAGGTATCGTTCATTTTGCCTAAAAACTAATTTGCAGTTGACCTCACAAATGTACTCTTTGTTTAAGAAAGGTTTCCAATTCGTAATTAAACGTCCCAGGTGAAGAACTGAGAGGAAGTTCATTCCAGATTTTAATAACACGAGCCAAAAAGGATTCTCGAAACATTTTTGAGTGCGGTCTTTGCGGTTGAATTTTAAGATTGTGCCCTCTCGTAATCCACGTAATTGAATGAGGAAAAGGTGAAGAGATCATTTTTATCAATATCCAAGTAATCATTAACTATTCTAAAAACAAGGTTCTGGTCGTAGATTATTCGTCTTAGTGATAACGGGTAGTACCGAGACGAGCCAGTCTTTCAGGGTAAGAAACTTCGAATAGACCGTTTCTAATGAACACTTGCTTTGTAAATCTTTTTTGTACACCTTCTATTAGACTTATACTACTTTGTTTTAATGGTGACCATACAGGTGTACAGTATTCTAAAAGCGGCCTTACATAAATAGAAAAGTTTAAATAACGTTGTCATACTGCGAGTTTAGAAGGCTCGTAATATACAGTTTGATTTAGCATGAGCTGTAGCAACAGTCTTCTCAATATATTCATCAAAAGTTAGTTGGTCGGAGTATACAATTCCTAAGTCACGAACAGAGTTTGAAGTATGCAGTTTGTAACCAGCTAGATGGAAGAAGCAGTTTTTGGGAGAAGAAGAAGAAGAGAAAGAAGAGACACTCTAGAAATATCATGGCTTTTAAGGCAATATCATTGGGTTTAGCTTTAATCGTTTGAACTCTAGAACTCTCATTTGCACCCGATGTGAGCAAAGTTTCTGTTTTAGTTTTTCCGGCCATTTCGGACAATTAGCCTTTATCCTTCTAAGAGCACATACAACGTGGATGGCATTCGACCCACCTATCTGTAACAAATAATATAGTATGTCTTTCTGAAGAAGCTGAAGCACCTGCTGAGGCAAACGAATTATTCAGAGGCTTCCTGAGCCGTAAAAGAGACGAATTCTTTTGCGCAGAGAGATTTATTTGAGGACTTGCGCGAGCAATTCGTAAACAATGGAACTGGTAACATTTAGAACAGTTGCAAAATATGAAAGCGGTTACACGACATGGACTGGAAAAAACATGGAGGTAATAGCTACTAAAATAGATAAAAAGATTAGGGACAAACGAGCAACGATAACTGTCGGTTTCATTTAAGCGCGATCTCAACCGCTGGTTAAGATCGCATCTGAATAGCATCGTTGGCATGTCTGTTATACATTGGATCTGATCGAAAATCTTTTGATATTCAGATGACTCTAATAGCGCTAATTTTGCAGACTCCTGACTTTTTGATGATTCGGATATTGACGATTTAGCGAGCCGCGGATTTTTGATGATTCCTATCGGGACATCCAAACCGGATATCCGAAAATGATATTCATGCGAATTCCATGTATGTATAATGTCTAGCATGTCTTCTTTTAACATTGGAAGGAACGCACTCGTGATCCTGTGTGAAAGGAATTTTAACGTGATCTGGCTCCTTGCTACTGAGTCCGCTAGTCTCCATCCCATTTCTGGTTCTAGTAGGAGCAAGTCATCAAAATCAATGTGTATTCTTCTTGTAAGAATTCTGATCGTCATAAATACATCATTTCTGACACTCCTCCTACCACTCTAGCTCCCAAGAAAGTAGTCTGATATAGCTCTATCAGCTCCGTTTGGGATGGAATGGTGTGCCATTTGCGCCATAGCATTACGAGTAAATCTCCAGCTTTTCTCTTCTTCAAACCTCGGCTTTGTATGTTGTTAGTCAGTTACGTTTTTTGTACCAACACGAGGTTTTTAGTGATTCTTTATTTAGCAGGCGTGACGTTTCGACCTTTCATAGTCTACGAGTAAAGTTATTTGCACTTCTTTCAATAAAATTACATCTTTTTGCTTGTAAGCGTTGAACGCGGTGATGCCACACTCGAGCATACACCGAACATACATACCTTATAAGTACCATATATGCCTGGATACCTTATAAGCATATATTTATGAAGACATTAGAATTCTTTGTTTCCAGTATTCGGAAAAGGTTGTAAATGCGATTCAAAACTCTAATGATCAGCATCCATTGATGAGGCTCAAAATCGAGCCTCTCGTTTACAACGTAGCCTAGGTCTCGAAATTCTTGAATGAGTCCCTTCGCGGTTGTAGCTCTAATTACGTTAACATCTTCTAGTCGAGGAAGTAAAATGAACGTTTTTAAATGGTGTTCTATTGGAAGCAAAAATACAATTCCGTCGATAATTAAGATTGTCGGTGAAGTGTGGGAATCAGAGAACGTTACCATATGCCAAGCCGTGTCTATCGCGGCAGAATCAGAATTCGATGCAAGCGCAGAAAAGGATAGTTGGACGTCAATCTTCAATGCTAGTAATGCTAGCACTGCTTGCTAAAGAAGTCGATAGCGCTCTGACGTTTCCACTCTTTTGTTACCAGCAATTGCAATCGTTAGCTTGTTTCTTACTAAAATGCCCTGTTTTCTGGAGCGTTTCTGGGATGCTGGCCGTTGCGACACGAAGCGAACCGAAAATGATCTCTCCTTCAGAGTCTCCGCAACCTACGAGAGTACAGAGCAAATTCTTTTGAAGAAGGTGGACTGTTTTACCGTTCTGAACAATAAAAAGGACAGCATTAGAAGCATGCATTATTGTATGTCCAAAGGATATGATCGCTTTCTCTGTACCTCAAAGCAATAACATGGAAGAAATGGGTGCACATTTAACTAATGACAGGTGGTCTAGCTGATATTTTATTTAATTCTAATTTATTTTATTTTAGTTTTTACTGACAACAGCTGGTATTATATTGTTGTAGGCCTGCGTGGAAAGAGTTATAGCAAAGTAGGATGAAGCTATATCCAAAGTTTTCCTGAACCCCATTAAGCTCGAGATAAAATAACTCTGTCAAGTCGGTTCCCCTACCGATGTATTTGCTTTTTAGCCTTATTAAGAGATCACGGCTGCTCACTTGGCTCTCACAAGAATTCCGACATGTTGTCAAATGCGAGAATGTCAGTTCTAGGAATATCTTGCAGATCGGTAGGCCATCGAGTCCGAGCTCTTTCGTTTTTCCTGCTGTACATGAGCGATCCGTTCCTCCGGACAGAATAGGATGTGTTGGTGGCACGTCAAGCGACCCAGGGGACAACGATGACAAAGCGCTGGCAAGATGGAGGATGTTCTGAGGAAGTGGAAAAATCCGAGAGCGAAATTCAGCTGTGGCGGATATGGAAAAGGATATAGCCGAAACGAAGAAGCACTGAAAAGATATATTTTTCCTCTGACAGTGCCACGGTGTGAAAAAATTAAAGATTTTACGTTAAGAAACTATTGGACACTTTTCAATTGTAACTTAGAACTCTTCTAAACAGGCGTAACGCTTATGAAATCAAACTAACCCTCCTCCAAACCAAAACAAGCTCCTTCCACAGAAACTAGGGACTCTTCAAAAGGCTAGAACAACGTTTAAAGTTTTAATTCACACACAATGTTTAAAGTTTTAAAAATTTCTTATTTTTTAAGGAAAAATAATGGCTTTAAACTTGTCTCAAAGAGCACGAAGTCGGCAGTTTTTCATTATAAAAAGGCCAGATTGCCTTCGTCCAAGACGTAGAGATTTTTATTCGTTTGGCATCAAAATTTCTGTTTGCATCGAGTTTCACACCTGAAAATTGTAAAGAATACACGTATTTACATACCTAACTTTGATTCTTCATGAAAGCAACATTTACGCTGTCAAAAAAGAAAAGAAACCCCGCGAAGAGCTTTTCGAGTTCATGGCGCGTTTTCGTATATTAATGCACTAAAAGATTGCTGCCTTGTGGCCTATTAAAAAATTGGAGTTATTGAAGAAGAAAAACTTTTAAAACATGCTGTAAATAGCGGCCATATTTCAGTGTGAGAATAGAGATTGCTCCATGCCCACGTCCAAGATTTTTTATTCGATTGATAGCATCATTTCTGTTTGCATGGAGTTTCACACCTGTAAACGAAACGAGGAAAAATATAAAAATATGAGGAACACAAACATCCTCACTTTCGCATTTTCATTACTAATTAAATAGAAGGGCGCGTGGAGCGCAGTCGGAGGAGGCGCCGGCTGTCGCCTGCACCCGATACTAGGCTCTTGGTTCGGATTTCCCGCCCAGGCCAACCAAGCCTTCCATCCCTCCGGGGTCAGTGAATTGGTACCAGACGTGTCTGGGAAGAATAAAGCGTTGAATTGTTCATCGGCTGGCCACCGAAGGTCATTGTATGGCCAAATACGCATTCAACTCGCCTCCACGACATCCCGTAGAGGTAGAATGCGTGGCGCATCCCAAAGGAATTGAATAACGCCGTCCTTTATTCTTTTCATCTTTTCATTGGACATAAATCGCGACGGTCTAATCGAGTGCATGGCACGATTTTCATTTTAATGCACTAAATGATTGATGCTTTGTTCTGCTTTGAGACAGATGATAATTTTTGAAGAATAAAATTTTCAAAAAATTATGAACTTATTCGAGATGCTGAACTAAAAAAGATTTTAAAAAAGCTACACCAAATTTTCCTTGAGCGAAAAACTGCTCTAACCACTTTGGGGAGTTAGTAGTTTAACCTGTAGCAACCTCATTGCGATTTAGAGAAGATTCACCTTGATTTGAGAAGCATCGAGTCTACTTAGAAGTGTTTAATTTGACGTAAGAAGCCTTCAAAAGTTAAAACAAAATTTAAATGATTATTTTTGTTGAGAAATAAAAATTTCATTAAATTGTTACACTCATTCAGGCAGCTGAATTTTAAAAAAATTCAAAAGTAGATTTACAAAAAATTTGCTTCAGCAAGGAAGTATTACAAATATCTTGCAACCTGTAGCTTGTTTAGGAAAGTGTTTAATTTGGCGTGAAAAGTGCCCAAATTGAGGTGAAAATGGTATATTTGCAAGCAATATTGACAAAAAAATGCTGCTCTCGTTGCCCGAACTAATGGTAAGCACTGGACATTCATATTGGCATGGAATTCGGTCTCTTTCATATATTTGCATTTAGAAGGAACAATTTTGTCTACTCTGCATTATCCTTGAACACCTTTGAGCTTCCAGCCTGCCCTAATAGCCAATCCTTTCGTGGAAATGGTATATAGTGGTGAAGTAGTCAAAGAAGGAACTGCCTAGAACACTCGTCCGGAACGGGCTTGGACGAAGATAAACGACAATTCACGAAAGAGAGGGAGACCAACCTGCTGCGAAGACAACCAAGGCGGCGGCGCGCATGTTGTGAGCGGAACTCCTGCTCTCGAGCGGGTGGAGCTTGAGCACGGGCGGAGCCAGCACGAGGAGAACGCGCCTTCAGCAGGAGATAGTCAGTCGCTGGGGAGCTCGACGTGAGAAGGTCCCTGATTGCCAGTGCCTGTTTCTTCTCCGAACGCGAACACGAATGCTCGATGCTGCTTTGAAATTCTGATGACCACTTGGGCGACCACTCTTCAAACAGCTGGATGCGAGTTGCTTTCCGAAGTTCGTCCGAAGCAGAGACGAGGGAAAAGGTAGTACAGGAAACCGGTAGAGAATGGAGCTGGGCGAGATCAAAGTGCTTCGCAGTAGAAGACTTGCTCTCAGCAAGGCACATGAGCAATGCCAAAGATGGCTGGAGAGGAGAGTTTTTGATAGTTACCTCACAAGAGCCGTTTGTATTATTTATGCACTTCCTTTCATATACTGAGCACCTGTTCACTCATAGGAAGTAATTTGTACAAAATTCATGGGATTCAAATAACTTTGTTTTAAGTTCACATTGGCTATTGTAAACTATCAGTAATATACTCGCTATATTTTATTCAGTGCAAAATTTCGACGCCGATCGTTGACTCTGGTAAAGCTATTAAAGTGCTTGTATCGGCCAAGGCTTTTGCCGATCCCTGGTTAATTTTCAAGGAAACTTAGAGGCAACACTGTCAGCCGACAGCGCCGTTTGGAGATCATTGCCATCTTGTAGCCTTTGTTGGCACACTAGTTTTGCCCTGCACTCAGACATTGCCATTTTTGAGTACTTTCTATTGGTAGTCTAACCAATTTCAAGAATATTAGTACTATGGTTGTCAAGCAGTATTTTTCTCACAATCATTTGAAGGCTCTTTTTACGTGATAAACTGATTGTGTGCAACAGAAAACTAGTGTTGAACAGTGTCAATTTCCGTTTCCGCTTCCGGTCCAAAAACAGGCGGAACGCGGAACGGAACGGAAGAGCTCGAAATAGCCGGAAACCGGAATTCGGAACACGGAAACGGAAATTCCGTACATCCCTGGTCGTGACCGACTGCATTCTGCTACTTCGTGTCTGATAACTGTGGACTACAATACCCACAATAAGGATTGGAAAAAGGGCGCGGTAGGCGCGTTTTCCGCGTTCTTTTTGTTCTTTTGCTGTAGCCGTCTTGATCTTGATCATTTTTGAAAAACTGGCATACCGTCGTGATCTCCTCGACGAGATCTACTCAATGACCTAAAAACAATTTTCGTTACTCCGTTTTTGATAGCTATTTTTTCGAAAGCACCAGGGGATACTCATTAGCGAGCGACGTCTCCACTAATTGCGCCCAAAGGACATTTAAGCGCGCGGATTCAAGGCCAGCGCGTTGACAGTAGCTCCTCCTTAGGAAAAATTCTGTAGACCGAGAAGCTTATTAGACCATAGATATATTATTCTACTCTATATTATTTATTTATTTTGGGTTATTCAATAATTACTAGCACATTTTTCCTTTATCTACGGTTGACTAGCAAAAAAATGTGGATCTGGTCAAATTAAGGAAGAGGATTGAAAATAGATAGAAGATGATGCAGTTAGCTTCAATTCGGGACGCGCCATGCACTATACTTCTGCGAGGAATTGTTGACATTAGAATCCATATTTCTACACAATGACCTACGGTGACGGCCGATGGACAAATCAATGCTTTGTCCTTGCTAAGCAAGTCTAGTACTGATTGGCCGACTTCGGAGGACTGAAGAGATTGGTTGGCCTGGGCGGCGTCCAAACATAAAATTTCGACTCTGCTGCATGCGACAGCCGGCGTCCCCGTTTGCGCTACCACTCGCACAGGGGATGGGCAATTACGTCTTATTGGAAGAAATTCCCTTGTAGAACTATTGATCTTCAAAGTATTAAATGGAAGAATTACAAGGTTTCATATCCCCAGCCCGGTCTTTCTTCCTCATCGGTGAATTTTTCCTGTATGCAATGTAACTTCCTTCAAAAGGAAGTTATAAGGTTAGGCCCTAGCCAGAACTCTAAGACATTTCGATTAGGAGCAGGTGGAGCCATTTCAAGGCTGAAAAAAAGAAAAAAATTGCTTGTCATAAACCCTATACGATCCACTCTCAGTAACGAATTTTCCCTGTTTCACAAGCAGCATATCTTCTGTGAAAAAGGAGCACAACCCTAAGGGTTTTCCTATGTTCGGTAGATGATTTTGTAAACAAAATACAGAAGGGGAGATGGTCTGAAGCACTTTGATGTGAGACAACGATATCATCTAGCGAACACAAGTCAGTTGCGTCCTGCCTTCAGCAATGGATTTTCCCGAGGTTCCACGTACTGTAACTCTTTCAAAAGAGAAGCTAGGATGCTGAGATTCTTCCTGTGTAAAGCAGGCTCGAGCGTCTCTGAAACAGGCAAAGTGTAGGAAACCAGGTCCAATGGAATAGTGTTTTATAGGCGTCGAAACCAGGAGAAAATCCACAGCGTCTTGATCCAACTTTGTTTTTGCCCCCACGATCTCAGGGTCATTCAGTTCCTAAAATACTTATTGTAGCACATCTCATCATTGCAAGCGCTTTCTGACTATGTAGTTTCATAAAATTTCAAGAGAGTCGACATTTTGCGCCTTTTCCGCCGAGGTCGACTTCTAGGCAGCGTTCAGCTCGACCTGGGCTCTGCGTTCATCGCCCGCGTCCACTGTAGGCCTTCCTCGCACCTAGGTGCGAGATCCAGCGGTACTGCGTCATTTCTAAGGAGCGGCTCAGCACCGTTGGACCAACTGTTTGTTTTGAAACACTTTTTGTACATAGCAATTAATAGAAATATTTTTTGAACATACCATATTCAACTACCAATTTTTAGACCACCAACTTTGCATGTTTTGAAGAGCACTAACCGAAGCTATTGCATTGCGCTGTGCACCTACACTCTTTCTTTACCGAAGTTCGAAACACTGCTCATTACGTTTGTCTAACTTCCCTCCGTATGCTTATCACATCACCTCAGGCCACGATACATTTTCTTCTCTTTTTGGTCGTTCATTAGCACATTTTGCGAATCACTAATGATTTTCTTTTTGAATCGTGACAGGTCATTGGGTTGCCGTTATTCCGAAACTCAATTCTTTCCCCCTTATCTCATTGAGGTTGCGAGTAGCGGGGGTAGCAGAAGTCGCCGACTCTCGCATGCCCTGAGTGGAAGCTGAAGGGTCGGGTCTTATACGGAGCAACCAGTTGTTCCATCTTCCGGGATAATTAATTTGGTATCAGAGACTTCTAGGATAAGACAGTAGTTTGTTCACCATTGGCCACTACAAGTCATTGTATGATCCATATAGTTTTTCAAATTGCCTCCCTGATATCTCGCAGAATTAGAATGCGTGGCGCTTCCCAAACAGGAATTGAACGTGATATCAAGACTTTGCGATGTCCTAGCGCGTTAACCGGTTAGTGTTGCTCGGTGTTGGAAGTTTCAGCCACAAGTTGTTCGAACGAGATTTAGATGCGACCAAAGCTCTAGCGTCGGGCGAAACTTGAGCCAACACCTCCAGCTTGCCGGGCAAGATGTTACACCATTACGCCAGCATCTACACTTACATGTCATGGTTTGGTGAACCCATCTGATTCAGAACTATTGCGAAGCAATTTTGGTGATTTTTTACTTCGATATAAAATCATAAAAGCTGCAGAGTAAAGTTCTATAAATTTCTTAAGCTAATAACAAATTATTCTGGTTGAGTAAGCAAAATGAGCAGAAAGAAATTTAACAGTGAGTGTGTGCACTGAGCTGTAAGGGGCTCGTTTTCCTACAATCAGGTGAATAATCGTAACCATGAAGCCAAACTCGTGGCGCCTCTCAGAAGCGGGTCACGGTCAGCTTTTCTTCCAGGTTAAAGTATTGGAGTGATAATAGCTGCTAACAGCATGCATTAGCTGAACCAATTAGATGGGTAATGCTTATTGCTTAACTATGAACAATTGCACCATTTGTAAATGCGATTTATTCAGAAGCTTTAGTCGAGGGGCCCAAATACGCATTCAAATCGCCTCTACGACATCCCGTAGAAGTAGAATGCGTGGCGCATCTCAAAAGGGATTAAGCAGCGTCGTCCTTTATACATTGTCCATTAGTAAAGGATAAGGGCCAGCAGAGGCAAGCATTTAGTACGTGATTAGGATCTTTGAAGAACTCCCATCAGGTTTAAAAGCGTTCATGAAGTTCAGAAGGACAAGGGAAAAGGATGCAGACAAAGCTTCTGAAGAGAGATGACCTCAACAAAAATTACGAGAAAAAATTGGTAAATAAAGGTCGAGTAGACCTCAACTCAGGATCTACCCTAATCGGAGGAAGCACGGATAGGAAGGAAGACTAAGCGTTCACCAACATGATTGTGTCTTTCGGCAGAAACTTGCATCGAAAGGTCCTCCCCTAGGTTAGTTCCCTGTTTTATCTTCGCCGAGCAGTTCACATTCTATTTTGAAGCCGTCGTCAAAAAGACGGGTTGTAGTGCCCTCTCCGACTAGGACATACCCGAAGCTGAAAACGGAAACTGAGTAGCTTTCAGTGCAAGAAAAAAAGAAGAAATCAAGTAGAAAGGATTAAACAACTTCAACTTGAACACAACAATCGATTTTATTGTGCCGCTAGAGAAAACACGACTAATAGGTACTGGTAGATCTGAAGAAACACCTTCTAAGGTGCGGCAGAGTTTAATGGAATCCCGTGAAAGGCTGTTGTCTTAGAATTAACGCGAGGTCTCCGGTGAAAAGTTTAGGAACCTCTAAATAGCAAAAATGCGGTATACAAATTGTATCAATGACCAATGGAAGTGCACGTTCCCAGAGTCTTGAGAAAAATTTCCAATTCACTGACCCCGGAGGGATGGAAAATTCGGTTTGCCTGAGCAGGAAATCCGAACCTGGAACCTAGTTAGTGCAATCGATTGCCCATTATTCTTGTCTCAACGCCTAGAGTGTAAAAATTAAATCAGATCAAAGCAATACTTAAATTGTTGTAGTAAAATAAACAAATGTGAAGACTGAGGCGAATCGATAGTATCGTTCACCGACCGGCACTGTGCAGTTTCCTATAATTGGCAAGGTACCGCTGGGTCTCGCACCTAGGCGCGAGGATGCCTTCATCGGGTGCGGGCGATGCACGCCGAGCCCAGGTCGAGCCGAACGCCGCTCAGAACTGCGGAAAGGGCCAAAATGTCGGATCTCTTCAAATTTTATAAAAATAGGTTGTTGGGAAGCGCTTTCAATGGAGAGATGTGCCGACTTAAGCGTTTGAGGAAATAACCAGCGTGGAGTCCTAAATTTTCAAAACAAAATAGGATCAAGAAATTGTGGATTTTTCTCGAGTTTAGGCACCTGAAAAACTATATTAAAGTGAGCTCAGTTCCTCCTACAATACCTGTGTCAGAGCCACGCAAGGCTACTTTGCACAGAAAAAACTTCAGCATACTAGCCTCCGTCCTTGGAAAATTGCAGTACGCAAAACGTTGAGAAAAACATTGCTGCGCAGTGGATTCGTGGCTAGCGAAAATTTTCCTTTTTTTGCAAGTTAAAAATAGCCGATCTGTAATTCACCTACGTGCTCCAGAGTTTGGAGCAAATTTCAACTTTGTAACTTTCTTCTTAAAAAAGTTACAGTATCTGCTACACAGGAAAAGCTCATTGCTGGTCAAAAATGGAGAATTGGATTTGGAATGTGAAATCTGGACCTTTATCCAGATATGATACCTGTTCCAAGTCGATACAGCTGCAAAGAAATTTTCAGTAATAAAAATTAGCTATTCCTTGTGCGAGTGGTGGGGCAATTGGAGGATACGGCGGCTGTCGCCAGCTGGAGAGTCGAGGTCCTCTGGCTGGGCGCCACGCAGACCACACAAACCTTCAATTTTGTCGGATAACCGGTATCATAGCCTTGTCTAGCAAAGACAAATCACTGACTTATCGATAATTCATTGTGTGGACCACTATCTCAAATCTCCCCTACGATATCTCCAAGAAGTAGTATGCATGGCGCGCCCCAATTAGGAATTTTCATCTATTGTGCATCCTCTTCCTTGGTGCTCAGTAGATAAAAATTTGTTATTCCATATTAGAATAATCAAAAGTAAAAAAATAAAATAGAGTAGAATAATCTATACCAATTCAACTTTTCAAATCCAATTAGACACTCTTCTCAGGTAGTGTTAGGAGAAGGGGTGTGTTAAGATTTCTCACTTCAACTGCCCGAATGAGTGCAATAATTTTATTTAAAAAAATATTTTTGGAGAAAAAAAATAGCAAATTAAATTTTGTTTCAAAGCGCAACAATGTAGCAACCATATTGTGCAAGAAAAGGTCAGATTGCGCCACGAACCTCGATAAACTCGTCGCGATTTTTATTTGATTGATAGTGTAAATGCAGCTCACGTAAACATCAACGTGAGAATATGAGTGTTTTTACAATTGTCAAAGTGAAATCTTTTGTAAGCGTGAAGTGTGACTCCGAAAAAACCGAAATTTTACTACCAGTCGAGTAAAAATCGCGACGTCTTAGACGAGGGCATGGCGCAATCCGTTTTTGGCACCAAAAATTGCCGTCCTCCTGTTCTTAAGACACAAGCTATAGACCTTTACCTTTCCACAAAAAAATGAGAAATTTCAAACAGTGTTCACTTATTGGGTAAGTGAATTAAAAGTGAAAAGAAATACAAAAATTTTTCTCAAACAAAAAAATTATTAAAAATAACTTTTCTGAAAAGTGTTTAGTTTAATGCAGAAGAAGTTTACTTTGATTCGGAAGAGCTTGATTCGTTTTCAAAAGTCATAGGCTACTTAGAGGCGTGTCCAATTTGACGTGAAAAGTGTCCAATTTGATTTGAAGAGGGTCGATGTGAAAATGGTATATCTATGGTCTAATAAACTTATCGGTCTACAGAATTTTTCCTAAGGAGGAGCTACTGTCAACGCGCTGGCCTTGAATCCGCGCGCTTAAATGTCCTTTGGGCGCAATTAGTGGAGACGTCGCTCGCTAATGAGTATCCCCTGGTGCTTTCGAAAAAATAGCTATCAAAAACGGAGTAACGAAAATTGTTTTTATGTCATTGAGTAGATCTCGTCGGGGAGATCACGACGGTATGCCAGTTTTTCAAAAAGGATCAAGATCAAGACGGCTACAGCAAAAGAACAAAAAGAACGCGGAAAACGCGCCTACCGCGCACTTTTTCCAATCCTTATGGTGGGTATTGTATGTATAGGAGATCCGTGTAGCCAGTGCTTTACGAGAGTAAATGGCAGGAAATGCTTCGGCTGGTTTTTCGTGGAGCGGAGGAAGGACCCATCTTCTTTGCCTGGAGGAGCTGCAGTTGGCACAGCGGCTGTTTGACGTTGTTGGAAACAGCCGCTTGCAGAAATTCGTGCCGGAAAAGAAAGGAAAACCCGAGAAGTTGGCAACTTGTCGGATTTCCATTCCTTTGATACTGGTAGCTTAGACGAGTCGTATCTCACAGGCCTTGTCGCGCTCCTTGCAGCAGTGTCCGGAACACGCTAGTTGTGTGCCACTCCTGCGTTCACGTCACAACAAAATTCAGCAAATTCATTGCTCAACGGAGTCTCTTACCCAGAATTGCTGAGCGATCTGGCAAAAATCGGAGACCATGTCGCGAAGTCTACAGCACGAAGGGGTGTGGGAACGCTCCGTTGCTCTTACCGTAACCGCGGCAGCCAAGCAGGCTCCGACTCAGCCGCACAGCCAGGGCACATGAGTGGCTGCCGCGATTACGGTGGAAGCAGCGGGGCGTTCCCGCACCCCCGCGACGCGTGTTCGTGACAGGTACCAACATCGCTATGTGCTCTTTGGCAGAGTGGCTAGCCGCTCCTGTCACAGACTATGAACAGGCCCTTGAAACATCCACCAAAAAAAGCAGATGCAATCGCTTCTTTGACCGGCGGACGCCTTTGTTCGCTTTTCCGCCTTGCTCAGACCCTTCCCTTCATGGGAGAGCCGGCACATGAATCCAGAGGCTCAGCATGCTTAGTGGCGCGGAAGCGGCATCGTACCCCAGATTTCGATGTAGATGAGGCTCAACTCCCACTCGAAAGTATCATCTACACATGCACGAACAGTCAAACTTAATGGTGTCGCGGCGCAGATGAATTATTTTCTTCAGTCGGAACTACATATTATATAAATATATATAAATTCTGCTTTCCGGACAGCGATGTTCGCCTTACACCACCGGCGCTGTTTGACCGCACGTAACATCCGCGATACCCTCCAGGTCTGTCAGCACCCACCCGTGATACGGGATGGGCCGGCCGCTGATATCAGCATGGAACCGGTTAAGCTGAAGACCTTACTAGTAACAATGCTTGAACACATTTGCTTAAGCCTGGAGCAGCTGGTAGAGAGGCTATATGTTGTTACAGGATGTTTTGTTGCGATCAAAACTCTTGCGCCAGGTGGGACTATATATAAATTATTTATATATGTATATAAACTTTGTATAAATAAAGTTCGCCTTAAACCTCAGCAAAACGGTTATCCCTATAAGGAGCGAGAAAACAGGCGTAGTCGACGAGCTACGGGTGGGGGGAGGCCCGCGGAAGAACAGACGAAACTTGCATTCTGCGTGCCGTTCATGTCGGATGGCATAAGCTCTGCAATACGTGCATGTGTTCGAAAGGCCAACCTTCACGAAATGGTTAGGGTGGTGGAAATACCACCTATGAATTTAAAGGGTCAGCTCGTCCGCAACCGTTTGTACGATTGCATATGCACTACACCATCGTGCACTATTTGTCCCTACGGAAAACCGGGAGATTGTATGCTTACGGGTGTTGTGTATCTCATTAAGTGCCTCGCATGCGAGCAGGAGTACATTGGGGAAACCTTCCGGCCATTATGTGTCAGGGTAAAGGAGCACCTTGATGGGCTAAAAAGATCCAACGCCGCCACCCCCTTGGGCGACCATATAGCGCGATCGCACGCAAACAGCTGTTTCGAGGTCGCAGTAACCGTCCTGGCCCGTGAACCCGACATCTCGGCGCGGCGAACCCTAGAAGCGCTTTGGATTGCGGCCAGGTCACCTGGAATCAATAGGAAGGATGCGTGTATAGCAGTGACGCAGGAGCTGGCACCATTCATGGACATCTGTGGGTTTTGCCCTACAAGGTCATGACCCAAGAGGTCCACCAGGCGGGTAGTTCCTGGAGCTTTAGTACGGGGTCATGACCCTAGAGGTCGCCTAGGCGGGTAGTCCCTAGGGCTTTAGCTTCAGTCACCCTCGTTAGACTTCCAGCTGCGGGTGCCCGGTGGACGTTACTAGTCCACTTGCTAAAGGTTAGCCATCCTGGTCTCTATTCACCGTTTCTTTGGTCTAACGGTCTCTCAAACAATTTCCGTAAAATAAAATGGCGTTTGGGGGGATAGTTTCTCAGATTGATTTCGTCTCATTACAGGCTCTGAAGAAGGCGAGAACGCCGAAACATTAGCCTGAGTGCTGTCTGTGTTACCAATCTTGGAGTGGCTTGAGATAAATATTATTTCTCAACATCGTGGACTACAATGCCAAGATTTATCGAGAGCCGAACATGGAAAAATCTAACCTTAAAATCCAAAAAAATCTTAAAGTCTTAAAATTTTAAAATCTAAAAATCTAAAAAACTAAAAATCCAAAAATTCAAATTCTAAAATCTAAAAATCTAAAAACCTAATAAGGCTCGGTTGACCTGGCCGGAAACCACCGAACCAGGTCACCTAGGATCGCTCGCACCAGCGACGACAGCTGACACCTCCTCCGACTGCGCTTCACGCGCCTTTCACTTCCCCCATAATACGGCGCGTGGAGCGCAGTCGGAGGAGGTACCGGCTGTCGCTGGTGCGACCGATTCCAGGTGACCTGGTTCGGTGGTTTCCGGCCAGGCCAACCGAGCCCACCAGCGCTTCGGAGTTGGTGAGAAATAACTAAATAAAAATAAAAATAAAAAATAAAATTATATATTTAAAGTATAAATACGAATATAAATATTTTATTTTTCACCAACCCCGAAGGGGTGGAAAGCTATTTATATTTCAAGTAAAAAATCTATGAAAATTATTAAAAATACAAATTTATATACATTTGTTTATACAGGGTGCGCCAAAATTATGGCGACAGCACATATTCGAACAGTTTGACCTCCTATTCGTAGCGTCTGATTTTTTCTATGCTTTTATTGTTTTTACTGCGTCTGTTTATGCTTATCTCAGTCAAGCATAAAAACAAATAGTTTTTCAACAAGTCGAAACGTGCGCGTCACCGTGCTTCAACCATTGAACCTTACCGTCAAGGCTCCTCGGCACGCGATATTCACCAGCGTCTTGGAGTTCATCGAAAGATTCTATGTAGACCCATCAGACGCCACAAAGACCTGAGAACGAGGATGATAGGTTAGGACGAGGAAAACACGTATCTGTGACAACTGCAGACAACATCAGACGAATTCGCAGGAACCCGGCGCGCTTGGTCCGCCGGATGTAGTGAGAAATGGAGATCAAGGAGAATTATTTAGACCTTTTGCAGGACGAACTGTTACCCTGGGCTAGTGCTCCCTTTGGGAGCCAATCCTGGAGCTTCCAACAAGACGAAACTCCAGCTCACAGAGCGAGAATGGTGCAGAGCTGGTGCGAAGGGAACTTCTCGGACTTCGTCAGCTTTCATTAGTGGTCAGCCAACTCTCCGGTTTTGAATCCGATATATTACACCATCTGGGCAGTTCTGGAAGCCAAAGCTGTGGAAAACCTCACCGCTTCGTGGATTTTTTGAAGAAAGCCCTCCAGAAGGCATGAGATGAGTTCGACGCGCCATACTTGCGTGCCGCCGTCGATGCCTTCCCGAAGTGTCTCCGCTCTCTGTATCGACGCCGATGGAGATATATTCCAATCTCAATGTTGTGTATAGTTCACAATAGACTAATAAACATTATCGTATCGTTGGTTTCTCGAAAGTCCTGTATTTTCGCTTCTAGCGATTTGAATACCTTGTCGCTATAATTTTGGCGCACCCTGTAATTATAAATACAAAAAATAAAAATAAAAATGTAAATATAAATATAAATTTAAGTAAATAAATTAGTACAAATAAAAAATAAAATAAAATAAGTAAAAAATAAAAAAGTAAAAAATAAATAGTAAAATAATAATTTATATGTAAAACTTAAACTAAAAATATAAAACAATAAAATAAACCAAAATAAAAATTGTATAAAAATAATAAAAATTGCTACCAATATAAAAAACGAAAAAAAATAAAAAATAGAAAAAAATAGAAGCGTAAATAAACCAAATAACAATCAAATTATTTAAAATTATTTAAAAAACATAAAAATGGTGGCGATGTCCGTTCCTCCACCACGGACAGTAGACATCAACATCGTCGATGTTACCCCTTCACTGCCATTGTTTAGGCCATCTCGCAGCGCAACGGGAGGTTCGCTCGACCATGTCGCAGGAGCAGGCAGGGTGAGCAGAAGCAGACTCTGATCCAGACGACCTGAACGGAGTGTGGTCTTCTGGTGAGGTCGACAGAACGGCGTTTCCTGTGTGCGTCAGGTCTTCCAACCCGGAACGGCTTCTACCATATCAGAGAAGTCGTCGAGATGCTCACGGAAGTCGCCAAGACGTTTCGCACTCCTGCACTGCCGCTTGAACGTCTGGAGCTTTCAATAGGGGTCAGCAGTGGTGGTCACTGCTGCTATCCTCTGAGCGATTGACCTGGGTGCTGTTAAATTTAGGTCCATGTACCAGGCCAGAGTGATGTATAATTATTGAAATAAACTGTTCTTGAACCTTCCTGGGCAAAAATTGACTCCATGGCATTGTTTCGCCAGCTCTTATGAGGTTGCTGAATGTCGGTTAGGCTGCTAGCTAGGCTTCGCAATAAAATAGTTCAAAAAATAGTCCACAATGAATGAGGCCTCTCTATTGGCCATCGTGTTTGCGTAATTTGCGGCTTTGAGAGATTATCCCTCGAATAATGAATTGATAACGCTGACGAGATCTCCCCTCTGTTCGCCACGAGGGGCTTAGGAAGGATAGTCGTCTTCTTCTTCTAATCGACTCCACCCAGAATAGTCAAACGGCGGCTTCTCACGATGGAGTTATGTAGGCGTCATCAAAAAATGTCAGCATTCAATATCCCAAATAAAAGCCCCGTAGAAAGATGAACGATAAAGTGCGGCATTACTCAATTTGTTCCGTGATGCGCCACGCATTCTACTTCTACGGGAAGTTGTGGAAGCGATTTGAATGCGTTTATCGCCACAAAATAACAGGCGATGGCCAGTCGATGGACAGGTCAGAGGTTTATCCTTCCCAGACTAGTTTGCTGCCAATTCACCGGCCACGAAGGGATGAAAGGCCTGATTGTACTGGGGAAGAAATCCGAACCAAGAACCATGTAATCGGGGCACGCGATAGCCGGCATCTCCCCTAACTGCAATTCATGAAGAGATCCGGCCAGGTATTTTGTTGGCCGCTTATCGTTCAACGACTTTGCTCAAGTGGGCTGCTTCTGATGCTCAAACATCGAGGCACGGAACTACGTAGGCCTCTCCCTTGCGTGAACAGTGCTACTAGGAGAATGCTGTAAGGCTGGGAAGTTTTCTAGGAAACCGAGACTCGAGATGGAGATTCTCGCAGGAACATCATTCTCGCAGGTGGAAGAAGGACTCTGGTGCGCTTCAACGGTGAGGATCAAATACGCTGGGCCCACATGGGCCGAGTTGTCGAGGAGAGTGGAGCCGTGACGGCCTGGATTCTGCTATTATATTGGGTTGATCGAAAAGTCTTGCAACACTAGCACAACAATATTACAATACAATACAATATAATACAATATACAAAGAATCAGTCCACGATATATTCCCCATCCATGTCTAAGATCCTGCCCCATCTTTCAGGTAGCCTTTCAATTCCCGTCCGCCAGAATTAAGAGGGCTGTGAGGTAAAGAATTCAGAAACCTCCATTTCCAGTTGACGTCGTTCATCGAACTCTCTGCCTCGAAAGTGCTGCTTCAGAGCTCTGAACAGGTGGCAGCCAGAAGGAGCGAGGACTGGAGAGTACGGTGGACGGGGCAGAACTTCCCAGCCTAACTCCTCGATTTTCTCGCGACCCACTTCTGCGACATGAGGACGCGCGTTGTCGTGCAGCAGGCAGACATTTTCCCGTTCTGGACGTTTTTGGCACATGGCGTCTGCCAAGCTCTGGAGCTGGGTAGTCCCCGCATGGAGCCATTGGCTCTTGCGGGTGTGGTTAACATAAAGAACCCAGCTCTCATCACCAGTAACAATGTCCTTCGGAAGGAATAGTGAATGACTTCCTCCCTGTATGCAGCGCAGATGTCGGGTGTTGCAGTCCTTGCGGAATGGCCTTGCAGAAATTCGTAGTAGACGATAGGTCGTAGCATGCTGCTGCTTATCGTTGACATTGTTGCTGTATTCGTACTCGATGAGGTCTTATATAGTATGCTTGAGGAAGCTTCGAGAATTACTGTGACGTCACCACAGAAGATCAACACTGTAAGAGCTTTAACTAATTTAACAGGCGTAAAGTGTTGCAAGACTTTTCGATCAACCTAAAAGTTCGCTGCTGATAGTGCAGATGTGAGATGTGATGCTGACTATGCATAGGAGATAAGCGGGGACGTGCGAAATTTTCGTTTTGGTGTTCCGAATTACGGTTTTCGGCCGTTTTAGTGCTTCCGCTCCGTTCCGTGTTCCGCTCTCTTTTGGTCCGAAAGATGGAACGGAAATGGTGACCCATCACCCATTGATTGTTTGCGTTGCCTTCATTCATCCCTTGAACTTAAACGTGGAGAAATCTGTGGCATCTTACTTCGTCCTATTTACAGAAAGATATTGCATAAACTTCGATTTGTTAGCCTCTTTAAGGGCAACTTAGTTATTACTACCATAATGGATATATATTTTTTTGAAAATTTAAGTAAGTTTTGAGCTCTTCCGTTCCGTATTCCGTGCTCCACTTTTTTCGAAAAAATTTCTGTACGTTCTAGGAGAGCAATTGCCGTTGGAAGAAACTCATGCTTGACCAGAAAACGAACTCCTGGAAGTGGGCAGTTTTGGCACTTGTAGTCTAGACGGGTCGCACCTCGAAGGCTTTGCCGCCCTCCTAGCAGCAGCGTAGGGTAGATTCCTGTTACACAAATACCACTCCTTCGCAACAAAATTCAACAAGCAATTCAATTCAGCATTCAGCAATTCAGCAATCCCCCAAGTCTAAATACTGTCTTAACATGCTTGTCGAGCGTCGCAATTGGGGTGTTCCATGGATGGTTGCAGGGAGCATGACAAGGATTTCGAGACGCGGCCCATCTAAGCTACATATACGTGTTAAAAATGCCCACATCCCGGAGTTCAGCTTAGGGTATGTTCATAGTCCGTAACGGGGTCACTGAGTCACAGGTGGAAAGCCCGCGAATCGATTAATGCTGAACGATTATCTGGCAAAAATCGAAGTTCATCTCGCGAAGACGCACCGCAGTGGTGCGGGAACGCGTCGTTCCCCCTACCGTAACCGCGGCAGCCAATCGAGCACTTATCCAGCCGCACAGGCATGGCACATGATTAGTTGCCGCGATAGCGGCGTGAACATTGAACAGGCCCTTGCAACATGCTTACTTTGGTGGTGGTTCTAAGCAGGATCAAGCTCACGGATCGAGAATCGAAGGGGTCGTACTCTCTCGGTTTCGGCAGAGGACTCTCTCAAATTTCAGGGTTTTTAGGTGACGTTTGCATCTATCAATAAGTTATTTCTTCGAGTGTAAGTGTGGCTACGACAATGTGCAGACTTACAAGCACTTTTGTTCCCTGAAGTGCAGTGAAAAATAAAGATTTTTTGCCCGCGCACATGGAGGCAATAAGAGGCCTTCAATTTTTTTCTCAGATCTTTAAAGGATGACATGGATATGACAGTTTTCAACCAGAAGGACATCGCGACATCTCCTCTGCACTCGGTCAAATTTCAAGTGTTACTACATACTTACTGAAGAGGACCTAAGTTTTCCCTACAAGATTTTTGAAGTGCTCTTCGATGACAGAATGACAGGTAACCGATGGAAAAAATGCACATACCCTCGAATTCGGTATCACTTGTATCAGCTGTCCCCGCTGATCATCGAGTTTCTCATGCGGGCGCCAGCGGCGTCTCCATTCGTCCCTGTCGTGTGCCAGAGTGCTCCAATGGATCCTCATTGCTCGGGGGATACTAAGAGCGTCATATCGTCCGTTCAGGGCTTTAACGAGAAGTCCGACCAACGCGTTGATAGGCGTCCTGGGGCCGGATTTATCAAGGACTTACAGCAACTTAACAGATAAAAGACAGCCGAAATCACTGCTTATCAAGCAACATGGTAAAACATTTCTCCGGGCTATTAGGAATTTCGGCTGTATTTTCTCCGTTAAATTGCTGTGAGTCGTTGAATGATTCCGGCCTCTGGTGTTCTCTGGATATTCCGCGGAGTCCATTCGATGACGGCTCACGTCCAGCGCTTGTCTGCGAAGCGCATTGCCTGGCCGGCCCATCTAGTTTTTTACGACTTGGCCCATGTGACAGCGTCTCTGATCTTCGAACGTCTACGGGGCCCAGAACTGGGGAGGCCTTCTCTTCTCGTGTACAAAATAGTAATAAATGATCTGAATGAACGATCGGAAAAAGGGTCCCTCACAGTGTAGCACACTCATTTAAGGGAGTTGAAATAGAGAGAAAAAAATTAGTCTTTTAGGCACACACACACACTTTATGTGTCAGGACCCGACTGCCATCCACGTCTGCATCGAAGGAAGGGATGCTGGAAATTCTTGCATTTTGTGAGCGCGGCTCCCAAATCGTCAGCCTCATCAAACTTCTTGAAGGTCAATTCAATTTGTGGAATTTCTGGGACTTGGGTGTTGAATATTATCATGTGAGGGAGATGAACTCCTCTGTTGGTAGAGAATAGAGAAGAATAGCCTGTCCTCTCGCTGCGCATAAAAAGTGCTGTCTTACACATTTCAAGCAAATATGATGAACATCGAAAATGCGCTGACATGGCTTCAAATACCAGAACTAGAACTACTAGAAACTGCTCAAAAAACGTCTGAAAACGGTATAAACATCAGAATCCCCCAAATTTCAACCAATCAGTTGAAATGCAAAGGTGCAGCAGCGCAGAGGAACCAAACCCCTGATCTTCCTTGCACGAAGCAACGCACTCCCACTGCGCTCCGAGCCGCTTGTCGGTGGAGACATCGCGGGACTCCCAAACTCTTGACGCGCTGTATCCCATTGTGACCCCGTACTCCTTGGGTTTCACGACTTGGCGAAGAATAAACACATTTTCATACTAATTGGAGGGTCGGGATTTTCTCTACATGAGTCACTCCCTCTGTTCAGACATACGCTTCAGACCCTTCCCTTGTCAGGCCGCTCCCTGCGCGAAAGGCTAGAGCGCAAACAGTCTCAGCCGGCGCTGAATCGGCGCGGAATCAGCGGCGGCGGCAACAATGATCTGATCATTATTGCCGCCGTCGCTCGCCGCTCGCCGCCGGCGGCGAGCCGTGCGTCTTTGCCCTATGGTTTAGGCTAGGGCCGCGGCGTTGTCGCAGAAGTGTGTGGGGCCTTTAGAAACGCGAAAAAAAGAAATCTCCGAAAATTTGCAAAACTTATAAAAGAAAGAAATGCAAGAACAACTTTTCGTATGAGTGCATCCATCCTACTTCGGAGTTTTCTTTGACGTCGATGCTTTGCTTCTTTCAGTCTTCAAGACTTTCTCTTCCTCTTTCTCTTTTCTCTTTCTCTTTTGTGATGTCCCAAAAGCAAGAACAACTGTTGTGCTTACGATATGTCGACAGTGTGCAAAGCTGGAAGCAAGTCAATCTTTTTCTAGTGTTGGACAACGATCAATGCCGAGATTCCTTGAGGGGAGAACCTGGCAGCTTCTTTTTCGAGTGTTTTTTTTTGTAAAAATGTTGACGTTCGAAGCTTCTTAACGTTCTTAATGTTGCCGTTCAGAGTGTTTGTCGATGATGTTTGAAGCAGTAGTTAGGATGCGCTGTCTTCGCACCTACCAACTATTGACTTCTATTTAGCACCAACAAACTAACCAACTCGAAGGCATTCATTAACGCTGACCAAAATACCTTCTCCTTGTAAAGAAAGAAGCATGGTAACGCAGTCGGGGGAGAGCGGACTGTCGCGTGTAGCCTATTCCAGACTCTTTGTTCGGAGTTCCCGTCCAGACCTACCGAACATACTGCCCCTCTGAAGAGTTGACAGCGGACTTGTCTGGGAGGAACGAAACTTGTCCATCGGCTGACTATCGCAAGTCATTGTATAGGAGAAATACTCATTCACATTTCCTTCACGACATCCAGTAGAAGAAAAATGTGTGGTGCATCCCCCAAAAAAATTGATTAATGTCACGACTTGTGTTCTATCCTTTCTATGCTTTATACTTTTAAAAATAGAAGAAAGAGGGATTCTTTTAACAGGTGTATGGATCGCGTCATGCATTCAAAAAGGTAAAGGGCATCGTTGGTCAATTCCGTGTTAAATCAATGTTTTTATTTTTGTCTAGGAAAAAGTCACATGCCTACAATATTATGTAGTATAAAGTTTGTGACGAAATTTTTTAAATTTTATACCAATAAGGGGAGCGTGGTGGCGCAATAAGGGGAGCGTGGTGGCGCAGTATGAGGCACCGACTGTCGCATGTACTAGCTAGGCTCACCTAGGATTACTAAACATTTTATTCCACTGGGGTCGTTGAACTGGTACCAGACCTATTACTCCATCGATTGCTTACCTCAAATCATTTCCTAAGCCACATGTACATTCAAATGCTTCCACAATTACCAGTGGCAGTAGAAAGCGGTAGCGCATCCCAATGAGGTATTAATTAACGCCGACTTTGATAAGTTTAGAATAACAATCGTTTCGCCTATCAAAGTGAATCTGCAAAAAAGAAAAATTGGATCAGAATAGTAACAGGTAGCGTTTTTGGTTGCAGACAATTTTAAAACCGCATAGGGCTTCACGACTTCGTAAAACTGCCTCACACCGCTCACCGAGCTATGATTCCTACTCAGATGCGTATTGACGTTTCGTCAAGGAGAAGCAGCACTGCACCTTTGCAGCGCTAGAACTATGTACCACTGAGGGACCGCGGTTGCGCATAAGTGGAGCACCAAATAGGCGAATATTTATGGCAACAATCGAGTTTAGGCGCTACGTGGGCGAGTTGAAGACGAGGACCACCTCGGCCACTTTCTTTGATGAACTACGTCGGACAGATGCTCTTTGGACTGCGTCTAAGCCATTTTAGATTGGTGCGCGTGTGGTGGATTATCGTTATTTCAGTTCAGCTGTGCTCACCAGGAAGTGCTAGCTATTAGAGCAGGTTGGAGTCTCTGAGGTGCTCAAAAATGGACAGAAACTTATGCGTTTTCCCTTCGAAGTGTAAACTATTTATAAAGAGACTGATTTCCTTGACGACAAGAATGTTCAATGTTTAGTTCAGTAATCGGAACGGCATTTCTTTGTCAATACTGCATGCAAATATATCATTTTCACCCTAATTGGAAGCGTTTCACGTAAGCTTGGACACTCTTTTAGACAACTTTGATGCTCCTCAAGTCAAAGTGAACGTCTTGCTTCCCACAGGTTAAACTATGTACAGATTCTCCAAGATGGTTCACCTGTATCACCGTATCACCTGTCGTCCTGTTGATCATCGACTTGCTCGAGCGGGAGCCAGCAGCGTCTCCATTCGTCCCTGTCGCGTGCCAGAGTGGTCCAATGGACCCTCCTCGCTCGAGGGACACGAAGAGCGTCATATCGGTCGTTCAGGGCTTTCACGAAGAAGTCCGACCAACGCGTTGGTAGGGCGTCCTGGTGTTCTTTTGACATCCCGCGGAATCCAGTCTGTGACGGCTCTCGTCCAGCGAGTGTCTGCGAATCGCATTAAGTGGCCGGCCCACCTAATTTTCGACGACTTGGCCCATGCAACAGCGTCTCTGATCTTCGAACGTCGGCGAAGCTCGGAACTCCGGAGGCCTTCTCTCACTTGCGTGAGTCGTGTCACTCCGAGCATCGTCCTCTCGATTCCACGCTGCGCGACGCTGATCGCGTGTTCATCCTGCTTTCGTATAGCCCAGGTCTCTGAGGCGTATGTTAGGGCAGGAAGAACAGTGGAGTCGAATAGGTGGGCACGGAGTCGGACGTTCTTCGTTTTCTTCACGACTTCTTCGACGCTCTTGAAAGCTCCCCAAGCCGCTCGTTTCCTCCTGCTCAGCTCTGGTGCTAGGTCGTTGGCCATGTTGACTTCGCGACCCAGATACACATAGCTGGAGCATTCGGAGATGTTCGTTCCGTTGAGCGAGAATGGGGCATCAGAAACCCATCCGTTCTTCATGAGCATCGTCTTCGTAAGATTCATCTGCAGTCCAACGCTTCCACATACACGATCGAAGTCGGCCAGCATTCGCTCCGCCTGACTGATGCTCGGGGTTATGAGCACGATGTCGTCAGCGAAGCGAAGATGGTGCAGTTGCCGGCCGTCGACCTTCACTCCCATGTCATCCCATTCTAGTTCGCGCATGACGTTTTCGAGGGTGGCGCTGAAGAGCTTCGATGACATGGTATCCCCTTGTCGAACCCCTCTCTTCACGTCAATGACGACGTCGTTGTAGAATGGTGAGATCTTGGTCGTGAATCCACTGTACAGCTCTCGAAGGACTCTGATGTACTGAGTAGGAACGCCCTGGGTGAGCAGGGCTTCCATGACCGCTTCAGTCTCGACGGAGTCGAATGCCTTCTTCAGGTCGATGAAAGTAAGGCACAGCGGCAGCTTGTACTCTCGCGACACTTCGATGAGCTTCGTAATGGTGTGTATGTGGTCGATCGTGCTGAACCCTCTCCGAAATCCTGCTTGTTCGCATGGCTGTCCTTCGTCCTGCGTTCTGCTGATCCTATTCAGGATAACTCGAGTGAACAGCTCGTAGACTAGGGACAGCAGGCAGATCGGGCGATAGTTGCCAATGTCGTGCACGTCTCCCTTCTTGTACAGCAAGACGGTCTTGCTGGTCTTCCATAGAGATGGAACCTTGCATTCGGACAGGTAGCGTGTGAAGAGCCGCGCCAAGGTGTTGATGAGCGCTGGCGGGAGGTTCTTCAGGTGTTCAGCTCTGATCCTGTCAGGACCGGGTGCTGTACGTTTCTTCACCGACGAGATGGCGTGTCGGATCTCGGAAGGGAGAACAGAGGGGATGACGTATCCATCCTGCGGAAGATGGCGTAGGGGCAGGTGGACGTGGCTATCGAAGAGATCGGAGTAGAAGTCGTGGATGACTTTCTCCATGGTCCTTCTGGAAGAGGTGACGGTTCCGTCAGGACGTCGGAGAGCGGTCATCTTGGTCTTGAAGTTGGCGAAGTTCCGGCGTGCATTGCGGATGCTCAGCCCTGCCTCTGCTGCTTCAGCCAACACTTCCGCCCTTCTCTCCTTGAGATCTTCCTTTATCGCCGCTCTGCATAGCTTTGCAAGCTCGGACGTCAGTTGGTAGTTGCCTGACGCTCGTGCTGCTCCACGCTGGCGTATCAGCTCGAGAGTTTCCGGAGACAGGCGTCTCTTGGTGGTCTTCAAGCTCTCGGCTCCCTTAGCACTATCGTGGAGATGGTGCACGAAGCGATCGTATTCCTCATCGACGTTGTCCATGACGGCATCTTCCCAAAGGCCGACAAGAGAGGTGTAGAGATCCCAGTTGATGGTCGTTCTGGGATTCCTCTTCTTGAACTTCGCGGCCTTCTCTCCTTGACGCGAAAAGCGGAACCTCGCGCGAAGGAGGCGGTGGTCCGATCCCGTGTAGAACTTGGGGACAACGGAGACATCGGTCAGGCAATACTTGCGATTGAAGATGATGTGGTCGATCTCGTTGTGGAACTGGCCATCGGGGGATTCCCAGGTCCATCGTAGGGAGGGAGGCTTCTGGAACTGCGAGTTTCCATGGATGGTCTTGGTCGACATGATAAACTCAGACAGCCTTTCACCTTGCTCTTTCCACTCCAAACCGTGGGTTCCGATGTGAAGTTCTTCCGGCGACCTTCGTGGCCCGATCTTGGCGTTGAAGTCGCCGACGATCACCTTGTAGAAGGTGTGATCTTCCTTATAGAACTTCTCCAGCTCCACGTAGAAGGCCTCGACGTCTTCGCCGTCGTAGTCGGATGTTGGGGCATACGCAACGAACACAGTCAAGGCTGGCACGGAGCCACATCGCTTCAGTCGCAGACGTCCGATTCGGCTTGTCAGAGACTCGTACGAATCGATGTTCATGGCCAAGTGCGTGTTGACGAGGACACCAACGCCGCCTACTCCCCTGCTGTCGCATGTTCCGAGGAACAGTTCTTCTCCGGAGTCGTAGGCGGCGTGTAGGGGGTGGTGTCTTCTCGTCTCGGTCAGTCCGATGACGTCGTACTTGATCTTTCTGGCTTGCATCATCAGGTCCTCGACGGATGCTTCCGACGCAAACGTGCGGGCGTTGTAAGTACAGATCGTCATCCTAGTCCTTCTCAGTTCGCGCAGCCTGGTTAGGCCCTGAGATTTTAGCAGCCTCTCCGTACTCGTCCTTCCCATCGCTGCACAAATGGGGGCTCTTTCGGGGTCAGGGGATGAGGCCCTTTAGTGCTGCTGTGTTTGACTTCCATACAACACGGGTAGCTAGTCAGGCTCTGTCGTGCGGGCGAAGAACTCCGAGCAGCCAGCCAGACTGCCCGAAGGGACGGGGCGAGACTTTTGAGGCGGCCTCGAATCGCCTTACGATGTACTCCCAGTCTACCGAGTGCAAGCTTTTGGCCGGGCCGACACAGTTACAATCCGCACAGTCACGGACACATCCGCGCACACTGTGCACGAACATGCCGCTCCCACGCACAAGGAACGCGTCGACCCGACACAGCAGGAGCAAGGAGTCCATCCCCTGCATCCCACCTGCGTCTCTGGGCAGTACACGGTCGCATTTGGTTCGCGTTTAATTCCCCTATCCACCACCCGGGGACGCGCCACGTGGCCCTGCGACAAGCGGCCCGAGATCCCTCTTAACAAGAGAGCCCGAAGGCTCTCTATCGAGGGAGATCCGTGATCCAAGATGGTTAGAATAATTTTTTGTTCAAGGAAAATGTGGTGCATCTTTCTTTAAAGCTTTTTTAGTCCAGCAGCTTGATAGAGTTGACGATTTTATATCATTTTTATTTTTTAAGAAAAAAAAACTAAAATCGGTTTCGAAGCACAGCATGGCATCAGTCATTCAGTGCATTAAAGTTTGAGGCATTAAAATGAAAGGTACCATGCTCTCGAATGGCTCGTTGCGATTTTTATTTGATTGATAGTGAAAATGCGAAAAGGATGGTATTGTATCTTTTACCTTTGTTTTATTTTATTTTGTCGCTTGCAGGTGTGTGAGTTCATACTGAAGCCTTGACATTAATAGACTAAAAATCGCAACGTCTCGAACGAGGGCATGGGGCAAATATTTTTTTTTTGGCATAGAAAGGGTCGCCTTTCTGTTTTTTAAACAAGTTTCAAACCATTATGTTTCCTCAAAAAATTTAATTTTACAAAATTTCAAACAGTTTGTTCGCTTATTCGGTAGGTGAACTAAAATTCAAGAAAGTCATACCAAGGTTTTCCTTGAACAAAATATTATTCTAACCTTCTTGGAGAGTCTTTAGTTTAATCTAGAAGATACTCTTTTTGATATTGAGGACGTTTAGTTTCATTTCAGAATCGTCAGTTTGTTCAGAGGTGTGTTGAAGTTGACGTAAAAACGGTGTATACTGAAGAATGATTAGGTCGCTCAGAACGGCTCCAGGAGCACCGATATTGCACCACTGAAGGACCTTCGGGATGAGAGTATACACTAGGCTCATTCCTGCAGGGAAGAATAACAAGTGACGTCGCTCCTCTACCACACCCAGTTCCCAAGCGACACGTGCTCCGCTTGGCCGGCTCGTTATGACACATTTAAGTGAAATTGGTTGCCATAAGAACTTGCCCTAACAAACTCACTTGATTACTGTAAAAATCTAACAGTGTTTGAGTGCAATATTGCTGCTCGGCAAAAAGTGCTCTAATGGGTGTGTTGAACACGAGGTGAATATCCTAGTATCTCCTAAGGCTTCGCTCTACTGAATCACCCATCTTTTAACGATAAATGCCTTCCATCCACAATTCTGAACGAGAATCATGTAGATGCTGTTCAGAAACTGCACTTTGGAATGAACCGAGTTCTACTAAGGCTGATGCTGTTCTGAGGTTTTCCTAGAGAGATTTCTTAAGAGTCGCACCATCTTAAGAGTGCGCCGGACAACGGTATAATAGTAGTCTAGCCTCTGACCTCAAACACAATCTCAATTACACCTGCAAAAGCACTAAATAAAAATAAAGGAGAAAAGACAACGTTTGCCAATCGCTATTGGGGTGCAGCACGGATTTTATTGTTTGTTTAATTATTTATTTAAGCTGACGTGCATATATGATACATATACATAAAACAATAGGAGAAAAAGAAATAAGTTCTACTAGAAAACACTAGGTGACAAAACAGCTAATATCAATGGAAAGTAGATAGGAAGTATTCGTCGTGCTGAAAACAACTAGTCAACGGCTACTTTTTCAGAACGACTAAGACCTCTGCCCTGGTAGTGATGCGAACTTAGACTATAAATAATAAAGGATAAAGGATGGCGATAAAAAACCTTCATGGGGGATGCGCCACTCATTCTACTCTTATGATATGTCCTGGAGGCAAATGAATGTCTCTTTGGCTTTACAATAAGTTTGGTGAACAACCGATGGACAGTTCAATATTTTAGCCTTTCTAAAGGCGAGCGGTAGCGCAGTCGGACTTCACTGGCTGGCGCCTGCACCCAGTAGCTAGGTTCCTGGTTCGGATTTTCCGCTCAGGCCAATCAAGCTTTCCATTCCGTAGTCGGCAAAATGGTACCAAACTTGTCTGGAAAGGATACAGCACTGACTTGACTATTGATTGTCCACCATAGGTTACTGAATAGGGCGAATAGGCATTCAAATTTTCTTCATGACGTCCTGTAGAAGTAGAACACATGGCGCATCCCAGAAAGGATTTACGCGCTCTCTATCCTTTATCATATACTAGCACAGTTGTGCGTTTCGTTTTCAACGTTGTTGAGTTTCTTTTATGTTACCCGACATTCGACGCCTTAAGCATCATAAAGAAACAGAAAGTATATAAATGAGTAGACAGATTAGTGCTCTCTTCTTAAACAATCTCTTCAAAAATTAACGACGTTTATTGGTATTCCAAGACTCACATCTAATGTGGCATAAAGAATGAGAAGCTCTGACGGGTTTCTAACGGCAACGTCATCTTCATAGTGAGTGCCTGAGCTGAGCAGTTCCGCACGTATACGGGGGTGCGCCTTTAGTGCTAGTGGTTTGGGAAAATTCCTAGGGAACGTTAATGAATGTGTTTAGTGCGGCTCTCTGTGTTTGCTCTGTTTTGCTGTTGGCCAGAACTCATCGTAGGTTCATTCTTCTTGTTACCTCTTTCAGTTCAAGGACTACGCCGCCGCGATTATTAGGCGCGGGTGTAGAATTCCACCTCGCGGGGTAGGTCGAGTAGACATTGAAGGGCCGTTCTGTTCAGGTAAGAAGGAAGAATTGAATAGGTAAAACATCTCAGGTAGAAGGCGCTGCCATTGCGTTTAAAGACTTCGCAGCACTGAGCATAAAAGAAGAAGGGGAGATTTAGGTTTTTTTGAAAATGGTATATGATACCACTTCAAACCAAAATGGACGCTTTTCACATCAAATTCAAAACTCTTCCAAATAAGCCTAACGCTTTTGAAAACGAACTGAACATTTTCTAAATCAAAGCAATTATAATAAGGCAAAGACTCCGAAAGGGTTAGAATATTTCTTGTTGAAGGAAGATTCTGGAATGACTTTCTTTAAAGTTTTAATTACTCTCTCAATAAATGAACGCAAAGTTTGAAATTTTATAAAGCTGTTGTTTTTTAGGATCAGTGATAACTTTTTTTAGGATTTTAGATAGATCTGATCGATTTTGGTCGCACGACGAAACGCCTTTTTGTCAGAACCGAGGATTCCCACCGCTTACCCACCAAACCGGTTTTAAAGAACAGTAAGGCGGCCATTTTTAGTGGCAAAAGGAAAGATTGCGCCATGCCCTCGTGCAAGGTGTCGTATTTTTTCGACTGATAGCAGAATTTCTGTTCGCATGAATTTTCACGCCTGGTAACGATACAACAAAAACTACCGCAAAAACACACATATCCTCTTTGATGGTTTATGGGAGCAGCGCCTGCATTACCAAGCAAATAAAAATCGCGATGAGCTTTTCGAGTGCACGATGCGATGCCTTGTTCTCATGCAATAAATGATTGCCGTCCTATTGCGCTTTAAAACAAAATTAAATTTTTTATTTCTTCCTGAAAATTAAAAAAATTATAAATTTACTACATTTTTTCGAGCAACTGAATAAAAAAATTTCAATGAAAGATAAATTTCTCATGAATCAAAAATTAGTCTACCCTCGGTCTGTAGTATTGCCTTTGAAAAAATCGTATTGGTTTGGAAAGCGTTCACTTTGATGTCAGAAGCATCAAGTTTGTCTAGAATTGTCCAATTCGACGTGGAAAGAGTCCGGTTTGACGTGAAAGTGATGTAGAATAATAATGACAGCAGCCATCATAAGAACAATGAGAAATATCAACTTCAGCAAATTAGGTCAGCAAATCTCTTCAAAATTCTGAAGTCTAACAATCCTCGAGTGTTGCTACGCGTTTGCAAGCATAAAGAATAAAAGATAAAGGACAACGTTTCCCAATCTTTTTTAGATGCGTCACGTATTCTACTTCTACGGGATGTCGTGGAGGAGATTTGAATGCGCATTTGGCCATACAATGACTTGCGATGTTCAAATCAGCGCTTTATCCATCTCAGACAGGTCTGGTACCAATTCACCGACCCCAGAACGATGTAAGGCTTGGTTGGCCTGGGCGGGGGATCCGAACTAGGCCAACCAAGTACCTCCAACGGGCACCTCCCCCAACTGCGCCACATGCGCCCCAAATAATAAATAAGTAGCTAGAAGTTCAGTTGAATAACCTGCTGGGCGCATTGAGGTAGTCTCAGCTCTTCGAACGTTAGACGATTCAAAAGCTCCCTAAGTGGCTAGTTGGCTTAAAATTAATGGATCGCGAACGACTGCGTAGGCTGTGCTAATGCACATCATAATTTCGCCGTCACATCAACAAAATATGTGCTCGAGTTACTCGTTTAAAGCCACGTTTTTTGTTTTCGTTCAAGCTTGTTCAGTTGCTTCAAGCAATGACTTGAATCCTGAGCCGGAGGCAAGAACTTACCGCATAGCTCACGACGGGCTAACTCAGAACGCACAACTGCTTCGGAGTTGTTGTGGATCAATTGCACCCACGATGGGTGACGTTCTCTGACTCACCCTTGGTATCGTAAAGCTGCTTAGAACATCTGTTGTAAAAGACCGTGGACACCAAGAAAATTCAAGGATTCTGTCAAAATGTGAAGTTGTGTATTTCGAAATAAAGATTAGAGCCACTTATTTCTGTCACTAATAACTACCCGTTGGGATATCTGCTTGAGCTCTTATTTACCAACAGGTAATTCTGAGGTAGGACTTGGCAGTGTGTACGCGCATGGAGTGAATGACAGGCTCCCTAGGGCACGACAGTAATTGCCCCGCGGGCTGATAGTATATGCATGCAGAAATCGTAGTAGTTTTCGCACGCTTCACTTGAGGTAAAGGGCGGTCGTGTTGTCGATATTTTCGTGGTTAATGTGACATTCAGTCAACTTCTGAATGGCTTTAACACAAGGGATTACAAGGATAACGGACGACGTTCCTCCCTCCGCATTGCATTTCAACGAAATGTCGTGGGCTATTTGTATGGGATGAGAAAATTAGGTGGGTCGGTCACATGTTCACCCGTGTTCGCTCGAATCAGCTGGACGAGAACTGTCACCTACCTAGTGAATTCCACGGAATGTCCAAGAGAACATCAGGGTGCCCACCAACGTGTTGGTCAGACATGTTCGTGAAAGCCCTGACGAGCGAAATGACGCTCTTGCGTCCCTCGAGCATTGGAGCACTCTGGCACGCGACAGGCAGGGACGAATGGAGACGTGTTGGCGCCCGCTCGAGCATCTCGAAATCAACGGGACGACAGGGGACAAAAGAATGATAAATTTTGCATAGACGACAAGAGGCATCATCACCAAAGACGCCTAAACTTCTGAAGCTGAGGAATCAACAGGGAAGCGACTTCGCTTTTCCGATATATAAATGTTATTTATAAATATATAAATAAAATGAATAGTTTATGGCTTTTTTGTTGATACTGTGCAACAGGAGGTTTTTGAGGTGGATATTTATCCGGCCGAACGTTTCGACGGAATCGTCGTCTTCAGAGGTGCACCATAGATTCACGGTCACAACAAGGGCGCGATCGCCTTCTATCAGAACACCAGTAAGAGCGGATTTCAAGAGGGGATTCAGAAAGATCCCTTGAAGCTTTCTGAATCAGAACAACAACTACGTTGATCCTCAATTTACGGCTAAATGTCTCATGCACTCGAATTGTACCAAGACTCTTAGAAACCCCACGAAACCCTATAGGTGGTGGAAATTGAGGACCTCCGGCGTAAATCCGCTTTTCTAGGGCTTCAGACGGCAATGCGCATTATAGGGTTTTTAGTGCTCAAAGAGCTGATTGTCAAAGAGGACAACGCCCTCGCTCTTTCGATGAGCTCCTATAGAAAGCTGAGAACGCGGGACGCCGTTGCCTGGCATCGGCACCAGGACGACAAATACGTTGCTCCTTCATATTCAGGGGTTTCCTCTGGAGTTTTGTTTTCGCGGAGTTAATAAAATAAAATAAAATAAAATAAAATAAAATAATAATGTTATTAATTATTGTTCAACAGTGTTTAATCTGTAGAAAAAGGAATCATGTGATCGATGTTGAAGGATGCCGGAATAATTCCACGAGAAGGCCATGGGCTGTCTTACCGTAGTACCCCAACGCTAGGACTCGTAGGGTTCATTCAAGTTGCTATCCCATAAAAATATGGTGAAAATTATTGATGTATCCATGGTATGCAGGGTATTCAATGGCTTTCCAAATGTAGATATTATATAAATCAGTATTTCTCCCTCAGACGCTCCAATACGAGGGAAGAAGATGATGAACTATTAAGAGTTCGATCAAAAGCAAGAGTCATAGCGAGCACGCTTGTAGAGCACAGTTAGTTTTTAACGCATTGATGAGAAATACTCCATCTTTCACCAGATTCTCAGCTTTTAGGACTTCTCCTGCTAGAAAGCTATTCATTGGTTGGTGGTGTGCCAAATCGACTGCACAGAATGCCCTATCATGCAGTAGTAATCTTATTTTATTATTCGTATGACTCTTTACTGTTTTTTTTCACAAAATACTCGTGTTATTATTACAAATTTATATGTTACTGTGAAATTTCTGCTACTGTCTAACGATCGCCTTATACGTCGTAGTTAATACAGTATGTATGTACAATACGATTTCCGTCTCTAGGAGCTAATAATAACACAGGGTGCCCCAAAAAATGAAGTTAAAAACTCGCATTACGTCTGATTTCTTGCACTTTATTCTTGATTTATTGTGTATCGTTTGCATATTCGTCATAATTTTTTTGTGAAGTAGCCCTATCAATTGATTTGTGCTTTTTTTAAAGTTTCAAACTTAGAAACACTTTACAGCTTGCGGCAAAGTGCAAGGTGTCCTGAAACGCACGTACTGTTTGAGAGGCTGGTGTAGCTTTTGGAACTCTTTGAGACTCACAGGCAAGCACAGGAATGGTCAAGATTGCGCCATGCACCCGTCTGAAACCTTTCTTTTCAGACTCGATTGGTTGCGCATACGCTAGTTGTAGTTTTGCCATTGAATGACCACAACAGTCTGCGCTGTGCTTCCTTGACAGTCCGCTACAACTTGTCGCAACGTGGGGCGTTCTAGAAAAAGTTAAGCGATAAATAATTCTAAAGATCCTAAATGCTGAAATGCCATATCATTGCTCCTAGTAGAGGTTTTGGGTTTTGGTTCATACAAAGTTGTAGTGTACTGCCTTTAAACTTTTAAACATCAAAAAAGGACAGACTAATGTGCTCATGGAATGATAAGATTGTAACAAGTGTTCGTCCATTCACAGCCAATCGATCCTGAAATTAAAGGTTTCAGGAGTGCATACGTTTTTTGAGGCGCGTGTAGCGCAGTCGGAGGAGGCGCGACTGTCGCGTGCACCCGATACCAGGCTCTTGGTTCGGATTTCGCTTTCAGGCCAACAAAGCCTTCCATCCTTTCTGAGTCCGTCAATGGGTACCAGACTTCTTCGGAAAGGAAAAAGCGCTGACTTCTTCATGGACTGGCAATAGGAAGTTATTGTATGGCTAAATACGCATTCAAATCGCCTTCACGACATCCCGTAGAAGTAGAATGCGTGACGCGTCCCAGAGAGGACTGAGTAACGCCGTCCTCATCTTTTATATTAAATACAATCAAGAAAATATGATCAAGAAACAATGACAGCTTGTAAGGGGGCTAAGCCACTTCCAGCCTCGTTGATAACATTTTTGTGAGATTTTTACAGTTTTCTTTAAAGAGCATAAGCTCTTTGTTAATTCGGAAAAATTCTTCTCGTTGTTAAAAGAGAAGGAACCCAGCAGCGTTACTTTCGACTTTTCTCGAACCTATCATAAACCTTTTAAAACATGCTGTAAATAGCGGCCATATTTCAGTGCGAGAATAGAGATTGCTCCATGCCCACGTCCAAGATTTTTTATTCGATTGATAGCATCATTTCTGTTTGCATGGAGTTTCACACCTGTAAACGAAACGAGGAAAAATATAAAAAGATGAGGAACACAAACATCCTCACTTTCGCATTTTCATTACTAATTAAATAGAAGGGCGCGTGGAGCGCAGTCGGAGGAGGCGCCGGCTGTCGCCTGCACCCGATACTAGGCTCTTGGTTCGGATTTCCCGCCCAGGCCGACCAAGCCTTCCATCCCTCCGGGGTCGGTGAATTGGTACCACACTTGTATGGGAAGGATAGAGCGCTGACTTGTTCATCGGCTGGCCACCGCAAGTCATTGTATGGCCAAATACGCATGTCATGTCGCCTCCACGACATCCCTAGAAGTAGAATGCGCTGGCGCATCCCAGAAGGGATTGAGTAACGCCGTCCTTTATCCTTATCCTTTATACGTTTTTTGAGACACTGTATAAGATCTACTTTCTTTAAAAATCGACGAAATGAAATTCTGAAAAAAGTGTTACAAATTCCATCAGCAGGGTTCCAGGGCGATACGAAGTACTTATTCACATTTATGTGCCGGAAGTTCCTTAGTATTAGGTTTCTGGAAAGTTCTCAGCGTTTTGGGTGCTTCACTTTGAACTACAATAACTTTCTCAAATCTTATCGGTTTTAGTCGAAATAAGCACCGTTCGAATCAGCACAATTTTGCCAACAAGTCACCAGCCGACTTATTTCATCAGCGAGAAAATTGGGTGGTCAGATTCGACAAAATCCACGAAAGCTGTTTTGGTTTGGTCCCGATTGGTTAAGGTTTTACCAGCGGGAAAGTTCTGAAAGTGTTTGAAAAGGAGGTGGTCGGTTGGTGAGTGGTCTACAGAATATGGCGGATGAGGCAGAACTTCAACCCTTGACTCACTCAGTTTTCGAATAGTGATTTGTGAAACGTGTGTGCGGGCGTTATCGTGCAAAAGAATCGGGACTCTCTTGCTGGCTAATGCTGGCTGAATTTGAAATTTTCGGTGCATTTCGTCAATTTCCTTACAGTAGAACTCTGCTGTGACTCGTGCCAAAAAGTTGTAATGGATCACACCAACCGCCGACCACCACACAGTGACCTTTTTTGGTGGTGGTTCGCCCTTAGAAAATGCCAAGAGGTTCGTCGGCGTCCAACCACTCTCCGGAACGTTTCCTGTTATCCAACAGAATCCACTTTTCATCATAAGTGATGATTCGGGTCAGGTTCAAAAGAACGGGTCAGGTTTGTCGCGTAAAAGTAGAGAAGAACAAATCTCAAAACGTAACAACTTTTGCCGCTCACTCAGCTCGTGGGGTACCCACTTTTCGAGCTTTCTCACCTTCCCAGAGCGTTTCAAAGTATGAAAAAAATGATTGTCTTATAATCTTTGTGTGGGATCACCACGGACATTAAATAAGTGAATAGTATGGACAGCTAGTAGAAAACGTGTGCAGTTAGAATTGTGAAAATTTGGAGGACCAGGGATCATCCCCTAAAATATCTAGAAAATTTCATTCTTTGTAGCACTAAGGAATGGGCATAGATAGTAGACGTATGCGTGAGAAGTGTGAAGCCCTGATGGTCTATATTCAACTGCTTTCTGTTTATGGCAGTGAGCTTCCATGAAACACGTCTGCTATACCTCCAAGGGTTTCAATCGTCTAAGATGGAACGGTGCTGTAGCGAACGACAGTAGCTGCAAGGAATAAGCATCGAGGACGGCGTTACTCAATCCCTTTTAGGATGTGCCACGTATTCTACTTCTACGAAATGTCGTTCATTCGATTTGAATGCGTATTTGGTCTATACACTGAATAGCGGTGGCTAGCCGATGAACAAGTCAGCGCTTTGTCCTTTCCATGATTACGCTCTAAGGTACCCCTACAACAGTCGTATGTGACACTATTTTCCTGAAAGTATTTTGAAAACTAGGGCTTTGTCCATCCAGACAAATATGCCATCATTTGACACATTTTGGAGAGATGGACAACTTGGTTAGGTCTGCGCGGCAGAACCAGAAGCCTTGGGAGGGATGACGATGAAAGCCAACGAATCCTCCGACTCATACCAGGCTTATGTGGCACTTTAAACGTCACTGGCAAGTTTTTACGGAAGCCCCGAGGTTATGTCTTTATGTCTTTAGAAAGCGAGAGGCGTGGTGTATCCAATACAGCGATTGACCGGGGGTGAATGTATCGTCTCTTTAAAGTGGACTTAGGCAAGTATGTATGTACTTCAGTTCAAGTATGTAGTTTTTATTTTATTTTTTGCCATTCTAAGTTGTGATGTTGTTTCGCATTGCAATACGAAACCAATTTCGCTCGGACCTCATGTGGTATGCGCAATTCAATCTGGAAGTGCCAGATTTGTTTTCGGCAGTATATTTGCACGCGAGAAGCAGACGGCTGTCAAAAAACCATATAAACCTTTAAAGACCAGTTTTAATTCCAAAAGAGACGTAACGAAGCACATTCGAGTACAGGATTTTGGATGTATTTATGTAGTACACTGTGTCAGCTCTTTCTCTCTACAGTCACCCAATTTTCTGAGTCGCCTCGTCGTCAACCTCAAATTTTCGTTGGCATCAAGTGGATTTGAAGACTAAAGTTTGAAAAACTGAGATGAAAGCTAGAAAAAATTGATGAAAAACGGTGAAAATGAGGAGAGAAAAACGAATCAAAAAAGGAGATCCGAAAAAAATGGACTGCTTAGGCGGTTGCATAAAATGAACTGTTGTTCTGAGCACCTGCAGTGTTCCATGATGACAAAGAGGTCTAGATTAAACTTAAAACACCTGTTTTCGCCATCCTCTAACCGTTTGAATGCACTAACAGACTGACTTTGTGCCTTTAAAACAAATTTCAATTCAATACTTTTCTCCAAAAATTTATAAAGCTATTACACTCATCGTGGAGCAGTTAGAGGAGGTGCCGGCCGTCACGTGCACTCGATACCAGGTTCTTGGTTCGGACTTCCCACTCATGTCAACCAAGCCCTCCATTCGGTCGGGTTAGGCGAATTGGTACCAGACTTGTCTGGAAGGATAAAGCACTGAGTTGTTCATCGGCTGGCCACCGCAAATCACTGTATGGTGAAATACGCATTCACATCGCCTTTACGACATTCCGTAGAAGTGGAACGCGCGGCTCCTCCTATAAGGGATTGAGTAGCGCCGTCCTTTATTCTTTTATTTTTATTTTACTGTACTCATTCAGCCATCTGAACTAAAATAATTCAAAGAAAATTAATTTATAAAATTAAATCCTCCTTGCACAACACATTGTCCTCCCTTCTTTGAGAGTCTGTACTTTAACCTGCAAGAAACGCACTTTTGATTTGGAAGACGTTCACTTTGATTTCAGACGCATCAGTTTCGTTTAGAAGAGGGCCAAATTTCACGTGAGAGTGGTACATATATACAATTTTCACTTGCACATTGCAAGTGAACACTGAACATTGCATTTGACATGTTTCATATCAAATTGGCACTTTACACATCAATTGCATCAAATCAAATCAATCAGAAATTTTTTAAACACTATTCTATTAAGTCTGTAGTGTAACCAGCCTAAAGGTCGTTTCGATTTGAAAGAGTTCGCTTTGACTTCAGAAGTCTTAGAGCTAGCCTAGAAGACTGTCCACTTTGGCTTGTAAAGTGCCGAATTTGACGTGAAAATGGTATATATGACGAAGGGTTGGCGTTTTATTACATACTTAAGACTCATGTATAACTGGATCTTTTGCTCGGCTCTCTGAATCAATCGGAGCAAGTCACGTCATTCACATAGGCCCTTAGCCGTTTAGCTAATGTATCCCTCCCGTATAGTGCATTCACATATGAGAAAAAGGCGATTATGGAGCTCTCATCGCAAATTGCTGCTTAGTTCGCAATTTTCTATGCGTGCATTCCCACAGTTAGTGGTTGTTGCATGTGTGCACATAGTTTGTCCCCACAAAACGGGAAGCATCAGAACACTATGTCTGAACTGCTCTCAAGGAGGGGACATCCGGATCACAAGTACACATTTGCGTTGGTCGGCTTAAGTTTCATCTATTCTAACGGTTCAACAAACACTTTCCGTTAAAAGGAGCGTGTGTAGCGTAATGAGAGGAGGCGCCGGCTGTCACGTACAGCCGATTCCAGGTTCCAAGCTCGGATTTCCTTTCAAGGCCAAAAAACCCTTCCATCCCTCCGGGATCAGTGAGTTGGAATCAGACTTGCCTTTGGAGTATAAAACACAAAAAGCATGTCCATCAGCTGGCCACTGCAAGTATTTATTACATTTTTATTCAAATTGCTAAAGCTAAATGCACACTCAAATTTCGCCCACGTCATCTTGCAGAGAAGCAGAGTTCGTGGCGCATCCCAAGTGTGATTGACTAACGCCTCTTTTATCCCTATCCTTATCTTTACGTTAAATGCCTGTTTAACGAATTAACGACATTTTTTAGAAGTGCAACCAAATTTTCAAGGGTTTTCACTTAGCAAGCTTACCATTTTTTTCAGTTCTTTTCCAGTAATGAATAGTGCCTACCGGGGGTGTGCGTTTCCGTTAAGCCGTTAAATTTCGTTGAAAAGTATAGATAGCTGCGTGGTATTGTTTCAGTCGAAAAATTTCAGTTTGACCGTGTTATATGCATTGTACATCTTAACGACAGGTAATCACTTTCAAATGAAACCTTTGGAACTTCCTGAATTTTGACAACTTTCGAAATCAAACTGAACGACTTCCAATTAAAAACGAACGCCTTCCAAATTAAATTATTAATTTATTAAAAAACGTTTCAACGTTTTCAACGTTTACGCATTCTCATGCTATTGTATAACGTAAGCATATTGAACAAAATCCAAAGATAAGAAAAGCTGTTAAAAATAATTTTTCAATAATTCAATTTGAAAGGCGCTTGTTTTTATTTGGAAGGTGTCCAGTTTGATGAAGTTTCAAATGTTTAACTTGAAAGAGCCTACCTGTCATGAAGATAAATCGTTGAAATGAATCGACGAATATAAATCAGTCCCACTGATATTTTTCCATTGAAACAATACTACGCAGCTATCTATACGTTTTATCGAATTTGAACGATTTAACGAAAACGCAAACCCCTGATTACATAGCGATTCTTGACCGAGAGCGCATTTCCTTGTATCTGTAGGCAACACCTTTCCTTCGAATTTTTATCCAAGGAAAATCTGCCATTTTTTCCACCAGGGTGTTTATGTATAACTTGCATTAAAAGCTCTGTCATAACTGAGTGAGTGATTCCTTCCAGTTATTTTCATTTTCATATTTTTCACATGGAGCAAGCTTATGTGTGGTATAAGTAAATAAATATGCCTAATATATTGTTTTTACGAAATGTAATTATTTTGGAATAAACAGAGACTCGCCATTAAACGTATGAAGAAGAAGGTGGCGCATAACGTATGACTGGAAGATCCGAAAGCAACCTAGATGTCGCATACACCATTTCCAGTTGAAAATGAGAATTGGAGAGAACGTCGTGCACTATTCTTCATATTAGAAACTCCACTAAGGTCGTTACCTCTCCTCGAGAAGCCGACAAATGCATGATATGCAACGGAGTGCACGATGGTAACGCCGCGAGAAGACTTGTCCGTACGTATTTTTTGTTTATGTTTAATGAGGAATGTAAACTCGGATGTAGTCGAGCTTGAAGCTTGTTCATTTCATAAGGAAATAACGTAACTATTGAAATGGACAACTTCAGCTATCTCGCTATTGTGTGAGCAATGTACTTTTCACCGTTGTCCGAAAACAACGATGACGAAAGTGACTCTCAACTTCTACGTCAGTGGACCCTGAAATCCAATTATAGTGCGCAGCCGAAGAGGCAACTTCAGCCGAAGACTGCCTTAATGGGACCATAACCACCGCACGCCAAAGAAGCTCAGAGAACCGTAGATTGGGTCCTTTCCAGGGGTTGAACTCCATTGAAGCCTAGTAACCGCCATGGCTTAATAGAGAGCGGAACCAGCACAGAAATGAACAAACAGCCAGTGGTAATGAAGGTGCATGGTGAGACAGTTTATGCAACAAATCGTACTGAAGTTAGTTATTAAAGGGCGGTGTCCAGAAGACACCCGCTGGACATAAGCAATCACCGCGTTGATTCCACGGGATGTCAAGAGAACACCAAGGCGCCCACCAACGCGTTGCTCGGACTTCTTCGTGAAAGCCCTGAACGAACAATATGGAGCTCTTCGTGTTCTCCTCCCCCCCCCCCTCACCCTACCCCCCGAGCGTCGAGGATCCATTGGAACACCATGGCACGCGGTAGGGACGAATGGAGACGCTGCCGGCGCCCGCTTGAGCAATTCGGTAGTCAACGGGACGACAGGTGATACAGCTACAGAAGACATAAATTATTTTTTACCATCAGCCCCCCACCCCTCGATTGATTTTTTGGAGAAAGTTATATGTAATTCGAAAGACGGTGTTTTGTTTTCCTCTAGCAAAACGTATGTTCAATTTATTTCTTCATACTGAGTTTTGTCAACCTCGTCAAAAATAGAAAAAGAAAATTCCGCTAGAACAATGACCGCCCTCGTTTTTGAGCGCGTCCATAGGTCAACTGTTACGACAGTACTGGCCCTGTCGCCGTAAAACGTTCACGTTCTATAGCTGAGGTATGGTTTCCTGCGATTCCTTGCGATTGGAAAATAAGAACGAATTCTTCTTCCCGCTTACAAGCGAAGGGCCTGAAGCGTATATCTGAACGAAGTCATATAGGGAGAATCCCACCCCTCGATTAGCATAAAAATGCGTTTATTTTTTTTTTGCAAAGTCGCTAAACCCAAGGAGTAGGGGAGCCCTGAAGTTACAATGGAATACGGCGCACCACGAGTATGGAGGTCTTGTATGCCCGCGATGTCTCTGCCGGGAAGCGGCTCGGAGCGCAGTGGAAGTGTGGTTGCTTCATGCGAAAAAGGTCGTGGGTTCGGTTTTTTTGCGAAGCTGAATTTTTCCGTTTCAACTGATTGGTTGAGATTTGGAGGATTCTGACGTTAATACCAATTTCAGACGTTCTCTGCGCATTTTCCAGCTGTACGATGTGGAGAGTACCTTTCTTGCGACTTGTTTAATACTGACCGGATTTTTTTTAACTACAACGTCTTCGTCAACTTCAAGTTGTCGTGCTTCGAAGTCCTTTAGTATGATAGCCATCCGTTCGGCCAGCCTGATTTCTTCCCTCGAACGTTCCTTGTCTAACACGGTGGGCCACACTTCAGCGTGAGCAGGTGGATCACCACTCTAGCGTCGGCAGACATTGTTGGTGTAGGCTTTAGGAAACCTCAAGCAGACCTCTGATTTCCAGGTGACAGGCGGAGATAAGGGAAAGAGTGTATCGATGCCGTTTAGGTTAACTTGCGGGATCGATACAGACTTCGTTCCTCATTTCAACCGTCTCCGAAGTCACATCCTGGTGTCTTTTGAAAATCCGAGCAGGATGGTTTTCCCGAGGTCATTGGTCCATGTATGGAAATAGACTGTGAGGAGCCTGTAGGCTTTACACGTTGCCCGTTCCCAGTGGTGCCTCGTGCACTTTGTACCTGCGTATCGCTGATGTTGAACATCTACACATCATCATGTTGAATACCACAGCATCCAAGTGGAAAATTAGGCATAAAAACGTCTGAAAATGGTATAGACGTCAGAATCCCCAAATCTCGACCAGTCAGTCCAAATGCAAAAACGCAGCAACGCAGAGGAGCCAAACCTCGACCTTACTCGCATGAAGCAACCTCACTTGCACTGCGCTCCGAGCTGCTTGCCGGCAGAGGCATCGCGAGCGTACACCCAAACTCGTGATGCGCCGTATTCGATTGCAACCTCAAGGTCCCCCTACTCCTTGGGTTTAGCGACTTGGCAAAAATGAACAAATTTTTATAATAACTGAGGGGTACGCTTCAGACTCTTCCCTTGTTAGTGCCGCTTCTTCGTCATGTAACTCATGGACGTCACAATTGTTTCGGCTTTTCTTCAGTCTATCACTAACTAGATGCATTAGTAGTATATCACTTGTATCACCTGTCGTCCCTTTGATCATCGACTTGCTCGAGCGGGCGCCAGCAGCGTCTCCATTCGTCCCTGTCGCGTGCCAGAGTGGTCCAATGGATCCTCCTCGCTCGAGGGACACGAAGAGCGTCATATCGGTCGTTCAGGGCTTTCGCGAAGAAGTCCGACCAACGCGTTGGTGGGCGTCCTGGTGTTCTTTTGACATCCCGCGGAATCCAGTCTGTGACGGCTCTCGTCCAGCGGGTGTCTGCGAATCGCATTACGTGGCCGGCCCACCTAATTTTCGACGACTTGGCCCATGCGACAGCGTCTCTGATCTTCGAACGTCGGCGAAGCTCGGAACTCAGGAGGCCTTCTCTCACTTGCGCGAGTCGTGTCACTCCCAGTATCGTCCTCTCGATTCCACGCTGCGCGACGCTGATCGCGTGTTCATCCTGCTTTCGTATAGCCCAGGTCTCTGAGGCGTATGTTAGGGCAGGAAGAACAGTGGAGTCGAATGGGTGGGCACGGAGTCGGACGTTCTTCGTCTTCTTCGCGACTTCTTCGACGCTCTTAAAAGCTCCCCAAGCCGCTCGTTTCCTCCTGCTCAGCTCTGGTGCTAGGTCGTTGGCCATGTTGACTTCGCGACCCAGATACACATAGCTGGAGCATTCGGAGATGTTCGTTCCGTTGAGCGAGAATGGGGCATCAGAAACCCATCCGTTCTTCATGAACATCGTCTTCGTAAGATTCAGCTGCAGTCCAACGCTTCCACATACACGATCGAAGTCGGCCAGCATTCGCTCCGCCTGACTGATGCTCGGTGTTATGAGCACGATGTCGTCAGCGAAGCGAAGATGGTGCAGTTGCCGGCCGTCGACCTTCACTCCCATGTCATCCCATTCTAGTTCGCGCATGACGTTTTCGAGGGTGGCGCTGAAGAGCTTCGGGGATATGGTATCCCCTTGTCGAACCCCTCTCTTCACGTCAATGACGACGTCGTTGTAGAATGGAGAAATCTTGGTCATGAATCCACTGTACAGCTCTCGAAGGACTCTGATGTACTGAGTAGGAACGCCCTGGGTGAGCAGGGCTTCCATGACCGCTTCAGTCTCGACGGAGTCGAATGCCTTCTTCAGGTCGATGAAAGTAAGGCACAGCGGCAGCTTGTACTCTCGCGACACTTCGATGAGCTTCGTAATGGTGTGTATGTGGTCGATCGTGCTGAATCCTCTCCGAAATCCTGCTTGTTCGCATGGCTGTCCTTCGTCCAGCGTTCTACTAATCCTATTCAGGATGACTCGAGTGAACAGCTTGTAGACTACGGACAGCAGGCAGATCGGGCGATAGTTGCCAATGTCGTGCACGTCTCCCTTCTTGTACAGCAAGACGGTCTTGCTGGTCTTCCGCTGAGATGGAACCTTGCATTCGGACAGGTAGCGTGTGAAGAGCCGCGCCAAGGTGTTGATGAGCGCTGGCGGGAGGTTCTTCAGGTGTTCAGCTCTGATCCTGTCAGGACCGGGTGCTGTACGTTTCTTCACCGACGAGATGGCGTGTCGGATCTCGGAAGGGAGAACAGAGGGGACGACGTATCCATCCTGCGGAAGATGGCGTAGGGGCAGGTGGACGTGGCTATCGAAGAGATCGGAGTAGAAGTCGTGGATGACCTTCTCCATGGTCCTTCTGGAAGAGGTGACGGTTCCGTCAGGACGTCGGAGAGCGGTCATCTTGGTCTTGAAGTTGGCGAAGTTCCGGCGGGCATTGCGGATGCTCAGCCCTGCCTCTGCTGCTTCAGCCAACACTTCCGCCCTTCTCTCCTTCAGATCTTCCTTTATCGCCGCTCTGCATAGCTTTGCAAGCTCGGACGTCAGTTGATAGTTGCCTGACGCTCGTGCTGCTCCACGCTGGCGTATCAGCTCGAGAGTTTCCGGAGACAGGCGTCTCTTGGTGGTCTTCAAGCTCTCGGCTCCCTTAGCACTATCGTGGAGATGGTGCACGAAGCGATCGTATTCCTCGTCGACGTTGTCCATGACGGCATCTTCCCAAAGGCCGACAAGAGAGGTGTAGAGATCCCAGTTGATGGTCGTTCTGGAACTCCTCTTCTTGAACTTCGTGGCCTTCTCTCCTTGACGCGAAAAGCGGAACCTCGCGCGAAGGAGGCGGTGGTCCGATCCCGTGTAGAACTTGGGGACAACGGAGACATCGGTCAGGCAATACTTGCGATTGAAGATGATGTGGTCGATCTCGTTGTGGAAGTGGCCACCGGGGGATTCCCAGGTCCATCGTAGGGAGGGAGGCCTCTGGAACTGCGAGTTTCCATGGATGGTCTTGGTCGACATGATAAAATCAGACAGCCTATCACCTTGCTCGTTCCACTCCAAACCGTGGGTTCCGATGTGAAGTTCTTCCGGCGACCTTCGTGGCCCGATCTTGGCGTTGAAGTCGCCGACTATCACCTTGTAGAAGGTGTGATCTTCCTTATAGAACTTCTCCAGCTCCACGTAGAAGGCCTCGACGTCTTCGTCGTCGTAGTCGGATGTTGGGGCATACGCGACGAACACAGTCAAGGCTGGCACGGAGCCACATCGCTTCAGCAGACGTCCGATTCGGCTCGGCTTGTCAGAGACTTTGGGCATGAACATCGATTGGTACGAGTCTCTGAGTCTCTGAGTCATTAGTAGTATATACGTCTAGAAAACCGTTTCTAGCTCTCCTTTCTAGTTTTTTCTCAGTTACTTTCTTTACATGAAACGCGTCAATAACAGGCAACCTTTTACGACTTGCAACCAATTGAAGGCTCTGACTTTCTACATAAAATACTTGATGTCGGAGTTACTGCTGATTCAGTTAGGTGCTCCGAGCTTCGTCGATGTTCGAAGATCAGGAACGCTGTCGCATTGGCCAAGCCGTCGAAAAATAGGTGGACCAGCCATGTAATACGCTTCGCAGTCACAAAAATAGTCGCACACGACTCGCAAAAAAAAACCTGACAAACAACAAATGAATTACACGTATGAGGCGAGGCCAGATAGGACGAGAACAGTATTGAGACTTCGCAAGATAGCAACGACGTTGATAACAAGAAAAGAACAACAGCGAGATCTAATAAAGCAAGAATGTGCAGTGAGCTCCGAGCAGCAGCAGGATAAACAAGGAGTATGGAGGAACAAGACAAATTATGGCACAATGTGAGGCTTAATAGTGGAGCTGTTTGTAGACGAGACAGGACGAAGTTGCTAGCCGTAATAGCTCGAACATCGGCGCGTGTGTGGCGCGGTTTAACCAGTCGCTTGACCGAATTGGCGGTGCTGAAGAGTATAATATAAAGCCATGATTTTTCATAGGATAGTTCTTGGAATCGATGGCACTTACATGAATATCTCTTTGGAGTGCTTCCAAATTAAGCTGCGGTCCTATTGGAAACACTCACATATTACCTATTTTGCACCGCTCAATTAGGAATAGTCGAGGTTTGAATTTTTAGAATGCTTTGAAACTTCCCTTCTCTCGTGCCAAAGGCCTCTTCCATAGTTTGAGCAAGTGTATTGTGGATACTATTCTAAACTCCCGCAAAGTACGTACTCAAGCTGACTACATATTGCAGTTTCTGTTACCTTTCGAACGTACGGTTAAGCTCTCAGGGCAGATTGGGCAGTGTTCAAAGGAGGGTTGTCAAAGGTTCGCCTTCCGTACCTTGCAGCATTTTTGCGCTTCTATTGTTCGGTTCAAATTTCAGATATTTTAAGACCACATTGTACATTCCTCTAAGCAAGCGGGACGCTTTTAAAATGATTCTAACACTTTCCAAATCAAAATAAGCGCTTTTGAGCGTCTGGGTTCTCTATGAGATGGTTAAAAAATTGTTCACTAAAGTTTTGTATGCCTTTCTTTAAATTCTTTTCTTTACCTACCCAATAAGTATACACAATGTTTGAAATTTTACAAAATTTTCGTTTTCAAATGAAAATAATTGATAACAGTGTTCCTATTTTAAGGTGCAGAACGGGAACAAATTTTTAGTATTGAAAGGAGTGTTTGCGCAATACGGTTGTTTAGGACGTCGCAAATCCTAAATCATAACTACGCACACCTCTGGTGTGGGTCGATAGACGCCGTGCGAATCGATCGAATCACGCGCACGGTGTCACGATGTGTCGTTCGCCAAGTATAAGCGAGCATTTATGTTACTTAAGTATGTATTTTGGGAATCTATCCTAGTCTGGAGGGGCAGCCATAACGTGGCAGCTGCGTGCGTGCAAGCACGGTATATCGCCCCTTTCCCTGAATTCGTTGCAAGTCTTCATACCATGGCTAAGCAACTGGAACCGAAGCAGTACCGGGTGATATTTTCAATACACAGCTTGCAATATGATAGAATACGATGCAAAGCCTCTCAAGGGGAGAGTCACCTTGAAAGCAAAGCGGCTTGGAGAGTTCACTTTTTACTGAGTGGTTATCCGCATTGGTAGGGACGTGCGTGAATGCCAAATTATACCAGAAATGAGGTACCTTAGTCCACCACTGGGGTAGAACACACCGGTGTTGTGTAAAATCTTTTAATTTTGAGTAATACAAAACAGATTATAGGACTGAATTCATGGTGACCCCTCCCCCGCCGGGCCGCTTAGCTCCTTGCCATGTATTAAGTGGTTATCCACCTTAGTAAGAAGGCAAATGAGTGCAAATTTAATTACATCAGGGCCAGATTCATCAACAGCCTAGCGGCTGGTATCAGTATATCGGTTATCGTATCTGTATTTCTGTATCACTTTCTACGTAGGCCTGTATAGGGAACCCGCGGCGAGGTGATACCAGTGGCATCGTTGATGAATCTGGCCCTTGAAGTGACCTAGCTCAGTTCACCACTGACCTTCAGTGAAAATTTAGGGAAAACACTAGGTCCTGTAGACTGGTTAAACGGCGCTACTAGCGCGCCGTTGTCGGAGCTATCGCGGCTAGCAACTACGCAACGGCAAGGAAATAGGAGAAAAGCTGTGGTGTAATGCTTATTCTTATATACAAAAAGCCAACAATTTTGTAGTGTGTTAAAGGAAGAGATCGCTCATAACGATCGTCCTCACGTCGCGATTTTCACTCGAGTGGTACTGTAAATGCTGCTTACCTGAAACAACAAATTAAAGATATGCGTGTTTTTTACAATTGATTTTGTTCTGCCAACTCAACACATGGACTCCACGCGAACAGAATCGAATAGAAATCGTGACGACCCTGCCGAGTGCACGGCGCAATCTTTTTTAGCACAAGTATTGCCACTTTTTTGACCTAAAAACTTATAGCCACTAGTCTTCCTGAAAAATAAGATTTTGTGAGTCTTCAACTTGCCTTCACTTACTGAGACAAGTGAATTGAAAGGTGTCAAGAAAATTCATACTACATTTTTCTTGTAGTCACTTTTATTAATTTTATTTTAGAGCTTCTGTTTTAGAAAGTAACTCGCTTTCATTTGTGAGACGCTCAGCATGTTTTCAAAAGCGACAGGCTTGCTTGGAACAGTGCCTAATGTGTCGTGAGAATGGCACATATAATTTTTATAAATTAACGGCTTCCTAAGGGGTTGGGAGTTCCATTTTGATCTACACAATGTAAGCTTTTTGTCGGAAGCTTACTAAATCAGCAGTTTGTTTTGACTTACCTAAAGAAGTTTTTTCCCTAATAGCAGCGCTAACATTCCGCGAAATAATGCGATCGTTTTGACGATCTACCGCAGCTTCCAGCGTGAAAACCTTCTCATCAGAGAAAACGACTGCGCTGTGTGTGCCATTCACGAACCGTTTCAGCAACTTCTTCGTAGTTGTAGACTTTCATTCACTCCGTCAGCATTTGAACCTGTTGTGTGCGATATGGGTATATCTTTGGCTTTTTTCTAGCAGCACTGGTAGCAGAAATATTGAGTTCTTTCGCAAGGAACAGCTAGGATTACGACGAATTCGCGCACGAACATTTTGATCATTTCAGGAGTGAGAGTGGTCGATTTCCTACCTCTTCCAATTATGTCGGACAATGTCCCAAGCTCCTTGAATCGTTTTATGGCGTTACGTACTGTTCGTCGAGAAACATTGAAAACTTTGAAGAAAAAAAAGAAAAAAAACAAATGCTGCGACCCGTAAGGTGCAAGTTGATGAGAGTCGTTTTGTCTTTGCCGTTAGCGCTTCGTAAGTATTCATAAGCTTGAACTTGGAGTGCACTTGGGTATAAAATAAATGTGTAATATATTGCAATATGTAGTCCAAAATTCAGTTCTGCTAGTAGTTGTCGACTACGCCAAACACTGTGCGGGTAATTTGTGCGCACCCTGTAGACTAAACGTACTATGTGTGGAAGAGATACAGGGCAGACCCTCTCATCCCGAATGCACCTTAAGAAACTCCAGGTTCTCTTGAAATCTCGAATTGTCGTAGTACTCCCTTGTTAGCCAATGAAAGTTCTAGATAGAATCTAGGTAGGCGTCGGGTCTTAAATAAAAATCCTGCCCACGAGCGTCGTTCAGAGAACGATCGCCACTCCCCCGCCGTCACGGCGCGATCGGTGTGCGTCGCCTCCACGTGGCAACCTTCGAAAACAACGGTTAGTCGACATCGAAGATCGAAGACGGCCGTTGCTTGGTCGGTGACTGATAACGGCTTCTCCCCCGCCGCTACTCAAGAGATGGACCGCATTTCGAGGTCCCTTCCTTTAACTTTTACCCAACTGCGCTTTCCATAGCTTAGCGATGAGAGCAGTATTCGTATGAGATGCTTACATGGAGCGCTTCCCAGAGTCCCACTTGGAAAGCCTTCCCCGCTGAACGATGTGAGCAGTTTTACGCAGCCTCCCTAACTTGCTCTGCCACAGCGCCGCTTAGTGTAAATATTAGTGTTTCCTTTTCCTAGACAAAACTACCACCGACGATAGAGGATGAAAACTTAGTTGTTTTAGGATGACAACCAAATTTGATTCTGTTCAGGCTTACGCCTGCAACGCAAACAAGTAGCCACAGTTCCCGACGGCATTCCGTCGCGGTGCAGTGCTTATTTCCTTTCTGGCGACCTTTTTCGTTGCGATTTTACACAGAGTGCTTTTGTTTATTGTAACGGACTTATTTATAAAGTGCAGAAATGTTGCACCATTTGAAAGACTAATTACAAAACCATTTTGTCTCATCACGACTCTCCTCTATCCACTGCTCCACCACTGTTTGTAGCCAGCGCTGTTTGTAGCCTACATGAGCTCGTCTTCTTTTGATTGGAGGCCCAAAACTCTGTAGTATACCAGTGGTTTGGTTTACTAACGTGCTAAAGAAGTGCCAGAAGACACGATCTCGTAGCGGAGATAACAAACACCATGCTTCTTTTATGTGAGTTTAACGTCTTACACAGACAAACAGTATTACATGCGGGTAAGTTGCAGAACATGCAAAGGTGCATATAGAGCATGGATTATACAAGAACGATATGCATGAGAAAATAGGACAGGGTTCGTCTTAAACAATTATAAGTATGAGGCAGGGTAGATAGACAATGACCTACGATGGAGAGGATGGAGAGAGGATGGGCGACCGTGCTCGCCTGTGGGGGAGAAGACCGCCAGGCGTTTTCCTACCCTGCTGTTTTATAGCCTCCTCAGCGAGGGCGGAAGGCGTGTGCCGTGAGTGGTCGAAGGGTATGGATCAGGGATGAGCGGATAACAAAATTTTCAAACCCGGATAACGGATAACGGATAATTTTGCCCAGAAATCGCCGGATAACGGAAAAACGGATAACGAACAACTAACAAAAATAAAACTGGGTTTGAACTGCTCCAGCTTCAACAGCAGACATGGAGCGCAACTGTTGTCAAATTATAAGTCCTTTCTATCGAGTTTAATGGAGTTTTTTTTTAACATAGTGCAGTCACCTTAACAAAGCCCTATGGGATTCTCACGAAACTTCAGTAAAAGAAACGCTTCTTCATTGCCATCCAAACCGATGCCTAGTTCGATTTGCGAACCACAATTCCTTCACCAGGTTTCGCGAACTGCTATCAAACTCATCAGGGAGGACAAGTAGCAAGACCACCAAGCTGTGAAACTAAAACTGTTCTGCAAACTCTACTCTGCTGATGTTTCGCTATGATCCTTATTTTAAATCTGGAAAAGATGAGGAGAGATTGAGAATATGTTAATCCAAGCAGATTTCCATAATACAGTTTACAATTTTTCATATTTTTGCTGTTTAAAACGAATGGGAAGAACGAGACAAAGGATGCGTAAAATAGCAAACTAACAGTATGGAAACATTCATAAGTCGCCCTTGGATGGAGAGGATGTGAGACTCATTCACCTCTTATTCACTCATTCATTCATACTTCATTGAACAGCAACTTGCCGGAATTTTGTAAGCTTACATTGTTGGGTTGTTTTAGTGATCAATCGCCAGGTTTTCTTTTTGAATTAAGACTGTGGCCAAACAGAATGATCCTTGGATGAATGGTTCCTCCGACGCCTCTTGACTTTTCTATGCTAGGCCGACTCAGCCGAATAAAGTCTGCATAACAATCTTGGTTTCGCAGCTTCACGCGGATCGATACTCTTGTTCGACAGTATCCCATGATCTAAGAACGTGGAATGAGATGGATGAAATACCAGTTTTTTACAGGCTACCCACTACAAGCCATTGTGCACTAAAAAGGAACAAGCAGAGAGATATGAAAACTAGAAAAACAGAAGTAGAATGTCCCTAAAAGGCAATATTAAATTAAAATGAAGGTCAAACATGCACAGCGGGGAATCGGTTTAGTGCAGCTCAATTGCACTATTTAGATTTTTAATAGAGAGGATCAATTTCTTAGCATTACGGAGGTACCCCCAGTACCAGCGTACAGAAAATACTTTCAGAAAATCGTTTTATAAACACACTTGAACACCCTTTGTAGGAGCGTAGCTTCCTCCACTCATTTGGATTGAACCTGTACCCATTTTGCTTGTATTCATTACTGCTCAGCGGTATGTGTTTAAGCGTTACAACATTATCATCAAAAATTAAAAACGCCAAAAAATTAAAGCCTATCATTAAAAACTAAAATACCTTTGCCGACTGCTACCCACTTATTGCAATCGTGGAAAAGAACGCTAAATTCGGCACTAAACAGTTCACCTTGCATGTGCCAGGACCTCCACTTGTGACCGTCAGTAATATTATCAAGGCAGCTTGTATGCATTCTTGGTCTGTATGGCTTGTGGTGAAAAGCTCATGAAGACATCAACCCATAGTAGGTCTCATAGATGTATGGTATAACTGAACGACCCTGGAAGGATGGAAGTTAGACGTCTTTCCAACTACGTCACCAGTGCCTGAAGTCACCTACCTTCTAGATTTAAATGCCCTCTAGTGTTGCTCGCGAACACTCCTATGATTATGAAGCCTACACAGCTATGCAATACCACGCCCAAACCTAGGTATCAGCCGATTTGTTGTTCGTTATCCGGCCCAAAATTGCCGGATAACGAACAATAAAACGGATAGGCCAAAACCCCCCGGAAACCGGATAACGGATAACGGATAATCCGCTCATCCCAGGTGTGGATGGTACCGGTAACCACGGGGAAGCGATTATCGGGTTCCCAAATAAATTCGCCTTTGTGTCTAATTCAAGGTCACTACAACTCCATTCCCAGATGCGTTTAACAGATGAGGAACACAAATTTGGAATCAGCATTCGGAACTGCATCCTGTGATATGCACTTTATTTAAAAGCGCCATGATCACCTGGGGCCGGATTCATCAACGACTTACAGCAATTTAGCAGAGAAAATTACAGCCGAAATCCCTGATCTCTGTTATCGTTATGTGATTCGTTGATGAATCCGACCCCTGGTATCCTACTCTTGTAAGAAAGAAAGATGTCGAGCTCTATCTTCAAGATGCGTGAGAACGACGGCCGTGCCGACAGTTAGCCAGATGTCGCGGTTCGCCCAAGCATTGCAGTTGGTCCTGCTTTCGCCTTCATGCTTTTAGCATGTGTCAAAGAGTTTTTGAAGCATCCTGCAATCTTGGAGTACTTGTTGAACACGTGAAAGCAAGCAAATGCGTGCGCACAATGACTGCGCGCGGCGTAGATAGAGGCGGAGGAGGAAGGCGGAGTGGCGAAGCTAACCTCAGCGGCCTTCAACGCTACCCTACTTACCATCATAATCCTTTCGACCTACATCGGCTGGACCGCACCTAACTGCTTGCTCATTGGTCTGCAACAAGTCGAGAACGGGGCTCTACTCTAAATCCCTATTATGGCCGGCCAACCACAACGGCTCCCCCACTAGGAATCGCAACACATTTTCTCTCAATCTGCCAAAGAAACTAATTTACAAACGAAATCAATGACAACAGCAACAGCACACAATCACGGGGTGAGCGATGGTATGACATAAGCCTAAGTGATTCCTATTTCATGTTCCTTACTAAATGTTTCTCGGATGCATTTGTGGAAGCTTACTCTCTTGCGCTACAAGAGGTATCGATACGGTACGATGCATAGGTGTATGAACAAGTTATCCAGCAGTCCAAGCGAAAGGCTGGTGAAGTTACTAGAAAGACTATGCAGTGAAGCATCACTGTCTTGCATAAAAACCAGTTGAAATTCTAGTGTAAAGGAGGTATAACGAATAAAAAGTAATGGACGTTAAAGGACGTTATTCAAACCCTTTGGGGTCGACACGCATTCTTCTTTTCAGGATGTCGTGGAAGCAATTTAAATATGTATTTGACTTATGCAACGACTAGCCGATAGACAGGTTAGCGTTTTATCGTTTCCAGACGAGTCTGATACCAACTCGCCTACTCCTAGGGATCGAAGACTGCTTGGCTTGGCGGGAACCAGGGACCAGGAATCCGGAGCAGACATCTTATTGGGATAGTCCTTCCTCATCGTTTTGCGCAATGTTGTTTCTTATCTTTTTTTATATATTCTAGAAGTGCTCCGACACGCCTAACGTCGGGTCTCGCACTTGCGCGCTTCGCGCGACTTTGCAGCATCACTGACCTACGGAAGGTAGTTTTTGTAAAACATAAAATTCGCTAACATCTAGGACTGGTGCGTTCTTTGTCGGCATCAAGCCGTTCACCACTTCGGTACATTCACTGTAGACATTCCCTTCGGACCGGCCATTAAAATAATTGGTTTGTGGTGCGCAGTACTTCTGTCCCTCAGGTTGCTCCTCCGCAGAGGTTCTCATTCTCTACAGCTAGCGTTTCCAGATATCGTTGACATGTCTTCTTATGTCGTGTTCCCCCTCACTCGTTTCTTCTTGCTGGATCAAATTGCTGGTCCGCCTTTACTGGTCTTCCCTCCCCCTCTGTAGTCTTCCACCTTCCTGGTCACAACTCCTGCCCCACTTCTTTGTTTCCACTATTGATCCCCAACCGGTCTCTTCTTGCTGGTTTCCCCATCCTGGCACCTCGTCCAGGTTGTTCCAGTCTTTCCTGGTCGCTCTCCTCTACCCTAGAGGTCCCCTAATTGCCCTTCTCCACCATCCCCTTAGTTGTCCTTCCATGCACACGGCTGACGCGGATGACACGTATTCAGAATTAGGACGCTTGTTTCGCGGCGTAGGATGATCGTCTTCTAGACCCAGAAGCTCAGAAGACCCGCCTTCCGTATCCAGAAGCTCAGAAGCGCGCACAGTCGCCGCTGTGTCGAGCATGAGGAGGCTATGCATATGACAGATTCCTTGTTCCCCGCATGAAATACCTTACGGCTCCCTTCTTGTTCGTACCCTGTCCAGATCCTGCCTTCAGGTCCCTTCTTCCAGGTAAATTCCTCTCCACTCGGCATCCTCCTTACCACTCTACCCCAATTAAGTAGCCCTCCCCACTCTCACAGCACGACGACGGCGGGTGAACGACCATTGCGCGACATCGGTGTCACATCTTCTAAATCCGGTCTCTCTACTGTTAATGGATCCTCTTGCTGATCCTCCTTACTATCCCTCCCCTGAATGGTAACTCCCTACTGGTCCCTCCTTATTGCCTAAACCTTTCTTGGTGCCACCTCCTAGGCTGCTTCATTATTCGACCCCTCCCCCCATCCCATCATCCCGATGCCTCCTCCAGGTCGTTCCCTTCTGATCGCTGTCGGTTCCCCACCCTCGAAGTTCCCCTTCTACTCTTACCCCTTTACTGGTCTTCTCATGCTAATGGCACGAAATCGGTTTCTGAATCTGGACTCGAGTCTCACTCAGGTTAGATCACTCGACCGCCCTCGCAGTGGATTATGCGGCGTATCTCACTTAGGTTAGATCACTCAAACGTCATCGACCGCTAACTCAATTATATAGTGGTAGATTGATAGATAGATAGATAGATAACTCAATTATATAGTGGTAGATTTTTCGCCTTTGTTGATTTTTCTTTGTTCTGTTCATTATCTAATTGACTACTAAAGCTCGTCATCCAACGTCCAGGAAAGGTGTGAGCTCCTAAGTTTTAGGATACACAGAATAGCTAATTTGCGTTTGTCTCTCCACCTGTCCGAAAAGCTTTTACGTATTACAGTAGACTGCTGACTACGTTCCGAACACAGCTAGGACTCTTCCTAGGAGTTCTTCATTTCTAGATATGCTTGTGTGGTGTGAGAAGGTCAAAATGCAGTTGCATACTTTACTTTTAACTCTTTCAAATGATTGATGAAGATGATATGCCCGCAAAGGCAAATCGGCTTTTCACGGGAAAGCAAACCGACAGCTTTTGCGATGCTAGTTCACGGTGAATAGCCAATGAAAGTAGAAGAGATAAACAAAGAAAACAAAGAGTGTGTCATTCTTAAGGAGAATTGAAAACTTTTCAGATGATTGAAAATAAAGCTCGGCATATTTGAAATCAAACAGGACATCTTCGGAATCAAAACAAGCGTTTTCCGATGAAGCTAAACCCTTCCTAAAGAAATTAGGGTGGGAATGAATTAAGGATTAAGTGTAAATTGTTTGGTTCAAAAAGATCTTGATTGGTGCATTTGTTTGATGTTAGTTGAAATTTGTCGATTTGGGCTCAGAAGTGACCAATGTAACTTGGAGATCGTACAGGCTTATGCATCTGCACGGAAAGGAACGCTTTGTGAGACATACTTTAAGAGACGGCAAAACTAAGGATAGGCGGCGGAACTCTGCACCACCTCATTCTGCACCCGAATTCCGTCAAATATGGGTGTTGGTTTTCTCCGCAAAGAGCTCCTCAAGGGGGAACCGGCAAAAGGCAGGACCACTCAGGTCGGTGGCCCCGATTCCGGCTACTTTGGCAGCTCGAGAGTGAGTAGTCCCTCTATTAATCTAATGGGCGACAATGAAGGTGGTAATACCACAGACGAGACGACGACTGCCATGCTCGAGGCAGACGACGAAATATTCCCGATGAGTTGAGTAGACTGAAGGAGTCTGATTGCTGAACTTAGAATGATGACAGATCCAGCGGCAGTGGCTGCTCCCACAGGAGTGAGCTCCTCATCGAAGCCGTTATTTACCAAGACTGTGCTATTAAATTGTCAGTTTGATTTCAACAACGGTATGCTCAGTATTCTGGAATCTGTTCCGAAAGCTATGCCTGAGCACAGTAACAAGGATTCTCTAAGCGAGCCAATCACGAAGCTAGCTCAACTTAGCGAGCTCCTTGTGGTCGCTGATAAGGAGCTAGTAGTGCTCAAGTTCTACGACCAGCGCACAAGAGCGGAATGCCTCCAAGACTCAAAGCCTATTCTAGTTGACTCCATTCGAACGCAAAAGAAGGAGGCGAGAAAACTCGTCAGCGACAGATCTACCATGTAGAAAACTCGTTTCAACTAATAATTCCTCTAAAAAAATCCCTTTCGATACGGGGGTGCGTCGTGGACTCCTCAGAATGCCTCCCTTCTTTCAGAGAAGGCACTCATTTGCCTATCCAAGTTAGAAATTGCAGCAGTAATCTGGAAAGCCAAGGGATATGTGTTACAGCTGTGACCGGTTCGGTCATTTCGCGCTGGAGTACGGACAACCTGGAAAGCAGTAGAGGTCAGCTAAGCTTTAAAGCTGGAAATACCCACTGTATGTGAAGGTTTTGGTTCTCGTTGTACATCAGAAATTTTGAACGCAATTTCATCTTCGTATTTTTGGAGTTGATAATTGTCAATAATTACGGCAGCACGGGCTCTGTCGTCGTAAAATATCCAATTTAAGGAGCCGATAACAAAGCAGCTGAGAAATGGTTCTTGCGATTTTGCAGAATAGGGATAAATTTTTCCCAACGTACTCTTGTTTTGCTGTCATTCTGATCGTCGAACAACTTATGTGTGGCACAATTGTTCCATTTTTTTCTCCTCTTCGTTACTAATCGTGTGCAGATGTATTTGCTGTACATGCATCTAACAATAAGAGTAGATTTATTGCTCTCTTGAGAATAATTTGTTTTTCTTCTGTGCCAACCAGGTTTGCTATAAAGTTATTTTTTTCGGCCGACGTTTCGACTAGCTCGTCTTTCTCAAGGCCTGAAAGAAGCTCGAAACTTCTTCATCCGCGAAAGCACTTAGGTCAGAAACATCGTGTCCCCCCCCCCCCTTTGCTCAGTATAACTAGTCCTAGAAAATCCAGGCAGAGAACCCAATTCTAGTGAGCTAACTCACCGATATTCCGCCAGCGCAGATAGACCGGCTCAGCTGGCCACCATGGAGCAAGTGAGAAGCACTAGGGCGGTCAATTATACTGCACAGTACGCCGGAAGTCAAAAATGCCCATAGCAGTATAAGCAAAGCTCTCACAGCTCGCACAATGGAATAAAAAGCAAGAACTCACTTGTGATTGAGATGCACTCGTTTCTGTTGTTCATGAATGGATTTCTTTCGTGAATCCAGAAAGCATCGAGAGCCTTCCTGGGGCCAATTTCGTCCTCATGACACAGTACTGTGCACCTTACGTCAAAGTCAGCATCGAAGTGGGCTTCCTTTCGTTGCTTCCCAATCGGGGTTACTAAGCTTTGCCTTCTCTTACCAGCAAGGTGTTCCTTAACGCGAATGGCTAACACTCTCCCGTTTTCCCCGACATAGAGATCGCCGCAAGTTAAACATTCGAGCTGGTAGACCACGCCCTTTTGCGCACAGTCTCCTCTCCTTCCGTATGGACAAACCACGCAATCAGACATAACACAAGCGCGGTCAGTTGAGCCGATTGCGAACTAGCTGTCGTTTAGTGATATCTCTCGGGTTGTTGACCAGTATAACATCCTCATCCATCCCTGCTCGCAATAGGCACTGACGTATAGCCGCAGTGACTCGGTCCGAAACGAACGGAAGTGGGAGAAAGACTTTGTTACTGTACGCGCGCTCCCAGTGTCCGTATGGCGCTCGATTTCGTCGCACTTCTTACCCATTGAGGGCAGCTATCTGACAAGCCAACATACGTGATTCCTCTCGCTCCTCGTTTCCTGTGCACACCCTTGTTGCTATTCTAAACATGTTGCGAACTACAGCACGTTTCACAGCTGAAGGGTGAGCCGACTTAGCATGTATGATGATGTTCTTGGAGCTGCCCTTGCGGTACCACTTCACACTGTACTGGCTGTTTGAAACCCTGATTTGTGTATTCAGAAAGGGTAACCAGCCTTCACACAGAACTTCTCGCCTGAACTTTATATACTGTGACTGACTGTTAAGAATGGTGAACAGCTCGTCCATTTCGGACTGCGTTGCTGTTACGACACAGCAGTCGTCGATATATCGACAGTACATTATGGGAAGCTGTTCTATTAACGGTCGTTCAATCTTACTCATAAAGCAAATTGCTAGAGCCGGTGCTAAACGTTGTCCCATGGCAAGTCCTCTAAGTTGTGAGAAAAATTTACCGGACCATTTAAAGATGTTGCAGCAAAGACATTCTTTCACAAGAATCATTATATGTGACTTTCTCAAACCAAATGTATCAACACTACTCTCGTGTTCGTCAAGCATTTCGGATAGTGCTTGAAGAGCAGCAACATTGTCTACATTGGTATACAAGGCAGTCACATCAAACGATTCGATTACACAATCCTGTGGAAATCTGCAAGAGCGCAAACGGTCTAGCAGTTTTTCCGTGTTCTGTAGGTGTAAGGGTACGAAGTTGAGTAGTTGACCAACGACATTGTTAAGAAACCAAGAGATCCGGTCGGTTGGTCCTTCCACACAACTTATTATGGGCCGAATCTTGTATTTGGCTGCATTCAACGAGCGTTTGTTTTCCTCAGATAGCTTATGAGTTTTAATCAAGCTGTAGAATACAGGACATGTTGGCGTTGTTAGCGTCAGCCTTGCAATAGAACGTCTATCTAAGCCAGCTGATTTTGCTACCGATACCCAAAGCGCATTTAACTTGCGGAATTGAGAAATAAACACTTTCTCTGATGTTTCACGATAAATACTAGTATCGGAAAGGTGGAGCTCCGTGATTTCCTTGTCCAAAGTCTGGGGACAAACCACGAATTCACCTCCTTTATCACTAACAGAAAGTCGTATTTCGTTACGCCGAATTTGGTCACGAACTTGTCTGAAACCTTCCCATTGGTACTTCGTGAGGTTTGTTGTTTTCTCTCGCCGAAACTTACTAAAAACACGTAGAACCTCTAAAGAGAAAATTCTGAACCTCACATCGGCCTCCGGAAAAGACTCAGATTCCTTATAAAATGACCTAGGAAACGGGATAGGTGCTAGCAATCTGCGTAATGATCCTTCATTTGCAATGCGTTCGAAGTCTCCCCTTGCTCTTGCTCTAAGTTGGTCTCAAAGCCTATGCAACCCACACACAACTTTACGAAACGTCGCTGCACAGATGTTCCGCATCATTGAAAACGACGGGCCTGAGCTAAGAAAATCTAACGCTTTCGTAGAAACGCGTGCATCACCAACTACAGTGACCCTTGCCTGATCTACGGCTGTTGTGGTGGTTTGAGCTGAACTAATCGGTCTTTAGACGCCTGAGGAATAGAAGTGGAATACTCGTTACCAGAATGACTTCTCATCCTTTCACTCCTAAGAAAGTTGAACTACTCACAAAGGGTGGACTTTGTTCTCGACCGAATGGCGTCACAGATGTCTTTCGATCCGCTTTCAATCCTTCTCCAGATCTGTCCTCGAAGCAACCGGCGGTAGGATTCTTCTTTCGTCGTACACTTTAATAGTGTGTAGTGTAATATATACTGCTTCTGTTTGATAGCGGCTCCCAGAAGCGACTTGTAGATAGCCGCGATTCTGGGATGATCTTCTAGCAAGCAGCATACTGCTCCTAGCTCCTTATTTTTGATGAATCGTGGCACTAAGCGGGTCTCTCTACAGCGCTGAAGGAAGATCAGTGATTGTCGCGTGACGACAATCTTCTGGCGGAGCGATAGAGCTTCCCTGACAAGGTCGAACAGGTGCGGCTGTACGTCATTTAATATATTCCAAGTTCGACGTTCTTGAAACCTGTGCATTTTCCAATAATTTGTTTTTCTTCTGTGCCAACCAGGTTTGTTATAAAGTTATTTGTTTCGGCCGACGTTTCGACTAGCTCTCTTTCTCAAGGCCTGAAAAAAGCTCGAAACTTCTTCATCCGTGAAGCCACTTAGGTCAGAAACATCGTTTTCCCCCCCCCCCCCCTTTGCTCAGTATAACTAGTCCTAGGAAATCCAGGCAGAGAACCCACTTCTAGTGAGCTACCTCACCGGTATTCCGCCAGCGCAGGCAGACCGGAAGCACCGAAGGAAGCCCACTCCGGTGCTGACTTTGACGTAAGGTGCACAGTACTGTGTCATGAGGACGAAATTGACCCCAGAAAGGCTCTCGAGGCTTTCTGGATTCACGAAAGAAATCCATCCATGAACAACAGAAACGAGTGCATCTCGATTACAAGTGAGTTCCTGCCTTTTATTCCATTGTGCGAGCTGTGAGAACTTCGCGTATACTGCTATGTGCATTTTTGACCTCCGGCGTACTGTGCAGTATAATTGACCGCCCCAGTGCTTCTCACTTGCTCCATGGTGTCCAGCTGAGCCGGTCTGCCTGCGCTGGCGGAATATCGGTGAGTTAGCTCACTAGAATTGGGTTCTCTGCCTGGATTTTCTAGGACTAGTTATACTGAGCAAAGGGGTGGGGGGGGGGGGGGGGAACACGATGTTTCTGACCTAAGTGGTTTCGCGGATGAAGAAGTTTCGAGCTTCTTTCAGGCCTTGAGAAAGACGAGCTAGTCAAAACGTCGGCCGAAATAAATAACTTTATAGCAAACCTGGTTGGCACAGAAGAAAAACAAATTATTCTTAAGAGAGCAATAAATCTACTCTTATTGTTAGATGCATGTACAGCAAATACATCTGCACACGATTAGTAACAAAGAGGAGAAAAAATGGAACATTTGTGCCACACATTAGTTGTTCGACGATCAGAATGACAGCAAAACAACAGTACGTTGGGAAAAAAATTTATCCCTATTCTGCAAAATCGCAAGAAGCCATTTCTCAGCTGCTTTGTTATCGGCTTCTTACTGGTTCGCTGCCTCCTTGCTACAATGTCTTTTCGTTGCACGCTGCATGGGTAGAAATTTTTTGCTAATGAGTTTAGTAGGTTCTACGTTTCTGGCGCTTTTTTAGACGAGATGCTCAAACCATGTACCACATTTTCTACAAGCACCTATTTGTCTAAACTTACCTATTCAACTCACAGAAGTGTAATGTTGGTTAGTTGATAAGCCAACGAATCCTTGTCCATTGAAATGGCTATTGTGTTGTTGTTGTGCCGTCGTTTTTCTTTCGTTTCGTTTTTTAAAAACGTGTTTTTTTTTCGGCGCTATTTTATTCCAACTATGTCAGAGTGCGTTTTCTTCGATGCAATAAAAAATAAGAATAAATATCGTTTTATGACTAGCTTATAGCTGAAGACTCCAACCCTCTCCATGGAATGGCTTATGCTAAAGCTATACTGTATAATTGCTGAAGTATCGAGCCTAAATGCGGATTGGGTTACTCGATTTGTTTTTGCCACTATGAAACAGCTTTGAATAGGTAAATGAATACATGAAAATCCAATCCATGTCATGTCATAATCATCCGTAATTATTTTTGGACCAATGTAATAGAAACACCAATTCATCAAGCTGTCATGTTGCACACGAAACGCCTTCAACAGTGTCGAAATGTCAGCATTTTATTGAAAAATGCACCTATGTTTCACGGATCAAAATCAGTTCCATTTTTTTCCTTTTGACGCTCCACAATATTAGCCTCGTTGACCGTTTGCTACGTAGGCCACCATAATACTAACTGAAAAATGAAATTAGAACAACTCCTATGAGTTGCATATTTTATACTTTTTTCCTGCTTTAAAACATTAAGGACAATGCGATATATTCAACCCTAGATGATTCTCTACCAAAAAGATTGTATGCATTTGATACGTGGCGTCCTATTTTTTTCACTGCCTAGATACACTTACACTAGATATGTATTAGTTCCATACCTTTCACCTCTAAGTGCAAAGACGTTTCTAGGTGTACTCAAAGACACGAAAGAGTTTTGGTCTACTGTATGAGGTGACTGTGCTCTATACTTCTTCAGCGCATGGCTTATTTTTTTGGCAGTACATCTGCTGTTCAAACATAGCTGTGCAATAAAGGACAGCATGTATTGTCGGACTTTCATTCCTTTATCGCGCAGCTGCGTCAATTCACTCCTATTATTAGTACATAACAGCAAAATCGGATGCGATGTTATCTCCATACACAGAGCCTATTTTGGTTCGAACAACCTTTGGTTATTCGCAGCATTGTGAAGTGTTGGGCTGCCCTACGTACACTGAACTGAGCTATTAGATTAGTGGCTCAATGGTGTAGTAACCTATGCGAAACATTGCGGAAGGTGGGCCTATTCCTCAAGAAAGTGTTTTCGACCTTACGCTTTCTCGGAATCATGGAACATCCAACGTCGACAGTGCTATCTCTACGGCATAAGCAGCTCTTTTCAATGGACCAGGAAATCACGAAAGTCCAGATACTCATCAATTCGTTGCAAATGAACTGCCGATTTTGCTACCTCAATTTCTGGTCGATTTTTCGTGGCTAAAGATGCTCCCGCTTCAGGCATTGTATATAGTTTCTCAAAGGCACGATCTCTGCTTTCTTACCATTTATAGCTTTTGTGACATAATTGCCTCTTGTCGAATTTTTGACGTCGTTCTGAAAGTATGGATCGACGTGATATTCGGGCGCTCCACTTATATGAATAGAAAAGTGGACACAGCGCCGCGGCCGCAGCTTGCAACATCAACGCTGTATCTGGGGAGGATTTCGCTAAGAAACGCACAATTCGCCACTGCTTCGAGAGGATCGATCTGGAGATGACAATTTCGAGGACGAAGACCGAGGAAGGCCGCCATCTCTCATTAACGGATCCGCGTCAAACTGTGAGAGAGCTGACACAGCATTTCGTCGTTGACGGCAGCAATACCAGTTGCCACTTGAATGTGATTGGAAAAGTGAAGAAATTGGATCCCGCACGAACTGGCAGGGCAGATGCTGAAGCGCCACAACACCTGTGCTTCTCTAAGGCTGCGCAATCTAAGGGAGCCTTTTCTGGAGAGGATCGTACCATGCGACAAAAAATAAATCCTTTACGACAATCGCCATCGCTCTGCACAATGGCTGGACAAGAATGAGAGTCCCAAGGCGATGCCGAAACCGAGTCTCCATCCAGAGAATTTCATGGTGACCGACTATGGCTGGTATAGTGCATTGCTATTACTTAAAGACTGGAGAGACTATCACAGCGGGGAAGTACTGCGCCGAAATTAAAGTAACGCACCAGAAGTTGATTGTGAAACAGTCGTCTCTGGCCACTCGAAGACGCCCAATCCTACTGAATGACAACACGCGTACGCACGTTTCAAAAATCTTTGCCCGGAAACTAGACGAATTGGAGTACGAAACTCTGCCACATCCAGCATATTCACCAGACCCGTCGCTTACTGATTATCTTTTTTTCAGACATTTAGGTCGTCATGTGAAGGATAAAAGCTGAGCAACCAAGATGATGTCGAAAAAGACTTCTTATGTTTTATCAATTCTCGTTAATTAATTCTAGTTCTGGCTATTTTTGCGTTGGAAAAGTTATTTCGATTAATAAAATAGATTCCAAGCAAAGTTGTGACCTGTCAAAATTTTCAGTCAAAATCGGCCATTTAGTATGCAACGACCTAATATTAGGTTTTCCGGAAAATTCTCAGCGATTGGAGTGCTTCACTCTGGACTACCATAACTTTTTCAAATCTTATCGGATTTGGTCGTAGGCACCGTTCCAATCAGGACACTTTTGCCAATCAGTCGACTTATCCCATTAGCGAAAAAATTAGGTGGTCGAGATTCGACAAAATCCACGAAAGCTGTTTTGGCTTGGTCTTTATTGGTGGAAGTTTTACCAGAAAGTTCCGAAAGTGTTTGAAAAGGTGTTAGTCGGTTGGGGAGAGGGCTGGAGAATATGGCGGGTGAGGCAGAGCTCCAACCCTTAATTCGTTCAATTTCCGAATAGTGATTTGTGAAAAGTGTTGGCGGGAGTTATCGTGCAACAGAATCGGGCCTCTTCTGCTGACCAATGCTGGCTGAAGTTGATGCAATTTGCGGTGCATTTCGTCGACTTCCTTACAGTATGACCCTTCGGTGATCGTTTGGCCTGGTGCCAAATAGTTGTAATGGATTACACCAGCCGCCGACCACCACACAGTCCCCATTAGCTTTTTTGGTGGAGGGTCGCCTTTGGAAAATGCCTAGGGGGTTCGTCGGCGTCCAACCACTGTCCGGAGCGTTTCCTGTTATAATACAGAATCCAATTTCCATCATAAGTGATGATTCGATCCAAAAACGGGTCAGTTTTGTTGCGTGAAAGTAGAGAAGAACAAATCTCGAAACGTGACAATTTTTGCCGCTCACTCAACTCGTGGGGCGCCCAATTTTCAAGCTTTTTCACCTTCCCAAGGTGTTTCAAAGCGCCGGAAACAGCAGTTTTACTGACGTCTACCTCTTCTGCGATCCTGCGAACTATTTGGGGGTTCAGGTCCCACCAATTCCTTTAACTGTCGTTCAGGATTTCTCTAGGTCGACCGCTACGGGGCTCATCTTTGAGGCTGAAATCTCCGGTCCGAAATTCACTGAACCACTGTCGCGCAGTGCTTTCTCCAACACTATTAGGCTCCCACACTTGATTGATTTGTCGAGCTGTCTCGACTCCGGCTTGCCACAATTTTATGTTAATAAGAAATATCGTTTGGAATTGCTCCTTCGACATACTTCAATAAGCCCTTCAAGAACAGAAATATAAAACAACGTTGAAACCAAATATTTAATCAGATAGAGCGAAAAATTCTGTACGGAAAGTAGCATTAATGCGCAATGGAAATTCAATTTTTACTTAATAATAGACCAATGAAAAATAGTAACACAAAACGGTGAGAACTTTCCGCACAACCTTATAGATAATTTCAAAGCTGTGGACTCATTACGTATTCCATAAGGCCTTATGTTCTTCTATATCCATGTTTTGCCGCGATCAAAACTTTAACGTGCGTGGGACTCGAACTCGCACCTGCCCACCCTGCTTACTGGCCAGCATCTGCGCCGTTAAGCGTTCGCGGTGTTTGATGAAACGTAACTAATTATTGTGACTAGTGTTGTTGAAGTTCAGAGTGTATTAAATGATGGCTCACCAATTGCAATGATGATGTGAAGGATAATCCCAATGATAATATCTAAAACGGAAAACTTATGGTTAATTAAGGCCCTATTTTGAACGAAGCTATTGATCAAATACAATGACTAGCATCATATTAGGTTGCCCCATAAGTTCTTGCAGTTTTTTTCAACGATTCACTGCAGATTTCGCCGGCGCTCTCTTGCATAGCGCTGCATAGCTTTCGAAAGAGAATGATTTGCTCTATCAGATCAATTTTTAGGTCGTTGAAGTGGAAAGAGAAAAAGTGAAAAAGTAGCCATTTGCGCACTTGTTCTCTCCGCTTAGGTTTGTAATTTTTTGCGCAGTTTTTCATAGCACTTGGAAGACAATGTTCTGTACTACAAGAATATGTGTTGGTCATATTTTCTCACTTGTCCTTTATTGATTCTTAGGCCATCAAATTGGGAATTCCGACTTTTCCGTCCGAATTTTTACCAAAACTCCGGTTCTGTGGTTGGTCTTTTTTGCTTGGTGTTATATGTCGTTTGGAAGAGGATGTCTTGCTCAGTAAGAATTTGTGTCGCGTTTATTGACTGATTTCTGTCGAATATCAACAACTGAAGAAGGAGAAGGAGTTGTTGGTGAAGACGATTTTTCTCTTTTTCGCATTTTGTTGACATTCAATAGAAATCAATAATACGCGACATATATTCTTATAGAGAAAGACATTTTCTTGCGAATGACATATAACATCAACCCAAAAAGTCCAACCACAGAGCAGGAGCTGTCGGCAAAAATAACCATCCTCCTTCGAATGTCCCAATTTGATGACCTAAAAATCAATAAGGGACAAATGAGCAAATAGCACTAAGGGCCTCTTCATACTTCGCGACAGCAGCGACAAGAGCGCAGCGCGTGCGGCGTGCGCAGCGAGTGGAAGTATGAAAAGGCGACAAGAGCGACAAGAGCGACTGGGGCGTCGGGCGTAGTGTGGTGTACGTAATTGAACCATAACATCTACTTCGTGGCCTAAAATATCAAGTGAATAGGGGTCTTCAAAAAAACAAGCACAAGCAAACAGACATATTTTTAGTCAAAAAAGTTGTTAGAAACTGAAACAGACAGAAGCGAACAATCATATTACCTACATCGTCAGTCTGGCACTCAAAATAGACACAAAAGCCCTCCTTACCTTTGTGTGAAGAACTTCAGAACAGGAATCGTTTCCTTCCAGCACTATTGCGCCTTCCAGCACTAGTACGGTGTAATTACGTACTCCACACTCCGTTCGTCGCCCCAGTCGCTCCAGTCGTTCCCGGCGCCGGCGCGAAGTATGAACAGGCGACAAGAGCGACAAGAGCGACGAGAGCGACAAGAGCGACTGGAGCGACGGCGCCGGCGCTCGAATATGAACACTTTTCAGCGGCGCGCGCTCGGTTTCAATCGATATGCATGTTTTGCACGGGCGACGAGTCGCTCTTGTCGCGAAGTATGAACAGGCCCTGACACATATTCAGAATATTGTCTTCCAAATGCTATAAAAAACTGCGCAAAAATTCCAAACCTAAGCGGATAGAAGCAAGTGCGCAGATGGCCACTTTTCCACTTTTTCACTTTCACTTTAACGACCAAAAAATTGACAAAATTAGGATAAAAAAGAAATGCAATACATGTTCTGATAGAGCGAATCATTCTCTTCCGAAAGCTATGCAGCGCTATGCAAGAGATCGCCGGCGAAATCTGCAGTGAATCGTTGAAAAAAAACTGCAAGGACTTATGGGACAACCTAATAGATAACGCAGAAAGAGGAAGCTGTTTTGTTATTGATAATTTTATTGGGAATTTTTCAACATACGAAAATAGCTGATGTTTGATGACATGTTCAAATGCAGACAGAAAAAACGACAACATAAAAGGTTTAAAAATTAGAATAATAACAAAAACTTACAGCCTAGCGATCCTTGGTAAGAAATTAAAAGATAAATTATGGAAACAATGCTCAAAACTGCTAAAATGATCTGAAAAATGTATATTTTCAACAAAATGACTGTCTACCACAGTTGATAGGCCATTATTAGATCGGATGGTGCCAAATTTCTGCAAAAATTCCACAAAATTGCTAGAAAATTTTGAGAGTTTCCAGCTTCATTCTTAGATTGATCGTAAAGTCTTGCATCACTTTAAAGCGTTGCCTGTTAAGCTTGTCAAAGCCAAAACCTGCGCAGACGGCATCTTGTATGATGACGCCACGGTACCCGATTATGGATATTTTATCGATGGCTTCGCTAAGCAATCTACGCATATCTAATTGTTATACCTGCGACCCTTTCCTCAGCAACGATTTGTCTTGCGTGGGTCTCAGCTTGTTCCCCACCTGGGGCCGTATGCTCGTGTTCCCCCGTTGGGGGAAGATCAATCAATATCAACATATCATATCACGTCCCAATCCCCCATTGGGGAAGACTCGGGGTAGACGAGCATACGGCCCCTGGTTAGATCTGAGCCAATGTTGGCCAGTGGACGAGCACCTTAATTGAGCTGATGTTAGAGGTACGTATGTTGTTCCGATGAGAAAGCGAATCTTGCCATCGGAGAGGAGGACGACCGCCTCGTCGTTTCTTGCTAAGTGGTTCCCAATGTACAGAGGTGGTACTCCAACGCCCGTCCTTTCATCTCATCAAATGTCCAGCGAAATGGTGTTTCGGCCCATCGATATGAAGAAGAACGTCGCTGGACATTGCTCGTATCTGTTCTTTGTGCAATCCGGAACGTGGCTGCTGGTGTAAAGAGACGTCGTCTTTCATTCCAATGCCGTTTGCACTCTTCGACCTTTGCTGCCTTTGTTACGGTCCAAATTTCGCACGCGTAGCACAGCGCTGGCAGAAGTGTGGAGTTGAAGATATTAGCTCTCAGTTCACGGTGACTGCAGCTCTCGACCACGCCTCTCACAGATTTGTACGCCGCCCATGCCGCTCTCTTCCTTCGCGATGTTTCCGGTCTGAGGTTGTTCCTAATGTTCAACAATCCCCCGAGGTAATCTTCGACTTTCTTTAAAGGAGCTCCTCCAAGCAGTACTGGATCACCGCCCGCCAACTCATTTTTCACACACTTCGTCTTCGACATGTTGATCGTTAGTCCAGCCTTAGCTTCTCCGATGTGAAGCTCGTGCAACATTCGTGACGCTTGCTCCGTGGCCTCTGTGATGTGAACAATATCGTCGGCTACATATCATCCACTATGCCGAGATATCTCTTTTAAAGGTGGAAGCGCCTGCTATGGAACTGCACGTGAGTTGCCGGAGACATTAGGACGTAATCAAAGCAGTATCGTGAAGCAGCTAGAGACCCATCCGTCATAAACTATTAGATTGGTGCAAAATAAATTCAGGTTTTTTGCTTCATTGGTTTAAACACGTTTTTAAAAAAACAAAATAAGCCTTTTAACAAACAACAAACAACAGACTTTTAACATAGGACGTTATACATTGTTGGAAACCTTATCATACGCGCTTTCTAAGTAATATAGAATTTAATTCAAATCGCTTATTAAAAAATAATTTAGTTTTTATTTTCAGATGTCTAAACGCGATTTTCGTCACATTTACTTCTACGGGTTGACCCCGGACTGTACTTCCCCTCATACCTCGAAATATCAACGATTTGTGCAGCCATGGAAGTGTCAACGAATGCTCAGTACAACGTTGGTTCCAGAGGTTCATGCCGGTACTACCAGGGGCCGGATTCATCAACAGCTTACCCCCTTCTAACGGCGAAAATACCGCCAAGCCTTATACTAATGAATGTCATGCCAGGTGGTGTGGCGTTAGAGAGCGGTAAGCGGTTGATGAATCTGGTCCCAGCCTCGAAGACGAGCAGCACGCCCAGCCGTTGATAACGATCCTTTGAAGGCGTCAGTCGAAGCTGATCCTCGCAGAACCACGATATTTCCGAGGACCTCGACATCGATCACACTACAGCTGTTCGCTAATTGAAGCACATTAGGAAGACCAAGAAGCTGAATTGACCGAAAGTCAGAAGAATCGTCGTATTGAGATATCGTAGGCGCATCTTCTGCACAATGCCAACGATCCGTTTCTCGAAAAGATTGTGACTTGCGATGGGAAGTGGATAGTTCATGATAGCAGGCGACGTTTGCCTAGCGGCTGAACCAAACAGAAGCTTCCGGCATCACCGAAGGCAGAAAATTTGACGAAGATCCCGTTTAAACATTTGAAAATAAAAGACAAAGATAATGGACGGCGTCATTCAATCCACTATGGGATGCGCCACGCATTCTACTTCTACGGAATGTCGGAGTTGAATGCGTATTTGGCCATACAATGACTTGCGGTGGCCAGTCGATGAACGAGTCAGCGCTTTATCCTTCACAGATAATTCTGGTAAACCAACTGGAAATCTGTGGTTTTTTCTTGGTGGTCTCCAGAATTCTGGCGGAGAGGAATCGAAGAGCTGGCCGAGAAAAGGAAAGAATACTAAATCTCAATGAAATTTATGCAAGACTTTCCGGCCAATCTAGTATATTGTTTCGGCATTTCACCAGTTTATCAAAACAGAATTCTTCCGATCTACAAGTGTAAACGGTTGAACACAAGGTAATAGTTGCGCGCTGACTGCGGCTACATTGGGGAATGAACACATTTTTGCGAGCCGCTCTCTCCTACAAAGGGACTAAAGGAGAATGGTTGTATTAGAAACTACTTGGACCTTGGGACGAATGTGCTCAACTCGACAAATTTTTACTAACCAGGATACTATCTCAACGGTAGGTCGGAACGGCGCAAGTGTTGTATATGGGCAGAATCGCCTCTCCCTGGGAAGTAACAAACTGCAGGTATCTCGACCACAACACAACTCTGCGCAGAGTTAGGGGCGACGGAAGTCGCGTGCTGGCGCCCTGTTGATTCACGTGCTCCACAGTTGACGGGCGCGCGCGGGATGAGGTCTCGTATCGCGAACCATCGCCGTGCACCGGTGTCGTAGTAGGGAAGCGCTCGGGCTCGTGAGCGAGGGGTCGGGGATTTAGATCCCGCAGGCTGCTCTTGTTCTGAACTCTTGCAAAATCCATGTTTATCATATAGGTAATCCACCTAGAGGTTTTATGGTGTGTTATAGAGCATGTTTACATATAACATATGCTTCAAACTACAGATCAGCTAAAATGTTCACTTCTGTGTGTCACTTATTTCAAGCCTATTCTGTGTGAAGCTGTAGTTGTGTAACGATCGATATTTTGTGGCACTAGTTAAAAGTTCCGACTCCACCGACAAGACTTCGGTCAAAAATTTTTTCGCTGAAACATTGTCTAGGGGAGTTATTTGGGGTGCTGATCACGAATCTGACATCCGTTTTCACGATTCGGTCGGAGGCCACCTATACCGTTAACAAGGGTGGTCCAGGCAGGGTCACCGATTTCGTTGAAACTTCGTTCAGGGGGTTATTTGGGGTGCCGATCACGAATCTGACATCCGTTTTCACGATTTGGTCGGAGGCCACCTATACCGTTAACAAGGGTGGTCCATGCAGGGTCACCGATTTCGCTGAAACTTCGTTCAGGGGGTTATTTGGGGTGCCGATCACAAATCTGACATCCGTTTTTCACGATTCTGTCTCTACCTGCCGTCGCTGGCAGAAACTTTAAGAATGTACTCCTGTGCCTACCTGTATCTATATTATCCAGCCGAATCGTGAAGAACGGATGTCAGATTCGTGATCAACACCCCAAATGACCCCTAGACAAAGTTTCAGCGAAATCGGTGACCCTGCCTGGACCAGCCTTGTTAACGGTATGGGTGGTATGTTATATGTAAACATGCTCTATAACACACTATAATACCCCCAGATACCCCAGGGTGGATTACCTATCTGATAAACATGGATTTGGAAAAGTGCAAAACAAACGCAGTCTGCGGGATCCAAACCCACGGCCCCTCGCTCACGAGCCCGAGCGCTTCTCTACTACGGCATCTGTGCACTGCGCTTATTCGCGATACGAGCCCTCATCCCGAGCGCGCCCGTCAGCTGCGGAGCACGTGAATCAACAGGGCGCGAACAGGGGACTTCCGTCGCCCCTAACTCTGCGCAGAGTTGTATTGGGATCGAGATACCTGCAGTTTGTTACTTCCCAGGGAGAGGCGGTTCTGCGCATATACAACACTTGCGCCGTTCCGACCTACCGTTGAGATAGTATCCTGGTAAGGCAATTGTCCTATCGTGGAATCTATATTCTGTTCACAGAACACATGATTTACATGAAAATTGCTTGGAGTGCTAACTTTTGCTGAAGCAACACAGATGAAGGTTGAACTCACGGCAAGGATCATTCCAATTAGCATGCAGAGTCCGTTCGGTAGGAAAAGACCAAGAAGCACACAAACAACAACCCCAATCTGTTAAATATTTCTTGTTGAGCTACAGCATTCAAATGTGACAACAAATTTGCTAACCGCTAATAGGACCGAACCGGCGCCAAAAAAGCTGAAACTGATAAGTGACAATAAAGCGGCGACCCCAAGAATGATGCAGCCAACGATAAGAAACGTCTGAAAATAGGAAATAGAGAGATAACAATACTAAATTTTGGAACTTAGCACGATGGACCATACAGTAGCGGACATGCCGCAGCGTCCAACAAGCACAAGCGTCGCCAAAGATGAGAAGCGGCGCAAAAGGGAGCCGGAGAGCGCCGTTTTCCGCTCGCCACGCGTCGCGCCGGATGGAAATTGCTTTAGGGTGCGGCGTCCTCAACTTCTGGACGTTAGGCTGATGGAAGGAGTCTATTCATGCGTTTGGACGAGCATGGCCTACGGACTGGAACTAACTGCCGGCATGACCTGCTGTGAAAAATGCACATAGGCCCGCCAGAATCAATCGAGTGGGCGCAGCAGCTTGTAGAACGAGCGACACTTTGTAGAGTGAGCGTTTGGGAAGTTTTATCAGAATTTTCCAGCCTTCCTACCCAGGAATCGCTCTAAGACTGTCAACCATGCCTTTGGAGTGCGCCGTGACCAATGCATATAGAAACGAACCTATCAATCAACTGGGCGCGACACTTTGTAGAGTGATCGTTTGAAGAGTTTTATCGGAAATTCCCAGCCGACCGACTCAAGAGTTGCTCTAGGACTGTACAGCTTGCATTTGGAGTGCACAGTGAACAATGCATATAGAATCAACCTATCAATCGAGTGGGCGAGAGCTTGTAGAGTGAGAGCTTGAGGAGTTTTATCAGAAATTCCCAGCCGCCCTACTCAGAAGTTGCTCTAACCAGGATACTATCTCAACGGTAGGTGGGAACGGCGCAAGTGTTGTATATGGGCAGAACCGCCTCTCTCTGGGTAGTAACAAACTGCAGGTATCTCGACCCCAATACAACTCTGCGCAGAGTTAGGGGCGACGGAAGTCGCGGGTGGCGCCCTGTTGATTCACGTGCTCCACAGCTGACAGGCGCGCGCGGGATGAGGGCTCGTATCGCGGCTAAGCTCAGTGCACATGTGGCGTAGTAGGGAAGGGCTCGGGCTCGTAAACGCGGGGTGGGGGTTTGGATCCCGCAGACTGCGTTCGTTTTGCACTTTTGCAAAATCAATGTTTATCTCATATGGAATCCACCTAGGGGTACTAAGTGTGTTATAGAGCATGTTTACATATAACATATGCTTCAAATTACAGATTAGCTAAAATGTTCACTTCTGTGTGTCACTTATTTTAAGCCTATTTTGTGTGAAGCTATAGTTATGTAACGATAGATATTTTGTGGCACTAGTAAAAAGTTCCGACTCCACCGACAAGACCAGTCAAAAAAAAATTTCGCTGAAACTTTGTCTAGGGGTTATTTGGGGTGCTGATCACAAATCTGGCATCCGTTTTTCACGATTCGGCTGAATAATATAGATACAGGAAGGCACAGGATTACATTCTTAAAGTTTCTGCCGATGGCGGCAGGTAGAGACAGAATCGTGAAAAACGAATGTCAGATTCGTGATCGGCACCCCAAATAACCCCCCTAGACGAAGTTTCAGCGAAATCGGTGACTCTGCCTGGACCACCCTTGTTAAAGGTATGGGTCGTCTCCGACCGAATCGTGAAAACGGATGCCAGATTTGTGATCAGCACCCCAAATAACCCCTAGACAAAGTTTCAGCAAAAAAATTTTTTTGACCGAAGTCTTATCGGTGGAGTCGGAACTTTTTACTAGTGCCACAAAATATCTATCGTTACATAACTATAGCTTCACACAAAATAGGCTTAAAATAAGTGACACACAGAAGTGAACATTTTAGCTAATCTGTAGTTTGAAGCATATGTTATATGTAAGCATGCTCTATAACACTATAATACCCCCAGGTGGATTCCATATGAGATAAACATTGATTTTGCAAAAGTGCAAAACGAACGCAGTCTGCGGGATACAAACCCCCACCCCGTGTTTACGAGCCCGAGCTCTTCCCTACTAGCCACATGTGCACTGCGCTTAGCCGCAATACGAGCCCTCATCCCGCGCGCGCCCGTCAGCTGTGGAGCACGTGAATCAACAGGGCGCCAACCCGCGACTTCCGTCGCCCCTAACTCTGCGCAGAGTTGTACTGGGGTCGAGATACCTGCAGTTTGTTACTACCCAGAGAGAGGCGGTTCTGCCCATATACAACACTTGCGCCGTTCCGACCTACCGTTGAGATAGTATCCTGGTAAGGCTGTCCAGCTTGCATCTGGAGTGCACCGAGAACAATGCATATACAATCGAAGCTATCAGTTAAGGTGGCGCGACCGCTCGCAAATTTCATGCGCTGGCGTTTTTGGAGCGCGATAACTCTGTCATGTGTGAACCCTTCCGGCTGCAGCTTGTGGATTTTGTAGTCAGTGAGAAGCTCTAGCAGCTCTCCAAAATAGAGCGATGTAGCCAAAGAACGATGGTGCGAAGACACAGGATGGGCTATCCCAGCATACTTTTTTTCAGTTTCAGTCGATCACTGTGGGAAGTGGCGAGGAGCTAACGGATTACAAATACATAGGCTAGCAGACCACTTAAGATACTTAATAAGAAGCGCTCACAGCTCTCCAGTTACAGCTGCCGTTTTAGAGCGGCGGACGGCAACAGTGAAGGTTTTTCCGCCCTTACTCCTTCCGTCCTTGAGTTTTCGGCACTCGCAATAACACCGTTCTGTTCAGCTCGATGGCTCTATCGAACGGTGTCAAACTCGACCAATTTTGGAAACATCGATTTTTTGACAATTTCGCATCGGGGACGAGGCCACAACGGAGGGCCGATGACGTCACCGAAAATCAATAATTTCGAATTTGGCCAGGTTAGGTACCATTCGATAGCGCTTTTGATGGTGAGTGGAACGGTGTTACTTAGTGTAGCGAGAACTGTGATGTGAGCGGGTAAGGCCGCGGAGATCATCGGTCGTTGATGTACCAAATCGCACGCGTTGTTTGGACTTTTAAAAAGTCGTGAGCATTGCTTCGTTTTAGGTGCTGGACGAAACCATGGAAAAAACGCACTTGCGGGTAATAATGCTTCATGAGTTCAAGCTTCGCCGCAGTGTTAGCGAGGCAACTCAAAACATCAAGATGGCATAGGGAGAGGACTCCGCTAACGAACGCACCGTGCGCAGATGATACCAGAAGTTCCGGGTTGGAGACGTGGACCTCGAAGACAAGGACCGCTCAGGACGACCAGCCAAATGTGATGACGGGCGTTTGAAAGAATGAGTGGAAGCCGATTCACGAGGAACTGTGCGTGAGATGGAGAGAGAACTTCAGGTCAGTCGTACAACCATTTCGAGGCACCTAGAGGCGATAGGAAAGGTGAAAAAGCTGGATAAGTGGGTGCCCCACGAACTCACTGAGGAGCAGCAGAGGTGTCGCCTGGAGATCTGTTTTTCCCTTACTATAAGGAACGAAAACGATCCATTTCTTGACCGGATAATTACCTGTGACGAAAAATGGATTGTGTACGACAATCGAAGAAGATCAGCGCAATGGCTGGATAAGGAAGAACAGCCGAAACACTTTCCCAAACTTAGCCTCCATCCGAGGAAGGCCATGCTCACTGTCTGGTGGGCTGCAACTGGTATTATCCACTACGACTTCTTGAAGCCTGGTGAAACCATCACGGCAGAGAGGTACAATACCGCCGCGTCGCGCCGTCAAAAAGACGGTTTGCGACGGAAAAATCCGTCGCAAACCGTCGCATGCTCATAACTCATTTAATTTTGAGTTGTTTCAGAAACAGTTGATACCATTCGATTCGCCTCCTCGAAATCTATACAACCATGTATAAAGCTTTGCCAGTCCACAGCGTTTTCGCTGTGGGTGGCCTAAAAGAATAGCTGCTGCAGGCTTTTGCGATTGGAGCACCTTATTTTCCAGGACGTGCATGTGACTTGCAGTGTTTCCGAAGTATCTCAAGCATGGCGTGCGTTGTCAGTGCTCTGTCATGTCTGGAATGTTCCGAGAGTGCGCCGTGCAAAATGCATATAGGATCGAACCTATCAATCGAATGGGCGGAAGCATGCCCACTGGGTTTCTATCTTCACTTACTGGAAAATGTAAAGCCTTCAAGAATATTTCAAAAATTTCTCCGTTTGGAGAAATTTTTCAGAAATTTCCAGTCGCCCTACTCGGGAATTGCTGCAATCTGTCCCGGCGAGACTTATGAGTACACCGTGAGCAATGCGTGTAGAGATGAACCTATCAATCGAGTGAGTTCGACAACAGGTAGAGTGAGCGTTTAGAGAATTCTGTCATAAATTTTAAAGCAGCCCTACTAAGGAATTGCTCTAATGCTCTTCAGCTAGACTTTAGAGTGTGTCGTAAACAGCGCATATAAATTGCACGCGCGGGCGTGTTCGGAGCGCAATAACTCTTTCAAGTTCAAATCGTTTCGGCTGCAACTCGTGGGTGTTGTAGGCAGTAGAACGTTGTAGTAGCACACTAAAGAAGAACGGTGTAGCTTGAGAAAGGGCAATGTTACAGGGGTGCAAAAATGCAGGTGTGGCTTGTGTGACGCATTTTTTTCCAATTTCGGTGTACCACTGCGGAAAGATCCAACGAGCAAACGGCCTTGAAACGCGCAGACAAACAGAGAGTTTAAGGTGCTTCACTACGATGTGCTCAGAACTCCTCAGCTCCCTAAACTGTCTTAGCCTCAGCTGCCAGTTTAAAGCGGCGGAAGATAGCGGTTAGAGTTTCTTGCACTCTTACTCGCCCAGATGTGAGTGTTCGGCACTCGCAATGGTACTTTTCTGTTTAGCATGAAAATCGCTATCGAACGGTACCAATATCGACCGATTCTGGAAATGTCGATTTTTTGACAGTTTCGCATCGAGGGAGATGCCGCTCGAGGCCGCGGCAGACAGACGATGACGTCATCGAAAACCGGTGTTTTCGAAATGGGTCATGCTTGGCACCGTTCGATAGAGCTTTTCATGCTGAATTGAACTATCTTACTGTGAATAGAGATAACTGTATTCTGAGAGAGTAAGAGCGAGGAGAACATCGACCGCTGTTGTGCTAAATTGCACGCGCGGGCGTGTTCTGAGAGCAATAACTCTGTCATTTGTGAACCTTTACGGTTGCAGCTTGTGAGTTTTGTAGGCAGCAGAATGTTCTAGTAGAGGGCTAAAATACAGCGATGTAGCTTATGATAGGACAAAGTTACAGGGGTGCGAAAATGCAGGTGAGGCTTGTGTGACACGATTTTTTCCAAATTCAGTCGACCCCTGCGGGAAGGCGCCGAGAGCTAATGGCCTACAAATGCACAGGCGAGCAGAACGCTTAAGATTCTTTACCAAGGCATTCTCGCAAGTCTTTAGCTGATTAAACTGCCTTAGCACCAGCTGCAATTTTAGGGCGGCGGAGTTTTAGTGTTGAATTTTCCCGCGCCATTATTCGCCCAGGTTTGAGTGTTGGACACTCTCAGTTTTACCGTTCTGTTCGGCATGGAAAACGCTATCGAATGGTACCAATTTCGACCGATTTTGGAAACATCGATTTTTTGACAATTTCCCATCGAGGACGGCGGCGCTCCAAGCCGAGCCTGCGCGGACGATGACGTCATCGAAAATCGATATTTTCGAAATTGGCCAAACATTCTCGTCCAAAGTCATCTAGGGGTTATTTGGAGCGCTGATTACGAACCCGACGTCCGTTTTTGGAAGTTCGGTAAGTTTTGGATATTCTTCAGGATAATTGGAGGGGGTCGGGTCAGGATTACCGATTTTGATCAAACTTCGTATAGGGGCGGGGACTTATTCGGGGTGCCAAACACGATGCCGAAGCTCATTCGGACGCTTGCGGCAGGAGGCCGCCCATACCGATAACTGAGGGTGATCAGTGGTCCTGACACGACCACCTTCAAACGGGAAGCAACCTACTGAAATGGGCGGAATTTTCAAAAACGGGCGTCGGATTCGTAATCAGCTCCCCAAATAACCACCTAGATGATTTTGGACGAAGTTTGCACGAGGAAATCTGACCAATTTCGAAAATATCGGTTTTCGATGACGTCATTCTCTGCGCCGGCTTGGTCAGTGGCGCCCACGTCCTCGATGGGAAATTGTAAAAAAAATCGATTTTTTTGAAATCAGTCAAGAGTGACACCATTCGATAGAGCTTTTCGTGATGAACAAAATGGTGTTATTGGGAGTGTCGAAAACCCAAATTTGGGCAAGTAAATGAGCAGGAAACTTCAATCACAAAGTCCGCCGCCCTAAAATGGCAGTTGGGCTAACGCAGTTTAGGCAGCTGAGAAGTTCTGAGCACGTCATCGTAAATTACCTTAAGCGCTCTGTTCGCATGCGCATTTTAAGGCCGTTAGCTCGCCGTCTCTTCGCGCAGTGGTCGACCGAAATCGGAAAAAATTGGGTCGCACAAGCCTCACCTCCATTTTCGGAGGGCTGTAATTTAGTCCATTAATAAGCTACACCGTTCTGTTTTAGAACACTTCAACAACCTCATACTGCCTACAAGACCCACAAGTTGCAGCCGAAACGATTTGAACTTGAAAGAGTTATTGCGCTCCGAACACGCCCGCGCGTACAATTTGCAAGCTGTCGCTCCCCTCGATTGAAAGGTTCGATTCTATATGCGTTGCTAACGGCGCACTCCAAAGGTAAGCTGAAGCAATTCCTTAGCAGGACGGCTGGAAATTTATGATAGAACTCCCAAACGCTCACTCTACCAGTTGTCGAACCTACTCAATTGATAGACTCGATCCTAGATGCATTGTGTACGGCATACTCCAAAGGCTCGTCGGAGCAAATCCTAAGTAGGACGGCCGGGAATTTCATATAAAATTCTCTAGGCGGTGCAAGATAGTCTTGAAGGCTTTACATTTTCCGTTAAATGAAGATAGAAACCCAGTGCGCCTGCTTCCGCTCATTCGATTGATAGGTTCGATACTATATGCATTGTGCACGGCGCACTCTCGGAACATTCCAGGCATGACAGGGCACTGACAATGCACGCCATGCTTGAGATACTCCGAAAACACTGCACGTCCTGGAAAATAAGGTGCTCCAATCGCAAAAGCCTGCAGCAGTTATTCTTTTAGGCAACCCACAGCGAAAACGCTGTGGACTGGCAAAGCTTTATACATGGTTGTATAGATTTCAAGGAGACGAATCGAATGGTACCAACTGTTTCTGAAACAACTCAAAATTGAAGGAGTTATGAGCATGCGACGGTTTGCGACGGATTTTTCCGTCGCAAACCGTCTTTTTGACCGCGCGACGCGGGCGGTATTGTACTGTCGTGAATTAGACGTGGTTCACCAAAAGTTGCTTGAAATGCGTCCTGCACTGGTGAATCGAAGAGGACCGATCCTTCTTCACGACAACGCCCGTCCAGATGTCTCGCATCTGACCACCCAAAAATTAAACCAGTTGAGATATGAAGTTCTGGCGCATCCCGCTTATTCACCAGACCTAGTTCCAACGGACTTTCATCTTTTCAAGCATCTCGATGGTTTCCTCAAGTATAAAAACTTTACTAATGTAGCAGATATCGAAATTGCCTTCGAGTGTTTCATTGCTTCTAGAAATTCAGATTTCTTCCGAAATGGAATTAGCGCTCTTGTATATGTATCAATGCACTGTTGGCAAAAGTGCATTGATTGTAACGGTTCTTAGTTTGATTAATAAACTTTATTTTCTGCTGAGATACTACCTCGCAAAGTTGTCGTCGAAAATCGGACAGAACTTATGTGACAACCTAATAATTTGGCCAATTTCGAAGCTGTAGATTTTCGATGACGTCATTGTGCGCGCAGGTTCGGCCTCGAGCGCCCTCTTCCTCGATGGAAAAATGTCAAAAAATCAAGTTTTCCGAAATTGGTCGAGATTGGCTCCATTTGATAGAGCTCTTCAAGCTGAACAGAACGGTACTATGGGGCAATCGAATACTCAAACATGGGCGAGTAGTGGAGGAAGACACTCCAACGGCTAAGTCAGCCGTCCTAAAGTGGTAGCTGTCATTGTAAAGAACCTTTACTGTTCTGCTCGCCTACGCGCTTTAAGGCCGTTAGCGCTTTGCGTATTACCGCAGTAGTCGACTGAAATCGGAAAAAATCGTGTCAGACAAGCCTAACCTGCATATTCGCACTACTGTAACCTTGCCCGTTCTTAGGCTGCATTGTGCTTTACTATTAGAACTTCATACTGACTACAAAACCTACAAGCTGATACACGAAATGTTCACAATTGACAGGTTATCGCGTTCCAAGCACAGCCGCGTGTGGGATTTGGCACATCAACGACCGATGATTTCCGCGCCCTTACTCGCTCACATCACAGTTCTCACTACTCTAAGTAACACCGTTCCATTCACCATCAAAAGCGATATCGAATGGTACCCAACTTGGCCAAATTCGAAAATATTGATTTTGGGTGACGTTATCGGCTCTCCGCTGCGACCATGTCCCTGATGCGAAATTTTCAGAAAATCGATGTTTCCAAAATTGGTCGAGTTTCACACCGTTCGATAGAGCCATCGAGCTGAACAGAACGGTGTTATTGCGAGTGCCGAAAACGCAAGGACGGAAGGAGTAAAAGCGGAAGAAGCTTCACTGCTTTTTACGGCGCACCCCAGATGCAAGCTGGACAGTCCTAGAAGCAACGCGTGAGCAGATCGGCTGAGAATTTCGGATAAAACTCCCCATACACTCACTCTATAAGCTGTCGCGCCCACACGACTGATAGGTTCGTTTCTATATGCATTGTTTACGGCGCATTCAAAGGCAAAATTAACAGTCTTAGAGCAACTCCTGAGTAGGGTGGCTGGGAGTTTCTGATAAAACTTCCCAGACGCTCACTCTACAAGCTGCTGCGCCCACTCGATTGATTCTGTCGGGCCTATATGCATTGTTCAGAGCGTGCGCCATGCCGGCAGTTAGTCCCAAACAGTAGGCCATGCTCGTCCGAACGCGTGGATAGGCTCCTTCCATCAGCCTAACGTCCAGAAGTTAAGGACGCCGCGCCCTAAAGCGATTTGCATCCGGCGCGACGCGTGGCGAGCGGAAAACAGTGCTCTCCGGCGCTCTTTTGCGCCGCTTCTCATCTTTGGCACCGTTTGTGCTTGTTGGACGCTGCTGCATGTCCGGTACTGTACCTCCGGCACGGATGACGGCTTAAAGAGGAGGGCTAGTTTAGGTGAACGTGTAGGAGGTTATAAAATATCGACAGATCGAGGCCACTTTTATTTAGTATTTTTGTTCGGCTCTTGTTTCATTCCTCTTACCATTCTGTTAGAATTTGACTTGTGATTCAGTTCATTTTCTTGATGCCTCGAGTGGCTGGTATCGAGGACGTAAGGTGTGTGAACGATATTTTGTTGCGACCAAAACTGTAGCGCCAGGCGGTACTCGAACCGGCACCTCCTGCTGACCGGTGGGGAGTGCTCTACGCCATTACAAGTTCGAGCCAAGTCCCGCCTGAGGATAGATTCATCAACCGCTTAGCGGCCGTTGACAAGTACCGCCAAACCTGATGCTGGTGAATGTCCTATCAGGGAGTTGGGCGGTACTTTTCAGCGTTGCCGGCTGGTGAGCGGCTGATGAATCTGCTCCTGGTGCTAGAGCTTGATCGCAACTAAACACCAGTCTAACCAGGGAATGCCGTAAGCTTCCCATGGAACTTCGGATTGAGACCATATCACGTGAAAGAGCTCGAGACGCTGATCACAAATATGTAGACCAAATTTGCTAAATGAGCGAGTTCTGGCTGGCGGAAGCCGCGATGTCTTCCATGTGTTAGGCGCGCTCAATCAGCGTTGGGCGCAGTATTGCGCGGAAATCACCCAAGTCAGAAATTCAAATCAAAACAAAATAAAAAGTAAAAAAAAATCAACAAAACTTAATAACATAGTAAATAAAAAGTAAAGGCACTAGTTGAAAGTTCCGACTCCACCGACACGACATCGGTCGAAAAAAATTTTTTCGCTGAAACTTCGTCTAGAGAGGAGGGGGGGGGGGGGGGGTTAGTTGGGGTGCTGCTCACGAATCTGACATACGTTTTTCACGATTCGGTCGGAGACCGCTCATACCTTTAACTAGGGTGGTCCGGGCAGAGTCACCGATTTCGCTGAGCACTAGTTAAAAGTTCCGACTCCGCTGACACGACTTCGGCCGAACGGTTGTAGCAACGGTATGGGTGGTCTCCGACCGAACCGTGGAAAACGGATGTCAGATTCGTGAGCAGCACCCAACTAACCCCCCTAGACGAAGTTTCAGCGAAAAAAATTTTTTCGACCGAGACCGAAGTCGTGTCGGTGGAGTCGGAACTTTTAACTAGTGCCTTTACTTTTCATTTATTATGTTATTAAGTTTTGTTGATTTTTTACTTTTTATTTTGTTTTGATTTGAATTCCTGCCTTGCTTCACCTTATGAATAAAACATTCCACCTGAAACACGTTTCCGTCTTCAAATAGACGTGAATGCAAGTCGCCATTAGCCGTTCGCTCAAAATTGTGCTAAAAATGAGATTATAGGTCCTCGTCGAAGATAGATCACAAAATGCAAAAAATCTGCCGGCGGCGGAAACCGAACCAATGAACCCAATCCTATGGAGCGAGCACTCTACCACTGCACCGCCGCCGCTGCTGTCGACGCTGATAGCCGAACCGCTGATTTCCGCGCAATACTGCGCCCAACGCTGATTGAGCGCGCCTAACACATAGAAGACATCGCGGCTTCCGCTGGCCATAACTCGCTTAGGAGATCCATTTAGCAAATTTGGTCTACATATCCGTGATCAGCGTCTCGAGCTCTTTCACGTGATATAGGTCTCAATCCGAAGTCCCATGGGAAGCTGACGGCATTCCCTGGTAAGACCGCCCAAACGTCGTATGAATTTCTATTTAGATCTTTTACGATGGAAATGGAAAAAGAACGGCCTCGGACGAAGACTTTCAGCAGTTGATAAATCAAGAGGTCATTCAGATGTAGTAGTCCATTCTCATGAAAGACATTTGCGATAGGAGCTCACCTTAGCATCTAGGCCAAACAACCCATCTCCTCCAGCTCGCGCTCTCTGTTGGCTTCTAAATTTCTAGTTTTTGTGCACATCAAAGAAGTACAAGAGGATTCGTAAACGCTGAGCGGCCCCCGAGAAAGGGATCACAATGAACTAAATGGCCATACGCCTTCGTTACAAGGAAAATGAAATCCTTTGTTCCAGATTCTGGCGCGTACGGTGGTGGGCTGCACTGCTGTGGTGATTATTTTCTTAATTTCTGTTACTATAGCTTCACAATTCAGCGGAGTCCAAGAACTGCGCCATGTCAAGAAGGGACATCTTAGGCTGTACGTTAATGAAATCCGCGAGTATGAGGGAGTGCCCTCTAACACTTATAGCGCCCAGATCGGATTGTAGTCGGAGGAGGGCAACATGTACTTTTACTCACCATTTCCTCCGTTGAACATGCCCAAGGGGTCCATTTGCTGCCTCATTAAATTTACGGCTCTTACGCAAATTCAAGTGAGGTAGCAGTGTGGCATGAAAATGCAGGCACAACTGTACTAGTTAGTTAGAGTTGCCCCCTCCAGGCTAAAACAGATACACCAGAGCTTCTTTCTCCTTACGCCTTTGTTTTCACCGTTCCCTCTCAGTTGTGCATTTCACCGATTATCAGGACTAGAGCACATAACGCGATCTGCGTCGCGCAGCGTGGATTAGAGAGGGCGATGCTCGGAGTGACACGACTCACGAAAGTGAGAGAAGGCTTCCGGAGATCCGAGCTTCGTCGACGTTCGAACGATCAGAGACACTGTCGCATGGGCCAAGTTGTCGAAAATTAGGTGGGCCGGCCAGGTAATGCGCTTCGGAGACACCCGCTGGACCTGAGCCGTCACCGACTGGATTTCGCAGGATGTCAAGAGAACACCAACGGCCGCATTCATGGACGTTCCTCGGAACGTTCACGTTCACCCTAATTTCTACCTTCCGCACCGGTCACTTCCCGGGAAGCTACCGGTGCGGGTAGAAGTTAGGGTGCAATCCCAAGGCGGGAGGGGCACATCTGTACTGTAAAATTGAAACAAAACCTGCAACAAATTTGATATCCAATGTGTACAGAGCAGGGCTGCACATTTAACGGTTAACGATTTAACAAATTAAAGAATTAATGGCATTGTTCGTTAAAATTTGGCTTAACGACCTAACGGAAATTTTCAGAAATTTAACGAAATTTTTACTGTTTGACTGTCTGACTGTTTTCTCAATAATTTTATCTTTTTTCCTCTTAGTCTTTACTAGTTCCACAGGCCTCACCCTACCGATTAAGACTGCTCCTAAAAACTATTGAAATCAGCAAGAATAATTAAAAATTATCCGTGGCATAGTCATGAATGGCGAGAGGATGTTGAGTCACAATTCCAATCTTTTTCGGTTTGACCTATGGGATTGATCCTATTAAGTGATGCTCACCAATTCTTTTTTATTTCCATGCTACTTTTCTTACCTTCTGCCACAGAACACATGAATTTTTAGAAGTAATACATTTAGAAACCAGAAAAGTTCCTCGCCAAACCACCAAGCAAGGCAACGAATCTGCCAACCATAAGATACTTGTCTTGCCCTCGTAAGATGTGCTGTCCCCACTTTTTGCTTATCACAAAATACTTTTGCCCGCTACCTGGAACAGTCGAGACGGAGAGAATGTTTTCGGCCGCTGGTCGTATAATAAACGATTTGCGAAAAGCGCTATCAGCACAAAATTTTGGAAAGCTGCATTTCCTGAACTTTAGCATTCTACTGATAGGCCTTTCATTGTAAATTTATTAAGCCCTTCAGCTCAAAAGACTCGAAGGGGCTTACCTTGTAGGACAGCCCTGAACAACGTATTGTGCTGTACGAAATTAAAAGTCAACACCGTTGTGTTCTACACCAATGTTGAACTGATCCAGGTCATTTCTGATGCATCTAGACCTAGATATGACTTCTTGCCAAGATGCGTCGATTAAGTATAATACAAGGTAATCCCGAGCTTATTTGCGCTCTTCCTCCGGCACTTACAAGGGAACTGTCTGAACGGTACGCCGGAACGGCAAGAGCGAGTACTATAGGGAGAATCCCCGTCCTCCAAATAGTGACAGAACATGTTTTGTTTTTGCCGAATCCTTGAGGCAAACGAGTACGAGGGTGTAATGGTTAAGGGTCCGCAGAGCGAGCTCATCACGGCAGCGCAAGATCCCGCTGTCGTGGACTGGGTGGCGCAGTGCTAGAGGGCACGCCTCATGTTCGTGAAGTTCCCATGCTTCGTCGCGTTTTTGCACTTTTACCATAGTATCGGATTTCCATAGAGATTTCCATATCTGAACTTGTGTTTGACTTCACAGTTCCTGCCCGGTGGTACTCCGCTACAGCCTAAACCTGGAATCGCGATGCAGTCCACTTTCCCCAGTTCTCAAACTTGTATAGTATAACAATTCTAGTATAGCCAAATCTTTTCTTCCGAAACGATCTGTCCTCCCGAAAACGTGATGGTGCCTTCACTGGTTAGTGGGGTCGTGATTTTCACAATCCTCTTCTGGTTGAAACTCTTGGCCCTCTTCTCCCACTACCTCCGTCGATTTCCACCTGTCGCAGTTCGAAATCCTGTAGAATACTTGATATCCTTTCCGCCAGCTTCATTTCGTCTCTCGAAGGGACAGCATCCATTGGAGATCCACACTTCAGTGCCAATAGGTGAATGACCACTCGAGGGTTAGCAGACATTGTAGAGTCAGTGTTGGCGGCAGCAGCTTGTTATAACCGCGCGACTTTGTAAGCATAACAGAGGCGACAATATTGATCGAGGTGGTAGTCAAGTTGAAGATCATGTGTTCCCCTCCTGCACTGTGAGTACACTGGTGGCACTCACCTCACCGACACTAATTGCATATTTGGCATATTTCGGACATTGCTGGTGAATTATCAGATGTCGACAAATAATAAGTAGTAAAAACATCTTACCGTAGCAAACTCCAAGAACAAGTTCAGATATGGAAATCTCTATGGAAATCCGATACTATGGTAAAAGTGCAAAAATGCATGGGAACCGAACCCTAGACTTCACGAACATGAGGCGTGCCCTCTACCACTGCGCCTCCCAGTCCACGGTCTCGGGATCTTGTGTTGCCGTGAGGAGCTCGCTCTGCGGACCCTTAATCATTACACCCTCGTACTCGTTTGTCTCAAGGATTCGGCAAAAACAAAACATGTTCTGTTACTATTTGGAGGACGGGGATTCTCCCTATAGTACTCGTTCTTGCTGTTCCGACGTACCGTTCAGATAGTTCCCTTGTTGCTGCCCGCATGGACATTGTACATGTTCGTAGTGCAGTCACACAAAGCGGTTTCGCAGAGGACAAGGAAAGGAGCAAGGAAACTTCGAAGTCAGCTTGATCTAATTTGAACTCTAAATTGTTGCTGAAAGCTGGTTTGTTTCCTGTAGAATCTTTGTGCAAGGTGAACTGCTTAGTTTCACTGTAGTATGTATATTGCACTGCTTACTGCTTTAGTTGTTCACCTGTTGAAGTAGGAACATAAAACGCTTTTCCTGATTAACGAAATTTAACGATTACCGTAAATTTAACGAAAATTTGCCGTGAAAAATATTCGTTAAAAACATTTAACGCCCAAAACTTTGTGTGCCATCCCTGGTACAGAGGTAGACCCCTCCCCGAGCCGTTTTCCCCTATAGAGATTAAGAGTGATTAAGTTTAAGAAATTACTCAATAACAGTAAGAACACGCAAAAAAGCTCAAGTGCACCGAAGGCGCGCGAGGATCACCTCTACGTATCGCCCCACGGTGAGTCAGTCGACGCGTATGCATTCGGTAACGCGGAAATTTAAATAACTGAACTTTTTTCATTCTTCAGTGACGGGAGGTGATGTTTTCACAAAAGGACATGCACAGTTATATATTATGTTGTATGTGCTTTACTTCAGTTCCTATTTACAACCGGCAATTGAGTGCCCCCCCCCCCTCCTGGGATGGCGCCGAAATTAGTATTCGTGAGCACTATTTAAGAAAATTCGCAGCGCAAGAAGGGACGGGGGGGGGGGGGGGTTCACGGGCTTCGACCGCCTTGAGCGTGGCAGTCGGACGTGGTGAAGTGGAACTTCCCACATTGTACACGAACTGACGCCTACGTACTGCACTGCAAGTTACAACGAGAGGGGCCAAGGTCAAACGGTATGTCTCGCGCGAACTGATGGACTGCCCCGCTCAGAAAATTTTGAACAAGTTACTTGCGCTTTATGAGCTTCAAAACAAGTTACTTGCGCCTTTAGACTTCGACAACGAGTTACTTGCGACTTATCCCTCGCGGTTAACTAGCTTGCAAGGTAGGATTCAGGAATTTTAAACTTGCACGCAACTAGCTGCAGTGCAAACTTCCAAGAAACTTTCGCGCAAGCAAATGTTTCGCGCCTAATTGGTTTGAAACATTTCGCACGCGTTTTCACACGCGACGTGTGAGGAACTCCGCCGACGCTGCTCTGGCGAGCCAGCCACTGGCCTGCCCTTGCTTCTGTCACCTTCCTTGTTTCTTCTGTGTGTATGTGTGTGTGTTTCCGTTCTTCCCTCCGTCCGTCCGTCACAACTGGGGTGGGGCACGCACTGCGTGCTGGCCATACTCAACGGTTGATGGTGCTCAACAGCGTCCTGAAACTTCAGCCCTGGGGTAATCGAGGCCACTGAACGCGAATCTGAGGTTCGTTTTTGAAATATCGATCGTCATCAATCGATATTGATCAAATTATCGATTTTCTGTGGATATCATCAAGCGGGCCGAAACTTCAACCATGGGAGTAATTGAGGTCGCTGAACACGAATCTGGAGTTCGTTTTCAAAGTATCGATATTGGTCAAATAGTCGATTTTTGTGGATGCCGTTTATTTTTCTATTTCTTTATAACTTACCCCGATCGACGTAGTTAAGGTGTTCTTCTTGAGGAAACCATGACATAAGTGGCAGCTACAATTAACGATGAGAAGCTATTACCACGACGAAGCCGTTTAGAAGTTGTCAGTGCGGTCGAGAGGCGGCTCTGATGGCTGGTACGAAGTAAATAAATAGAAATGAAAGTATGCATTTTATTGGTTTGCCAGTTTCCAATTTTGTCATCAAAACCTTGCAGTGTTGTAGTCATTCCAATGCGAATGAAGGGTTTAAGCAAATCTAGAGAGGGTTGCATACTTCGTTCTTTTATAACATCCAGGCAACCCAAAACATGCTGACCTTCGCCTACCCTATTTATGCACTTGTGTTTCTTTTAAATATATATATATATATATATATATATATATATATATAAACCAATGAAGACATAGCTATAGCGACGTATTATTAGGTTAAGTACGATTTCGAATAGAAAGGGAAAATTTCTGAGAAAGGAGAAGAGGGTGCTAGTTTGGAAAGGTAGCTAGTGTCATGTTTATTTCCACGGTTTGGAGTGGAACGAACAAGGTGAAAGGCTGTCTGAGTTCATCAAGTCGACCAAAACCATCCATGGAAACTCACAGTTTCAGAAGCCTTCCTCCCTACAATGGACCTGGGAATCCCTCGGTGGCTAGTTCCACAACGAGATCGACCACATCATCTTCAACCGCAAGTATTGCCTGACCGACGTTCACTTTTCCCCAAGTTCTAGGGATCGGACCACCGCCTCCTTCGTGCGAGGTTCCTTTTCGCGTCAAGGGGAGAAGGTCGCAAAGTTCAAGAAGAGGAGCCAAGAACGACCATCAACTGGGGCATGTACACCTCTTTTGCCGGCCTTTGGGAAGGTACCGTCATGTACAACATCAACGAGGAATAGGCTTCGTGCACCATTTCCGCGATAGTGTTAAGGGAGCCGAGAGCTTGAAGACCACCAAGAGACGTCTGCCTCCGAAAACTCTCGAGCTGATCCACCAGCGTGGAGCAGCACGAGCGTAAGGCAACTACCAATCGACGTCCGAGCTTGCGAAGCTAAGCACAGAGGCGATAAAGGAAGATCTTAATGACAGAAGGGCGGAAGTGTTGGCTGAAGCTGCAGAGATAGGTTTGAGCACCCGCAATGCCCGGCGGAACTTCACTAACTTCAAGACTAAGATGACCGCTCTCCGACGTCCTGACGGACCGTCACCTCTTCCAGAAGGACCATGGAGACGGTCGTCTACGGCTTCTACTCCGATCTCTTCGATAGTCACGTTCACCTGCCTCCATGTCATATTCCGCAGGATGGATGCGTCGTCCCCTCTGTTCTCCCTTACGAGAACCTACACGCTATCTCGTCGGTGAAGAAATGTACAGTATCCGGTCGCGACAGGATCAGACCTGAACACCTAAAGACCTCCCGCCAACGCACATCAACACTCTGGCGCGGCTCTTCACACGCTACCTGTCGGAGTGCAAGGTTCCATCTCAGTGGAAGACCAGCAGGACCGTCTTGCTGTACAAGAAGGGAGACCTGCACGGCATTGGCAACTATCGCCCGATTTGCCTGTTGTCCGTAGTCTACAAGCTGTTCACTCGAGTCATCCTGAATAGGATTAGTAGAACGCTGGACGAAGGACAGCCATGCGAACAAGCAGGATTTCGGAGAGGATTCAGCACGATCGACCACATACACACCATTACGAAGCTCATCGAAGTGTCGCGAGAGTACAAGCTGCCGCTGTGCCTTACGTTCATCGACGTGATGAAGGCATTTGACTCCGTCGAAACGGAAGCGGTCATCGACGCCCTGCTCACTCATGGTGTTCCTACTCAGTACATGAGAGTCCTTTGAGAGCTTTACAGTGGATTTATGGCCAAGATCTCACCATTCTGCAACGAAGTCGTCATCGACGTGAAGAGAGGAGTTCGGCAGGAGGATACCATATCTCCGAAGCTGTTCAGCGCCACCCTCGAAAACGTCATGCGCGAACTAGAATAGGAAGACTTGGGAGTGAAGGTCGACGGCCGGCAACTACATCATCTTCGCTTCGCTGACGACATCGTGCTCATAACACTGAGCATCAGCCAGGCGGAGCGAATACTGGCCGACATCGATCATGTATGTGGGAAGGTTGGACTGCAGCTGAATCTTACGAAGACGATGTTCATGAGGAACGGATGGGTTTCTGATGCACCATTCTCGCTCAACGGAACAAACATCTCCGAATGCTCCAGCTACGTCTATCTGGGTCGCGAAGTCAATATGGCCGACGACCTAGCGCCGGAGCTGTGCAGGAGGAAACGAGCGGCTTGGGGAGCTTTCAAGAGCGTCGAAGAAGTGGTGAAGAAGACAAAGAACGTCCGACTCTGTGCCCACCTATTCGACTCCACAGTTCTTCCTGCCCTAACATACGCCTCAGAGACCTGGCTATACGAAAGCTGGATGATCATGCGATCAGCGTCGAGCAGCGCGGAATCGAGAGGACGATGCTCGAATAAACCCGATTCACGCAAGTGAGAGGAGATTCCGGAGTTCCGAGCTTCGTCGACGTTCAAAGATCAGAGATGCTGTGGGCCAAGTTGTCGAAAAATGAATGGGGCGGCCACGTAATGCGCTTCGCAGACACCCGCTGGACGAGAGCCGTTACGGACTGGATTCCGCGGGATGTCAAGAGAACACAAGGACGCCCACCAACGCGTTGGTCGGACTTCTTCATGAAAGCCCTGAACGACCGATATGACGCTCTTCGTGTCCCTCGAACTAGGGTGATCCATTGGAGCACTCCGGCACGCGACAGGAACGAATGGAGACGCTACTGGCGGCCGCTCGAGCAAGTCGGTGATCAATGGGACGACAGGTCAAACAGGTGATACAGTGTCACATTCTTCCTTCCTTACACCACATTTGGATTATTTTCATGAGTTCCTTGGATTAGACTGTTGCTATTAAAAACAAATGTTTGAAATGGAAATGAAGGTTAATGGTAGAAATTAATAAAAATCTGATGTGTGACAGCTTTGTACTGTAAGAAGAAGAAACTTAATATAAGGCAGTGCAAGTCGGAAAAGGTGCCATTTCAGGATAAGGAGAGAATGTTAGCCTGGCCAGATATACCCTCGCTTCCACTCTAGGCTTGCACCACGCAGTGTTATTCAGTAAAAAGCAATGGCCGAGTTTTATTTTTAGCCAAATTTGGCCGTTGGAAATCGTTAAGCTATCGTTTATTTTATTATCGTTTATTACATTTTCACAAAAGGTAGAGGACCAAGGTCCATGAGAACGAATACATTTATAGTCCGTTAGTTCAGCTCTAAACTAGATTTATACTAGCGGAGGTTACCTATGATTTACAGGGGTCTTCGTGCAACTTACATGCGAAATCTTCTGCTAGCTTGCAGTTGCTTACGAATGACTAGCAGGGGTCTTCGTGTAACTTACATGCGGCATTTGTGCTAGCTTGCAAGCAGCTTGCGAATGACTAGTTTGAGGCAATCTATGACCCGCATGCAGCTTGCAACTAACTTGTTCAAAATTTTCTGAGCGGGGACGCTCCCTGGCGTCGCGCACGGTGCGCCGCGAAGTTGAACGAGTTGTCGCAGCCCGACTGCTTCCGACAGGAACGGCTGGTGACTCGCGCTAGAGCGCGAAAGTGTGTGCCGGCGACTGTCGACCGCGTTTTTCGCGAAGAAGGAGAAAAATAATTGGGTGAGACACGCCTGATGTCTCCTGGAAGGGAATTCTATGCGTACTGGTAGGCGATTCTATTCCTAGCTCTATACGTACCTTGCTCGTACTAGTGTATTGTTAACCAGTAGCAAATTAGAGCGCATAGAATCCTAGCGAAGTTTATTTATTTATTTGGAGGCGCGGGTTATTGCGCGATGCTACAATCCGTATCGATCACTGTAAAACTAAAATACAAGAAAACAACCCATCATTTACTAAATGTAATGAAATTAATACCACGTCAAATAAAAAGGAGATGCAGAAAACAACGGTAGCAAAGAGGAACAAGAACAGTTACAGGGAAAACACACAACACATATTAGAGCTCCTTAATCCGCTGATCGACAAGCTTCTTAAAACTTCTGAGAGACAACTGAAGCACCTGTCCCCTCAGCAACGGACGGAAAATACGAAGAGACCTTTTTGAAAAGAAATGTTGTCTGATTTGGCTTCTCACAACTGCATCCGTGGTTCTTACCAGGATACTATCTCAACGGTAGGTCGGAACGGCGCAAATGTTGTATATGGGCAGAACCGCCTCTCTCTGGGTAGTAACAAACTGCAGGTATCTCGACCCCAATACAACTCTGCGCAGAGTTAGGGGCGACGGAAGTCGCGGGTTGGCGCCCTGTTGATTCACGTGCTCCACAGCTGACGGGCGCGCGCGGGATGAGGGCTCGTATCGCGACTAAGCGCAGTGCATAGGTGGCGTAGTAGGGAAGAGCTCGGGCTCGTAAACGCGGGGTAGGGGGTTTGGATTCTGCAGACTGCGTTCGTTTGGCACTTTTGCAAAATCCATGTTTATCATATAGGTAATCCACCTAGGGGTATTATGGTGTGTTATAGAGCATGTTTACATATAACATATGCTTCAAACTACAGACTAGCTAAAATGTTCACTTCTGTGTGTCACTTATTTTAAGCCTATTTTGTGTGAAGCTATAGTCATGTAACGATAGATATTTTGTGGCACTAGTAAAAAGTTCCGACTCCACCGTCAAAAAAAAATTTTTTCGCTGAAACTCTGTCTAGGGGAGGGGGGGGGGGGGTATTTGGGGTGCTGATCACGAATCTGACATCCGTTTTTCACGATTCGGCTGAATAATATAGATACAGGATGTCACAGGATTACATTCTTAAAGTTTCTGCCGATGACGGCAGGTAGAGACAGAATCGTGAAAAACGGATGTCAGACTCGTGATCAACACCCCAAATAACCCCCCTAGACGAAGTTTCAGCAAGAAAAATTTTTGACCAAAGTCTTGTCGGTGGAGTCGGAGCTTTTTGTTAGTGCCACAAAATATCTATCGTTACATAACAGCTTTACACAAAATAGGCTTAAAATAAGTGACACACAGAAGTGAACATTTTAGCTAATCTGTAGTTTGAAGCACATGTTATATGTAAACATGCTCTATAACACACTATAATACCCCTAGGTGGATTACCTATATGATAAACATAGATTTTGCAAAGGTGCAAAACGGGCGCAGTCTACGGGATCCAAACCCCCGATCCCGCGTTTACGAGCCCGAGCTCTTCCCTACTACGCCGCCTGTGCACTGCGCTTAGCCGCGATGCGAGCCCTCATCCCGCGCGCGCCCGTCAGCTGTGGAGCACGTGAATCAACAGGGCGCCAACCCGCGACTTCCGTCGCCCCTAACTCTGCGCAGAATTGTATTGGGGTCGAGATACCTGCAGTTTGTTACTACCCAGAGAGAGGCGGCTCTACCCATATACAACATTTGCGCCGTTCCGACCTACCGTTGAGATAGTATCCTGGTTAGACCGCCAGATCTTGTTCTAGGTAAGGGATCTATTGAGAAGAATTCAGAGGCATCAATTTTTTAGTCAGAATTTTAAACATCATTACGAGGTCGAATATTGCTTTTCTGCGTTTTAGGGACGGTAAGCCCATCTGAATGGCTCGACTTGTACCGTTTGGAATAGAGGCGTAGTTCAATCCAAAACATCTCATCATCAATGTTCGGGTGAAATTATTTTGTATTTTCTCAAACATCCGAATATCTTTAAGTTTATATGGGTTAAAAACTGCGGTCCCACTTTCAAGGATTGGCCTGATATACATTTTGTAGTTAGCTGTTATATCTCCGTACATGTCTATCGCGCGTGAACTTAAGAGTATTGCCTGTTACTCGTAAGTTCACGCGCGATCTTCTTGAAGATTCCTGCTTTAAGTAGGAGCGTTTGTTAACAAAGTGCGGATGGAGTAAGACTCAATCTACTCAAATGAGTGAAGGGAAACGACCACAAAGAGCTAGTGAGGAAAGTTCGAGACCAGAACTGGGCCGGGATTAAGTAGCAGTTTCGGAAGCAAGCGCTTGTAAGTTCTCGAAATTTTCACAAATTTCTTTAGAACAGTCGTCTTTGTTATCAAGCATTTAGAGTTTTCAGGGATTGCTGAGACGTGAGATTTTTCCTAGGATTCAAAAACAGGTCAAGGGCGCACTAATCCACAACTTTTCTCTTAATTCTAACTTTGTTCCACACTTGGCCGTCACCAGCTCGCTTTTCATTGTTCAATTGCTGCTTTAACACTGACACAGTTCTTCACGGCTAACCGAGCGTCACCCACCGAGCGCACGTCCGCGTTTTAGCGCCGCGAAGTCGCGTCGGATTTTACGTCCTGGGGCCGAATTCATGAACGACTTACCTGCGGATAAGTGCAAGATTTAGCCGCCTATATCTTTCGGACCCACAGGACGCCCACCAACGAGTTGGTCGAACTTCTTCGTGAAAGCCCTGGTCAAAGGACATGACGCTCTTCGTGTCCCTCGAGCGAGGAGGATCCACTGGAGCAATCTGGCACGCAACAGGGACGAATGGAGGCCAGCTGGCGCCCGCTGGAGCAGTAAGAGAATGGAGTTTTTTTTTTGGGTGCAAGAAGCCATTTTAGAAGAGGATTTTAGTAGTAGTTATATCCTGTTTCACCTCTAAGCCCTATACATAATTACTAAAGCAAGGAAGCGAAAGAAATACAATCACTCCCGGAGGATCATCAGTAGGGCAGGGAGTGACTGCGATACTTGAGTAGCCATGAGCTGTGTTTTTATACGCAAAAAACAAGGTCAGAAGGGGCGGGTATTGCTTATGGGACCTGGTTGCAGAGAGATCGAGGTCGGCGGAAGAGGCCTACAGGGGAGTCAATGCCTGTAGCAATATCCGTCAATGCCCGTGTGAGGTCACTGTTTAAAGAAAAGCAGGTAGTATATATACATGGTCCAGAGGCAAAAATTAAATCTGAAACAGAAAGATATGCAGTTTAACGAATCGATAAATATCTTTGAAAGAGTCTACATGTTCATATTTGTAAGCGATATTTTTGTGTTTAAGTACACTTTTAACAATGGATTGAAGAAATAATCTTTATTGTACTGTAATAAAAGTCGATGATTAACAGGATGACAGATGATACAGGTGACAGAGCACATAAGGCGGCACTACAGGTGTTAGGGGCACTCCCTCTTAGCTGCGGATTTCCTCAATGTACAACGCGCGATAGGATTTTCCCTTTATTCACACTGTTTCCTTGGCGTAGTCTCAGCTCTAGGATTTCGCGGAGACGTGAAAGGAAGAAAATGAGGAAGAAGAGTCGTCATCTCACGATCAGAGTGCAATCACCAAACACGCACTGCACCCACAAGGCATGCATGGTTGTACTTACCAGGGAAGGGTCTCAGGCGTAGGTCTGAATAGGGGAAATGGATAGTATTGCAAGAATCTCCACCCTTCATATAGTAGACCCACTATATGTAAAAGAGTAAGCGGTTGTGTCTGTCCTTCCGTCTGTCCGTCCGTCTGTCCATTTGGCCTTTCGTAAACGTCGAGTAGTAGCCATCCGGGTTCAGGCGAGGTGTCACCTATGTCGTGTTGAGAGGGGTCAGAGGACGCCGATGTCACGCAAGGGCCGTCCGAGTTCCGAACATGTGTCATCGACGTCGTGAAAGCGAGCGTCCGAGTTCAGAAGAGGTGTCACCGACGTCGTTCAACAGGCGTCTGCGTTCAGAAGACATGTCATCAATGGCGCGCAAAGGACGTCCGGGTTCAGAAGAGGTGTCACCAATGTTGCGAAAGGCCTGTCCGGATTCACACGACGTGTCAATGATGTCGCGCAAAGCACGTTCGGGTTGAGAGCACATGTCACAGACGTTGTTCAACAGGCGTCCGGGTTCGGAAGAGGTGTCACCGATGTTATTGTCGCAGGGGTTCCGGATTCACACGACGTGTTACCAGGTTGGGACCAGTAATGGAGGACCGGTAAAGGATGGGGGTCCAGTAAGGGGAACCGGTAAAGGGTTGACCAACCAATAAAGGAGGGACCAGTGAAGTTGGGACCAGCAATGGGGACCGGTGAGGGGGGTGGGGTGCTACATTGAAGGGAGACCAGTGAAGAGGGACCAGGCGGAGGGTTTACCGGTGAGGAAGGGACCAGTAATGGGGACCGGTGAAGGGGAGGGGTCCAGTGAAGGGGGACCGATGAAGGAGGGGGAGGGGTCCAGTGAAGGAGGACCGGTGGAAGGTTGACCAGTAAAGAGGGAACCAGGTAAAGGGGGACCGATGAGGAAGGTACCAGTCCAGTGAAGGGGACCGGAAAAGGGTTGATGAATAAAAGGGGTCCAGTGAAGGTGGTAGCAGTAGCAGAGACCGACGAAGGGGGGGGGGGGGAGGACCAGTGAAGGGTGAACCGGAAAAGGGCTGACAATAAAGGGGAACCAGTGAAGAGGGACCAGTAATGGGGAAACCAGTGAGGGTAGGACGGTGAAGGAGGGGGAAGGGGTCCTGTGAAGGGGGACCTGTAAAGAGTTTACCAATAAAGGGGAGAGCAGTGAAGGTGGAGCGGTGAAGGGGAGGTCCAGTGAAGTGGGACCAATAAATGGGGTACCAGTGAATTACCAGTCAATAGAGGACCAGTAAGGGGCCAATAAAAGGAAGACCATTTGGGGGAGAACCATTAAAGAGGACCAGTAAAGGGGACTAGTGAATGGGATCAGTGAAAGGGACCAATAAGGGGACCAGTATTTTCTCTCAGTGTCGTCCAACGTGGCGTCAGAAGACGTGCTACAGACGTTGTGCCACGTGTGTCGGTGTGCAAAAGACGTGTCGTAGACGTCATGACATATGCGTCTGGACTCAGCAAATGTGTCACAGACGTTATCCAATGTGCATTCGAATCCAGAAGACGTGCCACAGATATTACTTTGCACAGCATCCGTGAGATTTTCATAAATCTTTTTAAAGGTTTCGTGCAGCACCGAGTGTGCGTGAACTTGATTGTCACTTCCGTTTTCTGCCGGCACATGGGTAAGGAGTGGGTGGGAATGAATGAATGAAGAATGAACCGCGTACGATAGAGGGTGGCCTCATAGGAGCAGTTTTAAAGATTCTGTCCTACCGTATCCCGCTATACTATTCTATATAACGAAACCAGTTTTTTTCACTCTGATGAATGACAGAAGGCCTAAAGAGGACAAGAAGACGGTCGGCGTGTTCTATTCTCCGGGTTTGGGGGCGAGGCCCCCAATCAGATGTTTGGCGGTCAGTAGGCCGCTGAACGTCTGGTAATAGAAAAACATGTTTCGTTTTCGCTGAGTCCCTGAATCCAAAGAGCTACGGGCCCTCGAAATTGGGGGAACAGCATTGCACCGTCACGCGTGCCCACCATAAACTACTGTAATTGGCCGAAATTTGAAAAACGGATGTGATTCGTGATCAGCCCAAATAACCTCCCTGGGCGAGGTTTGGGCGAAAAAATTTTTCGACCTCTCCTCAACCTCTGGAGTCGTGAAAGTAGTGTCGTGAAAGTCGTGCCTTATGGCAGTCTAAATCAGTTTACTTCCTACACATCTCCTACACATTTATTTTACTCTAAATTGTCAAATAAAGGTTTCTGTAAGCACCGACTTCGCCCAAGCCTTGCCCAGGGAGGTTATTCGGGGTGCTGATCACGAATGTGACATCTGTTTTTCAATTTTCGGCCGATTACCGTAGGTTACAGTAGGTACGGGCGACTAGAGCCGTCGAAGTCATTATCACCGATTCCGCCCAAACTTCACCCAGGGCTTATCTGCTATGGTGATCACGAATCTGACATCCGTTTTCCATATTTCGCTGGAGTATGTTAAATTACAGTAGGTAAGGTGATTAGTAGTAAGTTCATGGTTACCGTTTTCGTCCAAACTTCTCGCTGAGAACGAATCTGATCCTTATTTGGCAATTTAGTGTGAAATAAATATGTAGGAGATGTGTAAGAAGCGAATTGGTGAAGAAGTGGCAATCATAAAAAAATGCAAAAATGAAAAAATGAGTCGAACACCTGACTTAGCGCCTGTAAAGCAGCTCCGCACCCTGCTGAGCCACCGACTCGCTTACCAGGTTGCCTTTCGCCGCATCTCATACAACAACGCCTGCGCTCGCATGCACGTGGGCACATGCTGACGGTGCGCTACTGTACCCCTCTTTCGATGACCCGTAGCTCTTTTGGTTCAGCAAGAACGAAACATGTTTTTCTACTATATGAAGGGTGGACATTCTCGTAGTACTATCCATTTCCCCCGTTCAGACCTAAGCCTGAGTCTTTTCCCTGGTTAGTGTACATGTATCTATGTAGAAGGTTTCAGGTAATAGCTGAAGGAGTAGTTTCAATCAGAGTATCAGATGGACCACTCATTCTCGCGATAAGACTTGCTCCGCAACTGGGTCTCTCACCATCACACTAGGATTTGGAAACATTTCATGTATACTTACTTATCACATTCCATTACAACTTCTTGATATTCGTCGTCACTATAGCACCTGCAATCGTTTTCTTAGTATCTAATAAAGTGTAGCTGGCAAAATCAAACAACAGTGCTCGACATTTCTGAATCCAGGAGCTCAAATTTGATTTTAATACGGATAGCGCGAACATTTTATTACGTACTTCTCAGGAAAGTTTTCATCGATGGGAACCGCCGCCATCACAACGAAAATTGAACCTCACCGAAAGTCCTTCCATTTCTGTGATTCTGCTTTTGCATGATAGTGGCTATCATATCAGTTCCAGCAGTCCAGAATCAGTAGCGGCTGGCTGTGATGATGCTGGTGATGTTGGCTCTAGTATGCCTTTTAAATATAGCAGAACAATGTTTCACGTCTAGAAAGGTGTCTCCCTTCGTTTTCCTCTATGAAATCCTAGGAATTTGTACAACAACTTTTTAAATGGAGCCGTAGGTTTTAACATAGATGCTAAAGTGATCCATCCAACAGAAATAGCACTGCCAATTTTAGAGATACAATGAACTTACAGATATAGTTGCGACAACGCGATGTAATGAATGCGAAGATAAAATCGATAAATGTGAGAACAACTACGTGAAACACAGTAAGGCAAATAACATGACTTCATATGAACAAGAAGTTACTGCATGAGACCCAAAACAGCTTAGAGAAACAGCAAAAGACAAATACTGATGATATAGCAAAAGAAACCCACTTTGGGAAGAGGCGAAACCCATGTGAAGGAATGACAAGACAAAACAGAGCAAAACAAGATCACATGAGAACAGAATACAACACGACAGCAAAATATACGACGAACAACGAAACATGGAAACAACACAAATAGGGATAACACCCCTACGACACGATTGGCACAAGAGATCCATAAAAAACAACAAAAACTGAACCCACATGGGCACGCGCAAGGAGAACAAGAGAGAGAAAAACTCCCCTCGAAGAAGAACCACGAACCCAAACACGCGCATCATGGAGAACCCCCTTCACACCAGCCTCTCCGGACGCGCACAGCCGTACGACTGTTCGCGAGGGGAAGGAGGAGAGCCCAGAGAGCGCCCGCGGTCGAATGGGGTGCGGAATCCTTTAATGGAGACGACTTGTCTTTAGATGCATTGCAGCTGTTAATGGATCTCTTTTGACCAGAGTAAACTTGCGAAGTGTGGAAGAGACGTAAGGCTTACCTTTCCCTCTAGATGTGCACCTGGAAAAATTCAATGCTATCTCTTTGTCGGCAAAGTCAACCCTTTTTAATCTTCGTTCTGCCCTTTGAGCCCTTTGCTTGACCAAGGGCGTGACCTATGGGCGATCGGTTGGGGAGCGCGCAGGCGTCGATGGCTGAGCCGTTTCCTTTGAGTGCTCGTGCTGACAGCTAACGTGACCCATCGACAACCGTTATACCATATTTTATAGGGTGTTCCTCTAGTCTTTGATGGAATCAGTTTGTAAAATGCCGATGAGTTTATACGAATTTGTCCAGAGAGTATTTTGAAAACAGAGCAAGCATCAATCCATTTCCCTCGTGAGGACAGCGAGTGGACTCCAAAAAATTTGTTCCGAATTGCTGCTTTTGGAATCCCTGAATAGAAGAACCCGTTGTACCCTACAACAAGCTTCCTTGTGTAATTATTTTGAACATTTTCTATCAGGAGAATGTCTTTTTTCTTATGTCTCGAAAATACTGCTGCCCCACTTTCCACTAAGGGTCGGACATAAGTCTTAAATGCTTGTATCAGGACTATTTTAGTTTTAGTACATAGTACTTTGAAGATTTGATAGGTACTGTGTTGTGCTTTTATGCATATAGATTTATAGTGATCCGAAAAGTCTAGCTTGTTGACATAATGAAATCCTAAATCCGTTACTCTGTCTACCGAAGCGATTGGGGTGCCACTAGTTAAGATGTGATTTGGCAGCGAAGTTGAGGGTGCTATCCGCATCACCTTTGTTTGTTCCGGAGACAATGGTAACGGCCAAACTCTAGACCAATCCATAATGCGTTCGATAGCATGTTCAAGGCATAGCTGATCATCTTCCACAAATGCATAGTACATTTTTAGATCATCTGCAAACTGTTTAATCACCACTCGCGAGTCTTGAAGTAAGGTGGGTAGATCTGCGCACTACACATTAAAAAGCAGGGGTAGTAAAACGCGTCCTTGAGGAACTCCACTGGTAGCCCTCTTTACTGATGACAGTGTATTCTTTATCTTTACTTGAAATGTCCTACTATCCAAATATTCCTCAAGCCATCTTTACAGCAGATGATGGAAACCCATTCTGCCAATTTAGTGCAGTAATTTTTTGTGGCTTACTCTATCAAAAGCTTTTGCGAAATCAAAAAACACCACACCACAGCACTTTTTCGCATCGATCAAGTTAGTCCAGTCATTCAAACATTCAAGAAGATTTGTACTGACTGATTTCCCTCTTACGAACCCATGCTGACATTCTGGAATTAGATTTTTTTCAAGATGTTCCATGATAGATTTGCTTATCTATTTTTCAAAAACTCTGAAAAGTAGTAATGTAGCGCTTACTGGTCCAAAGTTTCCAGGATTTTCAGTTGGTCCTTTTTTTAGCAGTGCTGTTACAAAGGAATGCTTCCATTGTTTAGGTACTTCAGAAAACATAAGCGACTGATTATATAGGTAAGCTAACGATTGAGCATTTAAATGAGCTACTCCTTTAAGAAAATAAAGTGGAGTCCCATCTGGCGTGGTGGAGTAGGACATCTTCCAATTCCTTATTGTTTCGAAAACATCTTTTTTCTGGAACCATGGAACTTTATTCATGGGACTATTGAAAGATATGTTAAAAGTCGGCAACTTTCCGTCATCATAAACAAAAACTCCTCTAAATACATCTGAAAGAAGATTTTCTCTATCAAAATCTAAAACTGCTCTGGTTCCTCCCTTAACTAAAGCACCTAATTAATTATTTGAGTTGAGTTTTCTGTTGAGTAACTTATAGAACGCTGTTTTCTGACCAGATTCAATAACGCGCTTCTTCAGCGTTGTATTTTTCAATCTTTTTTGAAATACCTTTGAAAATGAACGATATTTGTCCCAGCCATGGGATGTGTTCGATTATTTAGCAATGTTAAAAAGACAGGATCTGTGATCAGCCATGTTCTGCAGATACAATACCGCCCGCGTCGCGCGGTCAAAAAGACGGTTTGCGACGGAAAAATCCGTCGCAAACCGTCGCATGCTCATAAGTCCTTTAATCTTAAGTTGTTGAGCGTTTGGGGAGTTCACTCGCCAGCTGCCATACTAAGAAATTGCTCTAATGCCGTCCAGCTAGCCTTTGGAGTGCGCCATGAACAATGCATATAGAATCGAACCTTTCAATCGAGGAGGCGACCGCTTGCAAATTGCACGCACAGGCGAGTTCGTAGCGCAATAACTCTTTCAAGTTCAAATTGTTTCGGCTGGAACTCGTGGGTCTTGTAAGCCGTAAAACGGTCTAGTAGCACATTAAAGTAGAACGGTGTAGCTTAGGAACATGCAATGTTACAGGGAAGCGAAAATGCAGGTGAGGCTTGTGTGACGCATTTTTTTCGATTTCAGTGGACCACTGCGGGAAGACCCGGTGAGCAGACGGCCTTCAAATGCGTGTGCATACAGAGTGCTTAAGGTGCTTCTGGATGACGTGCTCAAAACTCCTCCGTTGCCTAAACGGCCCTAGCCTCAGCTGCCGTTTTGGAGCGGCGAAAGCTAACGGTTAGAGTTTCTTGCGCTCTTACTCGCCCAGATTTGAGCTTTCGACACTCGCAATGGCATCGTTCTGTTCAGCATGAAAAGCGTTATCGAACGGTATCAGCTTCGACCGATTTTGGAAATAGCGATTTTTTGACAGTTTCGCACCGAGGAGGAGGCCGCTCGAGGCCTCGGCAGACAGACGATGACGTCATCGAAAAACGATATCTTCGAATTGGGCCACGCTTGATACCACTCGATAGACCTTTTCATGGTGAACTAAATGGTGTTATTGGGAGTAGGAAAAACTGTAATATGGGCGAGTAAGAGCGAGGAGAACATCAACCGTTGTGCTGAATTGCACGCGCGGGCGTGCTCTGAGCGCGATAACTCTGTCATTTTTGAATTTCTCCGGTTGCAGCTTCTGAGTTTTGTAGGCAGCGAATGTTCTAGCAGTGCGCTGAAACACAGCAATGTAGCTTATGACTGGACAAAGTTACAGCAGTGCGAAAATGCAGGTGAGGCTTGTGAGGCACGATTTTTTCCAATTTCAGTCGACCCCTGCGGGAAGACGCAGAGAGCTAACGGCCTACAAATGCGCAGGTGAGCAGATCTTAAGCACGCTGTGTGCACACGCATTTGAAGGCCGTCTGCTTCCCGCAGTGGTTCACTGAAATCGAAAAAAATGCCTCCCACAAGCCTCACCTGCATTTTCGCTTCCCTGTAACATTGCCCGTTCCTAAGCTACACCGTTCTACTTTAATGTGCTACTAGACCGTTTTACGTCCTACAAGACCCACGAGTTCCAGCCGAAACAATTTGAACTTGAAAGAGTTATTGCGCTACGAACTCGCCTGTGCGTGCAATTTGCAAGCGGTCGCCTCCTCGATTGAAAGGTTCGATTCTATATGCATTGTTCATGGCGCACTCCAAAGGCTAGCTGGACGGCATTAGAGCAATTTCTTAGTAGGGCGGCTGATAGAACTCCCCAAACGCTTACTCTACCAGTTGTCGAACTCATTCGATTATTCGATTGATAGGTTCGATCCTACATGCATTGTGTACGGCACACTCCAAAGGCTCGTCGGACTGACAGGAGCAAATCTTAAGTAGGACGGCCGGAAATTTCTTATAAAATTCTCCAAACGGTGCAAGAGAGTCTCGAAGGCTTTACATTTTCCATTAAGTGAAGATAGAAACCCAGTGGGCATGCTTCCGCCAATTCGATTGATAGGTTCGATCCTACATGCATTGTGTACGGCACACTCCAAAGGCTCGTCGGACTGACAGGAGCAAATCTTAAGTAGGACGGCCGGAAATTTCTTATAAAATTCTCCAAACGGTGCGAGAGAGTCTCGAAGGCTTTACATTTTCCATTAAGTGAAGATAGAAACCCAGTGGGCATGCTTCCGCCAATTCGATTGATAGGTTCGATCCTATATGCATTGTGCACGGCGCACTCTCGGAACATTCCAGGCATGACAGAGCACTGACAACGCACGCCATGCTTGAGATACTCCGAAAACACTGCACGTCATATACACGTCCTGGGAAATAAGGTGCTCCAATCGCAAAAGCCTGCTGCAGTTATTTTTTTAGGCCACCCACGGCGAAAACGAGGTGGCCTGGTAAAGTTTTATATACGTTTGTGTAGATCTCGAGGAGATGAATCGAATGGTGCCAACCGTTTCTCAAACAACTTAAAATTAAAGGACTTATGAGCATGCGACGGTTTGCGACGGATTTTTCCGTCGCAAACCGTCGCAGAAGCTGCAGCAACTCTACATAATGAGATAAACATATCAATTACATAGAAAAAATATCCAAAAACATCTCATATCTGTCTGTAACTGGACTTGCTCTTTCAAAGGACTCTCTCCACATTACGGAAGTTAGGTATGCATTAATTGTCATGAAATTTTTCATTTATACGAAAAAAGATACTAGCATGGTCACTGTTACCCACTGGGGACAGTACCATAACTTCGCTGATTCTTTCCTTGTCATTTGAAAATAAGGGGTCGAGTACATTGGTTCCTCTGGTTGACATATTGTATAAACTCGTGGGATTTCACAAATTCAATAAAACTAGCACGGGTCGTATCTTGAACTTCTTCATCATGCCAGTCAATATCTGGCATATTAAAATAGTTGATTTATTACTATCCGCTAAGTCACTAAGCATTTCAACTAGCTGTTCCGTCGCAGGGACTAAACATAAAGAAGACCTGTAAACTATGATTACTCGGGATGATTAAGGCGGGTTTTATACTTCAGTTGGGTCACAACTGACCCCGCCACGCTCCGAATTTGACGCGTTGCTGCGCGACTGCAGTTAGAAAGTGGAGCGTCAGCGACGCGCGGCTACGAGCTTTTGTGGAACTGTGTGCCGAGGGTGGAGGTGGTCCATGAGTTATTCCCTTTCATTTATTTTTGTTTTCCTTGCTCTTCTGTTTTTATCCTCCATTTTAAGGAATTTTTGCTTGAAATCGTTTGGAGGGGAGGGAGTGATCACAGCAACTCTTTAGCAAAAGTAAATATTCAAAAGTAAGCGAATACGGTCACAAATAAATGGTAAGAAAGGAAAACAGTAAACGTATACAAACCGAGGAAGAACCTGGGGCCGGATTCATCAACGACTTACACCAATTTAGCAGCGAAAACACAGCCGAAATCTGTGACAGCTCGACTTATCAAGCGATATGGTGGAACATTCGCCGCGCTATCAGGGATTTCGGCTGTTTTCTCTGTTAAACTGCTGCGAGTCCACTGGTATGGCTATTTTTTCGCTCTTATAGCATCAAGCAAATGAGTGAAAACGACGGAAAACTCCTGTGACGTTTCTTGTTTTAAGACGCCTTTCATATTTGCGCCGTGTTTTACCTTTGTTTAGGAGTTGCTGTGTGACCACTTCCTCCACCGTCAAACCATTTTAATGTTTTGAGTCGCCACACCATTTCTTGCCAACTTGTTAAAGTAAGCATTGTTGTCCTCCTACAAAGTGGCAAGTAAGCTTTTTTGAGAAATGCCGTCCAAAATCTTTCGCAAATCTGTATAGCTTAGGCAAAAACATCAACTAGGACGTATTCTAACGAAGAACTGGCCTAAGCATTCGAAAATGTCCAGCAAAGCGACAGCAGGAGCACCCCCTCCATCCCTCTCCAACACTCACGGACCTAGAGATGTTCCTTTAGAAATTAAAACAAAAGGGCGCAGCCAAACAATTCACCCCCGATGGTGAAGTCTTCGACTTCACACCGAGTCTGCCGTGGCTAGTCGCACCACGCCGCGATTCGCCAGTTACTGTAACCCAAAATTCCGTCAATTGTTTCAAAGCGGCGGAGAATAAAAGCGATGCGTCGCCGGCGTTCGGCTTGAAAAGTCGATAGCTATATTAACCATCACGCCGCGCCGCGCAAGTATAAAAGGCCCCTAAAGGCCCCCGCAGACATCTGCGGCGAGCGGCGCATGGCGGACGGCGAAATCGATGAGTCGCGCCGCTCAACGGCGGCTGCCGGCCGGCCAAGGGCAGAGCGCAGACAGACTCCCGGCGCCACTGGAGCGCCGCCGTCACGAATGATTCAAATCAATTCCGGCGGTGCCGCTGGGCTCCCTGCTGGCGGCAAGCTCTGCGTCCCTGCCCTATGATGAAGGATACGGCAGCGGGAACGCCGCAGAAGTCTGCGGGGGCCTTAAGGCCCCACACTTTTTTGCGGCGAGCGACGAAAACGATGAGTCATGCCGCTCCCGTAGTCTTGTCGGCGGCAAGCGGCAGAGGCACGGTGCAGCGAGGTACTGCATTTCTGGTCGGGACCTACTGCTGCTACTCGATTTCCCGCTTTCTGTCCACTATACTTGTGCTTTTTTAAAATTTTTTGAAGTTCCGAATAATCGAATAACCCTATTTTTCGAAAATTCGAATGAGCGAATAATCGAATAACACCATTTTTCGTTTATTCGAATTTCCGAATAATCGAATATTCGAAAAAATCGAATAATCGAATGAACTTCATTATAACTTAATACACCCGGTGCAAAATAGCTTCACCCCCGTTTTGTCGATTGGTGCCCGAAGAACCCGCTGCCGAGGCTCAGTAATGTTACCATCGTATTCCTCACTATGGAAAACTTCTATTGAAGAATTCTTAGCAGTTTATCTTATCAGTACAGGATACCACGAACTTCAACTGGAAATTTAAGAAATGGGTACCGGTGCAAGACATAAGTTCGCTTCATAGAAAACCTGATTAATCACAAAAGTACCTACAGGCAAGGTAAGATTAGTACTTCATCATATCACCTCTGCTGCAAACAATATCGAAAATTCTATTTGGCATACTACTAATTAAATTATCAACAACAGTTTGCTTAACATTGGTCCATGCATGAACTATGGCGTTCTTCAGATCAGAAACCGATGCTAAGCGGTTCCATTTTTGTACACTTTGTGTACAAAAATGTCCCACAAGCTTTCTATTTTTCCGGTTGAGATCTGAAGAACAATTAGACCACTTCAAATGTTGAATTCTGTTGGAGTTAAGCCAACCTGTAGCTGACTGCGATACGTGTATGGATGCATTATCTTGTTGGAAAATAAGGTGCCTACGAAATCTTCTGAAATATGGCAGAAGGTAATCTCCGAGCAATTTCTGGTAGTCTTCGCTGTTCATCCTACACGAGACTAACTCCAAGGCAACAAGTTCGTATCCAGAAATCGAAGCAGAAACCATGAGACTTCCAACGACGAAGTAGCGCCTGTAGAATACTCGCTTCTCTCTCCTCAAATCTCTCCAAAATTACCCTCTAAGCGCAGCTTCGGCGTTGGAAGTCTCATGGTTGGGATGCGTTTTCTGGATGCGGACTTGTCTCCTTCGTCTCGGAAGTTCGCCTCGTGTAGGATGAACAGTGAAGACTACCAGGAATTGCTCCGAGATCACCTTTTGCCATATTTCAGAAGACTTCGTAGGCGCAACCTCATTTTCCAACAAGGCAATGAATCCATACACGTATCGCAGTCAACTGTAGGTTTATTTTATTTTTTATTTATCTATTCAATACATTCGCGATAAGCGCAAGCGGCAGAAAAAAGTATTACAACAACACAACAACATGATGACACACCTAGAGTGAGTCAAACCAGTATCCTTTGAGGGAAAGGGCCACTATCACCTTACTCCTAGACCGACTGATAAGCATCTTCTCAGGCTAACCTTTTCTTTGAGACGCACGCAGATTAGAGAATTTGGAGCCTCCAAAGCGCGAAAAGTGGATTAACTTATAAACCCGACAAATATCAAAGAATTTCCTGCAAGAAGCCAATGTGTGAAGACCCAGGTATTTGTTCCTTATCGATGCTTTAGGTACCTTAGAGTAAAGAAACCCGCCAATGCGAATAAGAACCTTGCGGGTGTAGTTATTCTGCACCTTTTCCATAAGGTTTATAAGTATCGGAGTTGAGGTTGGCTCAACTCCGATACAATTCAACCTTTGGAGTGGTCTAGTTTTCCCCTGATAGAGAGCTTGTGGGACATTTTTGTACACAAAGTGTACAAAAATGGAACCACTTACACTTCGGTTTCTGACCTGAAGAACGCCATACTTCATGCATGGACCAATGTTAAGCAGACTGTTGTTGATAATTTAATTAGTAGTATGCCAAGTAGAATTTTCGATATTGTTTACAACAGAGGTGATATAATGAAGTTCTAATCTTACCTTGCCTTAGGTACTTTTGTGACTAATCAGGTTTTCTATGAAGCGAACTTATGTTCTGCACCGGTATCCATTTCTTAAATTTTCATTTAAAGTTCGTGGTATCCTACACTGATGAGATAATCTGCTTAAAATTTTTCTATAGAGGCTCTCGATAGCGAGGAATACGACGGTAACATCACTGAGCCTAGGCAGCGGATCCTTCGGGTACTAATGGACAAATCGGTGGTACCTATAATTTTTCACCGGGGTGTATTAATAAGGACGATGCGATTTTTGTGTTAGCGAATTCCGTTTGGTATCGTTTCAAAACTTCAAAAAAGCATCTCACTTCAAAAACGCATTGTTTAGGTTCAAGTAAGTGTAGTAAAGTAAGTTCAACGACAACGTTCGCCAGAGACAAAATAAAAGAATTGAATTCTTTAAAAAAAGCAAATAATGAAGATATTCAATATCCTCTAAGAACCGTTGACAATACTCATTAAAACGACAAGACATGAGAACTTTTTCCTACAAACAAAATCCTACAAAGAAATCCTACAGAATTGATTTTTTGAATTTGATTTGAAAAACTTTGAATTTCAACTGAAAATGGCATATAATCGTGTCATATATGCAAACTGATAGCTTCAGTCCCAAAGTAATCGATGTCGCTGAACACGAATCTTAAGTTAGTTTTTGCAGTAACGGTTGCCATCGAGATAATAATCAAACTATCGATTTTTCGTGAACATCACTCAACAAGCTCGAAACTTCAGGCCTGAGGTAATCGAGGTCACTGAGGGCACGAATTTGAATTCATTTTTTAATTTTCCGTCGAAATTTGTGTTTATTGTGCAAATTCCATAGAGTATTCAAGTGTATGACATTGATGACAGTCGTGGTCGCAGAGAACGCAAATGTGAAGTTAGATTTTGAAAATATCGACGAAGACCGGTCATACAATTGATTCGCCTCAACGAATTCCCCATAGAAAATCAATAGCTCGATCAACTTCAACCGATAATTTCAAAAACGCACTTCAAATTTGTGTTCAGCGAGATCGACTACGCCAACGGCTGAACTTTCGGACCGTAGTTTATCGCCATCAACTGCGGTCAGTATCGCCAATACGCCATGCCCCCACGCCAGTCGTGATGAACTGATGGAAACACGCACGCGCACACACTACCCTTCTACATATGTGTAGTAGGATATTGAATACGTTTTCGTAACGGTGAGCTCCTCGACGATGTGCTATCGAAAACAATCGTCACCGGAATGAACGTCGCTTACAAAAATCATCATTATGGCACATTCGAAACAGCCACGTATTCGAAATTCGAATATTATTCGAATTTTCGTACCTCGAATAATCAAGTTCGAATAATTATTCGAAACCGCAAACCTCGAATAATCGAATTCAAATAATTATTCGAATTTGCGAAACTCGAATAGTCAAATAATCGAAAATCGAATTCGAATAAATTTTTCGAATAATTATTCGAATTCGATTATTCGAGCACAAGTATACTGTCCACGCTCTGGCCGTTCCCTGCCGCGAAAGGCTAGAGCGCAGATCGTCTCTGCATCCCTGTCCTGCGAATAACACATTGACGACAATATGTAGCATTTATGCTGCGTAAGAAGGCGGCGGCGTGCGGCGTGCGCGCATCATTTTTGATGGGGAGCTTTCAACTCGATTTTTCTTCAAAGTGAGGTGGCAAAAAGAGCGAATCAGTAGGATACTGTCGAGTACAACACACCGCATAAATGATACGTACGCGGTAGCTAGCCTAAAAGTCATTTGTCCCACGGGCGCACCACTGCGAAACGCGCGATGTCGTGAATGTGCTTAGGATAGGGCCGCTGGGCTTTACCCGTTTAGGTAGCAAGTGGATTTTGGGCGATTTCCCGACACGTTCGCTCATCAATTTCCCAGCGTGGACTTGGTGTCTAAAGGGATTTAACCATTGCCGCAGAAGTGTGCGGAGCCTTTAGGAAGAAACGTAGGAAGTCATACAGCTCACTATGACACGAAATGTTTTGACGTCATGTTGAAACAAAGATCTCGGTAGACAGAGCAGCATTTATTTAGGAATAAACGCAATTCGTCGATGGAAGTCCGTTCTATCTTCCCGCTTTACCTTCCTTATTATCCTCGTTCTCCGTTGCATACGTACGCTATCAGAATACTATCTGAAATTACAGCATTTTGTTTGAGTTGAATTTTTAGACACTGTTGTTTTTTCGAAAGGAGGCAATGTCGAATATTAAAGAAATTTCAGCCACATGCTTACCTGGGAGGGGTTTCGACCTCCCACGGAACTTCAAGTGAAGACCAGGGTCATTAGAAAGAGCTCGGAATTTTGATTAAGAGTTTGGGTGACAAAGTTGCAAAATGAGACTCCTGCAAGTTGAAACTTGTTGAAGTTGGGTGGACCGGACCGCACGCTGGAGCTGGGCGCGGTGAGCGACGGGGCTCCCTAAGAATGGTTCTCTTGCGGTGTCGGTGATGCAGGGGTGTGCTACAGTATGTCCGATGTGTGTTTCGATTCCCCTCGCTACCGCCTCTTTTGCACATCATGATTTTTCTTCAAAATTACCTTTTATTCTGAATTGACTCCATTTGTGCAAAATCTTCTTCTTCTTCTTCTTCTTCTTTTTCTTCTTCTTCTTCAGCGTTTGTCCCGCCTCGTAGCGGGGTCCGCTAATCTAGTGTCATGACGCCACCGATAGACGTGAAGAACTGACATGCAACATGTGATGTGACATGAGTCTTCGTAGGCCGGCCTGTCACAAGGGCCCGTCGCCTGCACTCCAGTGGCCGTGTTCGGCTTAGCTCGCAGAGCGAATAGTTTCCAGTGGCACCACGGAGGAACGGACATCGGAGGAACGGACATCGCCACAAATCAGCGGTCGATGCTGTGGTGCGATCAACTGATACGGCACGATCTTCTCATCTGTGACAAGACTTCGGTCGGAATCTTTCACAAGGACAAAGTCTATTGAGTTTTGGTGCCCCCAGTACATATAGTATGAGATGAGGTGCGAGTCGCGTTTTCGGAAGACGGTGTTCACTATGATGAGGTTATGCGATTCCGCGTAATCAAGAATACGCTCACCTTCGGCGTTACGTGACCCGTATCCGAAACCACCACGACAGCTGTACCCGTCTTTCGTAGCACCTACGGCCCATTAAAGTCACCAGCGACTACGATTACATCTTTCTACTGTCTTCTCATGAAGCAGGAGCATACGCAGAGAATGTGTGATAGAGTGATAGAGTCGCTCCTTAGCGGCGATAACGATCTTCATCAACCGATCGCCACAGCGTTCGACGCTTACAATCGAGTCACGAAATCGTTCAGAGACGATTACACCGACACCACTGGTGGTCGCGGGACTTCCACATAGAACGGCCTTGAAGCCACGTCCTATGTCCCTTGACTTGCTGCAGGACCACCTCGTCTCCTGCACCGCACAGAAATCAACTCTTCTACGCTCCAGTGCTTCAACCAACTCGCACGAGCGGCCCACGAGTACCCAAATCCAGCGTTGCTACGCGGGTCCTGCTTACGTTACGGGACTTTTGGACTAGCTCATTGCCCCCCCCCACCCCCGATGCCGTCCTCGCATCAGGGACCCTCGTATACTTTCCCCTCTGCGAAGCTTTGCGAGCGCGTGTCGGCTCCCGCGGACGCCGTAGCACTATCTCGAAATACGTGAGCTGACACACAATACGTGCAAAATGATAATAAGCTTACTCTGAGTAAATTTGTGTTGTTGATCCTTGGTTGTATATCAGAAGGCGACTTACCAATTGCAGCGATGATATTGAAGACAAGCGCGATTATTATATCTAAAATAAAATAAGAATTTGCTGAGGGTGTGTTTTAAACAAAACTGCTCCTCTTATACAGAAACAAATATCATAACGCCTAAGAAGGAGTAGGCTTTTCACGCATGTAGCATTCTTCTCTTTCTCGTTCCCATAGTTTTATTGACATAGTGTTGTTGTTTACTAACTGTGCGGCTATCACAACTTAAGGCCGTTTCTTTGTACGCAGTTTCATTGCGAACTATTTAATTTGCCAAGGAACCTAGCGCTCGTTGTTATGTCCAAATCCTGGCGGAAAATGACAGGTTGAACGGCTTAAAATGAACATGATGAGAATTGGCGAAACTTACGGAGTAACGATGCACTATAATAAAATATCAGCATTAGTATGTTGGCAATGCATATAACAGCCAATATAATCTAAAATTCATGCATTTCGAAACCCCCCTCTAGAAAACTCGAAAAGAGTTTAATTTTTACAACGTGTAATATTAGGTAGTAACGAAATAAATGGCACTGAACAACTGTAAACTTAAACAGTTAATATCTCGGCTTGTAGGCAACTTTATTAATCGAAATAAAAACCTTCTGATTCTACACATCTTTGCCAACGTGGCACAAGCTTTTTATCCCAGTAGCACAAAAATTGACGAAATCTGGAATCTGGATCGAAGTTCTGGAATTGACGAAATCTTCGAAGGCACTTTCGGCATCCTGTTGGTATTTGAATATTTTCCCTACCAAGAAGTCGCCAAGATGCTTGAAGAAATGGAAGTCTTTTGGAGAGAGGTCGGGAGAAAACGGAGGATGTGGTAGAGTTTCAATGCTCAGCTCATTCAATTTCTGCAACGTCATTCGTGCTACATGGCGGCGAGCATTGTCGTGCAGAAGGAGAACTCGCCTTTCGGTTTACCAAGGCCGGCCGGATATCCTTCAACTTTTTCATCATTTCTTCAATTCCAATGCAGTACTTCTCTGCCGTGATGGATTCACCGGGAGGGAGGAAGTTGTGGTGAATAATTCCCAGCGAACACCACCATACTGTCACCATTACTTTCTTTTGGTGCAATTCCGGCTTCGCAAAAACCTTGGGGCTCTCATCGCTGTCCACCCACTGTGCCGATCGTCGCCTGTTGTCGTACATTATCCATTTCTCGTCACAGGTTACGATGCGATCAAGGAATGGGTCCGTTTCGTTCCGTAGAAGCAGTGCGGACGAGATCTCATATCGTCGGTTTCTTTGCTCCTCAGACAGCTCGTGAGGCACCCACCTTCCAGCTTTTTGGTCTTTCCAATTTCCTTCAGATGCCGGGCAGCTGTGTTGTGACTGACGCCAAGGACCTTCGCTATCTCCTGGTACCTTTGTGTGGATCCTCCTTCTACCACATCTCTCAGCTTGTCCTCATCAACATCACTATGCCTCCACGACCTTCATGTTCTTCCAAGCTCTCATCTCCATTTCGGAACTTCTGATACCAACGATACGCCGTCCGAATTGTGGAACATCCTTGACCGAATGCGGCGTTGATCTTCTAGTCCGTCTCCTTAGCTGTAGTGCCCAGCTTGAATTCATAAAGTAAATGCCTCGGATTACCTTTTGTCCATCTGCAAAAAAGTCAATAAAACTCTAAAGGTTTCCCGCTTTTACATAGAAAGTTTGGTACTCTCCGGTAGAGCAAAGTTTGCGCTTCTAAACGATATGCCACATGTTACGGTTTGTTCTTGAACAAACGCGTAAAGACGCGCCAAAAAATGGCGCGAGCCAGTGCCATTTAATTCGTTACAACCAATAGAATTGTACACCACCATAAAATTACCAGGCACCAAACTTTCGTTTACCTTTCAAAAATTGCTGCCGCAATTTCTATAACTATGCGCACCGGCACCCATTTTTTAGAAATTTTTTAGAAAATCTCTGGGAAAGCCACGCATACCGTTCGGTAGGTTTTTTCCTGCTCTTTCAAATACCTGCTCTAATTTTTCTCGCCGACCTTTTCCAGGGCTCTGTAAAATCATGAACCGACGCGACTATCGGGTCATCATGCTTTACGAATTTAAATTGGGACATTCTCCGGCAGAGGCATCCCGTATCCTAAGCAGCGCACGGTAAACAAGATGTCGAAGTGGGTGCCTCATGAGCTGACCGGCGAGCAGCGTCTGGCACGTTTCGACATTTGCTCCAACTTGCTAGTTCGCTTCAAAATGAGCCTTCTGTAAGCCGTAGTATAACTCTGGTTGAAAAATAGTTCCTTCACGATAACAGGGAGCGGGGATTTGTCTGAGTAGATAAGGATGCTTCCCCAACATCCCTTCCTAAAGCCGAAGTTATACATGCTTTCTATGTAAAATGGAATTTAATTCAAATTGCTTATTTAAAAAATAATTTGGCTTACTTTGTGGTGGTGTTGTAAAGGTGTAATCCATTGCAGCTTTTTGCGACCTCGTCAGGCAGTCACAGCAGAGTCTTAGTGCTGTGATTTAGGCCAAATGAATGAGAAGTTGCAAAAATTGTGGCCGGCAGTGGTGAACAGAGGAGGGCCGCTCCTGTTGCAGGACAATACAAGGCCACACACCTCACAAACCAATCGAAAATTGACGATTTTTAGGTATCGAAGTTCTTCACCCACCAAATTCTCCCAAACTTTCTCCCACTGATTATCGCTTTTTCCGAGCCTTTGATTCTCATCTGCGTCAGAAATGATTCACTTATTTGGTCGATGTTGAATGTGCCTCCCTTAATTTCGTTAATTCCTGTGATCTCAGTTTCGCTGTAGAGGATTAGATTCATTACCTTTTAATTGACTGAAATGTATGGATTCGGGTGTTTTCTATTTCGATTAATAAAGTTGTGTTTAAACTGAGTTCTAGTAGTTCGAAGTAAGCGGCCCGTTTCGGCGATTAGTTTTACGACAGCCTAATATAAGGCTGTTGTCAACGAGAACACTAGGCACACATGAGGAACGCCGTTTTGCATTTCAAACAGAAACTGGTGCAAACGGTTGTGTCTCCGATGAGCAGCTGAGATTTGCACAGCATCTCTATCTTTGAACAGAGTGACAAAAACAGCTATCCCAACCCAAGAATAACCCAAGAGTGCCATAAGGCAGCATCGAACTCACGAGTCCTCGCCCATAAATTGTGAAATTGCCCCTGTCGTCAAGGTTTTCATTGGCGCAGTATTGAGCTGCATTAGTGTTCTCTGCTACACAGTTCTATGCTTGATTGCTATATATAGTTGCAGACGTTCTATTACTTACTGCTTGATCTTTACCACGAATGCGCTCCTCGGAGCAGTTTTGGCAAGGCAATTTTCCTGTTCTAAATTTTGTATCCTACTCACAGGAATACGGGATTTACACAAGTTACGGCAGCCTTCAAAAATATAAAATAAAAATACAATTATATACAACCAGACGTTCAGCGGCCTAGCGGCCGCCAAACGTCTGGTTGGGGGCTTCGCCCCCAAACCCTGAGAATAGAACACCCCCGCCTAGGCCTTCTTACTCGCGTTACAAATAAAAACTGGTTTTACGGGAAAGCGGGACGATAGTGCACAATCTTCAAAACTGCTTCTATGAAGCCTTACCACCCTCTATCGCACTTACGCCGATTTATACTCCGAAGTACAAATTCTCGATGTGGCGAGGAACAGATTGTGATAATCTTGTGATAGCTCTATACCGCTAAATATCCGACGGCAATAATAATCCTCCGGTCATTCTCCCTACCCCTCCCCCCTCCCCCCCCCCCCCCCCCGACATTACACAATACCCCTTACCCATGTGCAGGTAGAAACAGGCAGAAAAATGTAGTGAGCATCAGTCAGTAGTGACAGTGAGAGTCATGTACACGCACACGCTGCCTTTCAAAAGTCATCTGAAAATCCAACGCATGCTTCGCAATGTTTGATCTGTGGAACATCTTCTTGATCTAGACGACGTTGTCCGATGTTCCTGTCACATACATGTTGGGAGAAAAAGTACTAGACCGCCCTTCTAGTTTCCTTCCACCGATCCCCGTTCCTATAACTGGTCCCACCTTCACTGGTTCCCCTTCACCGGTCCCCCCTCTTTTGGCAGCCCCTTCACTGGCCCCCATAAATGGTCTCCTTTACTGCCCCCACCCCCTTCGCAGCTCCACCATTACTGGTCTCACCTTCACTGATCCCCTTTACTGGTCCCCTCTCCTTCACTTGCAGCCATTAGTAATCCTACCTTCACTGCTCCCCTCCTCACTGGTCCTCGGTTAATGGTTCCCACTTTACCGGTTTCCCCTTTACAGGACCCTCCCACTTCACTGGTTTCCGTTCTTCCCCCCCCCCCCCCCCCAACCCTCACCTTAGTGGTATCCTTTATTGGCCGTCACTGACTCCCATTAAAGCTCCTACCTTTACTGGTATCCCTCCCCTTCACTGGTCCTCCCACTCTTCACTGGACCCCTTCTTACTGGTCTCCCTTTAGTGGTCTCCCATTACAGGTGTTCGGAATCCTGACACCCCTTGCGCGACACAGGTGACATCTTTTCTGAACCCAGACACCGTTTGCATGAAAACTGTAATACCTCTTCCGAGACCAGACACCCCTTGCGTGACATCGCTAACATGCCTTATGAATCCGAGCGCCTGTTGCACGACGTCGGTGACACATCTTCTCAAGCCGGACGTCTGTTGAAGGACATCGGTGACATGTCTTATGAACCCGAACGCCCTTTGCGCAACATGGGTGACACGTCTTCTGACGCTCTCAACCCGACATGGGTGACACCTGGTCTGAACCCAGACGTCTGTTACTCGACGTCTAGGAAAGGCCAGACGGATGAGCAGACGGAAGGACGGACGGACAACCGCTTACTCTTTTATATATAGTAGCATTGTACACTACACAGCGACAATGTCTCGCTTTATTATAATATAGTACCCCTATAAAGTAGTATCTCTTTTATCAAAACAGCTAGAAGTTAAACTCACAGCGAGGATCATTGCAATTAGAAAGCAAAGTGGATTCTCCAGGACAAAAGCAAGCACGACACAAACAATCACGCCGATCTGTTAGATGGTTCTTGTTGAGCTACAGTATTCAAATATGTCAATAATTTTACTGACCGTTAAAACGAGAACAGAGAGTCCAAAATTGGAGTAACTGATTAGTGACAGCAGAACGCAAACGCCGAGGATAACGCAGGCAACGATTAGAAAGGTCTGAAAATAAATACATTGAAGAACAGGAAAAACAATCTTAGCACCCATGTAGAAAGATGGATCATACCTGGAGCGCCGAGGATGGCTTGGAATGAAACGGTAAGGTGACGCAAACTTTAAATGTTCGCGTAGGAAGCGCCTGATTATTAGGTCGTTGCATATGATATGGCCAATCTCGCTATCCCAATCTCTCGTCAATTTTACGTGGCTACGTATAATATCGGACGCGTCTTCTGAATAGACGCCACAAAAATCGCGATTTTGCGGTTTTTGCGTCTTTTTGATAAAACTCGCCACTAAATCACCCATTTGAAAAAACAAGAGCATACTTCGATAGAGCTCAGAAGCCCCAGCTCTATCGTTTCGTATACATATTTCATATGGAGCCATGAAAATGTCCGAAATTGAAGACTTGCACTCCATTGCGAAGGGCGGTCGCGGACGAGTTGTCGGTCGCAAGCCGTCAAAAATGGTTGCGTGCTCACAACTCCTCTAATTTGAGGTTTTTTGAGAAGCGGTTGTTACCGTCGGATTCACCCCTTCGAGGCCAAAATAAACATGTATATAACTCTTTCAGACCACCGCGTTTTCGCAGTGGGTGGCCAAAATGAATGACTGGAGCAGACTTTTTGCGACTGGAGAAGCTTATTTCGCCGAACTGCATGTTTTCAGAGTATCTCAAGCATGGCGTGCAGTGCTCTGTCATGCCAGGAATCATACGAGAGTGCGCCGTGCACAATGCATGTAAGGTCGAATCTATCAATCGAAGGGGGGGGGGACAGCTTGTAAAGTGAGCGTTTGGGTAATTTTGCAGAAATTCTCAACCGCCCTACTCAGGATTTGCTGACTATGTCACGGCAAAACTTTGGAGTGCACTGTGCACAACGTATATAGGATCAAACCTATCAATCGACTGGGCGCGACAGTTCGCAAATTGCACCGCGGGCGTGTTCTGAGAGCAATAACTCTGTCACGTTTGAATCTTTCCGGGTGCAACATACGGATTTTGTAAGCAGCAGAAAGCTCAAGAAGTTAGCTGAATAAGAGCGACGTAGCTTGTGACTGAACAAAGCTACAGCGATGTGAAAGTGCAGTTTAGCCTTGTGTGACACGATTTTTCCGAGTTCAGTCGACTACTGCGGGAAGACAAGGAGAGGTTAAGGCATGCAAATGCGAGCACGAGACTGAAAGCACTTTACAATGACGTGCTCGTAATTCTCCAGATGCCTAACCTGCCTTAGGATTAGTCCCAGCTGCCAGTCTAGAGTTGCGGAGGGCAACGGTGAAGTTCATTCCGCCCTTACTCGCCCACATTTGAGTTCTCGACACTCACAATAGTACCGTTCTGTTCAAATCGGGAAGCTCTATCAAAAGGTGCCAATCTCGGCCAACTCTGGGAATATCGATTTTTCGGCAATTTCGCATCAAAGGCTAGGCTGCCCAAGGCCTCGCCTTTGATGCGTGTGTGTGTGGACATTGGATGCGCGGGTGTGTTCTAAGCGCAATAACTCTGTCACGTTCGAATCTTCCCGGCTGCAACATGTGTATTTTGTAAGGAATAGAAAACTCAATAGTTACGCTCAAACACAGCAACGTAACTCATTTCTGGACAAAGTTACAGCGGTGCGAAAAGAAGGTAAAGCTTGTGTGACACGATTTTTTTTTTTTGATTTAAGTCGACCACTGTGCGAAAACGCGATGTGCTAACGCCTACGATGCGTAGGCAAGTAAATCAGTTAAGGTAGTTTACGATAACTCCTAACCTGCCCTATTTCCAGCTGCCATTTTAGACCTGCGGAGGGCAGCGGAGAAGTTTCTTCCGCCCTTACTCGTACGCATTCGTAGGCCGTTAGGTGATCGCGCGTCCCCACAGGGGTCGACTGAAATCGTGTCACACAAGGTTTACCTGCATTTTCGCACCGCTATAACTTTGTCCAATCATAAGCTACCTTGCTGTGTTACAGCGCACTTCTTAAACATTCTAGTGCTTACAAAGTCCACAAGACGCAGCCGGAATTGATTGGGTCGATCCTTTATTCATTGTGCACGGCGCACTCTCAGAGGATTTCTGGCATGACAGAACACTTTACCCCATGCTTGATATACTCCGAAAACATGCAAGTCCTGGAATATAAGCTTCTCCAATCGCAAAATCTGCTCCAGTCATTTGTTTTAGTCACCAACTGCGTAAACGCGGTGGTCTGGCAACGTTGTATAATGAATCGAACGATACAACCGCTTCTCAAAAAAGCGTCAAATTAGAGGAATTGTGAGCACACAGCGATTTTCGACGGCTTGCGACCGACAACTCGTCCGCGACCGCCCTTCGCAATGGAGTGCAAGATTTCAATTTCGCAGATTTTCATGGCTCCATATGAAATATGTACACCATACGATAGAGCGCAAGCTTCTGAGCTCAAGCATGCCCATGGTTTTTCAAATGGGTGATTTTTAAGCAAGTTCTATTAAAGAGACGCAAAAATCGCGGTTTTTGCGGCGTCTATTCAGGAGACGCGTCCTGTATTGTTTGTTCCCGTTTCGGGCACTGTACATAATTCCTGAAAACGACAAATTCGTTCTTTCTTAGCAGTTGTACCTTTTGCGACATAATTGCCCCTCGCCGAGTTTTGCTGTACTGTGGAGGATTTCGCGAGGGAACACACAATTCGCCACTGCTTCGAGACGATCGATCTGGAGATGAAAGTCTCGAAGATGAAGACGAGGCAGGCCGCCATCACTTTTTTACGACGACCAATTCAAAGCCATAGTGGAAACGTCGCGTCAAACTGTGAGAGAACTGGTACAGCATTTCGGCGTGGACGGCGCACTATCAATCGCGACTTGAATGCGATCAGAAAGGAGAGAAATTGGATCCCGCACGAACTGACCGCCGGACAAATGCTGAAGCACCACAACACCTGTGCGTCCTTAAGGCTGCGCAGTCTAAGGGAGCCTTTTTTGGACAGGATCGTGAAATGCACGAAAAATAGATCTTTGTGACAGTCTTCGTCGCTCTCCACAATGGCGGACAAGAATGAGAGTCCCAAGGAGGTGCCGAAACCAAGTCTCTATGCAAGGAAGACCATGGTGACCGTATTGTGGACATTTGCTGGTGCAGTCCACTACAAGTTCTTGAAGGCTGGAGAAACTCAAGCGGAGAAGTGCTGTGCCGAAGTTGAAGTGATGCACCAGAAGTTGGTTGAGAAACAGTCGCTTTTAGTCAATCGAAGAGGCCCAATCCTATTGTATAACAACGCGCGTCCGCACGTTTCTAAAATTTTTGTCCGGAAACTGGACGAAGTGGAGTACGAAACTCTGCCACATTCAGCGTATTAATCGGATCTGTCCCCTACCGATTGTCATTCTTTCAAACATTTAGACCGTGATGTGAAGGATGAAAATTCAGCAACCAAGATGATGTCGAAAATGAGTTCTTATGTTTTATTAATCCCCCTAGTTGTGATTTTTATAAATCTGGAATGTCTAGGTTATTTCCTCGTTGGGAAAAGTGCATTAGTCGTAACGGTGGTTATTTCAAGTAATAAAATTGCATCCAGGCAAAGTTATGATCTATCAAAGTTTTAGTCAGAATCGGCCATTTCATATGCAACGACCTAATTTAAAGCTTTGCGACGAGCACCAAGTCAAGGACATTTTTAGTTACTACTCTTGTTCGCATTTTACTTAACACTCGATCGCTTCATTCGTTGTAGTTTATCTTCTGCGATTCATTTTGCAACGTCGACGCCGATATTCGCAATCAACACTCTGAGCTCTTTCTAACGATCTTGGTCTGAAATTGAATTTCAATGAGAGGTCGAAACCCTTCCTTAGTGAGAGGCTCAAATACGTTCTCTGATTCTGATAAAATCAATGAATCATTATACTACCGAGGCACCTGTTCTCATGCTGGTCGGAAATTTCCCTACAACCTATGGACAATGATACTTTTGTCATATGTCTGCCACCAATATTCCAATATAGAGTTGAGCCCACCTTCTACCCGCCAAGTTGCTAAAGCAAAGGTCGAACGCCTCTGTTAATAGATTCGTGAGATTGGCCTCACTGTTAGTTATTGCACGTCTAACGTCACTGCTGCTACAAAAATTCTTCACAGAATTAGTCCACTATTTCGCGCAAGAATTACAGAAGTGTGAGATTTTTAATCAGGGAACTACAGATACACTATTGAGCTAGATGGCTTTGCAAAGAGCTACTAAAGCTCAGGACTCAATTTTAATTAGAAATACTCTTTAAAATGCGGATGGTATTTAGAAGTCCCACTTTCTAATCTTTTTGAAATTTTCCGTTTTTGCACTGCAATTGTTTGGACGAAAAACTAATTTCTTGGGTAGGTGCTTCGGGATGAAGTAATGCAAGTTCAAACTTTATCTCAATGGTATTTAGAAGTCCCACTGATAGCTAGCGATATGCATCCTACAACATGGCGCACCAACAAGTGTGAATTGGACGAGGAAGCAGCGACTAAGCTCTTCAAATTTCAAATTTATTACATGCCGCAGCACGTTCCAGAAAGCAACACAACAGTACACGAGCACAAGAAGTTAAGATAAGACTGATAGTGCGACGAACAATGAGAAAAAGAATAATTAACACGTTGACGACCGTGTGGCCTGCTGTCAGGCCACACCCTTTCGACAGCGTGGGACCGTGTGACATGATGTCAGGCCACACCCTTGTAATTTATTTTTCTAGTTGGATTCAATCTTTCCGAGGAACTTTTTTGTGTTATGTGTGCTTCATCTTTAGACATGTTGTAAAACGCGTGGTCCACAAAAGCAAGTTCGGTTGCTGATTTATCGAGCTTCTCGTCAAGTAATGGCTTCAACAAACAATTCGTCATTGAAAAATAATCGATAATAATCGATCGGCCTACCACAGTCGAACACACCGTCGTGAAAGCCGGACTTCGCCGCAAAGTTCCACCGATTAGGGGCTTCAAAATCGCTCTTCCAAGCTTACTTGTCCTCACTTCTGCTTCGGATTCTATTACTTCAATTCTGAGCCGTCACCGTCTTCATTTGGTAGTACAAGGATATCGTCCTCAGCATCAACGTCGTCCTGGACCACCTCGTCATCCTGATCATCGCTTTCTACCAAGAGACGAATTTTGCGATCGATTAGGACCGTACGACATGATGTCATGCCAAGCTGTCGGCGTCGCAAAAAATCGGTTGGTCCCACGCGCCAGACACGCGAAGAAGGCGCGGTAGTCAACGTGTTAAAACAAGCGGTCAAAACATCACTGAAAACAAGGCAGTGGACCGTGACTCGTGTTTACTCGAGCAGATGATCACTGACAGTTTTTAAGTTTGCATAGACTATCGGGAAGCTGGACTCCTCACTGAAGACACAGAGCTTGCCGTAGGCGGGAAGGTGCCGTGTCGCTCCTGCACACTGGCACAATTTTCAGGTGGCGGTGCCGCAAATGTAGCAGCAACAATAATGACTCAGGCCGAGAACAGAGTTTGGCGGCATGTAGCTATGCTTCGAAGCAGCTGGCGTGGCTCCAAGGCCTCGTGCATCCTTCCCGTCGCCGCGATGGAATCGCGGCGATGAGTTTTGCGGAGCGACGCGAAGGAATTTGAACTTCTCAGAGCTCGTCGCATCGCTCATCGATTTGCAAGGCGATCCGTCCAGAACCAACGCTAAACACCGCAGGCGACACAAAAAAGTATGCCATGCCCGCGATGGGCTCGGGAAGCCATCGTGCATGCCGACCGCCACTGCTGCGGCAGCCGCGACGAAGTTCCTTTGACTATTCGACCGCATGCGGCGGAATGGCCATGAACTGAACACCGCCATAGTATCGCTGCGATGGTAGTATGCTCCCGGCCTCACACCATTACTGCCGCAGCCACCGCCAGAGTTCTGTTTGCGCTCGGTCGTCGATGGTTGGGATCTACAGTGGAAACAGAGGCGTCCCTTAAACTCCCCCATTACTAAACGAGTAGCGGCAGTAGGTTCCGATTAAAAAAAGAGTGCGGTGCTTCTGTTCTGTTCGTTCTGCCGCTCGGCGCCAGCAGGATTTGAGTGCGCATGAGAGGTGCTGCAAAACTGGGAAGGAGCACAGGCATTTCAAGGATCCGCACCAGTTTTTTCGCCCGCCCCTTGTCGCAAAAGTGTACGGAGGCCTTAACGCTGTTTAACGGTTATCCGAATTTTTATTAATAATTCTTCGATGAAAAACGAAGACAGACTACTTCGAACATTTGTTGGTTTTTTGTCGCAGATGAAGCACCAGAGATGACATGGCATCCTTAGTGAACCAATATTTCTACATTAGTAACATCATGTCCTCTAATGAGAAGTATTGCAAAGCGTAATTGGCTGAATGGAAGAAGAATCAGCGGAACTATGGAAGCATATTACGTTGAGGTATTTCATAGACACAGTGTTCGTAGCCCTTCTTGTGGAGAATGTGTGCGAAATGAGCTCACCTTAGAATCAAGACCAAATAAACCATCACCTCCAGCACGAGCCCTCCTCTGATTTCTGAATTTCTACGTTTCGTGCAAAGCAAAGAACACAGCACAGGGGTAGCATGAGGGTAGACCCCCATCTCTAGGCTTGGACTCTCAGAATGATGTGGCTGAAAGGCACAGAAGAGGGAAGCGGTTGTCGCAGTTGAGATTGATTATCGAGACTGAGTTTGGAGTTGCGCTAGGTAAACTAAAGAGGGAAGATAGGCTAGATTTTTGGAGCGTGAAACTCGATTTAGACGACATTTTCTCTCTTGTGGTCTTGTGCGCTTAACACTGGTGCTACGCATATTATCATTTAATGATTCTGGGTCCGGATTCATGAACGACTTAGAGCACCGGTAAGTGCAAACCCTACCCCCACTCCCCACTTACGCGCGATTCATGATTCGCGGGGAAAACCGAAGTTTCGGGGTAAATGCTACCTCGTCAGCGCGTCGGGGAACATTTACCTCTATAGCAAGGTTTTGCTCCGCTGCTAATTTCTGACCCAATGCAATCTTTCCCTAATAGCACAGGAAAACCCTTGGTTTGGCTTCATGAATCAGAAACAGAGGTAAGATCCCGGAATGGGCGGGTAAGTGGCCGTCGGGGTAAATCGGGGTAGAATTTACCTCCGGCCGCGTTCATGAATCCATGCCCTGGGCACACTGCTGACTTTTTCGTGGACGGCGCCCATGTCACGACAACTTTTTCGTGTTTTTCCACAAGTTTTCTATTTTCGCTCACCTATGTATATAGCCCTAACCCGCTAGGAAACCGAAGATACCACCATACGGTAGGCCCATCAATGCCTTTCGTGCGAAAAATGCTCATGTAGCACATCGAAGTAATTTACAGTTGGGTTCTGCAAAATAAAGCAGAGGAAAGAACCCTGGAATGTGCCCACCGAAGCTGCTCGTGCCAATATTGCTCACACCGCTCATATGGAAAATACGCAGGTGGGATCTGCGCTATTCGACAGCACGATTTCCGGCGATGGCAAGGAACGTCTGTTGTAACTGTCAGAAAAGCTGCCGTATTCGGCTACAAGTAGATGTGCATATAAACTACATAAGAGCACTGGCCCTTCCCATAAGCTTTGTATTTTTTTAATTTTAAAAAATAAAATGTAGTAAAACATTCCCAACCGTAATCGCGTTCAGAAACACCCCCCCCCCTCTCCTTCCACCCATGCGATGGATTCGGTCAGGTGTTCGCGATGGAGCCGACGTGGGATAAGGCCTCCATCGTGTTTGGATCGTACGCTGCTTTGCAGCGTTTCTAAACGTTTCTGAACGTCGGAGTTCAGGAGACGCACCGCCGATGTCATCCAACGTGCCTTGAGGTAGGCAAGGGACTCCAGGGCGCATCCAACCTGCTCGTGTGGAAACTGCTTTCGTCGCTCAGCAGGAGTCCGCAATTAGGTTCCGTGCTCTTCGAGCGCCGAAGCTACGGCTGAAAGAATGCGCAGAAAACGCCACTTCTGAAAACTGTATAGACGTCAAAACCTCTCAAATCTTAACCAGTCAGTTGGAATGCAAAAAACACCGCAATGCATGAGAACCGAACCCATGGGCTCCTTCACATGAAACAACGCCACTATTCACTGCGCCCCGAGTCGCTGCGTGCGGTGCCATCGCGGGCGTACAAGAGCGTACGGGAGACCCCGCGCACAGCTTCCGCGCTCCACCGCGAACACCTGACCGAATCCATTGCATGGGGGGGGGGGGTGTTTTTAAATGAGCAGCGGAACATTCCATCTTCTAAAGACTCTCTACTTAAGGTCGCCACGGATCCAACAATTAAGGAGGTGCCCTCCTATTCCTCCCTCTCCTCCGCAGACGACTCCATCGACTAGCTGTCCTCCATGTGCTGGGCTCCACGCTTTCTGTGCCCGAAGAAACGGCCGCTGCGACACGCTCGTCCTATCGACTATTGAAGATGATTAGCGGAAATAAAGTATTAGCACGCTATGCCTTCGGCAACTGGCTATCGACTCTGTGAATTTTTGTTAACGGTTCACAACAAGCTAAAAAAAAGTGTCACCAACACTAAGAAAACGAGACAAGGCACACCGATAGTGAAGAAAACAAGCAAATACTGCTGTAGCTGTGTTCTGTGCTCTCCTCCGATGAAGCGGAGGAGAGCACAGATTTAGGCAGGGGAAGGGACCCCAGGGTGTGGTTCAAGTGACGCATCCGTGTTAAAATTGCCTACATCATGAAGTTCCCTCCCTTGTCCAATTAGGAAGCACATAAGACGCGGATCTATAATCGAAACAAAGAGATAAGACTTCACCTGCACTCACTGTATGTAGCTACTCGCAACGCCGGCCCGTCGCGCCATGCTGTGGTGACCCCCGGACCCTATTTGAGCCCTCCTCGACTTCGCAGTGTGGACCTCAGAAATGTCGGCGGACCTACTAAGATGGTATCTGGAGCCCACGCCTCCTCCCACCATGTCGCTAAGACTTGCAGTGTTAGCTGCCCACTGCCCTTTCCCCCACCTCCATCAACTGGAGAGGTAGAATGCGGTTTTATGTATTGCCTTGTAAACTGTGCCTATACTGCTTGTTCTCATAATGATAAGAAACCGATCTAAATAAATAAGGTTATTCCAGGCGTCACTTTTGCCTTCCCATTCTTCACTGAAGTGATACAGTTTTTGCCGTTTTTGAAGCATCCAGTGGCATGCAGGAAAAACGAACATCACCTCTATGCTCCTCGTCAAATGCCCTATAAGATCACGTAGGTATTATTGAGGAATGTTGTGCAAAGTTCACAGACGTTCCTTGTAAGTGACTCCGGAGTGGGTACCAAGAGTCAGGATGAACGTGAGACAAGCGGTGTTAGTGCTGGTGTAGTAACTATTCCATTAGTTCTGTAGTGAATACGCCAAGCTTATCGAAAATCAACAAGGGCGATTCCCCTATCACTGCACCAATAAAATTTCATTTTTACTTACTTATCGCACTCCATTACGACTTCTTCTTCTTCATAATCGCCGTCACAGTAGCACCTGGAATTGCTTCATTGGGATCTGCTAGCGTGAAATTGGCAAACGCAGAATCTCACACCACGTATCTATGAACTCACGTGGTTCACATTTGGCAAGTGTTTAGACCAAGTAAACATTCCACATACTTCTCAAGGAATTCGTCTTCCACAGGAATCGCCGTCATCGCAATGAAAACTGAACCTCACTGAAAGTCATTTCATTAAAGTGATTCTGTACTCGTCTCATACCAGTACTCCCCATATCATTCCGGTAGTTCAAAAAATAATGCGTGGTGGCTTAAATGTAGCTCGGTTAGAAATCATCTTGTTCTTTTCGGTTTCAACTTAATTAGTGTCAATCTATATCGAACTGGTCGTGCACCAGTTCGATATACGCCTACGACATTGGCAATTATCGCCCGATCTGCCTGCTGTCCGTAGTGTAGAAGCTGTTCACTCGAGTCATCCTGAATAGGATCAGCATAACGTTGGACGAAGGACAGCCATGTGAACAAGCAGGATTTCGGAGAGGATTCAGCACGATCGACTACATACGCATCATTACGAAGCTCATCGAAGTGTTGCGAGAGTACAAGCTGCCGCTGTGCATTACGTTCATCGACCTGAAGAAGGCATTTGACGATAGCCATTAGACCTCATCGGCGGCTGCCGTGGCAATGTGCCAAATCATGCTACAGTATCCCGAAAACCTGCAGATCATCCGTCATCGGAGCGCGTTTCTGCACAGGCTGACGCGTTTCGACGTGTCTGCTGCCGCGTGGTCTCACAGCACCCCTTAACGAATGCTTTAGAGAGAGCAATTCATATACGTATGGAATTCGTATTCAGCTGGCATATGTCGAAATTGCATTGCGAAAGGGAGTGGAACAATGGCTGCTAAAACCAGATCGGAATAGATTTTGAGTTCCATCCAAGCTGTTCGTGTGGAAACTGCTTTCGTCGCTCAGGGGGAGTCCGCAGCTGGATTCTGCGCTCTTCGAGCGCAGTATCAGGCTAGGCAAGGGACTCCAGGATGGTTGCCATCCAAGCTGCTCGTGTGGAAACGGCTTTCGTCGCTCAGGAGGGGTCCGCAGCTGGATTCTGAGAATCAGGCTAAGGAAGGGACTCCAGGGTGGGTGCGTTCCAAGCTGCTCGTGTGGAAACTGCCTTCGTTGCTCAGGGGGAGTCCGCAGCTGGATTCTGCGCTCTTCGAGCGCAGAATCAGGCTAGGGAAGGGACTCCAGGGTGGGTGCGATCCGAGCTGCTCGTGTGGAAACTGCCTTCGTTACTCAGGGGAGTCCGCAGCTGGATTCTGCGCTCTTCGAGCGCAGAGTCAGGCTAGGGAAGGGACTCCAGGGTGGTTGTCATCCAAGCTGCTCGTGTGGAAACTGCTTTCGTCGCTCAGGGAGAGTCCGCAGCTGGATTCTGCGCTCTTCGAGCGCAGTATCAGGCTAGGCAAGGGACTCCAGGATGGTTGCCATCCAAGCTGCTCGTGTGGAAACGGCTTTCGTCGCTCAGGAGGGGTCCGCAGCTGGATTCTGAGAATCAGGCTAAGGAAGGGACTCCAGGGTGGGTGCGTTCCAAGCTGCTCGTGTGGAAACTGCCTTCGTTGCTCAGGGGGAGTCCGCAGCTGGATTCTGCGCTCTTCGAGCGCAGTATCAGGCTAGGGAAGGGACTCCAGGGTGGTTGCCATCCAAGCTGCTCGTGTGGAAACGGCTTCCGTCGCTGAGGGAGAGACCGCAGCAGCACCAGCAGAACCAGGCCAGAAAACGCCGCTCAATGACGTCAAAACCCCTCAAATCTCGACCACTCAATTGAAATGCAAAAAGCACGCAACGCTGCAGAACCGAACCCTCGACCTTCCTCCCATGGAAGCAGCGCAACACCCACTGCCTCACGGCCCGCTTGCTGAGGCAGCCATCGCTGGCATACAAGACGTCGCAGCGCGATCCACGACGCATCGACAGCAGCCGCCCGCTACAGTATCCCGCAAACCTGCAGATCAACCGGCGGCTGCCGTGTTCGTCCACGTCAGCCACGCAACAACCAGGCAGCCGCCGATGAGGTCTAAGTAAGACCGCATTTGACTCCGTTGAGACTGAAGCGGTCCTCGAAGCTCTGCTCACTTAGGGCGTTCCAACTCAGTACATCAGAGTCCTTCGAGAGCTGTACAGTGGATTCACGACCAAGGTCTCTCCATTCTACAACGACGTCGTCATCGACATGAAGAGAGGGGTTCGGCAGGGGGATACCATATCCCTGAAGCTCTTCAGCGCCACCCTCGAAAACGTCATGGGCGAACTAGAATGGGAAGACATGGGAGTGAAAGTCGACGGCCGGCAGCTGTACCATCTGCGCTTTGCTGACGACATCGTGCTCATAACACCGAGCATCAGTCATGCGGAGCGAATGCTGGTCTGACCTCGATCGCGTATGTGGGAACGTGGACTGCAGCTGAATCTTACGAAGACGATGTTCATGAGGAAGGACATCTCCGGGTGCTCCAGCTATGTGTATCTGGGTCGCGAAGTCAATATGGCCAACGACCTAGCGCCGGAGCTGTGCAGGAGGAAACGAGCGGCTTGGGGAGCTTTCAAGAGCGTCGAAGAAGTGGTGAAGAAGACAAAGAACGTCCGACTCTGTGCCCACCTATTCGACTCCACAGTTCTTCCTGCCCTAACATACGCCTCAGAGACCTGGGCTATACGAAAGCAGGATGAACACGCGATCAGCGTCACGCAGCGTGGAATCGAGAGGACGATGCTCGGACATGACTCACGCAAGTGAGAGAAGGCCTCCGGAGTTCCGAGCTTCGCCGACGTTCGAAGATCGGAGACGCTGTCGCGTGGGTCAAGTTGTCGAAAATTAGGTGGGCCGGCCACGTAATGCGATTCGCAGACACCCGCTGGGCAAGAGCCATCACCGACTGAATTCCGCGGGATGTCAAAAGAACACCAGGACGCCCACCAACGCGTTGGTCGGACTTCTTCGTGAAAGCTCTGAACGAACGATATGACGCTCTTCGTGTCCTACGAGCGAGGAAGATCCATTGGACCACTCTAGCACGCGACAGGGACGAATGGAGACGCTGCTGGCGCCCGCTCGAGCAAGTTGATGATCAACGGGACGACAGGTGATATAGGTAATGCAGGTGATCGAACTGGTAACATGGATAGCACTGCGAGAATCGAATCTCCACCCTTCATACAGCAGGAAAATAGGTGCAATCCTAGTTGGTGGTGGCCACTCTTAAACGATTTTATAAGAACTGAATATGTTCAGTATTGAACTAAACTGAACTTACTCGTTCTTTAGGAAACAACTGCACTAGCGGAGTCAAAATAAATAACACAGAGAATAGAATATAAGAATAGAGAATATATGGCATTTGTGAACTACGACGGGGGGTTTGCAAATGATTAAAACGTGAAGTGTACTGTTTTACCTGTGTCCAAAACGTAAATTGATAGTTTCTTGGCCCATTTTTATTTTATTTTACTGATGCTATCTGTTTTAGTTCTTGAAGGCGATCCGTTCTCTGTGCAAATCTAGTAAGGAGTCCTCCTTTACTAGAATTGCACCGAGGTCCTTTTTAGATTGCCCTCTCCTGACTAGGAGCTCGAAACCTGAGTCTATCTATGCAACAGGTTGGCGTTGTTTACTTATTTATACATGTCGTTGTCCATTATTGTTTCCCCTGTGCCGGGAAATCGTTTAGGAGTGACCACCAACTCCTAAACGATTTCCCGGCACAGGGGAAAGGGATTGCACCGGAAAATATGCTCGTTTTTGCTGAGTCCTGAACCCAAAGAGCTACGAGTCCTCGAGGTTGGAGGTACAGCATTGCACCGCCAGCGTGTGCCCTCGTGCATACGTGCGCGAGCGCGCTGATGTATAGGACCTGGCGAAAGGCTGTACGGCATGCGAGTGGATAGCTCAGCAGGGTGCGACGTTGATTCAGAGTCGCTGGGATGAATGTTGGATTCTCTCGATATGCACTAATTTTGCATTTTTCATAGCCGCTGCCTCCTCCGCCACTTTGCTCCTTGCACATCTCCTACACATTTTTTTCACTCTAAATTGTCAAATAAAAAGGATGTCAAATAAGGGTCAAATTCATGATCGACACCCCAGATAACCCCTATAGACAAAGTTTAGGCGAAAACTCTGACCAAGACCTTATCATTATTTGTCACCCTACTTACTGTAACTTACCGTACTCCAACGTAATATGAAAAACGATGTCAGATTCGTGATCAGCACCCCAAATAGCCCCATGGGCGAGGTTTGGGCGGAAAATTTTTTAAACCTCTTCTCGACCTCCGGAACCGTGAAAGTAGTGCCTCAATGGCAGCCTAAACCAGGGCCCGGATTCATGAACGAGACCGGCGGTAAGTCCTACCCCGTTTTACCCCAACGGCTACTTACCGGCCATTTACTGGGAACTTGCCTCGGTTTTTGATCCATGACCGCCGAAGCAACGGTTTGTCCCTGTCGAGTATTGATTTGGTGGGTGAGTTGGCTACGGGCTAGGTTCGAGGCGTTGGGTCAGAAATTAGCAGGGGACCAAAACCCTTGCTCTTGCGGTAAATATTTCCGGACGCGCTAGCGAGGTAGCATTTACCTCGAAGCTTATCGCTGATTTTCCCCGCCGCGCGTTCATGAATCGCAGGTAAGTGGGGAGTGGCGCTAGGTTTTACACTTACCTGCCGATATGTCGTTTCGGTCCAGCTCACTTCCTACTCATCTCCTACACATTTATTTCACTCTAATTTCTCAAATAATGGTTTACTGTGAGCTGTGCTTCACTCACTTTTCTCACTTTCTGTATTATACAATGTTTTGTGCTTTTCAGCGAATTTTAAACAATGGTCTTACTGCAGGTACGGGTGACTGGACCGTCGAGGCCACAATCACCGATTTCGCCCAGACTTCTCCCAGGGCGGCTGTTTGGGATGATGATCACGAATCTGACATCCGTCTGTCCCTATTACGCTGGAATGCGTTATGTTACAGTAGGTAGGGGTGACTAAAGGAAGGGTCATGGTAACCATTTCCGCCCAAACTTCGTGTTGAGCACGAACCCACCCTTATTTGACAATTTAGAGTGAGATAAATGTATAGGAGATGGCCAGGAAGCAAAGTGGTAGAGGAGGCAGCGGCTATAAAAATACAAAATTAGTGCATATCGCAGGAGTCGAACATTCACCCCGCCGCCTCTGGGAACGCTTATGAAGGTGGACACGCGCTGGCGGTGCAATACTGTACCCCAACTTTGAGTTCCCGTAGCTCCTTTGGATCAAGGACTCAGCAAAACGAACATGTTTTTCTACTATATGAAGGGTGGAGATTCTCGTAGTGCTATCCATTTCACCAGTTCAGACATGCGCCTGAGACCGTCCCCTGGTATACAAAAAAGTGGCGCTAAGTGACTTCAGAAAGTGGTCATCTGTGAAGCAGCCATATATTGTCTGTTGTATTACACAATATAAAAATAAAAAACAATAAAAATTCATCAACGATAGCGCCGGTATAGGTCTCACCGCGCATTCACCATACCGGCATCTAACCGAAAACCTTCCACGATTTTATATTTAATTTCACCCCAAATTCACCACACCGCTCGTTGATGAATCGCAGGATCAGGTTTCGTGGTACTTTTCACTGTTACTGATCAATAAACTATCAAAAGCTCAGTATTCCTTCGACTAACGCTACAGCCAACTAACTATAACTCACTCATCACTTCCGTTCTTATAAGCCAAAGGAAGAACATTCGGAGGGCGAGCAGGCATTCAAGATGAGATACTTTAGCCTTCAGAATATCCTTACCATATTCGTATGTAGAAATGCTATGCGTAGTGCAGAAAGATTTCTTCGAAAGATAGAAGAAAAGTAGCCGTGAAGAATCCGCTTCCGCTTTAAAATTTTAAAAACGCACACCTACTTTGAGAAAATTTTATGTGGCATCCCGAAAAGGGGATGAAAACAAACTGCTTTACTTGAGGAACAGGCTCTTCCGCCTATGTAGGCCCGGAAAAGAACCTGTATGTAGAATTTCTCTGCTGTCAGCGGCATTGTCGGTAGGTGACTACCGTGCTTCTAGCGGCCCCAAATTAGTAGTCTAATTTCGCACATTCGGTTGTTTATTGTCACAGTTGTATGTTCTGATCTGGGCCCATGTGGCGCACTCGGAGGAGGTGCCGGCTGTCGCAAGCCCTGATACCAGGTTCCTGGTTTGAATCTCCCGCCTAGGCCAACCAAGTCTTCCATCATCGCGGGGTCTGTGAATTAGTAGCAGACTTGTCTGAAAAGGATAAAGCGCTGACTTTTCATCAGCTGGTCATTGTATGGCCAAATACGCTTTCAAATCGCCTCTACAAATTGAATGCGTGGCGCATCCCAAAAAGAATTGAACAATGCCGTCCTCTATGCTTTATTTATCTTGGCCTTACGTTTCCGCTGAACTAGAAACATATTTAGGAGGATACTTATCCAGGCGGATATTTATTTCGGCCTTAGTTCGATTAAAATAAATATCCACCTAAAACCTCATGTTTGGCACAGTGCTAACATAAGCGGCAAAAACTTACCATGTCGATGCTCCAAGAAAAGAAATGATAGAGATTAACTGCCCGCAACTTTACGGGAATCAATTCATGTAAAAAATACTTACATTTATTCAATAGATAAAAATTTCGCGTAAGATCTCGCACATTAAAAACTTACTGGCCACTTCTGTTTTCAGTGGTAGCATCTAACATCTTTCGAAAAGTCTTGTGGACTTCTCGGCCTCCCCAGATGGCCGGCCGTATCTTTGGGTCTTTGGGCAGAAAAAGCTCAAAAACGCCCTTTGCCCTTGTAGCAGTTTTTTGCTCTTCAGACTCTTCAAACTGCGGGCTTAAATCAATCCAGTGTTTGGGATCAGCATAGAATGTTCTATCCGATAAAGTGAAAAACGCCCAGTAATTGTCTAGAGTGTTCATTCGACGAGCTATATTCCAAATGTGACCTTTGAATGTGAATGCAATTATCTCTCGCGAGTAAAGAGGTCCGCTGCGCCGACCAGAATATAGCCGATCGAATCTACACTTTAAACATTTTCTAGGCGTTTCTCTCTTCATCGGATAGACCTTTCGATGCTGATCCTAAATATAGGATTTATTTTTCAAAGCATGTCATATGAAGGGCGCTGTCAACCAGAGGGGAAAAGGGGTTCTTTTCCTATTTTTTCGCCCAAAAACCAAAAAATACGGCCGATGTTGTATCCCCATATCTTAGTCATTAAGCCAGTTATGAGCAGGAAGCATGAGCCCATTATACCGCTTAGCAGTGAAAGGTGTCGATAAGAAGTTAAACAGTACAGTCTGATATGCACGTACACTTTCGAAGTGATACACAAGCGGCGAAATGACAAAAAATAGGTGGGCCGAAATCATAAACGCTTTATTACATATTAATTCAAAAAATACAGTGATAGAGAGTGTAGAAAGACTATGTAGGCACGCATGGTATGCTTGTCAGTTGACGACATTGTAGACCACAAGCGAACATTATTAAAACCGCCAGAGTGTGTGGCGATACAGAATCACAGACAAACGTATGCATGATTTGCAGTTTCAAATGAGACTCGCCAAATAATGAGCATGAGACGCAGAATGCGTGCAGAAGATTGCAGTCAACGGCATGATAGAAGGCGATAGGAATCCGATTCGTGTAGTGCTGCGTCAACCAAAGAAGGAGTCGAAGCCGACTAGGAGCACAAAGAGAGTCATCGTCACAAAAGAGAACGCCGTCAAGAGCACTCTATCGATGACGTTCGCCAAGAATTCCCATTCGAGAGCACATCTGCAGTAAGCCATTGTACTGGTAATTCTGTCGTGGATACAAACCGCAGTTTGCGTTCACCATTAATAAAAAAGATAAAGAGTTAAAGGAATAAAGTGCATCACACAATTCATGTGGTAAGATATCCACGGGTGCGTTACTTTAGATACCTCGACAGGGTGGAAAGGCGGAGCGAGCACATGCGGTCTTACCAGTTTACATGGTGGAAGCGGAAAGGGGAAAAAGGTCTTCATTTGAAGACGGCATGCTGGTACATAGTGTCATCTTCGAATGAAAGTACGAATTAGCAGTAACGGATTAGAAGTAATGCTGTGAGCGTTGCCAACGAATGCGATGCCAAATGTGCCGCATTCAAGAAGCGTTGCTTCAGTTTGTTTTGGTTTAGAGTTGTAGGTCGAGATATCGTTCTGTCATAAACGCTAGCCCTTTCAGAATTTAGGGAATATGAAAAGGTTAAAAGACGAGCAAGAAAACTCGTCAACACAACTTGAAGAGAGAGAAAACGCTGCAATACTAATCTCAGGTGTAAAAGTTTAAGCTAATCTATATCTAAGGGTCTATACTACAGGGTGCGCAAAAATTACCCGCACAGGGTACTACGCAGTCCACAACTACTAGCAGAGCTGGATTGCGAGCTCCATATTGGATATTCAAGAAAGAAATCAAATTAGATCCTTCCACATTAAATTAGCAACTCTACAAAAAGGCTAGAATATTGTTTGGTCAGTGAAAGTTTTAGTATGATTTTCTTGAGGTTTCAATTCACTTACCTAATTGTCTGAAGTTTTAGTTTACTTACATAATTCAATTCAGTGAATACAATTTTACAGTTTTGTTAAAAATTTCATTTTCAAAAAAAAGAGTTAAAGGTTGTTTTGAAGAGCAGAAGAGAAGCATTTTTTAGTGCTAAAGGAAAAGATTGTGCCATGTCCTCGTCCAAAATATCCCGATTTTTATTCGAATGATAGCGAAATTTCTGTTTACAAAGAGTATCACATCTGTTAACAACTCAACGAAAACAAATGCGAAGAACACATATCCCCTCGTTGATTCTTCACGTAAGCAGCACCTACACTATCAACTAAATAAAAATCGCAACGAGCTTTTCGACTGCATGGCGCGATCTCCACTTTTAGTAGACCAAATGATTACTGGCTTTTTGAGCAAAATGTAATTTATTATTTATTTCTTAAAAATAAAGATTTTATAAAATGATTACACTCATTAGGGCAGCTGAACCAAAAAAAAATCAAAGAAATTTATACTAAATTTTTCTTGGACAAAAAAATTATTCCAACGATTTCGGAGAGTCCGTAGTTTAACCTGTAGTAAGCTCGCTTCAATTTGAAACGCGTTCTGTTGATTTCAGAAGCGTCACTTTGCTTTAGAGGAGTTTCCAATTTGACGTGAAAATTGTATTAGGTTGTCCCATAAGTCCCCGCCGTTTTTTTTCAACGATTCACTGCAGATTTCGCCGCCGGTCTCTTGCATAGCGCTGCATAGCTTTCGAAAGAGAATGATTTGCTCTATCAGAGCATGTATTGCATTTCTTTTTTCTTCATGAATTTTGTCAATTTTTAGGTCGTTGAAGTGAAAAGTGGAAAGTGAAAAAGTAGCCATTTGCGCACTTGTTCTCTCCGCTTAGGTTTGTATTTTTTTGCACAGTTTTTTATAACGTTTGGAAGACAATGTTCTGTACTACAAGAACATGTGTTGGTTTTTGCTTGGTGTCATATGTCGTTTGGAAGAGGATGTCATGCTCAGTAAGAATTTGTGTCGCGTTTATTGGCTCACGCTGATTTCTGTCGAATATCAACAACTGAAGAAGGAGAAGGAGTTGTTGGTGAAGACGATTTTTCTCTTTTTCGCATTTTGTTGATATTCAAAAGAAATCAATAAACACGACAATATTCTTATAGAGCAAGACATTCTCTTTCGAATGACATATAACACCAATCCAAAAAGTCCAACAACAGAGCAGGAGCTGTCGGCAAAAATAACCATCCTCCTTCGGACGTCCCAATTTGATGACCTAAAAATCAATAAAGGACAAACGAGCAAATAAGGCCAACACGTACTCCTGCAGAACAGAACATTGTCTCCCAAATGCTATAAAAAACTGCGCAAAAAATTACAAACCTAAGCGCAGAGAACAAGTGCGCAAATGGCTACTTTTTCACTTTTCACTTTTCACTTCAACGACCTAAAAATTGACAAAATTCATGATAAAAAAGGAAAGCAATACACGTTCTGATAGTGCAAATCATTCTCTTTCGAAAGCTATGCAGCGCTATGCAAGAGACCGCCGGCGAAATCTGCAGTGAATCGTTGAAAAAAACGGCGGGGACTTATGGGACAACCTAATATATAAACAGCTTACTATGTAATACAAAAATACTTTTTTCTGTTTGTAGAAGTGCGCATGTTTAAGAAAACTGCTCGCATTGTTGCAAACAAACACATGACACTTCAAGTATTGTAGTGGCTCCCTGCTCTACCGATGATCCTACGGGAGTGATTGCATTTCTTTCCCTTTTTTACTTAAGTAATTGTATCCTGTAAAGGACTTAGAGGTGAAAAAGGATATAACTACTATCTCCTTTCGGAATGGTTCTTGCACTCGTAATAACTCTCGATTAACTTATAGGTATAACGTGATAAAAAACCGACCTCCTTCCCATTTTGTGCCGCTTGATCGCTCGTGGCTGTTGCGATTGCTTGACCGACGATGACTGTTGCTCCTTCTCCTTCACTCGAATCTACAACAACAACTGAATTAGTGCACTCAGGATATGCTTTACTTCAATATACAGTTTCGTACTTCTATCTCTCAATATTCAATGGCTCTATGTTTAGCAATGAGTTTGACTGTGCTTGTATCATAGTACATTTCCATGCTGAAGTAAACTCCCCACAATTCTTCGACAACATCACTTCAGCTTCAGCTAAGTAAAGTTCCTCGACCAAAAGGCCCTATATATAGCGCAGGGATTTGAGCGAAGTGGAGCCAAGAGGTGTCCATCAGCCGCACCTGCAGGGAGCCGTAGAGCTACAAAAAGACATACCTGGGTGGTGTATTGTCGTGTTAGAGTCGCTAGCCTTGTCATGTATGAGTATGACGACGTGTCCGAGATGTTCGACGATATGGAGCCGAAGAACGCCCGTGGTCTCGGAGGCAAACGCTGAAGTAAGGTTTCATGGTTTAACAGTTCTATGAATGACATATCCCAGAATGTTTCAGATATATCAGGATGTAGGGAATCTCGTCTCATTTACCTTCAAAGTTCAAATGATCATAACCTGGTTCGCTCCCAACCATTTCAGATGAGGTAAACCTGTTATATCCGAGGTATCGCAACCAATAAAACCCGCCAGCAACAATTTTTTACTTTTGAAAGATTGGATGGATAACTGGAGCTCTCGAACTGTCAGAATGCAATTCCACGCCACTCTTGTACACCGTGAGAATACTCCTCTGAGACCAGTCCAAGAAATGAAAGAAAATAATGCTGTCAAAGCTACATTTATGAAGACTACAAAAAGTCGAAGTTTAGCTTTCAACTTCGAATGCAATAGCTTTTGTGTAGATGAATTTAACGGCATGTTATTTGGAGTTGATGCTCGGAAGAGTGATCACTTTACCTATGAGTATAGTGCACATTTTCAGCCGATTCTTGTGCTTAGTTTTCAAATCTTAGTCATCTTGTCCGGTTCTGATCTACTAGCTTGCTTAGCGGGTTTCAGGTTGAACTCTACTGGCGGTAAGTCAACAGTTATCAAAAGTGATCCCTTGTGCGTTACCTAGAAACTTCGCGATGGTTGGAGAAAAGTATTTCCTCCACAAATGTTTCTAAAACGATTTTCTAATATTTCCTCATGGTAGTGCCTCTGTAATAGACAACTACAATTTTAAAAAATGATCGTTTTTGTCCCATTCAAAAAGAATCCATTGGTTGTCGTGAGCACTCCCAATAGTCAAGGCGACAGACCGTAGAGTACAAATTAAGTGAGTTCTTTTTTTTTGCTGCGCAAGGAGTCGTCGACAGGATACGCTTTGACACCCAAACCAACGCCGAACAGGAATCACTGCTTAGGCCTTCTGTCTCGCTATTCCTCTGTACAGTCGTCAATTCGGAGCGAGCTTCTGTTATTTTAAGGTTTATTTTATTTTGTTTTAAGGTTTAAGGTATCTCTATTTCAGTTGTTTCATACCACTACTTCCGTGATGAGTTTTATACAATTGACGTAGCACTTAAATTTTTATTTCAATCCGACTCCGCGTTACCGAGACTCAAGCCGTCTGGTACCAATTCGCCGACCTCGGAAGAATGGAATGCTTGATTGGCCTCGGCGAGAAATCCGAAGCAAGAAACCGATGTGGGTACACGCGACAGTCGGCACCTCTTTCGACTCCGCTATATATGCGTATCTACTTAAAGGTATCAAAACCTCATATGCAGTCCTGGAGTAAAAACTGAAACAACGGGGAAGTATTCAAAGCACTAAAACTTTTAGCATGGCCAAATCTTCTTCTTCTTCTTCTCCTTCTTCTTCTTCAGCGTTTGTCCCGCTTCGAGGCGGGGTCCGCTATTCTGGTGTGGTGACGCCACTTTACGCGATCAAACGCTCGATCGGGATTGATACCAGCAACCTTTAGGTCCACATGCAACGTATCAAGCCATCGCTGCTTCGGCCGCCCTTTAGGCCGTTTTCCGGGCACATCTATGTTAAGGCCAATCTTCCTAACAGTGTCACCACTAGCTCGAAGAACGTGGCCATACCACCGAAGGCGAGCTTCACGTAACTTGTCAGCAAATTGGAGCGACACCAAACCTCTGGCGTCTTTCATCGTTGCGAATACGGTCCAGACGCGTAAAACCACCCGTCCATCGCAGCATTTTCGTTTCCATTACGCCGAGGCGAGTCTCAACCTCCTTGGTTGCAGGCCACCACTCAGCTCCATACATCGCTACTGGTCGGACGACGGTTCTATAGATCTTCGATTTAAGGCGTTCCGGTATCTTCCTGTCGCATAAAACGCCTGTCATCGAGCGCCATTTGGACCACGCTGCGCTCACGCGCGAGTTCACCTCGAACGTCGTCAGACTACCATCAGACGCAATCGCAGATCCAAGGTACTTGAAGTTTGTCGTTCGTACTAGCGCAGTGCCATTGATCTCAATGGACCCGGCTTCGTTTACGTCTGTCGTCAAGTGCTCAGATTTTTTCACGTTTAGCTTGAGCCCGAACATCGCCAAACGGTCGTACCAAGCTTGCGCTTGTCGCTCGAGTTCGCTCTTCTCTTCGCTTGCAAGCATTACGTCATCTGCATACAGCAGCGTCCAGGGGGCAGGCTTCTGAAGGTCTCTCGAAATGGCATCCATTACGACAATGAATAGGAGCGGGGAAAGCGCAGAGCCCTGGTGAACACCAACGGAGATAGGAAACTCCGCCGATGTGCCGGCTGGCGCTCGCACACTACTCTTTGGACCAGAGTAAAGTATGCGCACCCACTCAATAAGCTCTTCGGGAACACCGTGTTGTCGTAAGGCGTACCATATAACCTCACGCGGTACACGATCAAGTGCTTTCTCTAAGTCGAGAAAAGCTATGTGCAGCGGTTTCTGCTTTTCGCGATGTCTCTCTACCAGAAGACGAGCAGCATGTATGGCATCGATGGTGCCACTGCCCGCTACGAAGCCACATTGATTGGTGGAAAATTGGACGATATGGCGAATACGTCCATCTACAATTCGCTCGAAGATTTTCATGCTGTGCGAGAGCAAGCGAATTGGACGGTAATTCGTGCAGTCCGCAGGACTGCCCTTCTTCTTCCATATCGAGATCGTCGTGCTTTCCTGCCAACTACCAGGTACCTTCTTTTCCGTAACAACCTGGTTGTAAAACTTCGTTAGCCACTCAGCAGGACTCCAGCACCTCAACTTCCATAGGTCGGCCGCTATATCATCGGGGCCCGTTGCTTTGCCTGCTTTCATCTCCTTCGAAGCCGCTTCCGTCTTCTCCACAGTGATTTTCTGCAGAGGACCCTGCGTAGGAGGGACGCAAGGGATGGGCGGATGGGCAAACTCTTCTGTCGAAATTCTCTCGAAGTAGTCATGCCATCGTTTCATAGCCCTCTTGCGGTTCGTCAGTAGATGGCCATTCTCATCGTTGATGTCCAAGAATTTCTCGATGTCCTCGGCCTGACGATGGCGTGCCTTGTCAAGTCGATAAAGATGTCGTTCACCATCGCGCGTCTCGAGTTTATCGCTGAGATCATCATAATGGACGGCTTTTGCAACGGCTACGGCCTTCTTTGCCGATTTCTTCGCCTCCTGGTACATACGCCATTTGTCTGCGTTGGCATGGCCTAATAAAATGGCTCAAATTGTAAAAAAAATGTAAGGAAAATAGAAGGGGAAGGCGGAGTCCCTTGGTCCGACCTAACGCGAGTAATAGCTTGCGCGGCGTAAACTTCACTGAACCTTCAAAATAAACATTGAAAAAACTTCACTAAAAGTAAACTTCAGTAGAACTTCATTAACTCGCGAAAAGTTCGTTTCGTTATTTTTTGTTTCGATCAAACAGCGCCGGTGGTGCAATGGCGTAGAGGATTCCTTCCCAGACATCAGAAAATGGGGTTCGAGTCCCACCTGGCGCTGGAGTTTTTTGATCGCAACAAAACATTGTTATGAGAGCTAACTTCAGTACCAGTCCCTTAAGGCCCAATGTAATCAATTTGAATTGCTCCCTTTCACTCTTTTAAACTTGACCTGACTATGTTGTATGGATTTACGCCGGTTGTTTCTCTTTTTTAAGGAATTAGTTTCTTTTTTCCAGACGAGGTAACCAACTGTAAAAAATCTAATCTAAAAATCAGTATAGTGAAGTAGATCTTCGTAATAGATCATGTTCTTCCGCTCCACTAATAAGTACTTCCGTGATACGCGTCGTGCCTGAAAGGAGAAAAGCGAAACCTTCCGCTAATGCTTTACCGAGATAGGATCCAGCTGCTGTAGTAAGAGCGGATCGAGCCGTGACATGGAGACTCGGCGCTCCTCAATCACCCCGAATTCGTTCCACAGATCAAGCAGGGCGCACGGTGGCTTGAGGACGAACGTGTCCACGAAGTTGTTGTGCACCAGTCGTCGGACCCACCGCGAAATTGGCCGATTGTGATGCTTCTGACCATGAATCGCTAAAAAAACGTAAAAATTAAAGAAGTACTAAGGACTAAAGAGTGAAAAACCGTGTAGAGCACTCCTGCCCGGTTAGCGGATGGTGCGGGTTCGAGTCCCGCCTGGCGCCTTGGCTTTGATCACAACAAAACGTAACTAACAACTTACAACCTCAGTAACAGTCACTTGATAATGTTGTAATGAATATATTAAATTTTTATGCAGCAGCATTGGTGCGCTCTACCCCTTCGTTGAAAAGAGCTAGGCTATTTTGGGCAGATAAGGTCGGGTGGTAGGAGTCAACATGTACTCAGTGGATATTCCCTTTGGTGGGAAGGCATGCGTATGTCCAGATACATCGAATGGCCTATCTCAGCTGCAGTAGGTCTGGAGCGCACCACTGCTGCAAAAGAATCCGGTTTCGTGCATCACAAACCGTTATGTAGAGCTGTCCAACATGGTGACCCCTAACCCTTTTGCGCCGCCATTGCTAATGTAATTGTACATGTGCCTTTCTACGAAGGCGAATATTCAGAGTAAAAGGTGACCCACTTCGAGTCTATTATCGCCAAAAATTAAATTTTATAAAAATTTTTGATTAGATGATAAAACATTTGTGAGCTAGGTCGTGATGTTTGGAAGTGATTAGGATGTGAACTATATTGTTGTCGCAAATGCGATTATCGCTCCATCTCAATTCGATGCTCCGCTGTCACCGGTCCCGTAGAGGCACCCTGATGAGGTGCATGGAGCGGACTGCGGCCACAGCGCACACTATCGATAGCTGCTGCCCCCGCTCGCTCCGGGAGCGCGGGGCAGCAGTCAGACTACACTTCCACCGGGGTCCTGCGCGGTTGCGCTCCGCAGAGCGCCGACCTTTCGGCATCATGCGTCCATCAACCCTGCTCCATGAGTGGCTTGCGGGTCTTGCCGTATCAGCGTCGACTGTGCAGAGCCAGTTGCAGGCAAGGAAGGCTGCGAGCCTGATAGGAAGGCTAGCCATCCATCGAGTCCTCCGCTACATCTGTATTCCGGACCGCTGACGTGACATTAACATCTGCACTTCATCTCAGCGACGAACGCCTCTTCTATCTATATCTATCTCTTAGTGTATTTGTAGGCTGTGTATATATATATATATATATATATATATATATATATATATGTATATGTATATGTATGGATTGGAAGTAAACCTGTATTGTTGCCTGTGTCTACTGAAGACAAGGAACAAGGTCAGTAAGTCCTAAGCATGCATGGTCATTCTAGTTGGAAACGTGCCGGGTCGCGCACTGGGTGGACCCAGTAAGTCGACATATTGGTATTGCCCTGTTGTGTTGCTAGTATTGAGCCTGTAGTGTAATTCCACGACGGGTTCAGGTCGGTCTGGATCCGGTCTGCATTGTTCCGAATGCAGTGCACTTTAAAATGACTGTAAGCAGTCCATCGGCGCAAACAATCGCCGCTGCGGCGAAGTTAGCCGCTCCTTCGTTTATGCTCTCATCCTATCGGATGGCATTGTGGGCTCCAGTTCCGCACTACGTTGACACTGCTCATCACAGGAAATAGCACCGGGAGAGGGCCGTGAGCTGAAGTCTAGTGAGCTCTACGATTATCCCCACGGCGATAAGGAATTCCGTTCAATATGATCGAGGAGGATCTCTGATTTTGTCCTCTGATTCCGTTCTGTGTATTGTATTTGCGGCTCACTATATATGATAATTAATCTCATGAGGGTCCAGCTGGAAGAATTGGGTGATTTTCTCGTATACTTCTTGTTCCTTGCGTGGATGGGAGGCACGCCGCCGCGAGAGATGGACCGTGTTGTCCGGTGTATATATTTGTGTTGATTTGCGCCCATATTCCTTATTGCGTTTAAGCTTTCCACCTTTCCCCCGTGGCCGTCTGGGAAGACGCAGAGTCGGGTGGCAGGAACAAAGGGGGTCAGTCCGGACAACTGGAGTTCCATCCACACGGTAAAAAATGGGCCCTGGACAGGGCTTGCTAATAGGACTTCCTTTCCCCATAGGTTAAGTGCCATCTCAGTGACCATGGGGATGCTCATGGGATGATCAGGGGCGCTACGGGCACGGGAATCGTCTTTGCCTGTGAGACCACTGATCGAAACACCTATCCAATTGAAGAAAAAACTGCTCGCAAGCAACTGTAATAATGACAAACAACTCACCAAGGACTATTGTAGCCATAAGGGTTCCAACAACGATCAGGCCAATAATTCCAATATAGTACCAACCTAAAACGTTGACGAATAGAACGGTGAATCCGCATAGAAGCAAGAAGCAATCGCAGCAATTGAAAGATGAACTCATACTCATTAGAGGCACGTAAGACGAGGTGGACGGCATCTGATTGCAAACCATCAGCATCATGATGGACATAGTGAGCAGTGTATTGATGCCGAGATATCTGGAATAAAATGCATTGATCAGACAAATAGTTGGAAACTCCTATTCGGCGAAATTATGGGATAACTTAAAATTGGACGTGAAAGACCAAAAAAAGAGAATTGTTAAGATAAATCGAAACAATGTGCAAAAATATGCAAAGTAGTCAAAATTTACGGAAGAGAAATAGAAAAAGAGCAACTTCGGACTTGAAATGTTTTATTTCCTTTATTTCTACAGACACACCATTGCAGGTTGTGACGTATAAACTAGAAAAGTTTTCTACTAAGGTTGCATTGAGCCAAAATGCCGTGCACCAACCTATCACAATATTCATTAAATTCTTTAAAGACAAGAACAGGCCGACAATAAGTGCAATAGGTCGGTTTTACGCCGCTTCAATTCTTCGAGCTATTGTGGTCGGTAGAGGATGTATGCAATGTTACTCAACGAGAGCCGAGAATGTAAATGTTAAAAATATATATGACTTCGTGTTGAAGATTCGAATGACACCTTTTGAACACTTAAATAGTTGTAGCTCCTCGGAAAGCTTCCAGTACTCGAGAGATTTCGAATACCAGATGAACTCAAATGTCTCCGAAAACCGTGATTTTTCTGAATATTCGAAATCGAGTACATTCTGAAAGCGCAGTCTCTTGAATATTCGAGTTTAACTTAAAAACGAAAAAATACGAATTTTTGAATAGTCGAAGTCGAATATTCAAACTCAAACGAGAATGGGTAACTCCGACGCAACTACAAAAGATAAATGACAAAGGATAAAGGATAGCAATATTCCACGTGGGATGCCTCACTACACGTTCTATTTCTGCCATTCTGCCATTGTACATTGTAGACTTCAACGCCGACTCGGACAAATCGGATTCGTCATTTTTTCAAGCCCGGTTAAAAGGGTCACGTGAATAATAACATTTTTGGCAAGCCACGGTTCTTAGGGTGATTTATGATTTATGTGGTAGCCTTAACAACAAGGGATTTTCGGATAGTCAGAACAACTTATCTCACGATGAATCTCATATCGGATATAAAAAACGGATAATATATCGAATTCTTTAAATCAAAATCAGTAATATGAATTATACTAAAATCCGGCTTCGTGAAAATCACTACCATGTAAATGATTCAAAGAAAAAAATTGAAAATGCTATTGTTCACATAATCCTTTTGAACGGGGTTTGAAAAAATGACGCGTCTAAATTATCCGGATCGGCGTCGGAATGGGGTGAGGGACTTTCTGCCTGAAAGCGGCGCGGGCAAAGACGCGGGGCAGTGCCTGCGGAGACAATTAGCGTCGACTCGCGCAGTGACACCCGCCGCTTCGCCCCAGCCACAGCCCTCGCTGCGGAAGCGATGGTGACCCAGCCAACCACGAGAGCCTGTAGGTCGACCAGATTTGGTGTGATTACAATCGATAGAGGGATAGGAGGATCAGACGACTTGCATTGGCATTCCAGATTATGGGACTGATCCGAACCCCACCATCTTCTATATCAGAATTTCAAGCTCTATCGAATGAGAAAGGAAAGAATCTTGTCTCAATAACCCCTACAACATTTTTCTCAAGCGCTGTTTAACTTTCGTTAAATATCAGTTTTTATTTATATCAGAATTAACTGCGAGGCATGCTTCCAGGCTACTGATGTGAACTCTATCATCTGCAGCATTATATCCTGTCTAGATAGCCCTTAAGGCGACTTTTTAGGCGCAGTTTATTTTGGTTAAATAGCAGTTTTTATTTATACCAGGATTAATTGCGAGGCATGCTTCCATACTACTGAAGTAAATCATACCATCTCCTGTACTAGAATCTATCGAATGATCCAGAAAAGAACCCTGCCTCAGCAACCTTTAAAGCGACTTTTTTCCGGCGTTGTTTATTTTTTGCTAAATATCGGTTTTGTTCACATATATCAGGATTAAATGCGAGACTGCTTCCAGGCTAAAATTCCACGATGATTCCAATTACATAGACGTGAGATCTTCTAACAGAAGTTTAAAGCGTTAGTTTCAACATGACACCTCTTAGCATTTCGTAGCTGATTTTTCTATGGAACTTTATAATGCACACACCATATATATCAAGACTAAGACTGGATGGGTGGTTCATGAAATATAATGTTCACTGAGAATAAATTTCATCATACAATGCTTCAAATTGCTCGCCCAGTCGCTTGTGGCTTCTAGCAGTTTTTTTTTTTGACCTCGCGTTCCACAGGCAATGTACCTGCATAGCCAATGTCTCCACCATATAACGAGTTAGGAAACACTGATGAAATGCTTTGAAAAAACTGGAGTACTTCGGTGTTCTTAGGAGGTCTACCGACTATCAAATTGAACTCGTTAGTACTTCGGTGTTCTTAGGAGGTCTACCGACTATCAAATTGAACTCGTTAGTACTTCGGTGTTCTTAGGAGGTCTACCGACTATCAAATTGAACTCGTTAGTACTTCGGTGTTCTTAGGAGGTCTACCGACTATCAAATTGAACTCGTTAGGCAATTTCAGACTGTGAACATGCTCTACGCACTGAAGGATCATAATGTCGTTTTCAGAAAGGTTGAGCACTTGGGGTGCTCTTAGAAGGTCTCTCTTCTATCTAACTATATTTCTCGCACAATTTCAGCCTGGAAGCATGCCTCGTAGTTAATTCTGATATAAATAAAAACTGATATTTAAGGAAAACAAACAAAGCCTAAAAGCCGCCTTAAGAGTTTTTTAGACAGGATAATTTCTAGCTCATTTGATAGAGATCGAAATTCTAGTACAGGGGATGGTAGAGTTCACATCAGTAGCCTGGAGGCATGCCTCGCAGCTAATTCTGATATAAATAAAAACTGATATTTAACGAAAGTTAAACAGCGCTTGAGAAAAATGTTGTAAGTGTTATTGAGACTTCTTTCCTGGCTCATTCGATAAAGCTTGAAATTCTGATATAGAAGATGGTGGGGTTCAGATCAGTCCCATATTATGGACTGCCAATGCAAGCCGTCTGAGCCTCCTATCCCTCTATCGATCGTAATCACACCAAATCTGGTCGACCTAGAGGCTCCCGTGGTTGGCTGGGTCACCATCGCCTCCGCGGCGAGGGCTGTCTGGCTGAGTGCGAAGCGGCGGGTGTCACTGCGCGAGTCGACGCTAATTGTCTCCGCAGGCACTGCCCCGCGTCTTTGCCCGCGCCGCTTTCAGGCAGAACGTCCCCCTCCCGTCGGAATGCCTACTGCATTGTTCATCTAGGGATGCCGCGGATGCAATTGAAATGCCATTTTAGCCGTACAAAGACAAGCGATGACCGGACGGTGTACATGTCACTGTTTTATCCCTCACAGACGACGCTGGCACCAAGAATCGCTCCCGGAGGAATGAAAGGCTTGGCTGGCCTAGGCGGAAAATCCGAGCAAGAACCTGGAATCGAGTGCACGCGATAACCTGCGCTTTCTCTGACTGCGCCACCACTCGCGGACATGACTATACTGTTCATGCTATCATAGAAATACACCAACACATAAACATACAGCGGTGTCCAAAAGTTTGTGAACGCCTGTATTTTTCGACATAACCTCTTTTAAAAGGTCCAAACAGAGTGTAATTTGGACATGGGGCAGCAAATTAGATTGCAATAACGATCCTTTGATCTACGTTCGTTAATATCAATCTTTTTGCAGGTGCAATGTCAGTCGTACGCAACGTGAAAGGTGAGCTGCTAAAGCATTGAGAGTATATGTCAAGATATTTTCTTATGAAGCCAGTATAGCAGCGTTTTGATATACCACGGTCCCGAGAGGAAAGAACACCTCTGCTGAAGTACGACATGCCATTTTTCGACTCGTCCAGAAGAAAGTCCCCTATCGGCAGGTAGGACTGCTTTCCGGATGCGGAATTTCGAAAGTTGCTGATATAGTCAAGAGAATGAAACGGTCCGGAACAGCTGAAGACGCTCTTAAGTCAGGCAGGCTACGGATTACGACTTCTAGAGACGATTCTGTCGTCTAGAGGATGTCGAGGCGAAACCTGTCGCTGACCGCCGTCGATATAAAGAATTCTGTAACTGTTCAACATGACATAGATGTGAGCGTGAGCACGGTAAAATGTCGACTGAGATCTTCTGGACTCTATGGAAGACATCCCATTTATTAACCTTTCATCAGCGAGAAGAATAGGAAAGCTAGACTCCTGCTTGCCAAGGAGCATTTGAGCTGGACGGTAGACGATTGAAAAAAGTGCATTTCAGCGACGAGAGCAAGTTCAACCTATTTGGATCTGATGGACCACACTACGTAAGACTTCCAAAACACGCGAGGTGTGACAGAATGTATCAACTGTTAATTACTAAACATGACGGAGGAAGTGTTATGGTTTGGGCATGCTTCATTGCACACGGAACAGGCCCTATTCACCAAATCCAAGAAGTTATGGACTCCAAACGCTACAGGCAGATTTTGAGCAATTTTGGGCTTGCATACGCCAAAGATACTTTCCAAACACCGTGGATTTCCCAACAGGACAACGACCAGAAACATGTTTCGAAGACGGTTAAGGAGTGGTTCAGTGAAGATAGAATTCATCTTATATAGTGGTCTTCTCAGTCACCGGAATCGAACACTTTGGGGTCACCATACTAGGAGTTTAACAGGTCCTACAGCAACAAACAAGGCAGAAAAGTTTGAACAATTTGGGCAGAAATGGGAAAATATCGGACCCGACGTGATCAACAAACTTCTAGAACCCATGTCAAGGAGATGCGAAGCTGAAATTACGGCAAAAGGTCTTTCAACTTGCTACTAGTAAATTTGAATTGTTTCAATTTATAACTTGCCGGTCTTTGGTAATAAAGAATGCTGCCGAAGTGCTGTACCTATGTGACAGATTTCATGGTTTTCCCGTTTTTATTCTTGAAATATGGAAAGGACCTACATGGAACGGCAGTGAAGATTCGATATCAGAAGATTTGTAAATTGTCAAAACATATCCAAATTTCATATTTTTAAAGCTGATTTGAAACGAGTTCTGGCGAAAAATGCAAGCGTTCACAAATTTTGGACGTCACTGCATATGACTGTTCTTAAAGACAATTCTAGAAACGAAACCGATCAGGGCTTCACTTAAGGTCATCTAAAGGCCTCGATGGGAAAAACAAGTTTATTAAATAATTTATTCTCTAGATGGATACCCATGCAAAAGAGAAACAAAGCAAATGTTTTTCTAAACATAAGTTCTTGTCATTGTATGGGAAGAGAACTAGACAAGCAACAAGATTTCAACAAAAAAGAATCATTTTTAGGATAAAGGCATGTATGTATTGGTGACATCTTCAGGTATACTATCGTACTTCTACTGCGGTGGTTGTAGAAGCGCAGTAGGATGAAACGCCGGCTGTCGTGTACATCCGATACCAGTTTCTAGGCCCGGATTCCCCGCTCAGACCAACCAAGCCCTCCAAAACTCGGTGATTGGTACCAGACTGACTGGGAAAGATGGCCTGAGTTGCTCATCGGTCGCCCACCGCAAGTGATCGCTTAGACGTTCAAATCGCCTCCACATCCCGCTCAAGTCGAATGCGTGTAGCATCCAAAGAGGGATTGAGCAGCGTCGTCATCTACCCTTATAATGAGGAGAAAGCCCTGAACGACCGATATGACGCTCTTCGTGTCCCTTGAGCGAGGAGGAACCATTGGAGCACTCTGGCATGCGATAGAGACTATGAAGACGCAGCTGACGCTTGCTCGGGTTACCCGATGACCAACGGGACGACAGGTCATATAGGAGATACTATTGAGGTAGTTGGAAAGAATGGTAGCAAAAAATGGCATAATCGAAACGTGAAGCCATGAGAATAAGAAAGGAAATTGCAATGAAAAGGAGATCTCCTAGTCGAACAAATTAAAGAAAAATGAAAATAAAAAAGCCATGCTTAAAAACTAGTGCTAGATACATATATAAAAATTCTAACAACAGTTCTTACAGCTTTTCGTCGCGTTCACAGGATGTTGACGTTGGAGTGAAGAAGCCTGTGATCGCAACGATGGTGATGATAGAAGTAGGGATCACCTTAAACGTCGCTTGATAACCACCCAGACTAAAAAATCCTTAACAACGGAAAACTTACGAGATTGATAACATAGTGCAATGGCTTCCGTCGTATTATCAAGTGACCGTACAGCAACACCCATGGGTTCACGCAGCACTTGAAACTTTGCTGAAACGTCGCCAGGTTATGTACGAATAAAATTCGTTTTTTGGCCCGCGATTTCAGACGTTTATAAATCAACATAAGCAGAACACTATTCTGTAAAATAAACGTCAAAACGATCAGAGCCTCATGCAAAGCAGTTTGTTTTCAATCCCGTTATCGGGATGCCATACAAAATTTTCTCAGAGTAACTGCTCGTTAGTTGAAATTATATTAATTTCGAGCATTAAGGAAACGAATTTTACGACTATTCAACCATTACAAGAATTTATTGGAAACGAGTACGCATTGAACTATACCGCACTTCAGCCTTCATAACTTCTAACTAGTAAGCAAAGTTAACCTTTACGCAGCTACGTTTAGCATATCTTGGTCTTCCAAATTGGACCCAATTTTTGTAGAAGAAATCAAAATTCCACGGAAGTTAGGAGTACGGAACTGTCTCATACGAATAGTTTCGAAATCTCACTTCCACTCGTTCGAATTCAAATCCGAGCACTTCCCATTCGTCGTTTCGAGCCATGTTCTTCAGGTTCACAGCGGGATACGTGGCCCAGTAGTCGATCGTCGCCTTGTCGTGCGTCCAACTCGAGATGATGAATGTACAGTTCTGCGAGTCGTACGGAAACCATTGCACCTGAACGACTTTTGACATTTTCTTGTTGCCATTCTTCACTTTTATTTATTTACTTATTTGTATATTTAAGATGCTTAAGTCAATGGTTAGATAACATAATATGCAAAAACGTCAACATCAGAACATAAAGGATAAAGGATAAAGGATGGCGTCACTCAACCTCTTTGGGATGCGCCACGCATTCTATCTCTAACGCATGTCGTGGAAGCGATTTGATTGCGTATTTGGCCATACATAGACTTGCGGTGGGCAGCTAATGAACAAGTCAGCGCTTTTGCTTCCCAAACAAGTCCGGTACCAATTCACCGACCCCGGAGGGATGGAAAGCTTGGCTGGCTTGAGCGGGAAATCCAAACCAGGAATCTGGCATCAACAGCCGACGCCTCCTCCGACCCTTTGGTAGTTATACACAACAACCGAATCCGAAATTAGACGACTAAGTTGGTGCCGTTAGAAGGACGGCACACTACGCATTCCATTTCCACGAATATGGTAAAGGTACTCTGAAGGCCAAAGCAACTCATCTTGAATGCCTGCTCACCCTTCAAATGTTCTTCCTTTGGACTATAAGGATGGAAGTGGTAAGTGAGTTACAGTTATTTGGCTTCGAAGGTGAGATGAGCTTCTGATGGTTTCCGTCAGCCGTCGGAGATAAGCTTTAATTACCCAAGTTTGAGTTTTAGTTTCTTTTCACTACTTACTCGAAGGACACGTACAAGAACGATCACTAACGATGAACACAGGAACGTAAACATGCACCCTATACCCATCCCCTCCCTTACTGATGAGCACAGGGTAATGGATACTTCTAGGTTTGGCTTTCGTATAAGGATCCGTGCGAAACGAAAACCAAACCAGCTTCTTACTTTTCTAAAACACGAAGCGCATCCCACAATGGGACTGACAACGTAAGCCCGCTTCAGTCCTGTGGCTAACTGTAAGCTACATAAAGCTACAACGAAAGGATACGTTATTTTACACAGATCAGAAACAGGAATGCTTGTGTAGTAACCTATTTTATAAAACATTTTTTCCATCTTTAAAAATCCGCCATTACAAAACAATAGTTAAAATTATTTGGTTACAGGCGGCGATTACTGCCAATTGCGCCAAATATGCTTGATTGCAGTGAAACATAAAGTGTATATAGAAGGATAGCAGATGGATACTGTAGGAAAAGGAGAAAACCCACATTCATGGCACAGGACAGCTTGTAGATCGCTGGAAACATCAGCTGTACCCTGGCTCCTCGCGAGTCGTTCGCCCAGTGTCCCGTCTCCAAAATTGCGTTCATCATCGACTCGGTCTTCTTACGTTCCAGCGTCTCACTAAATGTTCCATCACAAATAGCCTCCATGTGAAAAACCCTCTTTTTCACGAGTGCAACGGAACATCATTTTCCATCTATTGAAGCTGAAACTGGGATTTCATGCTCTGTCTAAACCTCAACAGCTTTTAAGATAGAATCTGTTTATATTTATTTATTTGTTTATTTATTTATTTATTTGCACCAAATAGCGCGCAAAAAAGTAACACAAAATGGACCAGAAAATGGACCAAATGTGAGAAGCAAGAAATTAAAAGCCCTCAGCGACACGAACTGAAGTTAGTTAAAGTAACTAAACTATAGTTTTTCAAGGAAGGGCGAAACTGCAAATTCGAGAAAAAACCGGCAAATTCTGTGAAAAAAAACAAGAAAGAATTAAAAAGGGGAGGACTGAGGTAGGTTGAAAACTTGCATATTCAGTCTGACCAACCATGCAAGACCGGTAACAAGTGATGGAACAACATGAAATATATGAAACTCGTGAAGTAAGCAATAAAGTAACCTATTTTGTACAATACGTTTTCTGTTTTTAAAAATCAGCCATAAAAATAACAATAAAATTGTTTAATTAATTAAGAACTAAAATCTAAAGTTTCAAGAGCCATTTCAAGATATAGCATCCAACAGCAGAAACCACTAGCTCTATGACGATGTTTCCTAAAGAGCGTAAAAATTCATAGGTGATAGGAAAAATTCCATTTGGTGAGGTAACACTTCAGTCCAGGGCACTATGTACAAAAACAATTGCACAAAACATATCGTCACTTTGCAGTTTCAAGTTAGCAAAATTTACACTATCAATCAAATGAAGATCGCGACGTGCTAAGCGAGTAGATGGCGTGACCTCTTCTTTCCGTATGTTCAAAAATTGCTGCTTTCCTGCACTTTTATTTATTTATTTATTCATTTATTTATTTATACATTCAAGACGACGTGCTCTACGACCGAAAGAAAATGGAAATTAGAATCAAGCCACACACAGGAAGCAAAATGGAAAAAAGGACAACACAACAATGTCAGTCCTTCTGTCAGCAAGAACATTCCTCCGCTTATCAAATGAAGAACTAAACCTTTAAAAAAACTAAGTGAACCAAATTAACAAACAACCAATCAGCATCTAAATAAACTATATCCAAATGAGCTGTTCCGCTAACACAAGTGCTAGTAATTAATTAAAGGAAATCATGTCTGAAAACCGGTACATATTCTTTGAAGCAATTGCTTCAAAATTAGGTTTTAATCCATTAATTTTTAAACATTCAAATTTTGTTAAGTTTCAAACATTGTGTTCACCTTTTTAAGATAGGTAACTATAGACTTTCTAAAAACTGATAGTATTTTTATGCAAACGGAATTTTTACTAACAAATAAAAGAAAAATTGCGACGTAGTAGACGAGTACACCCTTTTTAGCCGCCTCCTTTTTGAAATAAACTCAAAAATCGCTGCCTTCTGGCACCTTAAAAAAGCTTTATCTTATTATTTCTCCTAGAAAATAACATTTTTATAGAGCTTCAAACACAGCGTTTTTTAAGATAGGCGAATTAAACGAAAAAGTAGTCGCAAGTTTTCTTGAGACAAAACTAATTTTGACCTTTTTAGAAGCTGTCTTTTTGATTAATTAACTAATTAATTGCATGCACACTAAATACATAGAACGATAACTAGTCAAACATCCTATAAAAAGTAAATCCGCTTGAAAAGTGTTAGTATCACAGTTTTAACAACATAAAGCCACGCGAGGAAAGGGAAACACAACAGTTAAAAAAGCAGTAAACCTCGGTTAGTTTGCTAAAACAAACATAACAAAAACTGAGAATACTAAGGAACCAAATATCGTTTAATCTTGAATTTTGACTTGGAATACGTTCTGTTTTGTTATAAAAGTGTTCCTTTGAAGGGTTAGTTTACAGCACTTTAAAAGAATCGGTAGTCCACTAAAGTGATAGTACATTTTCCTAAGTTAGAAAATTATTTTTGCCCTCTTAGAGACCGTCTATGATCTGGAAGACGGTCGAATTTCGATTGTCTTGCTGTTATTGTTAAACGGGGTTAAAACAAGAGTGCATAACGAATGGTGAAACAGTTTTTTAATCCGTGGGAACATAAAGTCGAGAAAGTAAAGAAATGGAAAAAGTATGAAATATGAAATATTACCTACCTGTTATACAAATAGGTATCTGGGATCCATATCTGATGATAAGGCACTATGGTTTTGTTCAGCATCCCGTAGTCTCGCGGATCCCAGTCCAGAAACTCGTCGAACCAATTCTGAATGACAATCGCTTGATACGAGGAAAATTTCCTGCGGCTAATCCTCCCAGACAGCTGAAGATCTCTGCCGATTGCTAAAACTAATAACGGACGTCTGTGGACGTATCCGAACGATTTTCAACAAAAACTATATGGTCTTGTAGGCGTCCACCTTCAAGTCCAAAGAGCAAATCGTTTACTCATATAACGTTAAACGATTTTGAAAAATAAAGGAGAAGTTGAGCTCCTCCTCTACTTCGGCAGCCAGGGCATTAGGAAAGCTAAAGAGCATACAACTCATGGATCCACACATTAATTAAATCGGCTAAGGATACAGCATAAAGAGCAGTGTTAGTCAATCTCCTTGTCGGCCACGCATTCCACTTCTACGGGGTATTGTGGAGGTGACTAAAACGTGTGTTTGGCCTACAATATCGTAATATGGCCCGTCGGTGAACATACCAGTGCTTTATTCTTCCCAGACAAATCTGGCACCAATTCAACGACCCATGAGGGATCTAACACTTGGTTTACCTGGGTGGAATTTCAACTGGTGACCTTAATTTAAGGTGTACTTGACAACCGCCTCCAACGATTGCGCTGATAGGGAGAGTTTGGCACGTTCTTCCAGCTGCTTCAGTTTTACGTTCTCTTTAGTATAGATCGCGTTCAACTCGGAGTTTAAATGCGAAGTCAAATTTCCACGGTCCACTGGACAAAGCCTATTATGCACGTGCTCGCTCACCTGCACCATCCACACGTTAACAACGATGCTTTGAGAGTGCTCATCCTGAAACGAGAATTTTGCACACCCATCCATTTTTCACATCCATAAGGGAATTTTTTCAACAACAACTCTTCAGAATGACTTTACATGAATTTTAGCTTTAGTTTTTCATTGTTTCGGAACAGTAATTAATCGGTAATGGAATAGCCGCTACAGAATTACAGAACGAAACGCGAATTATGAGATACGCACCTTTAAAAAAATGGGTTAGTTAATGTTACTATAAACTTTCGGACTTGCACATACCACGTCCAAAATCTGGTAGAGGCTCATACTGATGTTGATGCGAGTCGGCAGGAGGTGATTGATCTGAAATCAACACGTTCCTCAGAAACTGCTTTCTAAAGGCATGTGCTCCTGGTGATTTTGAATTCTGGTTCTTATAGGGAATCGGGCTCGTGTGAGTACGAGTGATGCTTGGGTTGGACTCTATGCTCTCCACCACTGAGCAGGCAAAGTAATTCTCTGATGTGGCCAGTCTAGAAAGAAATAGCTGCGGGAGATTGGTCACATCATGAAGTTTTCTGCACACGCACAAGCCCGTTCTCCCACAAAAAGTAAAAATTTTCGAGAACGTAATGCCTAACAGCTAAGTACATAGAGTGCCTTCGAAGCAGGCGTCCGCTGTCGCGCAGAAAGGGCTTTCTTACGAGCATAGCTTGTGGTGGCGAAAGCTGGATTTCCACGTGAGCCTTTAGGGTTCTTCTATTTTTGTCGAGTTTCCGTTGCACTCCAGTAAGCCGATTGATTTCATAAAGGAAAAAGGACGGCGTTATTCAATCCCCTTGGGATGGACCACGCATTCTAATTCTATGGGATGTCGTGAAGGCAATTTGAATGCGTATTTGGTCATACTTGCTACTTGCGGTGGCCAGTCAATGAACAAGTCAGCGCTTTATCCTTTCCAGACAAGGCCGGTACCAGCTCACCGACTCCGGATGAATGGAAGGCTTGGTTGGCCTTGGTGGGAAGACCGAACCAAGAACCTGGAATCGCGTGCACGCGTCAGTCGCTACCTTCTCCGAGTGCGCTACACGCGCCCATTCATTTCATATGTAGTATTTTCCGACTTATTTGTTGTCTTGGCGCTGCAAAACTTTTCTACCTTCTCAGACCCAATGGAATATGGAAATCGTCGTGACTGAACTACGACAAATTTCATTTTTCAAAAAATTAAAGTGAATTCGATTTCAGAAAAGTGTGGAATAGATTCATAAAATGATATGATTCAAATTTAATGCGAGCGACGCATTTTGTAGTGGCACGCAGTGTTGTTCTAGAACACGAAACGGCATGTGCATATCTCCACGTTCAATTAATTCCTGCTCCACTCACCCGAGGATGCACGTTCTTCTCGTAGTACTTGGGATCGAGCAGATCGTTCACCAGACGGCGTTGATCATTCATGAAAGCGCCGGCGTTCAGCTTCTCGAAGAACTTTCGACGTTCCTCCACCAGCTGCGCGAGAAACGTCCCATTCAGTGTTGTTGTGTTGCCGTCCTCTAAATATCCTTCATCATTAATTGTTTACGTAAATAACGCAGTTACACTACTTTTAATTCGCTTCAAAAATATTTCTAGATTAGCTAGGGGTAGGTAAAGAGAAGTAACCTTCAGTAAACCAGTAAGGATTTGCAACTAACCATAGAACATCATAAACAGGGATGTGCGGAATTTCCGTTTCCGTGTTTCGAATTCCGGTTTCCGGCCATTTTGAGCTCTTCCGTTCCGTTCCGTGTTCCGCCTGTTTTTGGGCCGGAAGGCGGAAACGGAAATGGGCATTGTTCCACACTGTTTTCTATTGGACACAATCAGCATATCAATTAAAAAGAGCCCTCCTCATATAATTGTGAGAGAAATACTGCTTGACAACTCCAGTATTAGTATTCTTGAAATTGGCTAAACTACAAAAAAAGCACTCAAAAATGACAACGGCTGGATGCAGGGCAAAATTAATGTGCCACAAAGCTGTGTATGCGGTGTATGCTAAGAAAATGCACTCAACATTTGAATGATCATGAAATTTTTTCCCATTAGTTACAGATAGCTACAAAAACTTTGTAAGCATATAGCGCAGCATCATGAGACGAAGGGTTCAGTGAAGGTTGTGGCATGCAGTTGTCTCTCCAAGATTACATCGGTGTTCCTTATCAAAGGTGCAAAATTTTTAAAATTCCTTTAGGTGTGATATTCATCCATATGGTATGGAGTTATGCTATTCATTTTTTAAATGAAGCATCACGAATATCTAGCATGAGCTGTTATTTTGATTGACTATGGTTACTTATTGAATTCTCTCACAAAAGTATTGCTTCAAGAACTATCTTGGAGCTGTCCAGCTGTGTCACTGGCGTAGGATTTCTAGGATGGCACAGACTGAGTATTCCTGTGGAAGTGTGGACCCACCACGACTAGTTAGTCATCCAGTTATCACCTTAGATCCCAAAATGAATTCTGAGTACTAGTTTTGGTGATTACAATGTAGCTGCTAATCTTGAGTATGTAGATATCTGTGCAGTCGCCACGTCGTCGAGATGTCACTGGTTTCTAAAAGTGTTGAGAGAAATATCTTTCCTGGTCGGAAAATGATCTAAGCGGCTACTCCAGTTTTAGACTTCACCCCAGTCAGTACTTTTTAATGCGGGTCTCTAAGTAATCTAAAGTGGTTATGTCGGTTAAGTGTACCATCCAAAAAATAGCAGCATCAAAAAAATTAGCGAAAAACCCGTCGCAGGAACTAGATATGAAAGGACTGCATGCTGGAATAGTGAGAAAGAGTGAGACAGGACCCTGAATTTGTTTTGGTTTATTGCTCTAGCCATAGATAAAAGGTTATTATAACAATATTATGAATTCATGCTTCGTTATGCTATGTTGTGATGAGGATGAGCATTAAACTGTGGAAGATTCTGCTGATCGCAAAGTTCTGAGCAAGAAAAAGTGCAATAGAAGCCGCATCTGACGCCGTTTCAGATGCACTTTTGAAAAAAAATGGCGAGCATGCGTCATTTCCGTTTCCGCGTTTCGTATTCCGGTTTCCGGCCATTTTTGAGCGTTTCCGTTCCGCCTTTCGTCTTCCGCTTTTTTCAGAAAAATTTCCGCACATCCCTGATCATAAATGAGTGGGAAACTTGTGGTTTAAAAAGCTGTAAGTAAAAACTGCCGAAGCATGAAGCATGAAGGCGTCTTAATCAACGCATCTGAAGGAAGCTTTTCAACTTTTTGGCATAGAACGTTGATATAGCTACAAAAATTACCGAAAGAAACGAAAGTTTAAAGCTCAGGGATCCTGTCAAATAGGCCAAGTTGTCGAAAATTACGAAAATCAAGTGAGCCAGCCACGTAGTGCCTTTCACATGCACCCGTTGGTCGAGAGTTGTCACCAAGTGCGGATTCCAGAACACCGGAACACCCTCAAACACCCGTTGGTCGAACATTTTCGTGAACGCTCTGAACGGACGACATGACGCTCTTCGTGTCTCTCGAGCGAGGATATCCACTGGAACACTACGGCATGCGACGGGGACGAATGGAGACGCTGTTGACGCCCGCTCCAACATGATGAACGATGATCAGCGGAACGACAGGTCATATAGGTAGATAACCATTTTATAACCAATCTATTGTTGAATGCATTTTCGCAACACCCAGATCTTTCCACATTACTCTTCCCGTCAAGACAATGGCATTGTCTTTGAAAATATAATCCTCATCCTATCGCTTGTGTACGCTAGTAAAACAAGATCCAACGTTCTTTTGGGGTGGAGCGAAGTGCAAAATTTCTTCAAATAATTAAAGACGAGCGCAAAGCCCCAATAGGTACATATTGCTGCGAAATGGAAAGAAGGCTAAGAATTTGTTAATAAATTATCGTTTTTTTTTTAAAGAAAGACATAATATAGTGGTTGATAGTGATTGCGAAATAAACACATGACAAAACACAAAGGGAGATTTCGCTAGCCAAAGAAAGTGCTCGTTGGGATAAGGATAAAAGGCGACGTCATTCGGTCCCTTTTGGGGTGAGCCATGCCCTCTACTTCTGGGATGTCGGGGAGGCGAGTTGAATGCGTATTTGGCCACATAATTACTTGCGGTTTCCGGCCGATGAACAAGTCAGCGCTTATCTTTCCACGAGAAACCTGATACCAATTAGTGATAGAAGACTCCGTTAGGCGGGAAATCCGAACCAAGAACCTGATGTCGAATGCACGTGACAGACGGCACCTTCCCCGACTGCGTTACACGTTTCCGTTAATAGAAATGAATTTAGGCTGTCAATTAGAACTTCAAAAAATGTTGCTGAAGGCAACTCTAATTCGTTCGCCTGTAAAACGTGCGCATCGACGTCGAACCTCAGCCATACCTAGGCTCCTCCGCAGATGAACATGGTATTCCTCAGAAGAGCCGTCGTTCAACTCCGAGCTGTGCAACCGGTTCTCGTCGTACCACCGTTTATAGTCGTAAGTCGACGGCGGCGACAAGCTGAAAAACACAACTACTCACTCAATACCGTAATCTATTGGGTCTCAACCTACCTAATCTGCTTTCCTCTCTTCTCTAAACATTCCGCGTGTGGCAGTATCAACAGTAGAAATAACATTAAATCTAAAATTCCTGAAAAAAGACGGGTTTATGACGCAAGGTGTTTGAGACCGCGAGACAGCGAAGGAAATTCGAAGCTCAGAAGGGGCTTTAGAGCGGATGCGTAATTATTTGTTTGTTTATTCATTTATTTCAAGCCGTAGATCACAGTCTAGCGTAAGCAAACAAACAAATACAAAGTGAACAAGCTAGCAAACTTCTGTCTACAATTAGTAATAGTAATGATAATTACTCAACCGTAAACAGAGAAATCGCTATACCATATTCCTCGAGTTCAACCAGCAATAGGACTTTTAGCAGCTTGCACCGACAGTTTCTCCAAACCTTCGAACTTCCCATGTAACCAACTGAATTCATTGAAAATCCTGTGGGTCAGAAAGCCAAATCTTATTAGTGATTTTGCAACCGGGATCCGATGCTTAAACGTATTGTTTATAACATTTCCACCTCACACTATACACTTTCCATTCTAAAGCGAATGCCTCCTAAATTGAAACCAGGACTCTTAAAAATAAAATGAAGACCTTAGAAATTAAATTAAACGTATATAAAACGTAAATCGACATATCCTAATAGAGTCAAATTTATCTTCTTTTTTTTTCGAAAGAAACTTATGCCAAAAATTTACCTGGTAAGTGTCTTAAGAAAAAATGACTGCTTGATTGGACATTAAATTGCTACCATTTCACTTCTAATATTATTGCTTGCAGTTGAGCGCACCTATGATAAAACGAAGCTTTTGAAAAGCATATCCCTTGCAGCGATGTTATTTGGAGAGACTGCAAATAGAAGAAAAATTCCATCATTCCCTATTATATATGTAGCTTCGGATAAATAGCGTTTGCACTGTTCCAGACGGCACAATCTTTCCACATGAGCAATTCTTTGTATCGAAGCACTTCAGAATGCACCTGAGACACTGTTTTGGAAGAGATGATAGGAATCTTATGCTTACTCAAAAAGCGTACATATTCTTATTACGACGCTTTGTATATAAGTTTTTCAGTACAAATTTTTCGTGGTGTCGGAATAATCGTCTCCGAACGATTTTGTGACTCGATTGTAAGCGTCGAGCGCTTTGACGATCGATTGATGAAGATCGCTGTCGCCGCGAAGGAGCGACTCTATCACTTCTTCTCTGCGTATGCTCCGCAGACTGGCTGCTCGGATCAAGCCAAGGAAGAGTTTTGGAGCCTGCTTGATGAGAAGACAGCAGAGGTACCGTCGAAAGATGTCATTATAGTCGCTGGTGACCTCAACGGGCGCGTCGGCGCGACGAAAGACGGGTACGGCTGTCATGGTGGGTTCGGTTACGGGTCGCGTAACGCAGATGGTGAGCGTATCCTTGAATATGCGGAATCGCACAACCTCACCATAGTGAACACCGTATTTCGCAAACGCGATTCTCACCTCATCTCGTTCTATAGCGGGAACACCAGGACTCAGATAGACTTTGTCCTTGTGAAGGATCGTGACCGAAGCATTGTCACAGACGCGAAGATCGTGCCGTATGAGACGGTCGCCCCACAGCATCGACCGCTGGTGTGCACCTTTAAGATCACCCCTCCGAGGGTGCAGCAGGTTGAGCGATGCGGTGCTGCAAGAATCAAGTGGTGGCGAATGAAAGAGAAGGAAGCAGCTGTGATTTCCCGCGTACGGTTGCCGACGGTCACGACTGTCGACGAAACTTGGGAGAAGGCCACCGACGCGATTCGTCACGCTGCACGGTCGGAGCTCGGCATCACGAAGCCTGGACGACGGAAGGTCGACAAGCAGGCCTGGCTGTGGACAGATGACGTGAAAGCCAAAGTTCGAGAGAACAAGACGATATATCACGTGTTTCTCGGCGAAAAGACAGCCGATAACTGGCGGAAGTACCAAGAAGCGAAGAAAGCTGCAAAGAAGGCAGTGGCTGTTGCAAAAGCCACTCATTATGGAGATGTCAACGAGAAGCTCGAGTCGCGCGATGGTGAGCGGTATCTGTACCGACTCGCAAAGAATCGCCATCGCCAGACCGAGGACATCGAGAAGTTTTTCGGCATCAATGATGAGAACGGCCATCTTCTTATGGACCGCAAGAAGGCATTGAAGCGATGGCGCGATTACTTTGAGGAAATCTCTACAGTAGAATTTCCTCATCCAGCCATCCCCTCAACGACTCCAACCCACGGCCCCGTTCAGAAGATCACCGTGGAGGAGATTGAAGCGGCTTTGAAGAAGATGAGGCCAGGCAAAGCGACTGGGCCCGACGACGTGGCAGCAGAACTGTGGAAGTCGAAGGTTTGGTACTCTGCTAAGTGGTTGGCGAAGTTCTTTAATCAGGTTGTGGCGGAGAAAAAAGTGCCTGAGTGTTGGCGCCAAAGTACGACGATTCCGATTTGGAAGAAGAAGGGCAGTCCTGCAGACTGCTCCAATTACCGTCCGATTCGCTTGCTTTCGCACAGCATGAAGATCTTTGAGCGAATTATCGACGGACGAATTCGTGACATCGTTCAGCTGTCCAGCAATCAGTGCGGCTTCGTGGCTGGCTGTGGCACCATTGATGCCATTCACGCCGCCCGCCTCCTGATAGAGAAGCATCGCGAGAAACAGAAGTCGGTGCATATCGCCTTCCTCGACTTAGAGAAGGCCTTTAACCGCGTACCGCGTGAAGTGATATGGTACGCCTTGCGACATCATGGAGTTCCTGAAGAGCTCATAGAGTGGGTGCGAATTCTCTACTCTTGTCCAAAGAGTCGAGTTCAAGCTGTAGCTGGGACCTCGATGGAGTTTCCCATCTCTGTCGGAGTACACCAGGGTTCTGCGCTTTCCCCACTCCTCTTTGTTGTCGTCATGGATGCCATCACACGAGATCTTCAGAAGCCCGTCCCTTGGACGTTGCTTTATGCCGATGACGTGATGCTCGCTAGCGAAGATAAAGGAGAACTCGAGCGAGAGGTGCAAGCTTGGTGTGATCGCTTGGAGCGGTTTGGACTCAAATTGAACGTGAAGAAGACCGAATATCTAACGACGGACGTTACTGAGTCCAGCTCCATCAAGGTTAACGGCATCGAGCTCCCACGCACTTCGGTCTTTAAGTACCTGGGATCAGCAGTCACGTCTGACGACAAACTGATGATTGAAGTGAATTCACGCGTGAGTGCAGCTTGGTCCAAGTGGCGCTCTTTGACAGGGGTGCTCTGCGATAGGAAGATACCGGAGCACTTGAAGTCGAAGATATACAGAGCAGTCGTCCGGCCAGTAGCGATGTACGGCGCTGAGTGTTGGCCTGCGACCAGGGAAGTTGAAACGCGCCTCAGCGTCATGGAGACGAAGATGCTGCGTTGGACGGCTGGAGTCACGCGCATGGACCGCATTCGAAACGATGCTATTCGGCAGAAGTTTGGTGTCGCGCCGATAGCCGACAAGATGCGCGAAGCTCGCTTGCGATGGTACGGCCACGTTATGCGTGGAAAGGAAGACAGCGTCCGCAAGATAGGCCTTAACTTCGAGGTAATTGGAAAGCGGCCTAGAGGGCGCCCGAAGCAGCGCTGGGCTGATACGTTACATGCGGACTTGAAGATTACTGGTGTTTACCCTGATCTAGCGCTGGATCGGGAAAGGTGGCGTCATAACACCAGAATAGCGGACCCCGCTACGATGCGGGACAAACGCTGAAGAAGAAGAAGAAGTACAAATTTTTCAGCGCAAAATATTAACCTTTTTGCGTAAAGATACTTCCGTAAAGATACTTGAAAAACGTTTGTAAATTGAAAATGATACATACATAAAGTGAGAAATCATTAAAAATAAGAGCAATGCTGCCAACCAATTTCTTTATGGAATGCGCCATGCATTCTAACTCGACCGGAAGTCGAGAGGGAATTTGAATGGGTATTCGGCCTATACAACACTTCGTGGTGGCTAGCCGATGGAAGAACAATCAGGGCTTCATCCTTCCAAGACAAGTTTGGTGCGAGTTCGCCGTTCCAAGAGGGATGGAGTGCTTGGTTGGCTTGGGAGGCACCCTAACCAAGCACCTAGTATCAGGTACACTAAACAGCTGGCGCTTCCTCGGACCGCCGAAAAATGATTAGGACGCATAAATTTTACAACATTTATGTGCATTTTCATTTTTGAGGAATTTTTCGCACCATAATGCAATGCCCTTTCTGGAAAAAAGAACAACAGCTTCTGGTTCCAAGTTCCTTTCAGGTCACAAGAGAGATCAAACACTAGCAAATCATGTCCAAGCGCGACACTGGAAAATCTTTAATTAGACGCATGGAGTCTTCACCTAGTGGGTTGAAAGGGTGCGTTGCGACGCAGTTGGAGGAGACGCCGACTTTCGCCTTGGCTGCTCGAAAAAAAGACGATGAAAAGCATACAACCTACTGCTACAATTCAGGCTACAAAACGAAGAAGGACTGGCGTCGTAGAATTGACAGCTCAAAACGACGAGCAATGCGAAACAATGGAATAACTACCACAAAAAATGCCACGGGGTTGTTTTCGAGAAGAACTGAATAGTGAAGAGGTTTCTTACCACGAGACGAATTCAAAAATTGTGAAAAGCAGTTCCTGAAGGTGTACGTCTTCACTCAGATAAGATAGTTATGGTTATGGTTAGATGGCCCGTTTCTCCTTCTACTTATAGGCTCAAGTTCAGTCGGTTTTTGGAACTTGTTTTTGAGAAAAAACCCGTAACTAGGTAATGAAAGTAAGCAGCACTTTAGCAAGCCTTACAGGTACTGGGTTGTTCGATAACTGATGTCGTTTTTTCATGCTGTTCTATGTGAATTTATTTATTTTAACAGCAAATATTGATTGATTATATACGGACTATTTTATTGGATTATGCTATCATTTGATAAATTGAAAAATTTCACGTACGGAAAAGCCTTGGTTTTAAGAAACGAAGGCTGACGGAACTCATTTATAACAGCTTGACAATATTAAGCATGCCACATCTATTCCCATAAGAGACCCTTTTATAGCTTGCTCTGCTTTGCAAATCCAATAAATTCCGCTTCTCGAAATCATGAGAAGAATTTGACATCGAGTTCTTCTAGAACCATCACTTTGTTAAGGAAATCCTCCAGATGTTTGAAGCGAAGCAAGCAATTAGGGCTAGATTAGCTGATTTTTTTAACTGAAATTCACCATTTTAATCAAGAGTAGGTTCAGCTTCTACATGGCAATCAAAAAGACTTGAAGTCTTGAATCAATGTCTTAGAACTCAACAGCTTCACTGTCTTATAAATTTATTTTACCTATCCTAGCACTTAGCACAGGGTCAAACGTGGGGTTCGATTTTTGCCAAATCAAGTCTTCTTGCAGCGGTCTTCGTTACAATTAAAGTGATATGCTCAGAATCGTTGATTTTCATAAAAGGATGCGATTTATAGAGATGAAATTTTACCAAGTACAATTTTAAGGCTTCATCATATAGGGTAAAGTTTAAGTTTTTCAGTAACGAGTCTTCTATATGATGCCCTCACCATTTACCCACGTGGAATGTTGAGTTGTTCAGGAATTTAGTTTTTTCTAACCTTTTGTTGTTGTCTACGACGTGTACATGGTAAATAACTTTCTTATTGCGCGCAATTTATTGCATGTAAACAGAATAAGTAAATGAATAATCAGATGTTTCGATTTATTATTCCAGTCGTGGTTTGTACACTGTATCGAAATATGAGCGGAATAATTTCCCAATTACAGCTGAAAACGAGATCCTGGAATAATGTTTTTGTTTGCATGGCTAGTTTGTAATCAAAGTAGGAATGTAGCGCTTTTTATGGCTTTGGCATGAGAAAAGTTAGTCCATATCTCTTTCCAAAACCACGTGGTTATTCTTTCAACTCTACAAGCGCTCTTCCAGAAACATCGCAATCTAATAGAGCGGAACTCTGCTCTTCCACGTTCACCGCCTGACGAACCAACGCGGCCCCTAATGAGTTTTGGACTCCAGTCGACGAAAAAGTTGACGCCAGCACAAAGACAACCCAATCTAAAGAAAGCACGTGGTCATATGTAGGAGTGGAGCGTCCTATTACATTGCAGTTTCATAACTCAGCGCTGAAAAGGCGAACCCTTCTTGTAAATATTTAAATGCTTATTATATTTATCAATATTACATATACTTTTTTCAATGAACATCAGAAAAAGTTAGAATCCGTTCGTAAACGAAACGCTTACCCACCAAAACAACATACTCTCATATTCCAAAGCACTTTATGGAGTGCTGGAGCACCTGCTAGCGGCGTTATAAGCTGTCTACACCTGCAAGCCACACACCACAAGCTGCACCAAAAAAAATGTTTTTTGCTAGGATGGTCTGCATATTTCTGCCGTTTTGACTTCAAACACCAAAAACACTGGCTTGTTCATCGGCTGGTCACTGCAAATCTTTGAATAGGCCCCATACGCATTCCGATTGCCCCCACGACATCCCGCGAAGGTATGATGCGTGCTCATCCAGAGAAGGATTGATTGATCCCGTCCTTTATTCTTTATCTTAAATAGAATAAGCTAGTAGAATAGAGCAGAATGGGCTAATCAGAAACCATGTGGAAAGTACGGAAGACTGTTGAAAATGTGCCTCCGTCGGTAGATAATCCTCCAAATGACACCTTGTTGTCGTTATCAACAAAAACTGTACGATTTAGAATAGACTTCATTGGCCAAGACATAGAAAGCACAGTAGATTTTTTACCTTAATGAAAAATAGCGGATTGGATGAGGTTATGACCATTTGTAATTAAAGATCAGAAACAGCGGAAAATGTCCACCGCGTCTAATATAATATAGGGTGTCTCAAAAAATGCATACACTCTTTGAAAGGTGATAACTTTGCTGACAGTCAAGGTACTGAAGAAGTTAGGGATTCATATGAAAGCTTAGGAAATTAGAAATTTTCTGACATATAAGCGGCATGAATTGCGTAATGCGCTTGTCTGAATTTTTGCACTTTATACTCGATTGATAGTTTTTCGCTTGAACACTTGTTTCTCACAAAGTGGCCGTATCGGTGGATTTGTGCTTCCTTTAAGGTTTAAAACTTAAAAACACACTATGGGTTGCAAAAAATGCAGGGTATCCTAAGAAATGCAGGTACCATTTGAAAGGTTCTAGCATTGCTTCTAGTGAAGTTTTTCCTAAACGTTTGAAACACATACGAAAGCACTGGGTAACGAGATTTTTGCGTTGTGCGAACAGTCAAGATTACGCCATGCCCCCGCCTGAAACCTTACATTTCACACTCGATTGATTGTGCATGGGCTGAATGACTGTTACAGTTTTGTTACTACTTGGTCACCTTAACCTGTACTGTGCTTCCTTAATGTTTAGAACTTGAATAACCAAGTGAAAGACACGTGACATGCGAGTTTATTGGTTGCACGATTTAAATGTGAGCAGGAGCCCTATTTTCCAAGACGGATTCTGTGAACTGACGAAGCAACGTTCAAGCTGAATGGAAAGGGTAATCGGCATAACTGCAGCAACCGGGCCACGGGAAACGTTAAAAGAAGCACAGCACAGGTCAATCTGGCCAAGATTGTAACAAGCATTCAGCCCATGCACAATCAATCGAGTCTGAAATGCAGGGTTTCAGGCTCGATTGATTGGCATGGCGCAATCATGATCATGGACACGCCACAGAAATCTCTACCCGGTGCTTTCATATAGTCTCAAACATCTTCAAAGGGTTCACTAGCGGCAATGTTAGCACCTTTCAAATAGCACCCGCATTTTTTCAGGAGACCCTGCATTATTCGCAAGCAATAGCACTTTTACGTTTTAAACCTTAAAAGAAGCACAAATAAATCAAAAGTACCACTTCATGAAGAAATTCTAACAAGTATTCAAGCGAAAACAACAAATCGAGTGTGAAATGCAAAATTTCAGATGAGTTCATGGCAATTCCACGATGCTTATATGTCAGAAAATCTATATTTCCTTAAGCTTTCACATGAGCCCTTAACTTCTTAAGTTTCTTTAAGTGAGCAAAGTTATCACCTTTCAAACAGTGTATGCATTTTTGAGACACCCTGTATGTAAGCCCCATCTGTACGGAGCCTCTACAGGTAACCTCAGCTGTTCCAGTAAAAGTGCAGTGCAAACAACAGCTCGTTGAAAGCAAACTGGGCCTTCGTTCGGCTACCGTTTTCCACAAATTCTTCCCCATTTTGCGCCAACAAGCACTATCCTTTTCCAGCTCGATGATGGAAGATGCAAAAATAGAGGCACATTGAAAGCATCATCGAATTAATAAAAATTCAGAGGAATTCTTCAATGCATTTTGAAAGCCTAGCTGTAAGTTGTGAAAGCAGCTCATTGAGGACGACAGCCGTTCAGGCCTATAATTCGCACAAGGCCGCGAGGAAACCCTATAGACAGGTGCTTTGTAAAAAGTTGGACGTCTACTAGACCTCATGGGGTTATTGAGGGAAAAAGTGCATAGTAAATTAAGCGGGAACGACGGAACCGATAACGCATAACGAAACGACATCTTAAGGCTGGCAACTTAACTTACAACCGAAAATCCTACTTCGACAATTACAGGGTGCTCCATAAAATGTAGAGGACGGCCTTTAAGTGTTACAACGAATTTTGCGATTTTGATGGGAGGCACCTGCCCATTATCTTGAACCCTATAGCAACTATTATCTAGAACGTTCTTGCCACTATGTTCCCTACAATTATCATGGTTTTAACTCCTTATATTAGAGAATATGTAAGGGTTAGAGCACTTATGAAGACTGATCGGTGAACATTCAATATTGTAGCATTCACTATCGACATCTGTTACACATTACCATCGTTTCCGGACCTAATAGATTCACTAAGATGAGGAAATCACACGCAAAACGTGGACCTGCTAGGCTATCTCTTACTCGTCTAAAAATCAAACCACGAGCAATTTCATTCACTTACAGGTCGGGCTGTTTGCACCTGAAAATTTCTAAGCACATTGAGTTCCCCTTGACACTGGTGTGATTTAAAGGCCGGGTCGAACGTTTAATACTTGTATTTGAAGTTGGTTGAAAAGTACAATTGTTCTGAATGAGCCGCTGCATTACTTGTCTGTTTTGCTTCTCCATGTTCTGTTCTCGTTCTCTTCTTCGGGCGCGTGTGGTGCAGCCAGAGGAGGTGCCGGCAATCGCGTGCATTCCAGGTTCCCGGTTCGGATTTCCCGCCCAGGCCAACCATGTCTCCTATCCTTCCGGGGTCAGTGAATTGGTACCAGACTTGTCTGAGAAGGATAAAGCGCTGTTTGTTCATCGGCTGGCCACCGAAAGTCGAGGAAGAATGCGTGGCGCATCCCAAAAAGGGATTAAGCAATTACACGCACGCCATCCATTATTCTTTTATACTTCAAGCTTTGTTGCAGTATCTAAAGCCACCATTGATGGACTGTTTTTTGTTAAATGATTATGGAATTCTTACCATTTGAGCTCCAATGAAGGTCGACACCCTATTTTAAAGGCAAAAAAAAAATGAAAATCATATTATACAGTAGATGGTCAATTCACGCCATGCATTCACCTAGTTCTGTTAACAAAGCTTGCTTGATTGCCAGTGTAAATTCCGTTTCCTGGAACTTCCCAATCGCAACGTGCCAAGTTCATGGCGTGATCTCTTGTATATTAAACCGAAAATTTCCGCTCCTTACACATTAAAATGCATTTAATATTATTAGTTTTAATTGAGGAATAAAAATTTCGCGAAATTTCAAAGCGTGTGTTCAATTTTTGGGGGCTGGTGAATCAATTCTTGAAGAAAGTTATGCCAAATTTTTCATAGAGAAGTTACTTCAATATTCTTAAAAAGTGTCTGGTTGTTCCTGAATTACACTCGTTTTGGTTTGGAAAATGTTCCGTCTGATTTTAAATGCATTAAGCTTGCTGTCTTTGAAATTGAAAAATGTCGTGTTTGCTTTGAGAAGTGTCCAGATTAACATGGAAAAGGTATATAGAGTTCCAAACTCGCTTAGATCAGCAACTGAGGTGTACATATCTCCTTCTACTGTGATCCAACTTTAAGCATGGGCAAGAGACACGGCACAAATCATCATACCCTTTGAAAGTACGGAAATCATAGCTTTTCACAATGAAAATCAGTGATCATTTTCCCAGAATTAATGCTTACATCTCTATTACTCTTCCCATTTGAAGGCATTTATAATAGTACATGATAACAAGAAACGCAATTTCTCTGAACTTCAAGGAGTCAGCGCTAACCGTAAGTAGGAAAGATTGGTGTTGCTCGTACTAAAAATTCACTGAAAAAAAAGATTCACAAGATTCGTACGACATCAACGTGTGAAATTTTGCTCATTTCCGCGAGCAACATCTCCGTCTTTGAAAATTTGCAAACATAACAAAACAAAAGTGCAGTAGATTTAATGCCTCCTTGTTTTTCTACTTTGCAAAGGTAGGTGTCGACCTGAGTGTAGTGATTGTGTTTTCCTCTGATGTCTTATGTAGCGCATTAATTATTAGGTAGTAAGAAAAGTTTCCCGTCAATAACTTTGACGTTCCGCCAAATTTTTGAAAAGTGTTATGCAACCTTCTCCCAATAAAGCATACATGGGCTGACCTATGACCTACACTTACCACTATTGTCGTCATATTCCGTTATGACTAAGGCAGAGAATATCGTCCTCGACTGCAAGCAAGTTCGACTGTTCTGCTTTAAGATTTCAAAAAGCAAAGCAGCGCAAGAATCGCGGTGCATAAAAAATGTGGAATGATGGGTCCTATCACTGTCTCCTACGGCACAGCAAAAGTCTGATTCCGGAGGTTCAACAATGGAGACTTTTGCCTGGAGGACCATCCACGGTGCGGAAGGTCAGTTCCAGTGAATGAGGAGGGCATTCTGGAGCTGGTTCAGGAGGATCCCCGGCGTTGCACCCGTGAACTGGCAGAGGAACTCGAGAGCAGTCACACCACCGAAGCTCAACACCTGCGTGGCCTTGGGAAGACATCTAGATATGGTGCATGGATACCTCATGAACTTAACAGCCGCCAGCCTTGCTCGAAAACCCGGTCACTCGCTACGAAAAGTGAGTAGTCTACGTTAAGCACACGCGAAGGCGTCAGTGTGTCTCAGTTGCAGCAAAGCAGGAATTCGCACGCCAAGACCGGAACTTGCCCAATAAAGGTGATGCTCAGGGTCTAGTGGAATTGCGAGGGAGTCATTCACCAGGAGCTGCAGGCTGCAAGCACTATTTTCACTAGCGATGTTTACTACAAGCAGTGGATCGCGTTGAAACAGCTCCTCGTGGGGAGAAAAGACAAGATCTTCTTCCTTCTCGACAATGCGCGTCTACAAGTTGCAAGGGAGACCCAGAAAAAACTCCAGTGTTTCGGGTGGCATGTTCTGGCCCACCCGCTGTATTCACCGAACCTTGCTCCAACGGCGGCCTTCCATCTGTTTCTTTTCGTTGTCGAACCATTTGCAGGAGAAACAGTTTGATAAAAAGAAGGAGTAGCTTGCTAAGCGCCCCGCTGAGTTTTTTTTTGTTAAAACCCCAGAAATTCTATAGAAGCGAAATCTGCAAATTACCTGACAAATGGCTATCTGTGCAGATAGTAACGGGTATGGAACGAGAGAAATAAATTTTAAAAAATTGCACAAGTGGCCAGACGCTTGTCTTACAACCTAATAAATAAATCAATAAATAACTTGCCCGTCAGACAAACTTGGAACAGCACTAGCAGAAAATCGAAAGCACAAAATGTGGCAGAATAATGTCATAGACGCAGGTGTTAACAAAGTTAAAAGCAATTTTCACAACAAAAAAGCCTCCTAACAAGGCTCCGGTTCCGAGAAACGAACGAACAGAGGCGAGACGTTGAGGGGGCCTTTGTTGGGTGGACGTCGCAAATAAGCGAGGGTCGCGCCCCGAGGGGATCGGGGCTACGCAATTCTCACACATTGCAATGTGTATTCGGTCTGGCGCGACGATGGCTGGGCCTGCCTCTCACTAATCATGCCCTGACCTATACGCTCCGGCAGCACATTTCCCATATTGGATTCTGCATGGCGGAAGAAGCAGCGCCACCTGCTGGATGCCGCTCAGCTCGTCGACTTCCTGATTCGGGGAGTGGAGTCGCATCAAAGTCATAAAGTGATTGGTTAAAGAATACACGGTAAAAGGTAGAGGATAAGGGACGGCGCATGTCAATCCCTCCGCCTGATGCCCCATGAATTCTGCTTCTACGGATATCAGGAGGCATTGTGAATGCATTTCTGGCCTATGCAGTGGTTTGCGGTGGCCAGGCGATGGACAAGTTAGTGTTCTATCCGTCCCAGGCAAGTCTGGTACCAATTCACCGACTACGAATTGATGGACGGGAAATCCCAACCAGGAACCTGCAATCGGATGTACGCTGCAGCCGGCGCCTCCTCCAACTGCGCTACCACGCGCAAAGTATGTGGATACGCCACTTACACTCCTTCCAGGAGGCATAGCATGTAGGCAGTTTGAATGTGTATTTCACCAAAAGATAAGGTGACCAGCAAGTGGAGAACAGTTTTCACACTTGTTACAACGATGTTTTTGCGATCAAAATTCTAGCGCAGGGCGGGGCTCGAACCCGCACCTCCTGCTTACTGGGGGAAATGATCAACGCCATTACACCACTGGTGCTGTTTGATTGAACACAACATCCACACCTCGTGGAACTGAGTTTTCACACAGTCGTCTCTCAGACAAGCCTAATGGTCATTTACAGGTTTTGAAGAGGCGGAAAGCTTGGTAAGTCTGAGCGAAACCTGGGGCCAGATTCATCAACCGCCTACAGCCCTCTAACTGTGAAACCTCCTGATATGGCATTCATCAGCATCAAGTTTGGCGGTATTTTTTTGGAGGGCGGTAAGCGGTTGATGAATCTGGTCCCACAGTCTCGAATCTGTTCTGTGTGATACACAAGATGAAGATGTTCACTTCTTGGGCAAGTGAATTAAAACTTCACATAAAGTCGTATAAAAATTGTTCCTTGAACGCAAAATTATTCCAACGTTTTTGGTGAGTTTTTAGTTCAATGTAGAACAAACTCATATCAATTTGGAAGGGTTCGCTTTGAATTCAAGGCTTAGGCTAGCTTAGAATAGTGTCCAACTTGATCTGAAAAATGTCAAATTCGACGTGAAGATAGTACTGTTATAATATAGTATTTAATACATATGCGATTCTTTCCAATGATATTCGAATACGGCTCCCTTTCGATGTTCGAATTCAAACGAATATTCGAAAGTCTATAAATATTGAATATTCGAGAATTTAAATAAATATTCGATAAATTATTCTAATGTTTATTCGAATATAATTGCATTATATCGACTATATAACACTCATCCAAAATTACGCAGTAGATAAAATCGGCTTTAGTCAACTGGATGCGTCACGCATTCTATGTACTTTTACGGGGGAAGTATCGTCGATGTAATTTGGATGCGTATTTCGTCTACACCATAACGTGCAATGGCCAGCCGATGTACAGATCAGTGTTTATTCTTCTCAGCCAAGTCTGGCCCCACTTAACCGGCCACGGATGGATCAAAGGCTTTTATTTAGTTGGCTTGGGGGTGCCTGAATCTTAAACCTTGACCGTGAGTATACATACAAGCGATAGTCGATGCCTCCTTTGATACTAATTGCGTTTACACCAAACACAGCAAGTCTTCCAACACAAAAGATGGTTAGAAAAACACCACGCAAAAATATACCATGCTCATTTTAAGCCGTGGATTTTTTAATTTGAAAACGAACACCTTTTGAAATAAAATGGACATTTTGCGCTCTCAGTCAGACGCAACTATAGTTTGAACAGTCAACGTGTAACCGATTTAAAATTTAAAACTACCTTTTTTCAAAGAGAATTTTCATTTAAAATCCATCTTCGCAGTGTCCTAAGAAAACTAAGTACTCTGTTTGCATACACGCAAAATTTAGATCCACCCCATCCGGAAGGGGCATCGTATCCTGTTTGTTCAACAACAATGACAGGATTAAAACTAGGAAATAATTCAAAGAGAAAAGACAACACGCCGAACTGGCTTATTAGTGGAAAATTGCTTTGCAATTTTCTACACGAGCGATGCCACTCTACGTGTGTATGTCGATTAAATTCTCCCGCGGTGCGCCTCACACTAGGATGAATCCATAAATTTAGGCTCAATGAATATTTTTAGGTTTAATTATAAAACACGTAAAAATAAAACTAAGCACAGAGTATAAAATTAAAGTTCTTAACATTTGACGTTTAGGAACATTAAATTTATCTGAATTCAAAATAGTATTTTTGAACATTCAAAAACGTTATAACATCTTTCTCTTCACTGATGAGCCACCGGGAAGGTGTTATAACCAAAACGGTTCGTCGGGAGATAGGTGGTGAAACGGACCGTTTTGAGAGAAAAAGAAAATTTCTCATTTTATACTCTTCACTTCCACTTTATTTATTTATTTATTTATTTATTTATTTATTTATTTATTCAATACGTTACATAAGGTAGACATAAGAGAAAAAACACAATCACCCAACACAACCAACTAATAACACAAACGTGGCTACTCAGCTTTGCGTCGAACAGTATAAAACCAAGGAGGGATTACTAACGCACTTCTCAAAGATAAGAATAATTAGCTTGCTCTACAAGTAAATGAGTTAGACCTCAGGCTTGCTTTTAGAGAGTTATTATACTATATATTATTATTGACATGAACCACTTTCGAGCAAGAAAAATTTGTAATTTTATGTTTTTTGCTCTCACTATTCTTTATTACCCAGATATGCAAAAGATCAATGAATTCGCTGGTGTGTAATAGGGAGAGAATGTGCCGCGTACTCGTTCAATACATTTTCTGCACTCTGTCTGCATGTGTGGTATTGCTTTTCACATGCGTTTAAATCTAGCAACAGCAAACCTAGAAAAAAAAGACATGCACTACCATTCTCCATTGAATAACTTCAGGTAGACAGCAGTCACCCTATCAACTGAATAAAGTTTGTAAAGTTCTAGACGAATACATGGCAAAATCTCTTCATACGAACAATACTCTTCGTGTTGCGGCACTTTAGAATGCAACCAAGATACTGTTACGGCCAAAGAAATAGGAAATCGACGCCTATTCAAAAAATGCATATATTTTCTCTTAATATACGCTACTCTGTGTATAAGACATTTTTACACAAATTTTCTTGAATAAAACGATTTTCAGCTTTTTTTATGATGTGCCTATTTTGATTTCAGAAATACTTAATTTCGCAATAAAAAGTATCTGGTTTACAATGAAACACGTCATCTTCAAAATGAAGGCTATGTAGTAAAAAGGATAAAGGACGGCATTACTCAATCACTTTTGGGATGGGCCACGCATTCTACCTCCACGGGATGTTGTGAAGGCGATTTGAATGCGGATTTGGCCACACAGCGATTTGCCAATGAACAGGTTAGCGCTTTACCCCTCCAGAGAAGTCTGGCTCCAATCACCAAAGCTGGTAATTCGAACCAGGAATATGGTATCGACAACTGACACCTTCTCCGACTGCGCTACACGCGCCCAACTGTGTAGGGCAAACCCAATATAAGGTGGAAATGGTATATAACATTTTGAAAGCAATACGATAAAACAACATAAACACCAACTAATTGTAATGAAATAAATAGATAAATAAATAAATAATGAGGCAAAACTAAAGCCTGGCAACGAAATATTCCACTGCACGTGAGGCAAAATGAAAATGAAAAAGGCGAAAAACAAGATGGAATGGCAGAGGCAGAATGAGCATTCGAGCAGAGTATTACGAAGCTCTTCTTTGGGGAACAGGGCTAACATGAGAGATCGTTTTGAGAAGGAGAAAGTAATTCAAAAGCCATTTTTTGTAAGGTGTGCTTTTTGAAATAAGACTACAATAAAAGATGGAATTTCCGAGTAAGTGATACTGGATTAGAACCTGTTGAACAGCTGAATACTAATGCTGAATGTTATTGTCAATGCGAGTACACGACGGTAACATGTGTAGCTCAGTATGTAGGGGAATGGGTTGGCGCAGACATGAATTTATCTATTTTCAATTACGTTTTCCGCCCAGTCCAGTAAACATTCCATTTCATCAGGGTCCGTCAGCTCGTCAAAAACTTCTTCTGGAACAACAAAGCACTGACTTCTCAAAGTACAGAGCGGGCTTACACAATGGAAAATGCCTATCGGCTGCTATCTTCTTACATGTTCCTTGCTCGTAATGAGGAGAGTACCACGCAGCGGAATAGAATAGGCAAACGATTTGCAAAACAACAAAAGAATATCAGCCATTGAAATTGGCGTAAGGAGCAGCTACGTTCCTGCAATGAAAGAAGTAAAGCACTGAAAGACACAACTTCGAAATCCGAGTAAACAGGGTGTTGAAAAATATGCTCAAGCTTTTCCAGCTATCGCAAAATTCCCTTCCGGATCTATCCTAATGGGAGGCGGGGGAGGGGGAGAGGGGTGGGTATACTGCACTCAGCCTTATTTACAACGACGGGTAAATTGAAATTTCACAAAGGCCACACACTGACCTAGCTATAGCCTACGGGAGGACATTTCTTTGCGATGTCCTAGCTAGGACTCAACAACCTGCTGTCACATGTTTTCTTTCTGTTACAGTACCCCCCCCCCCTCCCCGACTAGGTCAATAGAACCTTCATATTCACCTGCTACAGAAGTGCCTTTAAGCCTAATCCAAAATGCAGAAAAACTGAAGCCTTTCGCATCTCATACTCGAATATGGGATTGAACTTATCTTCTTTCTCTTTCTTTTCCCTTTGTTTTCTATCTCTTTCTTTTTTCGCTCATTCTTAGCATACTGGTCAGCAGTGAATTGATTTTTCTTCAATTTTTAACCTTGATAAAAACACATTACTATTATTTAAGCTGTATCGTAGGTCTGTTGTCAAACTATTGGCTAGTAAGAGTTTTATATCCGTTGAAACACTGCAAGTTTTTTCATTGTACGGAGACCATATACCGACGTCGTTTTAATGTAGTTTTTAAATCCATGTTGTATTTATTACATGCGCATGCGCATGTATAGACAACAGAACATGAGAACAAAACATTAGAAACAAAATTAAGATGGTCATATACAAAATAGATTAAAAATACTTTAAAATTGCACAGATTGGCAAGAAATCAGAAATTTGCATCGATTCCCATAAAGCATGCAGTTTTTCTTTCTGGTCGATCTTGAAGCGGCTAGTGGAGAAGATAGAACCTGCTAAAAGGATGCTGTGTTGCGATCGAAACCCTTGCGCCAGGTGAAACTCGAACGCGCGGATTCTACTTTCCGGGCAGGATGCTTCCCCATTACACACCCCACCAAGGCTGTTTCATCGCAGGGAAAATCCAGGATACCTTCCTGGCAAAGACTTGTCAGCTCTCACCGGTGATATCGGTATGAGCCGTGTGCTGATACCAGCATGCTACCGCTCAAAACAAACAGCGCTGATGGTGTAAGGGGGAGCATCACCGCACGGATAGCAGAAGGTGCGGGTTCGAGTCCCACCCGGTGCAGTAATGCGCTGTATGATTTAAAAGATGTCATGAATGTTTTGGAAAGAGTTCAGTCTTGGCTTGACTCTGGAAGTATCGTAAAAAGCTCCGTCTTTTGTGCCCGACGAGCCACTATGAGGGTCGACCCTCAAGAGAAATATCTCCAGATTTCAAATGTGGTAACAAACAGGTGACAGCCCAGCGCGATTCTAAATCTTCCTTGAATGCTGCGTAGATAGACATGAGAGGTGGCCTGGAGTGCATTGTGGCCCTGCAGATACTAATAGTACACGATGACACCTATTCAGCTTTGTTCGTCACAGATATGGTTGGACACCAGTGATATAGGTACGCTGAAATACCTATTTGGAGCCGAATTGACAGTGTTTAAACCCGGAGATTTGGGTGGTAAAATACCAGAAAAATGTCCAGGAGATGACCTTCATTATACACCTTACCCACCCATTCAAGGGTACACCGCTAGTTAGCGGATACTCGACGATCGTCGTGGGTACCTCCGCATACCCACGAGCATTTATTTACCTTTACCCTGAGATTGATGAATACCGTGCGGGCTGGAGGCTTTTCGAATATTCTAGCGCATATTATTGTCAAAACCTCTAATTCAAAGCCTAATAAGTTGTTAGTCAAAAAATAGATTTTGCTGCAAGAACTGTAGACAAAGACATAAAATATATACCATTTTCGCGTCAAATTCGACACTTTTCAAATCAAAGCGAGCATTTTCCTGATTAAAATAAAGGATCTCCGAGAGGATTTAGATTATATTTTGTTAAAAGAAAATTAGTATGAATTTCGCTGAAATTTTTAAATTGTCGCCAAATCATACTGCACTTATAAATAGACCAGCGTCGGTCGCCGGCTCCGCCGGCCCCGACGCTGGAGTGTGCGGGCCACGCCAGAGTGTGCGGGCCACCCCAGGCTAGCCGGCTCCGCCGGCGTCGGGTATGGCGAGCCACGCTAGGGACGTAGCCCAACCTAGCTACGGATGCTTCCTCACCCAGCGTCGGTCACCGGCTTCGCCGGCAACCAACGCTGGGTAAGGAAGCAGGAAGCGTCGAGCACGTTGAAACTTGCGCCTACTCCAGACTGATTCCTAGCTTGGTACCACTCACTCAGTATAGCACGCAGAAGAATGTCCTCAGCACTCCTTCTTCATCTAGCGTTGAGCTCACAGCCTATTGCAGTTTGTCAAGCCTAAAGAAATGTTTGACACTTCTGTCCAGTCGTCGTGCTTCGAGCCGCTAGGTGTAGCGAATTCCGGAGGTGACTTCATCAGCCACTAATTTTGAGGGAACGTACGGGAAGAATCATTATGTTCCTCACCGTTGTGTTTGTTGTTAAACTTCTGCTATCACACGAATAAAAATCCAACAGCTTGGAAGGGTGTAGGAAGTAGGAAGTTTATGTGGGCGGGAGAAACTGATGGGCTCAATCCAACCAACTTAGAATGGGAGAATCTTCCTTAGAGCCTACAGAATCAGGAGCAAAACGGCTCAGGTGGACAGGGCTCATCGTGTTAAGTGGTCGTCAGCCTCTTTAAGAAGCACACGAGTGTGGATATAAGTGCCACAACAGCAGTGGGGCTCATATAGGCTGGGGCGGGAGGGCCACGATGTAGGAAGCCCAATCCGTCGTTTTGTGTTGTATGAAATTCAAAATTATCAGCAGCACTGGTGGGTTCTAGCCCTATGGTGAACCAAGTTAGTTCACTTCTGCTGTGAATGGGCATACATGTACCTTCCTACCAAGGGGCATACTCTAAACGTGTAGAGCGAGGAGCACTAGAATAGGGCCGCAGATTCTCACGACAACACTGACGTCAACTTAAAAGGCTCTCGAAGAGAAACAAAGTGAAACGGTGGCAAAGGCAGTAGCGAAGAGCGGCAGAATGGATTAACACAGCAGGAGCTGTTCTCAGAAAAGTGAAGGCGGAAGCTCGTACACATCAGAATGTTATGCCCGAACACAGAGAAGGTAGCAAGAACAGGAATGAGCAGTGACATCGGCCACGCACACAGGCGGCAGAGTTGTACCCTGCGGTAACACAACTGTAGCAGCACCTAATTGACCGGTAGCAAGGACAGGAGCCTTCAAGGGGGTCAGTTCGAGGCAGTAGCCACCCAACACGTGCGCGGGCAGAGCCGCGGCGCCGGTCCATTTCGCAACGCCTCACATGCCCTCCTCTGCAGCGGCGATTGCTCACCTCCCGGCACTTCCCTTCGGAGAGAGAAGTCGAGAACCTGCCTCAAACTTGGGTGATTAAACCAGGAATGAGCAGTGACCTCGGCCATGCACACAGGCGGCAGAGTTGTACCCTGCGGTAACACAACTGTAGCAGCACCTAATTGCAAGCACTAATTGACCGGTAGCAAGGACAGAAGCCTTCAAGGGGGTCAGTTCGAAGCAGTAGCCACCCAACACGTGCGCGGGCTAAGCCGCGGCGCCGGCCTATTTCGCAACGCCTCACGTGTCCTCCTCGGCAGCGGCGATTGCTCACCTCTCTGCGCTTCCCTTCGGAGAGAGAAGTCGAGAACCTGCCTCAAACTTGGGTGATTAAACCATCGAGCCCGCGGAGTTTACGAAGTTTCCCACGGTCACGTTGAGACAAAAAAACCCTCCTCTATTATATATGGTGGGATGGGAAAATGGTGGGATACAACTTTTGAAATTTTACAAAAAAAATTCTTTTAAAGAAAATGGGAAGCGATATCGCAGTGCACCCTACTAGGTTGCCGCAATTTTTGTTTGATTGATAGTGTAAACGCTGCTTACTTGAAAAAAACGATGGGGAAATGCGTGTCTTTATAACTGTTCTTCTTGTAATACATCTGCTTTACTCACATAGGATATTTACTACCAGTCGAATAAAATTCGTGACGACCTAGTCGAGTGCATTGCGCGATCTCTGCTTTTAATACACTGAAAGGTTACTGCCTTTGTGCTCTTCAATACAAAATTTAATTGATTACTTTCCTACTAAGGATTTAATTCTGTGCTCATTTTCCACGGGAGAAAAAAAAATGTACAAATTTCATATGCTACACTATATATAGAAAATTTTTCTAGACGCCTAGAACAAACACATATTGCAAACGTCCACTACTACTTCTGAGTACCACTACTTCAATGTGAAAAACTTGTTTTGATTTGGAAGCTGATTCAGCTTGATTTTAAGGGTCATTTAAGGGGAAGGTCCACAAAGTGACCGTGAAGATTCCCCAGGCGACCTACACAGTATTATAGGGCTTTGACTGAGATGCACCGTAGCGGTTTAGAAATTTCCTGCGGATCTCTGGGTAGACCAAAAATGGCTAAAAACTGTAGCGCTTCAGTGCGAACTGATTCCACTAAACTGACGTTTGGAATGACCCTGTCGTACTAGGAAATTATCCTACAAAAGGTTTGGACCTTCAATCGTAGCTAGAGCATAGGATCTGACATTAATTGTGCTTAGATTGAAGGTCAAAACTTTTTGCAAGATGATTCCTGAGCAGGACAAGGCCATCTCAGGCGTCAGCTCACCTTATTAGTCCGCACATAAGAGCTTCAGTTTTTAACAATTTTTGGCCTCCCCAAAGGTCCGCAGCAGCTTTGAAAGTCACTACGGTGCTTCCCAGACAACGCACTAAAATACTATATAGGTCGCTTTGAGAATCTTCACAGTTACTTCGCTGATCTTCAACGTTAGAAGAGCGTCTTCCAGTTCGATCTGAAAAGTGTCCAATTTGGATTGAGAGGTGTCCAGATTGACGTGAAAATGGTATGAATAGTGGATATTTATGGGAAGCTTTCACTAAGCTTTAATGGAAAAGAAGTTGTTGCTCCGGCTAAGAAACTTCCACCTCTAGTTAGACTGTCAGCTCTCATGAGGCTCCATTCCCCAAAGACGACTGGGTAGGTATTCGTACTACGCGGCAGGTAGAGAGAGAGGCCGGTGTCGTGTAAGCTGTCGTCGCCCCTGAAGGGGATATTAGCAATTCTCTATGAATGGGGCCTGCCTCAAACGTGTTTATGCGTCCACACACACGCGCGCACACACACACCTGGAACACTATTTCAATCAGGGAAAAGAATAGCTGTTGTTGGGGCGTTTGGGACGGCTGGTGGGTGGCCGAGCGCGGCGATGAAATAGCAAACGACACGGGGAGAGCCGTCCGTCCAAGCGATGCTGTGGTGCCCGGAGCCGCGCCCTACGCACGTCACTCGGCCGGGTAATTCACTCGAAACTTTCCTAATTTCCCTGATGACCGCTGCCCCGGCGGCTCGGACGGATAGTAGCCGGCCGGCCGCGTTCGGTGCTTCGTGAGATGGCCGGCGATCCGAGCTCTCGACGAGAAAGAGGCACGGCTGCCCGCCTATATAATTCATGGCCGGCGTCGATTTTGAACACACAAATTTCCGGCGTTGGTGATGAAAGCGGCCACGACGTGGTGTCGATTCTGCTGAAGCACATCCGGGTCGTCGACGCCTGCCAACACAATCAGAAGCGAGCAAAAACCTCTTAAGCACGGTGGAGAGGGGGAAGAAGAACCTGAGAAGTCAACGCTTTGCATTTTTTAAAAGTATTATAGAGAACGACATTGACGATAATGATTCCATTGTAATACGCCGTGCACCCTGCTTCCAATGCTTTTCTGATGTCCTGGAGATGCTTTGAACACATAACTGGAAACACTCCAAATTGCTATTGTAAGACCAACTGGGTTCAAGCCAGTATTTCATCGTTCTCATATAATTTACTGCCGGAAGTCTAAAATTTTTGATTACTCAACCAGACTTTTTAAAAAAAATGAAGAGTGATTAAGTATACAACTAGAGTGACTACAATTGGATACTTCTAAACAAGTGTGATGCTTCTGCAACCAGAGCGATCGTCTTTCAGATCGAAACGAGCTCCTCGCAAGCTAAACTACAGACTCTTCAAGATGGTTAGAACAATGTCCTGTTTAACGAAAATTTGGTTCAACTTTCTTTGAAATTTTTAGTTCAGTTGCTCGAATAATTTTATAAAAATTTTATTTTTAAGAAAAATAATAAATTAAATTTTGTTTTAAAATTGACAAGGAAGCAATCATTTAGTGAATAAAAAACGAAATCGTGTCATGCATTCGAAAACACGTAGCGATTTTTATCAATTGACGGTGGTGTAAATGCTGCTTACATGAAGCATCAAATGGAGGATATGAGTGTCTTTCAGAATTAACTTTGTTGCAACGTTTACAGGCGTGAAACTTCATAAGGATAAAGGATAAAGGATGGCGTTACTCAATTCCTCTTGGGATGCGCCAGCGCGTTCTACTTCTACGGGATGTCATGAAGGCGATTTGAATGCGTATTTGGACAACCAATGACTCGCAGTGGCCAGTAGATGAACAAGTCAGCGCTCTATCCCTCCCAGGCAATTCTGGTACCAATTCACCGACCCCGGAGGGATGGAAGGCTTGGTTGGCCTAACTGGGAAACCCAAACCAGGAATCGGGTATCAGGTGCACGCGACAGCCCACACCTCCTCCGACTGAGCTACACGCGCCTGTGAAACTTCATACAATCAGAAATTTTGCTATGAATCGAAGGCAATCGCAACACTTTGGACGAGGGCGTGGCGATCTCTTCTTTGGACACTAAAAAACTGCCGCCGCTCTTTAAAATAAGCTATAAACAACTATTTTTCCTAGAAAAATGAAAAGTTTATAAAATTTCAAACAGGTGAAGGGTGGGTGAATTAAAACTTTAAAGAAGGATATGCTAAAATTTTTCTCGAACAAAAATTATAGTCTAACTTTTATGTAGAGTCTCTAGTTTGCGTTCGCTTCAGTTTGGAAAACGTTCATTTTGATTTCAAGAAAACATTTTTGGACAAAAAAAATTGGACACTTTCTGAACATGATTGAAAGATTTCAGTCATGTTCAGAAAGTGTCCAATTTGACGTCAAAATGGCGTACACGGCATTTTCTCCTTGAACCCAACATTCCTTTTAAATAAGACTTTCCAAACCAAGGTAGGTGAATCTAAACATACCCGAACGATATGAAGAAGCAAAAATAAACCATTACGATTGGTTCGGTTCACGACATAATAATAATGCCAAAGTAGACAGCCTTTAACAAAGGCAAACTAATATCTTGTTTTAAGAAAATTGTATTAAAATCTCGTCTAAACACGGTGTCTTAAGAAAAATATGTATGTTTTTTAAATGAGCATCAAATTCCTATCGCTAAGACATAACGATACGATAGCTACATTCTGAAGTGCTTCGAAACGAATATTTTTTAGTCTTAAAAGATTGTGCCGTGCACTCCTCCAGAACATTGCGATCTTTATTTGATTCGATCTGGAAGAGATCGCTTTGATTTCAAGTCTTAAAGCTAACACAGATGTGTCCGATTTGACGTAAGAAGTGTCCAGTTCGAAGTGAACATGGCGTATATAAAGAGTTCTACTGCAAAAAGCGCTGTGAAAAGTTCTACCACGTCAGAAACGTCGACCGCCTCCACTGGAAATGCAATGAAGGTTGAAGGTTCTTTGAGACTCAATTCCCGCATAAGCTTCTGCCATTTTTTATCTTAAACCGATTTGGTCGGCTCAATCTAAATGCCCCGAAGCTTCCTTATTGCAATCATATACATAATTCTTCTCAACTTCAGTAAAGTTCAGTAGAAAGTAGGTAAAATAGCAAATAGTGATTAGCAAACTTTTCCCACGTAAACATCTGTTCGGTACTGGCTTTCGTAACAGCTTGCAAAGTAAGATACTCCAATGCTATTCAATAGTAATAGCCACCAAAGCTCTAAGAAATAGGGTGTACATCACTTGACTAGTATAGAGCTTTTTTCGCTCAACATTATTGGCACTAAACTCTCCAATTACGCTGCATCTCTTTTCCAGGCTCTGAGGAGGGCGGTTACGCCGAAACGTCGTCCGAATAAAACATGGATAACAATCTTGGCTCCGCACCTCGAAGTTACCATTAAAATTAAGCTCTGTTAAGCAAAAAGACTAAGGTCTAGTGCTAATCGTCTTAGAAAGCACCAACCGTAGTATTTTAAGGTGTATTGGGAAGTAAATTTGAATGCGTTTTCAGCCCACAAGAAAAAAAACTTCTCAAATATTATATTTCGATTGGAGAAACATTTTACACCTACAACACCTAATTTTTGTATCATTAAAAGAATAACAAGGACAAGGGGGAAGGGCGTTTATCAATTCCTTTTTTGAGATGCGCCACTCATTCTACCAATTTATTTATTTTCTTACTTATGTATTCTACGTCGACTAAATGACGTGCCATAAACAAAAGACGCTACTAAAACAACAAAACAACGCCATGCAAAAATTGTAATATAGTTAAAAGAAGCACACCAGCATTCACCTAAATTCCTGTAGTAGTTGGATTGATTACGCAGTCATTAAGTATCAGCAAATGTTTTTCCCTTTTCTTCTTCCTTCCTTTCCACAATATTACACTTTTTTTAGAAACGAGAAAATTAGGTGAAGAAAAAAAACATAAGCCTTACTTTGAAACAAATATGACCGAAGAAGATGTTACTGCATTTCCTATAAGTATTCATAGGTACGGTATTTATACGGGACGTCGCGGAAGCAATTTGGAGAAAAATGGCTATTTAGCCCACACAATGACTTGCGATGACCAGCCAATGAAATGTCACCGCTTTATCCGTCCCAGACAAGTCTGCTACCAATTCACTAGCCGCGGAGGGATGGAACCTCGGTTGGGCTGGGCAGGAAATCCGAACCAAAAACCTGGAATCGAGTGCACGCGACAGTCGCCACCTTCTCCGACTGTACTACTACTCGCCCTTTATGTCGTTGTGACTGCATAATTTGTTGTTGTTTTAGATTGTAAGCAAGATTTGAAGAAGCTGTTATTCTTCTGCATTTTAAGAAGCCGTTACGCAGGGACGCTTAACTGAGCTGTTGAAAATGAGACCTTTTTTCAACCTGATTACTAACCTCCTTAAAATGTTAGTGCATTTATCTATCTATCTGTCTATTTACTCTATTTATTTATTTATTTCGCACACTTATCAAAGATGTGCTCAGCAAGAAACACATGAAGAAGCAATCAATATTACTTTAATGACAACAACAAATAAACTAAATAAATTGAAAAATTGAAAAAATTGAATTTGAAAAAATTTAAAAATTAAAAAAAAACTGAATAGCGTAAACTGTTCCTAAATCATCAGTTTTTTTTAAAGAATGTGCTTTGAAAATTCAAGAAAAAACTGTTTTATAGTATTATTACCTACCCAGCTGCGCTATTGATGATAGTATTGAATGATGAAATGATCTGAATGTATGGAGTTAGCACTTAAAGCAGCAGAAAATTTTCGAGGCGCTCGCATATTCGCTTGATGGCTATAACAGCAACGACAACCAGAGTGGGAAAATGTGAGAGACCTCAATGGAAAACATTAGTGGTCAGCACAAAGCCCTGAAGAAAGAATCCATTTTTGCACCAAGCCGTTGGCAACATCACATAAATCTCCATTTCCAACATATGTACGGAGCACGATCTAGCAAAATACTGCCAGAAAAAAGAAGTTAGATTCATGTAGGCGGCCCAGAATAAGCTTGAAATTTGTGCACAAATAGGACAAGGTTAAAAGCGATGTTTATGATCTATGTCGAGCGGCGTCTAATGGTTACTTTAAACACATTTACCAAGTCAACCCTCTAAGCGCTGGTGGCGGGTTGTCTTTCTTGGCAGTCATGTGAAAGACTAGTTCTTGCTCTGCATCTAGAACGTTTTGTTTTAGAAATGCACTTCTTTGCGAGAGTATCCTCACGAATGTTCGCAAATTTTCTGGCTCTCAACAGGCAAAGACGCTGAATCTTCAGCCGAAATACAGGCTGTTCCGAATATACCCTCCCACATGTTTGTCCCGTCATTTCCTCGATCTACGCGTTAGGCGTGGCTCGCGCACTAGGTATGTTCACCCTGATCTCGTATGCAAAATACCCTGTTGCAATATAGATCATCTACAAAATGGCACCTTCTCATCCTCTGAGGGTTCCCATCACCGCAACGCTCATCAACGGAGCATCGCTGAGCAGAATCTCCAGAGCGCTTTCGGTGAATGGGAAAGCCGTTTCCAATACCATCGAACGACACGAGGAGCTCGGTTCATTAAACCATGATTGCCATGGGAGAGACCGACCAGCTACTGCGACATCAAGTCAGAATGTCAAACGTGTTCGTAAGCCGCTGCGGGGAAATCCCAAAAGATCTTTGAGAAGGATGGCCAAAGCGATATGGGTATATATCGCGAAGACGAGCAGCAATGTGAGATGGGAACGCCTAAACCAACCAGACCGCACTGAATGAGCATGCCATTCAGAGAAGACGTGTACAGTTGGTAACTTGATAGGCTGGTATGTGTTCTGTCTGTGCTCTGTTTGGTTATTGTTGGCTGTCGCGCTCCCACCTACGCGACATGTACCGCAATAGTAGTCATCAAGACTTCCATGGGCCGCATTGTCAATGAGAAGCTAGAACTAAGGTCTTATCGCTGCCAGAAGGCCCACATTCTCCTCCCACGCATGATGAAGAATCGTAAAAGAAAATGCAAGGCACTCATTAAGCGTCTCAGCTCGGCACACCACCGCAATGTCATTTTCTCGAACGAAAAAAATTACGGTCGGAGCAGCGCTAAAGCGCCAGAACGACCGTGTACTTGCAAAATCAGTATCCGAAGAGGGAAGGATCCATGAACGCTGTGGAGATCCGGAATCAGTCATTATGTGGACCGTTGACACTTACGCGAGAAAGTCGCCGTTCTTCTTCGTTAAAAAGGAAGAGAAAATTTGGAAAATTCAAGTAAATGTGTGTATATATATATATATATATATATAAATTTAATGCTCCAATCTCTTTTTGTCCTTTTTACAACGGTGATTATTGGGAACGTAATCTTGGGACACCCTTTAGAGCCTGTAACAAAATCGAACTACACTTCATAAATTACACATAAGAAAGAGACATCTCTTTTCTTCTACTCTTTTCAATTTTCAAAAACAAATAAGCAAAGAATTCACCATGAAACGATCTTCTTTATAACAAGAAATTCAATTCATAGTGTTTTGTGCAAATTTTATGCTGTTCAAAAAAAGGGGAGGAAAAAGAAGAATATTTATTAGCCGAAACGTGTAACAGCATAAAATTTGCACAAAATATGCAAACTATTTTGGAGTGAGTGAATTGCTGTCAGAATCATAAATCTTGAAACTTGCCAATAAAAAGTGCTCATATGACAATATCGGCGCGTGTAGCGCAGTCGGATGAGGCGCCGACTGTCGCGTGCACCCGATACCAGGTTCGGATTTCCCGCCCAGGCCAATCAAGCCTTCTATCCCTCCGAGGTCGGTGAATTAGCACCAGACTTGCCTGGGAAGGGCAAAGCGCTGATTTGTTCATCGGCTGGCCACTGCAAGTCATTGTTTGACGAAATACGCATTCAAATCGCCTCCACGACATCCCGTAGAAGTAGAATGCGTGGCACATCCCAAAAGGGATTGAGTAACGTCGTTCTTTATCCTTTATCCTTTATTATGACAATATGGCTTTGAGACTTGGATTACAGATTTCCTACATGGATTGCGGACTAAAGCACCTATCTCTTAGCCCCTCAGCGCATATCTACGATGTGTGTGGAGACATATTGATATATTGTTGCCGAGTTCTATAATGGGTGTGGTGGTTTGTTCCTAGGCAGCAGCGTTTAGCCCGACCTTGCAGCAGCGCAGCAGAAGGAAATGCTGGACGCTTGTAGAGAGCAGAAAGAATGAGGTTCAGCGAGTTGCGCCCTGCATTCTACCCTTCTCCCAATATCATAGAGATGTCTTTCATGTGCATTTGACTTCAAAGGCCACGTTTTGTGTTAACAAAAGCAACATGAATGTCAATTTACTCGATCAAAAGCGACAGAAAGCTGAGGGCATACGCGTGAAATTGACGTTCCGACTTCTTCATAACGTTAATAAAACAAAGGACATCGTTAACCATTCCTGGATCTATCTTAATCGGAGCAGGAACATAGTGATTTCCATCTTCGTTTTCTGCCTTAAGTATCTAGGAGAGCTTCACCTGCTGTCCCTTGATGCTAGGGTTCTTATTTAAATTCCGAGAATAAAGTTCTGCGATATGGGATGACGTACGCATTTGGCAGTTTGTGGTTGTCCCACCCGACTAGGATAGATCCACCATTTCCTTTGTGGGATGCGCCACTCATTCTTCTTCTATTGATCATCGAGGAAACAGTAAGAATACGTACTTGGTCTATACAACGACTTGTAGTGGTCGGGTGATGAACACTTGCAGTGGTAGAGTGATGAACGAATCAGTGTGTTATACCCTCCAAACGAGGCTGGTACCAAATCACTGACCTCGGAGAGATAGGCCTCGAGAGTTTAGTTGACCAGGCGAGATCCGAACCAAGAACCCCACATACTTAGTGCCCGCGACAACCGCGCCTCTGCCGACTGGCCTCACCCTAATAGGAAGAAGAAGTAGAGATTAAGAAATAAAACAGAATTGCCTTCACGATGTTTCTTGTTTGACGGCATTACTTAGAATCATAGATTCTAATACCAATTTTTGCAGTATATAGGTACTTTGCTTGGTACGCGTTGGACATGCCGTTTACTCCTTCATGATTCTCATTTGTTGACTTTTACTTCATTTTGTTTATTTTTTATATGTAGCATCTCCCGCTTCACTGATGAGCCATCGGAGATGATACACTGAAGGAATCGTCTGAAGTTGTGGCGAAATGAAACTGTTTGAAGTTTTTTAGTTTATACAAATTAGAGAATGGGTACGTGGTAGCGCAGTCGGAGCAAGCGCTGACTGTTGCGTGCAGCCGATGCCATGTTCTTGGTTCGGATTTCCCGCCCAAACCAAGCAAGCCCTCCATCCCTCCTCGGCCGGTGAGCTGGTATCAGACTTGTCTGTGAACGATAAACACTATCTTTCCCACCACCTGGCCGCTGCAAGCCATTGTATATACCAAATACGCATTCAAATGGTCTCCACGACATCCATCGGAAGTATGATGCGTAGCGTATGCCCAGGTAATAACCTCCGCTCTTTATACTTTTACATAGGAATCGCCACTTTGGCAGCGTTTCACATTCTTTCAACACCGTTCTCCCATTGTTTAGATGAAGCTGTTAAAAGTCGTAGCTATTCTTCTTCATAAACCTAACAAAGTCGACAAAGTCGACAAAAGAGAACGCTCCGTGAGCCTGTTAGAGCCGGATGTAAAGTGAAGGAGTTCGGAAAGGGTGAGAAGCACAGCGTGAAATTGTCCAGCAGCCAGGGACCGGAATAATAACAAGATTAGGCGGCTATTTCTGCCGGCATGGCACCCACAAAAATCCCTCCGCTCAGGTGAGCGCCGCCCCTTCTCATGTGCGAAAACATCAACAGTGGGTAATGACAAGAAGCGAACCGAAACTGTTGTTCAAGTTAGCCATCTACGTACACATATTTAGGAGGGATCTGGCGGCTGCTACTGGCAGTCGCAAGACATGATGATAACCAGTAGATCGACACTGATTCGATGTTGTAACAGATTTGCTTAAGCCTGGAGCGGCTGATATAGAGACTACATGTTGTTATGGAAAGTTTTGTTGCGATCAAAACTCTTGCACCAGGCGGGACTCGAACCCACACCTTCTGCTTTCCGAGCAGCAATGCTACGCTTTACACAACCGGCGCTGTTTGAACGCGTACAGATAACGGACTAGTTAAGCAGCCGGCGCGAAATAAGCGATTTGGGGGATTTTAAGACGGCCGATGAAGCAGTGAAGAAGACAAAAAATGTCCGGTCAGTACCGTCTAGACATTAAATCCGACACCGATTTGTACAATTCGAATTCATTTTTTTACCGCATAATCCTTTTAAGACTATGCGAATGCCATTTTTGAAAAGCCCAGATCTTGGAATGATTCAAATAAGAATAGCTTCAACAAGGAAGATTTTTGGATGGTCGAAATATCTGATTTGTTGGCGGATCTGACATCGGATATCCGAATCGGATAAGACATCAGATTTCTGATCAAAATCACTTACCAAATGTTCTGGGAATCCGGCCTGGTGGAAATTACCCCTGTCTGGATCGTCCTAAGATCCGAGCACTTCAAAAATTCCATTATTCGCCCAGTCCTTTTAAACAGAGTTGAAAAATGACGGATTCGAATTATCCGGCTCGGCGGTATCATTGATGAATCTGGTCCCTGGGACCAGATTCATTAACGACTTACAGAGATTTAACAGAGAAATTACAGCCGAAATTCCTGATAACGCCAACATTTCACCATATCGCTTGCTGAAAAAACGAGTCAGTTCGCTTTTTTTCAGGAATTTCGGCTGAAATTTCTCCGTTAAATCTATGTATGTCGTTGATAAATCCGGCTCCTGGAGGGCAACGTCAGTTAGGAGATTCATGCTCATCCGAGGAGCACAGATGGTGTTGCACGGGTCACGTCGTCGAAAAATAGGTGGTCCAGCAATGCAATGAGAGCTGTAACTGACTGTATGCATCCACTAGGGAAGCAACCTTTGTGGAAAAAATATGTCGGATTCCTCTCCGCTGATTTCAAACGCAATACCTCATCAGATTTTTAAGAAGATGCGACCTCCCTTAATAAGTCTCACATCGGAATGTAATAGACTTTAGCATGAGTGAAGTGCTTCCTGAGCCGAGTTACGGTTTTTTTTTCAATACAAGCCTTTAAAACTGACAACACTTTCCTAACAACCTAATATTTGAAGCACATTTCTCCCTTTCTTCGACCTAAGGCAATAGAAATGTCAGTTCTTCACTCCAAAGTGTGAAAAATTCCCAACAGTAGCACAGCACTTCCGACATAGTGGAAGCTTGCAAAACCGTCCTTCAAATGCAGCTCTGCAGTATAGGGTGGAGACCATCGCCTACTGCGGGAAACTTCTTGGAGTAATACTTCTCAATCTGATAGAAACAATACCGGCCTTAATGTTTGGTCTTTGGACGAAAAAGCGAAAAAAAGCCTTTTCGGCCGCTTTTATATAGCGCTCTTCAAATTGTGTGCTTTGAAAAATAAATCCGATATTTGGGTTCAGCACCGAATGATCTACACGATGAAGAGAGAAACTCCCAGTAAATGTTAAAAATACTGATTTGATGACATATATTCAGAATGCGAGCCTTCGGTGTAGTTATCTCCCGCTAGGGAGGGGTCCGCCGCGATGACCAGAGCCTAGGTCATCAAACCAATATTTTTGACATTTACTGGGCAGTTTCCTTTCATCGGATAGGTCATTCGATGTCGATTCCAAATATCGAACTCATTTTTGAACGTGCGCAATTTGAAGGGCGCTATACATATACAAAAGCGACGGAAAATGTGTTTCTTCCGCTTTTCAAACATTAAGGCCGGTATGGGCAGGATTAGGCGCTTAAATCCGTGCAAATTTAGATTCAATTCAAATTTCCGGCCACACCGTCATTCCACCAAAGGTCGTGATTTGCGTTCTTGAAAGCCAGAGATCTCTAGCAAACCTTAGAATGGACAGGATTTTCTACAAGTGCAGAGTACAGCCAGATAGGTGTTCGCGCTGGGCGTTCGCCACTGAAACAACAGGATTCTTTGGGCACCAAGATCAACCGTCTACGATGTTGTGGCAGGTAAAACGCTTCTGAGGAATCTGAGGAAGGTTCCACAAACCCGGCGAGGAAAACCCATTCACGGGAACGCGTGCAAGAACTACAGCAATCCGCAGGCAGACACATCCCTTTGATGAAGGAAAGATTGTCGCCAAACAAGTTTACCTGTGAGTTTTATATGTTGTGGCGAAACCGTGGATGGTGACTGTAGCTTCAGGGAGCCCATGTAGCTTCCAGCAGGAAGACGCACCGGCTCACACTACCCATTTAGTCCAAAACCGACTCTCCGATAACTTGGACATGTTTTGGTCTGAGAAGTTCTGCCACCCGGAAAGCCCGGATTCGAATCTCCTGGACTATTGTTTAGAGCGTGGTCGAAAAGGTTGTTAAGAAGACGAAGCGTCCAAAAACTACTTGTTTTAAATGTCCTTTTCTTCTCATTCTTTCTGCTGTTACATTTTTGCATTTTGGACTTTTCGTATTCCTGCTATGTTGTGCTTTTTTTTTGCAACACACCGTGCCATGTAATAAAATTAAATTTGGATTCAATACCACATCTCTTCGCAACTTTATTGAAGCAGCAGTCACAGATAGAGGCGACGTTCTTTTAAAGGGAGTGTGCGAGCGCCTCAGGCCAAGGATGGAGGCGGCCATTGCCGCTCACTGAGGATATATTGAGTAACTTTATTCTTGAGATATCCGTCTATCTATGTGTAAAAGAATTTTTTCTTTCAATTGTAATTTGTGTTAATAAATTTGTTTGAAAAGAGAAAGTTTAGTTTATCTGGAATTATACCATTTTCAGGTCGAATTGGACACTTTTCAAATCAAATTGGACATTTTTCAAACCAAATTGGACACTTTTCAAATCAAATTGGACATCTTTCAAATCAAATTGGACACTTCTAAGCTCGCCTAAGACTTTTTAAATCAAAGAGAACTTTTCCGAATGGCAACAATCTTTATGCAGGTCTACAGGCTCAATGAAATGGTTAGAAAAAATTTTGTTCAAGGAAAATTTAGAATAACTTTTTTTGATTTTTCTAACCTTAGCTGCCCGAATGAGTGTAATAATTTTATAAAATTTTTACTTTTAGAGAAAATAACAATTTGTATTTTGTTTTATAGCGCAGCAAAGCAGCAACCATAAAGTGCACTAAAAGACCGGATTGCGCCATGCGATCGAAAAGCTCGTCGCTATTTTTATTTGACTGATAGTGTAAATGCTGCTTACATGGAATTACAAGGTAGCGCGTTCTTCACAATTGTAATTGTTGCATTGTCTACAGGTATGCATAAATCAAAGTATAAGCATAATCAACATATACATAATATTAGGTTGGCAGCTAATTTCGTGGACTCTCAAGCGCCTTCAACAAAAGTGTTCATAAACAAATAACAAATAACAGTTTTCAACCAAAGCAAGATCTGTTGGAACGCGGGACTGCTTCCCATTTATCAGCTACCTGGCTAATCCCACAGCTTTAGAATTCCTGTGCTTTTGAAGCCAAGAATCCCAGGAGGTGCATTTTGACATGGTCCACATTAATAAATCGTCCTCCAACCAAGAAGTGCTGCAGCGTGCTATAAAGGTGCCAGTCATTTGGCGCACAGCCTGTGCTGTAAGGTGGGTGAGTTAGACGCTCCCAGCTAAGGTCTTCGATTTTTTGAAACTCCCGATTCGTGACGTGTGATCTGGCGTTATCTTGCTGATAGATAATTCCGCTCCTGAAAATCTGTCTGAACCAATTCCGGCGGAGTTCAGCCTGCGCGCGGCCAGGTTGAGAAGAGTAGATTACAGCATCAATGCTGGAACCGTTCTTGACAAGCTTCCAGAAGTTAATACCTTCTTGACACCACCAAACGGAGGGAACGTAGCTAACCGGACGCCTCAAAAAATAGAAGACCTTGACTGGGAGCGTCAAACTCATCCACCTTACAGCCCAGACCTTGCGCCGAGTGACTACCACATTTTTAGTTCGGTGCAGTACTTCTTGGTTGGAAGACGATTTAATAATGTGGACCGGGTCAAAATGCACCTCCAAAGATTCTTGGCCTTGAAAGCACAATAATTCTATGGCCGTGGGATAGACCAGCTACCTGATATATAAGAAGCACTTCTGCGTTCCGAGGGATCTTATTTTGATTAAAGATTGTCATTAGTTATTTGTTAATAAATACTTTTGCTGAAGATTCTTGAGAGTCCACGAAATTAGTTGCCAACCTAATATAAATCTAGCAGTATTCTCCTTTTCCATTTCAACTAGACAAAAAAAAAAACAAAGTCTCAAAAGACAAAAAGAAGAATTCTGCTTGCGTAGATTTAATTATGTATATGCTGATTATATTTATAATTATAGATGATTTATACACACTTGGAAAAAATGCAAGAAGTACAATTGCTAGGAACACACATACCTCGTAGTTCCATGTAAACAGCATATACACTATCAATCAATTAAAAATCGCGACGACATTTTCGAGTGCATGATGCAATCCGTTCTTTTAGTGCACTTTATGTTTGCTGCTTCGCTGCGTTTTAAGACAAAATACAAATTGTTATTTTTTCTCCAAAAGTAAAAATTTTATAAAATTATTACACTTATTCGGGCAGCTAGAGTAAAGAAAAATCAAAAAAATGTTATTCTAAATTTTCCTAGAACAAAATTTTTTTCTAACCCGTCTGTAGTCCAACCTGTATAAAGGTTGTTGCAAATCGGAAGAGTTCTCTTTGATTTAAAGTCTTAGGCGAGCTTAGATGAGTGTCCAATCTGACGTGAAAAGTGTCCAATTTGATTTGAAAAGTGTCCAATTTAGTTTGAAAAGTGTCCAATTCGACCTGAAATTGGTATAAACGTCGCACCCTGTACACAATTACCTCTGTGAAAAGCAAGAGCCGATTTCAGTTTTTATGACTGCCTCTGGCGCAGCTTCGACTTGAATAGCTAAAATACAACTATGTTAAATGTGCTCAATACGAAGAACTGGAACCAGAGCAATAGAGTATACAACGAATGGAATGAGAAGAACATCTATCCCCTACCCCACCTAAACGGCCCCAATCATATACCAGCAGATGGTAGGTTTTCTTTGTCTCTTCATAGGAACAAGATCAATAATCAGATACGTCTTCAACAACGTCAGAAAAACAATGTTTATTCTACACGTTTCGATGCTATCAGATTGCGCATCTGTCCCAGCATCGCCACTTCTTTCTTCTTTCTCTCTTCCTGAGAGAAGCCCGACAGCAATCGCTTTTCTTCCGCTGTCAACACCTTAAGCCGGCAAAATGAGCTTCAGAACGCAAACGAATGAACGGTGATTTCTTACTTGATTTTCCTTGCGTAGCCGCGTCGCCTCCATCGCCTTGTGTCGCGTACCGCTCATGACGTATCCAACTTTTTCGAACTCGCTGATTTCAGCCGAAGAAAGTCCAATCTCACCTAAACGAAGAGGCGACTAAATAGAGAAAAAGGACAGCATTAATCAATTGCTTTGTGGGACGCGCCACGCACTCCACTCCTAGGGGAGTCGTAGAGGCAATTTGAATCCGTATTTGGCTTACTTATACAGTGATTTCCAATGGCCAGCTGATGGACAAGTCAAGGCTTTATCCTTCCCAGACAAGTCTGGCACCAAATCACTAGCCTGTGGGAATGGAACGCTAGGTTAGGATTGGCCTAGGCGGCAAATCCTAACTAAAACCCCGAATCGGGTACACACATAGGCGCCGACTCGTCTGACTGTGTTACCACGAACTTTTAAGGCGACTTATTAGCTACGTGTGACGCGCGCATTATCAGCCACCGATGGCTCATAATGTCCCTAGCGGTCCAATTTTTTTGTTTTGTGCACTTTTTTCTAATTCTCTGTACGACCTGTGCTTCTTTTAACGTTTTCCGCCCAGTAGCTGTAAATATGTCGAATAAATTCCCCATTCAGCTTGAATGCTGCTTCATCAGCCCACAGAATCCGTCTTACAAAATGGGGCTCCTGCGATTGTGCGATCAATAAACTTGCATGTCACGTGTTTTTCACGTGACTGTCAAGTATTAAACGTTAAAATAAGCACAGTACAGGTTAATCTGGCCTAGTAGTAAAAAGATTGTAACAAGCATTCAGCCCATGCACAATCAATCGAGCCTGAAATGCAAGGTTTCGGCGGAGCATGGCGCAATCTTGACTATACCCAAGCCGCAGAATTCTTGTTACCTTGTGCTTTCATAATAATCTCGAACATCTTCAAAGACTTCACTAGCAGCAATGTTAGAACCTTTCAAATAGTATCTGCATTTTTAAGGACCTTCCACATTCTGTGCAAGTCTTAGCGTATTTTTAAGTTGTAAACCCTAAAAGAAGCGCAAATCAATCGAAACAGCCCCTTGTGAAGAAATTATAATATGTATTCAGGCGAAACACGATCAATCGAGTGTAAAATTCAAACTTTCAGACGAGTGCATGGCGCATTCCATGCCGCTCATATGTCAGAAAATTTTTATTTCTTACGCTTTCATATGAGCCCTTGACTTCTTCAGTACTTTTACTGTGAGCAAAGTTATCACCCTTCAAACAGTGTATAGATTTTTTGGGACACCCTGTATAGGTTGATTGAAGGTTGCAAGTCCCTTCCACAGTCTATTGTCAAGTTCCGAACCCGGAAGTAAGGAAGCCCTCGCTGTTTAAACGCAGAAGAGCATCCAATTGAGTTTCTCATACAACCATCGCTTCATCCGTATTATAGCGCGTTTTCCCAGGCACTATAAAGGAAGCATCTGATCCACAAACCTCTTCGTGGAATGCGCTCTCCTCTAGCCGCGTACGCTGCCATAGCTGCTGCTTCTCCCTTGAGCATATCCTTGCCATAGCTAGAAAAGAACTCGTATGAAAACATGACTGCGACACGACTTACTACGTGTCTAAAACTCACTTCGCCTTAATATTCGACCCGATCTGACTTCGTGCTTGAAGATGTTCCGGTAGCGCAGGTCCCGGCATCTCCTGCTCCTCTCGCGCCTCCCTTTCCGCTTGCTCCACCCTCATGTCATGAGTCACTTCGACCCACTCGTCACTGCTTTCCTCGTCTCCATCTTTTGCCTTCTATAAATACGAACCTTGAGCATTTTTCCTTATCAGGGTAGAGCCTCAGGTGCATGTCCGACCGACGAAAACGGATACCACAACGAGAATCTTCACCCTTCACATAGTAGAGAAGTACGTTTCATTTGCAATGCCCTTGAACTTACCGAGTAAGGGACTCTGAAACTTCATTATGAAAGTGCACTGTTCCCACTGGGCAATACCTCCCAAATATCGAACATGCAGAAAAACGCAAAAATTCTGGAAGAGGTTGAAATCTCCGAGCCAATGAAGCAGTATTCTTCATTTTGTCTTCATACCAAATAAATGTTTAGAAGGTATCCTTCTGAAAGTGTGCGCTTCCATTTCTTAAGCTTGTGATGTTTTAGAATCCGTCCCTTTCCCTGGCTAAAACAGAGTTCTGGTTAGACTACCGATCTTCCGACTTTATGAAACCTTTTTTTTTTGGTACCTATCGGAATGCAAATTCTCGAAACATCAGCTTTTTAACCCATTGACGACCGCGCGGAAAATCGCGTGTCTGGCGCGTGAGACCGCGCGCCGGGACCGCACGGACGGTGGAATCTCGTGGAAACACTACTTACTACTTCACGATATTCCAAATGAAGCTTCTTCTCCAAGGGTTAGCCACATATTGGAGAAGGCCGGAGCAGGTTTGAAGCAAGACATGGAAGATGTATTCGCTGCTCTAAGAAGGTCTGCAAAGAAAAAGGGCTCACGTTTGCCAAGAATCGTGCAAATAAGGCAGATATATACATGATGTAGCAGATATTTGACATATTTAGTCAAGAAAAAAGATTTCAAAATTTTTACAAGAAATGTGGGTAGTTATGTTTCTGCATGACCATTTTTACAAGATGTGAGTAGCTGTTTGTGGATAGTGCCGATCTTTGTGCAGCTTGAATAGTGTGTAGTACTGATTATTTTTTTTTATCTGTGCTTAAAAGTAAATGACTGCCGGACCACAGGGCAGTAGTATTTCTAGGATCCAGCATATCTGATGATTACTCGCAAATTACACAAAAAGCGAGAAATGGGCCGTAGCGAACAGTTTTATAACCGCGGACCGAAATCGGCCCGCGCGGTCGTCAATGCGTTAATTTGAACATTTGAAAAATAATAAAGTTTAAGGTTTAAACAAGGTTGAAATTAGAAGTTGATTTAAAACATTAAAATTAAAAAGTGTTTACACTGGACAAAAAGAGAGTGTAAGATTATCGTCGCAGATAGATTGAGGGAATAAAAAAATCACATACAGATAAATTATGAATGCTAGCGGAACGCGCCGCGCATTCTACTTCTAAAGAATGAAGTCGAGGCAATTCTAGTGCGCTTTGGCCAATAACCTATACGACCGGTGGTGGCCACCCGAAGAACAAGTCAGTGTCAAATCCTTCCCAGAGAGGGTCGGTCTCAATTCACCTAGCCCACATGCATGGAAAGCCTCGTTGACCTGAGACATCGTTTCAGGAGCACGCGAGAGCCGACGCTTCCTTCAACTGCGCTCCAATGGCCATACCTTAAAACATGATAGAACAGTCGTAGGAGCTACCGGCTGTCACTTGCACCCGATTCAAGGTTCTTGGTACGAATGTTCCGTCCAGGCTAACCACGCCTTCTACCCTTCCCGAGTAGGAGAATTGGTACCAGACATGCCTGGGAGGAATAAAACACTGATTTACCCATTGACTGGCATCGCCAATCACTGTATAGGTCAAATATGCATTTCAACTGCTTCTATGACATTTCGCAGAAGTTAAATGCGTGTCGTATTCCAAAAAGCAACTTGGAAATAATGGATCTTATTGCTAGGACTTCTTAGTGACAGCAAAAGCCGTACATTTCAAAGTTGGTTAAGGCCTAAGTTATGGCAGCACAGTGAAATATCCTTAACTGCACGTTCCCGATGTACACTATTAACGATATAGACAGAACCCGAAACAGTAAAGCAAAATTCTCACCTTCTTCTTCGACTTCTTTTTCTTGTCTTTTTTAGCTTTCTTTTCCTTCTTCGCCTTCTTCTCTTTCTTCTTCTTCTTCTTGTCCTTCGCAGGAGCCTCCTCTTCGGCGTCAGAGATCGCCAAGTTTGACACTTCTGAAAAAGTAGGCTTTGGACGATCTGAAGAAGGGAGTTGACGGTGGTAAAAAACGCTACCTTTCATGACGTCTGCTCGGCGTTTCTTCTCTTCCACTTTCTTCTCCTGATTACGCTCTTCCTTAAGCTTTTCGGCCTTCTCGTCCTCCGTTCGCTTTGCTTCCTCACATTGAAGATATCTGGGAACAGGTCACCATAGTTATCTTGTAATATTGTATGAGAAAGGATGCTTTCAGTGCAACTCTCCCATTCGCGCTGAAGTTGTCCTACTTAGGGACTTCTGAGACGAAGTGTGTGCCCAAATATGTAGCGACCACGAGGTCTCACCGTCAAAAACGGGTGAGGAGGTGACGAGGAAAAACACCCCTCCCGAACAGAACTGACGCCACTTGGACGAGCTATACGGAGACAGAAGGGATGGGGCAATGCATTATAAAGAGCTCGGCTTTGGATAAAAAATGTACGAGACGATACTCTAACATTCAACGGAGGCCCAGACAAGGGATAACGAGTAATTTGAATAGAAAAAGGCAATGCATAATGAACGGTTGGTTATTTGGTAGAAAGGCTTGGAATAAGCAACGAAGCGAATACACCATAACATGCTGAAAACTGAGCAACGGCAAAAGGTTAGCCAACAAATCTTCTATGTGCACATACCGCTACGAAATGACTATGGCAGAAGTGTCATTATCAGATCAAAACAGCGAATCAACTTGAACCCACAGACAGAAGAACACTCAAGACACTCACGATGCATAGACCTGCTCGATTTCTCTTTGATTGGGTGATCGTCCCCAGAGATCCATGGCGCCCTGCTCGAGGAGGTGCAAACGACGCTCACGTCGCCTAGAGGGGAATACATGACAATAACAATCTCCCAATGCAACAAAACAAAAGATAAAGCACAAAGGATAAAGTTCGACAGGAACTAGTCCACTATACAAAAGCGCTCTATATCCCACTTAAAGGTGTTATCGTGAAGACAATACTAATGCGTATTTGACCTGTAGCCAAATACGCATTCAATTCGCCTCCACGACAACCCGTAGAATTAGAATGCGTGGCGCATCCCAAAGGGGATTGAATAACGCCGTCCTTTCTCCATTGTATTTGACCTGTGTCTGCATTGATCAGCTCCAGATAGGTCAGCTTTATTCTGACGAAACAAGTTCGGAACCAATACCGGGTGTATAAAACGCTTGGAGAATCAAATGAGCAAACGATTCGATGCACGGATGTAAATCCTCCCAAAAGGAAGCTTAAAACCGACAACGTCAACGAACCTGCTCATATACGTATCACGTGGATTCGGTGGAGGAGTTCGAGATCTAGATCGTGACTTAGACTTTGACATCGATCTCTGCCTTGTATTGCGTCTCTTTGGAGAGCCGGAGCGAGACCGACTTCTGAAACTACATGATCTAGTTGTATCGCCTGAAACCACGACTCCATTACAAATAAGTTCTTTTAATCTCAGATGTATTCTCAAGTGACTACGGTGAGAAAATATTTTTGCTTCTCGTAGCATCGTTCATCGCCAGGGTAGCACCACAACACCGCATGCAACCATCTGAATCCAGAAATTCTGAAGACCAAAAGCCGAAATTCTAAGTCATCCACTGGAACTCTGGTTGGTACCGAACAACAAGCACAGTTAAAAGACTAAGTCCGATCATTTCCGCTGCTGTTTGCCCTACTTCGTAGCGGGGTCCGTTTTTCAAGTATGATGTCACTGAACGGGTCATATTTAACTCCTTCGCGACAATCCTCTTTTTACCAGCCTGTCGGATCCCGTGTTGTTACTGGTAAAAATCTTTTTTGAACAATGCTGGACCAAGACACTGAATTACCGTTAGTTGGCCAAAGTATAATCGAAAATCAGTGGCTTGTAATGGGAAAACTGTTAAATTTTAGTCTAACATCGCCATGATTACAAAATTAGGCCTTGGAGGCCCTGAAAAGACGATTTTATAGAAATGTCGGCCTTAACAAATATTCTTATAACACATGAGGTAAGAACAGAAGAATAAGGAAGTGATTAGAAGGCCTAGGCTTCAAGAAAGTCGACTTGGAAGCTAATTACGGACGGCGTCGCCAACAGCGCGAAGGATTTTCTCCTATCATCGCAGACAAGCTTCTTGGAAACTGAAGCGTATCGGGCGACACCGAACCCCTACGATGAAATGCCGGGAACTCCGCCAGTTTATCATAGAGTTTCGACCTCAATTACACTCACACAACTTTCAATTCCTTTTTTTCACGGGCTTGTACTCAGCACAATACGTCTCTAATGAACCGGACCACCATTTTAACCAGGCTACATTCATGCGCATCTACATCAAGTTCAAACTGACATCAGACGAAAATATTGATGAAAGATATATCGACTAAGCCTACTATTAAGACATCAGAAAGCCCACGCCAATCACACTTACCTTCCATTGCGCACATCCCGGCGAGGACTCACTGAGCGCCGCTCACGTTTGTGTGCAGGTGACCGACTGCTTCTACAACATGCACTTTGACTATACAATGTTCCTGTCATGGAACTACACACGCTAACTATAAGCGCAACCACATTCTGAAGATATTTCAACAACTGGCGATTTGTCTCACCTCGAAGGCGATCTTCGTCTTCGTGGTGGAGAACGGGAATGTCGCGGAGGTGATCGCTCACGCCGAGGAGATCGCAAACGCCGAGGAGGAGAACGTGATCGTTCACGAACTGGAGAACGGAAATGCTTGGGAGGTGATCGAGATCGCTGTCGAGGCGGTGGGGAACGAAAACGCCTTGGAGGAGATCGTTCACGCCTTCTTGGAGGTGACCGGCTGCGTCGCCGAGGTGACGGAGATTTTGAAGGGCTAAAATAAGCCGTTTGGACGTGTTCACTTTTGGCGGTAGAAAAACGATTCAACAGAACATAGCAAAAAATCATCAGCACATAACACTGTAAGAAGCAAAACTTCATCAATCACCTCCCTCGTCTGCGATTCTCTCGTTTTCGTGGTGAACGCGATAACGACCTATCTGATGAGCCTCGAGACCCTGACCTGGAAGTAGAACCTAGGTCTACAATTGGAGGAATATGTAGTACAAATTGGGAACGAAGTTCAGCAATTCGTAGTAAAGGAAGTCATAAATATATGGATACAGTCGTTTAAAACGTTGACGACCACGCGATTTTGCGTGTCTGGCGCGTGGGAAACCGATTGAACCGATTTTTTGCAACAACGAGAGTCACCACCTGTCGAGAATATCAACAAGTCAGCAACCGGAAAACAGTTTTCCCTTTTTAGAACAGCCTAAAGATAAGGTACACATAAAAAAAGTTTATGAGTTTTTAATGGCCGAACATCGTGTCACAAGGTCATCAACATGAAGACTCCGGCAAGCATAAACCTGTAGAGCCTTTGAACCCTCATCATTTTTTTTAGAAAAGTCCCCTTGAAACAACGCATAAAAATGGTGAAGGTCGGCACCACTCAATCGTTCAAGGAACGCGTCACGTATCCTACCCCGCGGACTATCGCATAGAACTTGAATAGCGGAAGGCTTCGATGAACTGGGTTGGATTCAAACTAAAAGCACCAATTCAGGAGCACGAGACAGCCGACTCCGAGTGCACTATAAAGCACCCAATGGAAATACAAGCCCATCCGTTACAAACGTTCTCCTTCCATGTTCTTGGAGAATTCCCTCGATGTTACGAAGGAAATGAACGTGGGCTCTCTAGGCTCGCTTTAGAGACCGTCCAGATAAGAAGGCGGAGGTCTAATGCATTACATTAAGCGATGCTAGAATTTCCTAATGAATAGCGGCAGAAGATATGGCAGAGTTCGTAGCAGCTAAATGCAAAACTGTACACTCCTTTACTCCTATCACATCGCAGAAACAAAACGATGAACTTAGGAAATCTTGGTTTTCGATGCAGTTCTAATCTGCCTGAAATCAGGAATCTGCTTTTCAAGTAGTACGAAAGACGCCGCACCTCCTCCGTCGCCGATTTTCTTGACGCCTTCTGGGTGAACTAGACGACGAGCTTCCGGATCTGTTGCGCGCTCTAGACCTAAAATGTCTCGAAATTCTCCCTGCTGAAAAGAATAACCTGTATCGAAACCGAAAATCGACGGTAAGGTGTGGTAGAGCTAACGCAATTAATGTTGAATATCCTTCAATTAGAAACTCCAACAGCGACAAACCAGAAGCCCAGATGTTAAGCATTTAAATAGTATTGTTCTCATGAGCACTAGTGTAGATACAGCGCAGCTGCAGCTCCGATCTTTTGCGTACTATCAGTCGAGTTCAGGCTCTATTTGTGTACCACACAGTCAAGATTAGAATCGAGGAAATACGAAATAGGTGAAGCACTCGCAAAGCACTTGACGTTTGCCCCATTCACAAGCTTACTCATTCCAACCCTTGATTCCGGCCTTTAAAAATTCATTAAGAAGAAAACTTCCCGTAGAAGTTCCGTCCTAAAACTAGGTGTGGAAGCAATTTCGCATAAATATTAATTTTGCCAGAGCATGTTAATGGCTTTGCGACCAGCAGACTTCGTTTTCATGGCTGGTTGCGTATCCCGATGGTTTTGTGTTGTATTCTTGGTGCAAATGCTGTGGTCCCGCTCTCTCATGCGTTAGTCCGATGCATCTGCAGTAAACATGAATATAATCTACAAACACAAGTTGTCCATTCTAGTCTCACGGTGAAAGCGGTAAAGCACGGCTTTCTCTACATCCTTGGAATAAGCCTATTAAGAGTCTAGCAACTCTGACGGTTCTAGACTTTAATAGGCTTATTTCAAGGACTTCAGGGCTCGCGAATGCACTGAACGAACGATATGACGCTGTCCCTCGAGCGAAGATGATCCATTGAAGCACTCTAGCAAGCGACAGGGACGAATGGAGACACTCCTGGCGCCCACTCGAGCAAATAGATCGCAATCGAAAACGACGACGGCTGATACATGAACTCTGGCGTTGAGGATTCGTTCATAGTCCGTGACGACATCGCTCTTTGTTCGTCGATTTGCATACTTTACCATAGCGTACAGCCGCAGATTAGGCACAGACCTTTAATTGTACATCTTTTCTACCCGTAAGCACCGTGACCGTTCATGTCCTGGAGGTTGCACACTGACTTGCTCACTTTAACATTTAGGCCCAATCCCAACATATGAAAGGGTAAAGGGTAAAGCCAGGCTGTGCTTCCCTTGGTTGAAGCGCCACGCATTCTACTTCCTCTAAAGGAATACACTACAGTTCTCAGCCGATAGAGAAATCGCTGTCATCCATACCAGATAAAACTAGGATGGCATCATTTCCCCGCATGGAGGGCTTGGTTCGCCTGCGCAGAAATAGAAACTAAAATTGAAATCCGAGAGAACAAGGGGTCCCGCTGCTTGCTCTACATTCGCCAAGGGAAGCTTTAGGCCTATGGTATACTCCCGTCCGCTGCTGCGACGCGGGAGTGCACAGCGACGCGCGATGCGCGTCGCGAGCCGTCGCCATCGCTGAGGCTGACATAGTTCACGCAGTTCTGCAGACGGAGACTTTCGCAGAATTTTAGCGAATCAGCTGATTCAGTGCATCTTTTTCTTGCATTTTTTGTTTTGACGATCATTACGTTCGTGATTTCGCGTTTTTCCTGCTTTATCGCCATCTGATCCGTAAACCCTTGTAGGATTGTGGTTTTCAACGGCATTTCGTCGATGTCATGTTTAGCTAGGGGAGGGGGGGGGGGGTTCGCCATGCCTATGTCGAGTCACGCATTTCTTTCGTTCAGAAGCGAAACAAATGCGAGTATCGGCACAAAACTGAGAAAAATCGGCCTCGAAAATCACCTCCTCAAAAAACTAGTCGTTCAATTGGCACATTTCTGTGCCGGACAAGTCGCATGGAGGCTCTGATGACGTGTCCGGCACAGAAATGTAGATTTCAGTGAGGGCGAGGAAATTCAGAGGCGAAACAAATGCGAGTATCGGCACAAAAAGAGAAAAATCGGCCTCGAAAAACACCTCCTCAAAAAACTAGTCGTTCAAGCCGTCGAGAGAACCCAAAATGAGTCATGAGTCATGGTGAGTCATGGTCACGAACCAAGGAAGTGTCGAAATAAGTGAGCTGAAGTGCATAGAATAGGGCACGACAGCGCTCCCACCTCGGCGACCATCGCTGCCCGTCGCACGGAAGTATGTTTCACTCCCGCGACGCGGAGGTATACCACCCCTCTGCGACGCATCGCTGGAGCGATGGCGCGTCAACTGACAACCGCGCCCCACTGCGCCGTCCGCCACTGCGGCGAAGGCGCACCGTTGACAGTTTTCCCGCGCCCGTCGCTGGAGCGACGCGGGAGTATACCATAGGCCTTACAGACAACAGCAAAAAAACTTCGTCAAATTTTCAAAATAGAACAATTTTGGAAAACGTAGTCAAAGGAAAAAACTGAAATTCTTACAAAACATTACCTTTTTTTTGCCTTCACCTCTCTTCTCGGTGATCGCGAATCTGAACGAACTGGTCTAACTGGAGATCGTGATCTAGAACAGAGCGGAATGAAGTGTGTAGCTTAAGTTGAAATTTAGACGCGATCGCGCTGCGCGTTAGGCCGGGGTCAATAGAAAACATAATGAAAGTAGGACATTTTCTTCAACACTACAACATTTATCTTCACGAGGCCAGCACATTAGTTGGTCGTATCCAAAGGCCCCAAAAACCGGTAATAATGCCGTGTATGACCAAATATTAGGGCGTGTGTAGCGTCGACGAAGGTGTCGGTTGTCGCGTGCAACCAATACCAAGTCCGCATTCGGATATCCCATCCCCGGCCAACCAAGCTTTCCCTCCAAGGTCGGGAAATTGGTCCAAGACTTGTCTGGGAAGGATAATGCGCTGACGTGTCCATCGATCGACCACAGCAAGTCACTGTATGGCCGAATACGTATTCAAATCGCCTCCACGTTACCCCGTAGAAGTAAAAGGCGTGGCGCATACCACAAGGGTTTATTAACGCCGTCCTTTATCTTTCTTTTTATCCTTTATGACTAAATATTGTTCCCGTAAGAGGCACAGTTTCCGCATTACTCTATAGTGCTGACTTGAAGCCAGAACAACTGCACTAGCGTCGTGATGCAGATACACCACGACGGCAGTGCACCACCACGAATATGCATACTGTAATCATGCGAACATATGCTACACAATTTATAATGGTGTGCTGGGAGGTTTGGGTGCCCTACGTTAAGGATCTCCTACTGCGGTAGAAGGCCCCACTACTCGAACGGTTTGGTGGCTTGCATGAAAGCTAATAGTATAATTGAGGCGCGGAAAGAACATATCTCCTGTCGAGTGTTTCGTTTTCGTTAAGGGCAAACATGAAATTAAGAACAATCCTCGTCGAATTCTCAAATTAGAACTTGCTTGCGAAGATCTATAGACATATTGAAGGTAAAAAACCAGTAAGTTTTACCTTCTTCGAACCTTTTCCTCCCTTATCGGTGATCGTGAAGCTGAACGAGCAGGCCGAACTGGAGATCGTGATCTATAAAAGATAAAAATTAAGTCTGTAGTAGAAGGGAACTCTCGTCAACAAACGAGGGCCGTAATGATTGCCCTACCGACGGCGATATCGAAGCGGCGGACTGGGACTGCGGCTTTTGGAACGCTTCTCGCTTTCGTCTGATGATGAAGTCGACTCTGCAACACTCGATGGCATCTGAAAGTATGTTGCGAACCAGTAGATAGGATCCAATTTAACCACGAAAGCCTGCATAGGTACAATAACAGCCGCGCGGTACTAGTTGGAGGGATTTCCGGCAAATCGATCACGCTCTCGTTGGCATTCAAGCAGTTGACAGCTGCAAAACGTCATCCTCTTATGGACTACGTTCTCGTTGTACTTGTTTTGTACAAGAGCAAGTGCCTGTTTCGATTTTTACTTGGTTATAGACACCGATTCCCCTCCGACTAAGACTACGGCCAGTAACAAGCAAAGTACAGGTGGAAGACCAGCCTATATAAATAATCGCACATAAAAGAGCTTTATAAACCACGACCAGAAGCGGACAAAAAGAGGAACCTAATTTGATTTCGTTTCGAAGTTTTAAAGAAACGGTTGAAGGGAGCGCAAAATTATCACTGTAGCGCGTTATTTACCGCGGCTGGGTAGACGAAGGCAGAACAGCTACACCAACGCACTGAATCACTAAAGCTCTCGTTATGTATACGAGTATTCGGCTGGCAGCATTTTCACATGTTGTTCCTACGTCAGACAACCCAACTTATTTTAAGCCCCACTGAGCAATTTCACATTTGGGACGAAAACTGAGCTCGCGGTATATTACTCCTAGTGTTCATCGGACTCATCCAGAAACACTGCAGTAGATTAAGGGGGTACGGAACGAGGACGGCATCAGTCATTCTTTTTTGGAATGCGCCACGCATTCGATGTGTATTTGGTCAGCACGACGACTTGCGGTGGCCAGCCGATGAAGAAGGCAGTGCTTCACTCTTCCAAACAAGTATGGCACCAATTCACCAACCCAGAGGGAGGAGAGCTTGATTACCCTAAGAGCGAAATTCGAGCCAAAAACCCGGAGTTGGATGCGAACTATAGCCGCCGCCTCATTCTCCTGCGCTACCGCCCCCCCCCCCCATTTTTTGCGTATTATTCATTTGATTTTCATATTGTTGCATATCATTTTGAAGCGTATTTAGTGGTCGCTTGTTGCATAACTATCGCTCCAAATATGATTCTTCGAAATTTTCAGGGCGAATGTTCAGTATGACCTCTAAAGAGTAAACTCGCATCATTTTGCTGCATAAGTTGGAAAATGGATGACGCGCAGTGGAAGCTAATGAAAATATTCTGATCGCGTGAGGACCAGTTGTCTTCTGAATCTGTAGTACTGAGCTTTGGTTCCGAAAATCCCGATCTAGAGACACAAGTGATTAAGATGATCAGGTCGAGGAAGGATACTCGAGCTTGATGACGACTACCTGAAGTCACTGGGGGTGGAATCTACGGAAAGCTGTTCGCGAGTTAAAAGAAGGTCTTCAGGCGCCACTTTCGGTAGTCGCCAAACATTTGAAAAAGCCTGGAACGGTGTAAAAGATGGATCAGTGGATAATTGAACGCCCAACAAATGTCCGAGTGCGGACTATCGACGCTGCTCTTGCTCAACAAGAACGAACAATCCCTCGATTGACTCGTGACCTGCAATAAGAAATGGATTTTGTCAAAATTGAGAGGCGTTCTGCGCAGTAGTCGAGCAACGACAAACTCCCGAAAAAAATTTCCGAAGCAAATTTTGCTTGAAGAGAAGATCACGGTTCAGAGGATTCAGAACAGTTACACTGGTAAAATTCTACTTCGATCATGAACTTTACTGTACTCTACGGTGCCACGTGGGAACATTAGGAACAGATATTTCAATCTGCACACGTTGGCATCCCGTAGGAAGCTTGGAGATGTCTGTGCTGTCTTCAAAATGCTGTCAGGAACGTCGATGCTTCTCAACTTTACTCTATCCTACCTTCTAGAACTGGAGGTGGCTCGGAGAAGATTTCCTTTCGACGCCTTAGAACTACACAAAGTTTGAGGGTTTTACTTGCAGAGTATTATTGTCTTTAAAAGACAATTTTTGTGTTGTTGAGCAGGTTTCCGGCTCTTTCGAACGTGTGGCTGAAAAGAATTTGCTTCTCTTTTAAAATTTTGAGAACCATGTTGTCTTTCTTAGTGCCGTAGTTTTTGCTTTTCTAACGTGCGTCTTATACCACGCCATTCACCTGTATCACCTGTCGTCCCGTTGATCATCGACTTGCTCGAGCGGGCGCCAGCAGCGTCTCCATTCGTCCCTGTCGCGTGCCAGAGTGGTCCAATGGATCCTCCTCGCTCGAGGGACACGAAGAGCGTCATATCGGTCGTTCAGGGCTTTCACGAAGAAGTCCGACCAACGCGTTGGTGGGCGTCCCGGTGTTCTCTTGACATCCCGCGGAATCCAGTCGGTAACGGCTCTCGTCCAGCGGGTGTCTGCGAAGCGCATTACGTGGCCGGCCCACCTAATTTTCGACAACTTGGCCCACGCGACAGCGTCTCTGATCTTCGAACGTCGGCGAAGCTCGGAACTCCGGAGGCCTTCTCTCACTTGCGTGAGTCGTGTCACTCCGAGCATCGTCCTGTCGATTCCACGCTGCGCGACGCTGATCGCGTGTTCATCCTGCTTTCGCATAGCCCAGGTCTCTGAGGCGTATGTTAGGGCAGGAAGAACGGTAGAGTCGAATAGGTGGGCACGGAGTCGGACGTTCTTCGTCTTCTTCGCGACTTCTTCGACGCTCTTAAAAGCTCCCCAAGCCGCTCGTTTCCTCCTGCTCAGCTCCGGCGCTAGGTCGCTGGTCATATTGACTTCGCGACCCAGATACACGTAGCATTCGGAGATGTTCGTTCCGTTCAGCTAGAATGGGGCATCAGAAACCCATCCGTTCTTCATGAACATCGTCTTCGTAAGATTCAGCTGCAGTCCAACGCTTCCACATACACGATCGAAGTCGGCCAGCATTCGCTCCGCCTGACTGATGCTCGGTGTTATGAGCACGATGTCGTCAGCGAAGCGAAGATGGTGCAGTTGCCGGCCGTCGACCTTCACTCCCATGTCATCCCATTCTAGTTCGCGCATGACGTTTTCGAGGGTGGCGCTGAAGAGCTTCGGGGATATGGTATCCCCTTGTCGAACCCCTCTCTTCACGTCAATGACGACGACGTCGATGTAGAATGGTGAGATCTTGGTCGTGAATCCACTGTACAGCTCTCGAAGGACTCTGATGTACTGAGTAGGAACGCCCTGGGTGAGCAGGGCTTCCATGACCGCTTCAGTCTCGACGGAGTCGAATGCCTTCTTCAAGTCGATGAAAGTAAGGCACAGCGGCAGCTTGTACTCTAGCGACACTTCGATGAGCTTCGTAATGGTGTGTATGTGGTCGATCGTGCTGAATCCTCTCCGAAATCCTGCTTGTTCGCATGGCTGTCCTTCGTCCAGCGTTCTACTAATCCTATTCAGGATGACTCGAGTGAACAGCATGTAGACTACGGACAACAGGGCGATAGTTGCCAATGTCGTGCACGTCTCCCTTCTTGTACAGCAAGACGGTCTTGCTGGTCTTCCACTGAGATGGAACCTTGCATTCGGACAGGTAGCGTGTGAAGAGCCGCGCCAAGGTGTTGATGAGCGCTGGCGGGAGGTTCTTCAGGTGTTCAGCTCTGATCCTGTCAGGACCGGGTGCTGTACGTTTCTTCACCGACGAGATGGCGTGACGGATCTCGGAAGGGAGAACAGAGGGGATGACGTATCCATCCTGCGGAAGATGGCGTAGGGGCAGGTGGACGTGGCTATCGAAGAGATCGGAGTAGAAGTCGTGGATGACTTTCTCCATGGTCCTTCTGGAAGAGGTGACGGTTCCGTCAGGACGTCGGAGAGCGGTCATCTTCGTCTTGAAGTTGGCGAAGTTCCGGCGGGCATTGCGGATGCTCAGCCCTGCCTCTGCTGCTTCAGCCAACACTTCTGCCCTTCTCTCCTTCAGATCTTCCTTTATCGCCGCTCTGTATAGCTTTGCAAGCTCGGACGTCAGTTGATAGTTGCCTGACGCTCGTGCTGCTCCACGCTGGCGTATCAGCTCGAGAGTTTCCGGAGACAGGCGTCTCTTGGTGGTCTTCAAGCTCTCGCCTCCCTTAGCACTATCGTGGAGATGGTGCACGAAGCGATCGTATTCCTCGTCGACGTTGTCCATGACGGCATCTTCCCAAAGGCCGACAAGAGAGGTGTAGAGATCCCAGTTGATGGTCGTTCTGGGACTCCTCTTCTTGAACTTCGCGGCCTTCTCTCCTTGACGCGATAAGCGGAACCTCGCGCGAAGGAGGCGGTGGTCCGATCCCGTGTAGAACTTGGGGACAACGGAGACATCGGTCAGGCAATACTTGCGATTGAAGATGATGTGGTCGATCTCGTTGTGGAACTGGCCACCGGGATTCCCAGGTCCATCGTAGGGAGGGAGGCTTCTGGAACTGCGAGTTTCCATGGATGGTCTTGGTCGACATGATAAACTCAGACAGCCTTTCACCTTGCTCGTTCCACTCCAAACCGTGGGTTCCGATGTGAAGTTCTTCCGGCGACCTTCGTGGCCCGATCTTGGCGTTGAAGTCGCCGACGATCACCTTGTAGAAGGTGTGATCTTCCTTATAGAACTTCTCCAGCTCCACGTAGAAGGCCTCGACGTCTTCGTCGTCGTAGTCGGATGTTGGGGCATACGCGACGAACACAGGCAAGGCTGGCACGGAGCCACATCGCTTCAGTCGCAGACGTCCGATTCGGCTTGTCAGAGACTCGTACGAATCGATGTTCATGGCCAAGTGCGTGTTGACGAGGACACCAACGCCGCCTACTCCCCTGCTGTCGCACGTTCCGAGGAACAGTTCTTCTCCGGAGTCGTAGGCGGCGTGTAGGGGGTGGTGTCTTCTCGTCTCGGTCAGTCCGATGACGTCGTACTTGATCTTCCTGGCTTGCATCATCAGGTCCTCGACGGATGCTTCCGACGCAAGCGTGCGGGCGTTGTAAGTACAGATCGTCATCCTAGTCCTTCTCAGTTTGCGCAGCCTGGTTAGGCCCTGAGATTTTAGCAGCCTCTCCGTACTCGTCCTTCCCATCGCTGCAGAAATGGGGGCTCTTTCGGGGTCAGGGGAATGAGGCCCTTTAGTGCTGCTGTGTTTGACTGGAATACAACACGGGTAGCTAGTCAGGCTCTGTCGTGCGGGCGAAGAACTCCGGGCAGCCAGCCACACTGCCCGAAGGGACGGGGCGAGACTTAAGGCGGCCTCGAATCGCCTTACATGTACTCCCAGTCTACCGAGTGCAAGCTTTTGGCCGAGCCGACACAGTTACAATCCGCACAGTCACGGACACATCCACGCACACTGTGCACGAACATGCCGCTCCCACGCACAAGGAACGCATCGACCCGACACAGCAGGAGCAAGGAGTCCATCCCCTGCATCCCACCTGCGTCTCTGAGCAGTACACGGTCGCATTTGGTTCGCGTTTAATTCCCCTATCCACCACCCGGGGACGCGCCACGTGGCCCTGCGACAAGCGGCCCGAGATCCCTCTTAACAAGAGAGCCCGAAGGCTCTCTATCGAGGGAGATCCGTGGACCACGCCATTAATTATTATTATTATTACAGTTATTATTATTATTTATTATTACGGTCACTGCTTGTGGAATTCTGCTGGAGTTGTATACCAGAGTTCATGAAACCGAGTGAATCCATCCACGCGGCTACTTACTGCTGTCAAATCAAAAACATGCATCAGAATCTGGTGCATGCACACCCAGCAATGGTGAGCAGAAGAGGTTCGATCCTTCTTCACGATAGCGCCAGGCTTCGTGTCTCACGGAAAACGCTCCAGAAATTGAACGGTCTTTGTTATGGAGCACTGCCTCATCCAGCCTACTCGTCAGACCATATCTCCAGCGGAATACCCTATTTTCCGGCATCTCGACAATTTCTTCAAGGGCAGGATATTCAGGAATCAGACCGATGAGGAAACTGCCTTCAACGACTTGATTACTTATATAGATCCACAAGTGTTTATAATCCCGTAGAACGTTCGCAGAGATATGTATAATAGGTTCTGACGGTGTTTATTTTGGCTAACAAAGTTACATTTGGGTTGAGTTATGAACGTCTGAATTTGCGCGTAAATAAACTCGAGTTATTTGTATACAACCAAGGAAATCCTGAGTAAACGCTCAGCACTGAACTACGATGGTTTGAGAATTCAGCGCAGAAAATGTCCCTAGTCGAATGCCTTGGAATGCGACCTTCACATCGAATGATATTGATTGTCGATCAATGATATCCGACTGGTCGACTCGAGGCTGAGGGATATGGTCCCCATCTCCCAGGTGCAGTGGGGCTTCATGCCTGAGAGGTCCACCACAGACGCCATCTTCATCGCTCGCCAGGTGATGGAAAAGCATCGGGAGAAACGAAAGCCCTGCTACCTGGCATTCCTAGACCTGGAGAAGGCCTACGACAGGCTAGCTCGGGCCGTAATCTGGACTGCCCTTCGAGGGAGGGGTGTCCCGGAACGTCTGATCAGGGTCATAAGGGACATGTACGAGGGCTCGAAAGCGGCGATACGAACTCCACACGGGGTGACAAGGAAAGTGGACATCACAGTGGTGGTACACCAAGGGTCAGCTCTGAGTCCGTTCTTCTTCCTGCTGACGCTTGACTCTATAGTGAACACCTTGCGGAACACCCTCTCAGGACGATCCTCTACGCGGACGACATCGTCCTAGTAGCCGACAACCAGGAGGAGCTGGAGGAGAACGTGCAGCTGCGGCAGAGAGCCCTCGAAGACAACGGCCTACAGGTGAACGTGAAGAAGACGAAGTTCGTCACTCTGAGCAGTGCGCTGGATCGATCCTAGACTGCCACGGGGAAGCGATCGAGAAGGTGGAAGAATTCCGCTACCTCGGCTGTGACTTATCCGAGGAAGTGTGGACTAGGCCATCATGGGACGGATAAACAGCCTGGCTTAAATAGATGGAGTCCACAGGGATCCTCTGCGACCGTAGATGCTCCAGGACGCTCAAAGTCAAGCTCTGTAGAACAGTAGTGAGGCCTGCCCTCCTCTACGGCAGTGAGTGCTGGGCCCTGGGTAAGGCCCCGTTTATACTTCGACGGCGAATGACGCGACGCCATGTTTTGTGGCCGCATTGATTGAGCGACGCGATCGATCAATTTGGCCACTATATATGGCATCGCGTCGGGCGGCGATGGAAGTATAAACGGGCTTTAAGGCGCAGGAGCGGCCACTGCACGCTGCGGATGCTGAGGCAGGCACGTGGATGGATCCGTCGGGACAGGGTGCGAAACGAGGATGTCAGGGCTGTGATGAAGACAGCCCCGACCCAGCTGAAGATGAGGGAGCAGCGCCTGTTACGGACACCTCAGAAGACCAGAGAATTACCCCATAAGGTTGGCCCTAGATTTCGAGGCACCTGGAAAGCGTCAGAGAGGAGCCCCAAGGAAAAGGTGGAAGGACGTCATCAAGAGAGATCTCGCCAAAGTCGGCGCCACGGCAGATGACGCCCTTGATAGAATGAGGTGGCGACAGATCACAAGAACAGCGGACCCTGCGACTCCGCGGGACTAAACGCTCAGGAGAAGAAGAAGAATATATCCGATTGCTATGAACTCCATAGGTCATTATATTTGCATCACCCTGTGGAAATCAATAATATCAATTTGCTCACTGATTCTGCTTGCACGTTGTGAAACCCATTTAAAGGACATTATTTTCACGCGGACGGACTGAGGGATAAGCAGACAGTGAGTTAAGCGATAGACTAGCTTTCGTGCCCCTTTCTGGCGAAAACAAACCCTAATACATTGGACAGAGTTATGTGTGCAACAATACGAACAACAGCCACTTTTATTAGCCTCATCAGTATACTTGTCACGGAGTCCACGCCGGACGTCCACATGTAGGAAGTTCTTGATCTCCTGGTTTTTGGACGATGCTGCAGGTGAAGTGGCGCTTCTCCAAGCGCGCTGGAATTACTGTGATGAGCAGCTTGAATCTCTGTTACGGCAGTGATTGACAGAAATGAGCTCACCATGCCTTTGTAGGGCTCACGCCAAAACATCAGCCGTGCTGACCAGCCATGGGTCCGCTTTGCGAGCATTTCATGTAGGTCTATTTGCTCTCGAAAAAGTTTTTTCCTGATGGATAGCAGGAGGAACAGAGGCCATGCGGAACCGGAACCTTGCAAGGCCATGCGGAACCCGTGTCTGCTGCTCCTATACATACAGGGTGCACACTCCTTCAAGACACTGGTGTGCTCCTAGAAGAAGTTAAGTGTGAGGATGGGCACAGCTTTGACCAGAATCTGGATTCATCAACGATTAAACCCTCATGAGAGGTATAAGGGGTAAAGACACTCACGATGAAGCATTTATCTCAACCGTTACCTTATCTCTACCCGTTATATCCCGCATACCCGTGGGCTTAATTGTTGATGAATTCGGCTCTAGGGCATGAAAGAATTTCGAATGAACTGATTCATTACGTCTACTTTTAATCTTCTAACAGAGGACTACCTGTTCTTGGCGCAGTGAATGACGCAGGGTCAGCCCATGTTCTGAGGCGAAGTTCCTTCCGTTGAAACAGCATTCTGGAAAATTAGCATGACCTCAAAAGGGGGAAGAGAAGCAAAACGCTCACCGAATAGGGCAGAGTCGTAGGATAAGGTCTCAGTAGGATCGTCAGTTGTTTGACAGCATAAAACAACGTTTGAGAGTCAGAAGCTGTAAGGAGAGATGTACTGGACAACGCTGCATAGTACTATGACCATTGAAGGGCAGATAGAGCTCGCTCACTTATACATGTCGGTCACGGTGGAGGGCGTATTCGTTCAAGTCTGTAGAGGAATCCTCTGGAAAAGGAACTGAAAGAAGCATGAACACGAACATCATTTCAGAGGAAATACAAGCTCCTACCAACCTAACGATGAAACGTTCGGAGTTGCGTATTTCATACGCTGGGAGAAAACCCTGTTGAGGAGGGCTGCCTTCTCGTCGACAGTTGTTTATGAAGAACTGATCTGAGTGAGGCAAATATAATTCAGGAGGCAGCCATACTAGGTCTTAACAATGGACCTTTAAAAACACTTGAAAGGACTCCTTAAGAAAAGAGATTGGACAAGTCCAGCGATAGGGAACTGTGGATCCACTGTGTAACTATTAGGCTGTCGCAAAATGCTTCGAGGTATGTATAAATAATCAATTTTTTTTTACCCTAACTCATTCCGCCTCAGGGAAATTCACAGATACCGCTCGGTAGGCTATTTCCTGCTTTTTTCAAGAAACATATGTGGACGTCGCACTAATTTTTCCATCCGACCTTTTCCAGGGCTTCGTAGAATCAGGAACCGACGCGACTGTCGAGTCATCACGCTTTACGAATTTAAATTGGGACTGCGGCAGAGACATCCCGTAACCTTAGCAGCGCTTTTTTGACGGCTTGTTCCAGCGAACGAACGGTGAGGCTTTGCTTCGAAAAATTCACTTCTGGCGATTTTGATCACGAAGAAAAACCAAGTCACGGGCGCAGGCCGTCGTTTGACGATGAAGTTTTGAGGAGAGCCGTCGAAGCAAATCCGGAGACGTACGTTAGCAGAGGACCTTGGCGTGCATCATAGTACGATATGGGGGGATTATAGCAAGAGGTTTGATGAGAATCGGCAAGGTAAACAAAATGTGCAAGTGGGTGCCCTATGAGTGACTGATGAGCAGCGTCTGGCACGTTTCGACACTTGCTCCAACCTGCCACTTCGCTTTAAAAATGCAAGGTAGCCGTTGGGAGCCGTTTTATAACTGTAGATGAAAAGTGGGTCCTTTCCGATAACAGGAAGCGGCAAATTGTCTGAGTAGATAAGGACGCTTCTCCAACATCCTTTCCTAAACCCGACCACCCTAAAAAGTCATGCTTACTTTGTGATGGTGTTGTAAAGGTGTAATCCATCATAGTAGTTGCAGCCTGGTAAGGCAGTCATAGTAGAGTCTTAGTGCTGTGTTTTACACCAAATATATGAAAAGTTGCAAAAAATGTGGCCGGCAACGGTGAATAGAGGAGGGCCGCTCCTGTCGCAGGGCAACGCAAGGCCACACACCTCACAAATCACTCGGAGAAGATTGAGTCGTTTAGGTACTGAAATTTTCCCCTCACCCACCACATTCTCCCGACCTCTCTGCCACTGGATGTCACTTTTTCCGAGCTCTTGATTCTCATTTGCATCAGAAAGGCCCCGTTTATACTTTCGACGCCGAGCGACGCGACGGCATGTAAAGTGGCCAAATTGATCGTTCGCGTCGATCAATCAATACTACCATGAGGCCTTTGTCATACCATCGCTCACCCCAAGCGACGCCTAATGATATGCACCCATATCGATTCCATCGCGCCGCCCGATCGATATGGGAGCATATCATTAGGCGTCGCTCGGGGTGAGCGATGGTATGACAAAGGCCTCACACATAGATCGCGTCGCTCGGTGTCGAAGTGTAAACGGGGATAAACAGTTCACTAATTTAGCCGATGTTGAATGTGCCCACCTTGGTTCCGTTAGTTCCTCTGATCTCAGTTTTATTGTAGAGGGTTGGATTCATTACGTGTTGTTCTTTGGCAAAAATGTTTTGATTTTGGTGGCTCTTACTCCGATTAATAAAGTTGTGTTTAAGCTGAGTTATAGCAGTTTGAAGCAAGCGGCATGCTTCGGCTATTCATTTTGCGACAGCCTAATAGAAGGAGATGATAAATCGGTATAAGTCGCGAAGATGCGCAGCATTAGGAGGACGGAACGCACAGGCCATCAGGCCGCATGGTCGACCCAATCAGAGACAGCGTGTACAGTCCGTGCTGTGGTTGGCTGTGATTGGTTGGCGCGCTCCCACCTTCCAATGATGTGCGTCTCCGCGACATGTACCGAAGAGTCTTACCTTGATTGCTGGGCTAGCAGCCCTGGACAGCCGAAATTGGGCTAGTAGGCGTCGCAAATTTCGAATTTTAGCAAAACGAGCTAAGCATATATGAAGTGGTAGGCAGTGTGTTGATGATTTAGAAGATGAATATCCATAGTGAAGATAAAACGAAACAGCTACGTGAGATGAACTAGAAGTCCAAATTGCCTGGAATGAACGAGATGATGCTGAAGAAGAAAACGAGTACCTGTAGAGGGCATGCTCACCATGTTATCATCCACTCTCAAGCTAGAACATCACTCAGTGACGACGGGTCCTCGACGAATACTCCGTGGTCCTTGGCCCAACAGACCACTCCTGACCAGTTCTCCAGGGTGAGCAGATCGTCCGCTTTACCCAGTACAATCTGCCCGTGACGGCAGAGCGTCAGGCCTACGTTCACCCGATAACGGTCTTCCAGGAAGTCGCTGGTCTCTGAGTCGACGATGTGTGTTCGGGTGGTCAGCAGCAGGACGATGTCGAACTCACGACCTTGCGTGGAGTCGACAGTATGGATGGCAACCCCGTTGTCTGTAGCAAACTCCTTCAGCAGACGCAACTGCTCCTTGTAGAGAGTGATTATAGCGATGGACGGTGGTGGGACACCCTTCGTCAGGAGTGCCTCGACGATCTTTTCGCAATGCTTGGCTTCGTCCTTATTTGAGTGCGATCCTCCGTCTGACCGCACCGAGGTGCCTTTCACGTTCACAAAAAGGAATGGCACTTGTGGATTTGGCAGTCGGAGGTGGTTGATGAGCAGTTGGCGCTGGTTCGCGGTAGCACCGCTGACGAGCTGTTCTTCGTAGAAGAGTAAGTTTGGGAGATCGTTGAGCGCCGGATGGGCGCGGAAAGTGGTGATCATCGACGCGACAGGAATATCCTTTGAAAGCAGGAGATCCATGGTCCCTCGTGCCCCGTACTGAGCCGCTGCTGATGAGCGAAGACATCGAATGTGGGGTTGCAGCTGATGACTATCGCCGATCACAACCATCCTTGCATTCGGAAACCAGGACGTCACGGCTACGAAGGCTGGCTCCGGAACCTGCGAAGCCTCGTCGCAGATGATCACCTGTGCTTCAGTCAGATACTTACTGAAGATGCCGCCGGGTCGAGTGCTGTTCAGAAGGGACGTCATCGTCATGCACAGGATGCGAGGTCGTCGAACGCGGAACATGATCGAGACGGCCTTCTCCGTTGCGTCGGAGTTCTCCCGCTCCGCAATACGGTAGCGCTCGCGCTCCTCTTCACTGAACTGAGGCTCGCATCCAGGGCGGAAGATGGTCTCCTCAACGAGCCGTCTTCCTCGGGCATACGATCTCAACATGTCGACCTCCTCCGGGAGCAGTTGTTCGCGGCAACTGCTGTCGAGGCCACGAAGGACTGTATGGAGATCAGCAGACGTCATAGGAGCTCCATCTCGAAGCGCTGAATCAGCTACGAAGCGTAAAAGAGGAAAGTGATGGAAGTCCGTAAGAGACAATAGGGTCTCCGTAAAGTGGGCGACCGCTGAATTCGTCGTTGTTGTCACGATGATGAGCTGATCGGGATCTGCCTCAACCAGCTTAGCGGCGATGACGGCGCCAACCACTGTCTTACCGGCTCCGAATGGTGCTTGAATGACAAGCAGCGGCATGTCAGAGGTGCCCATCTGGATGGCCCGAATCTGGTCATCTCGCAGTGACAGCTGCCTGGGGCCCAAGGTAATCGACATTGACGGTGGAGGTGGAGGCAGAGCAGGAACTGACCAGTAAAGATGTGCCCTATGATCGTAAACAGCGTCCAGGATCTGATGTGCTCGTCGGGGCTGATCATCTTTGTCTAGTTCAGCGAAGATTTTGTGCTCTGCAAGCAGCGTGAATACTGGATCCGCTCCGCTGGGTAGGTTCCCCAAGCGAACACAGATGTCCACCTCGTGCTCGGTCTCTGATCTCCTTCGGCAAAATCGTTCCACAGCTCGAGCGAGAGACAGGTGACAGGACACGGTAGAACGTAGCTCGACATAGGTTATGCGAGTCTTGTAGTCGAACTTTGCCTTGTGCACCACCATCTGAGCAACGATGTTCGAGTCGACGATCCAGACGTCTGCCGGACGCTGAGATTTCCATCCCGTCTCCGAGGACAGTCTATACACTTCCAGATGCAGACAAACAGGATGAGCCCGGAGATTCTTCACGACGGCAGTAAGACTATGCGTGCTTCTGTCGTCGCCGATGTGTGTTGCTGCCGACAAAGCCGCGCAGGCGACGTTGAACAGCTTGCCCATCCGCTGACGCGCCTCCTTCTTGTCCTTGGAGTAGTTGAAGAATCCCTCTGTGCGGTCTCGGATCCACTTTCTGTCCGCTACTGAGGGTCTGAACACCCGCAGAGGAAGGATCGACGCCTCAGGGTAAGCTGGCAGAAAGCGCCGAACTGCATTGGTTAGGAAATGCTGCGCCTCCGAAGAGGCGGGCAACTCCGAAAAACGCATGGCGGTGGAGACGTTCGCTCGGGTTTCCGCGCACAGAAACTCGTCCACCTTCGTATTCGTGACGCTGAACTCGCAGAGTCTCGGCATGATGGATATGGCATCCGTGCAGCCTTCCACTGCGATGCTCATATTGCCGATCCGCTCATGATTCGGCCCATATCGTCGCAGAGCGAGCACCAGGCCGAGGACGATTTCGTTGGCCGACGGCGGAGGTACCAAGATGAATTCGTTCACGCGGAAGAAGAAGGGATTCCCTGTGTCCATTGAGCTCACTCGTGGAATCCGCGAAAGGGTTAGCGTGCTCTCTGGATCCCGGAGAGCGGAGCGAGTAGGCTTGATGGATTGCACCCAGACAAAGTCCTTCACGGAGAGCTGTGAACGGTCAAATCCCCGCGTATTCGATAGAACATTAATCGAACACTGATCGAGGACAATACAGTGGAGCTCCTCATGGTCCGGTCCTGGAATAAGGAAGTCCTTGGCCTCCAGAATTACGTCAAGGCCGTAGTTTATTGAGACGACTTGGTATAACGCAGGCAGACATCCGTCGCGCGTTTGTGGATACAGGCCTGTTAGCGGCCGTCCTCGTGGCGTTGCTGGGAGCATGGGATCGCTGTCGTGGTACAGTCCTTCGCGAAGTCTGGAAATGATGTCATCCGCTTGACGTCGTAGAGCGATGGCATCGCGAATTGACATTAACTCCACGATTGGCAGGGGTAGACTTTCCGATGGTGTTCCGACGAAACGACGTGGGAAGAGGGATCGAGTGAAGCGACTTCTGAAGTATCCTCCTAGTCCGAGAGGTTGATAGACGTGCGAAGGGAGTCGACTCGTTACGAAGCTGCTGCAAAGATTCCGATACGTTGGTCGCGGCACGAGATACCTCGCCCATGGGTGATCGTCTACCCAGGGGTTGGCCCATCCGACTGGGGCCGAAGAACGCGCCATGTGCGGCTGGATTCCTCTAGGGGAAGCAGCTTCCGGGAAGGCACCACGTCTGCGTTCCGATGGAATTGAGAAAATCGACGATGTCATTGTTGGGAATTTCAGGGGCGTCGCCATGTGAAACGATGGGCTTCCCCAAGACGGCGACGAAGTGCCGGATGACGTCTCACTTCCTTCAGAGTGGTAGATAGCTGAAGCCTTTGATGCCGATGGAGAAGCTGGAGCTGAAGCTGGCTCAAATATCGGAGTGCCTGACGCGGTATCTGGACCGTCAGCGATGTTGAAGACCTCGTGCTCTGAAACAGGAAGACGTAAAGTAATTGATGAAAAAGGTGTCGAGAAAAAAGAGGAGGAAAAAGTAAGGCGAGAGTGTTGGACAATAGAACAATGAAAGTAAACTTACGTGGATCGTGATGTAGCACCCTGTGGCTAGATGTCGTCTTAGGAGGACAACTGGAACCAGAAATTGCAGGTGGTACCACGGACCGGCGCAGTGCGGGTGTGGAAATACCTAAAATTTGGAAAAAAAAGGTATTCAAACTGATTAAAATGAAAAGAAGTTTCTAATCCCACCCAGTCTGACCTAGATATTGAGAAAGCGATTCTGGTGATTGTGCAGAACTACTGAAAGATAATTGGAGTACGAATTTGGTATGCAGTAAATGGCGATGTCCACGCGCAGATATGCCAGTATTTTACCTTCTCGAGACCTACCTTCTGGCACCAATCAAGCGAGACGAGCCGCTATTGACAATCCTACTCTACCGCAAAAGCTGATTAAAAGTGCTGTACATAAGGCGCGTGCTAGCGCAGTCAGAAGAGGCAGTTACCTGCGCGCCTTTCCAGGCTCCTGGTTCGGATTTTCTGCCCAGGCCAACCAAGCCTTTCATCGCTCCGAGGTTGCTGAATTGGTACTGGACAGGTCTGGGAAGGATAAAGCGCTGAATTATTCATCGGTTGGCCACCGCAAGTCATTGTATGGCCAAGTACGTGTTTGCCTCCACGACATCCCATAGAAGGAGAACTTGTGGCGCATCCCGAGCAGAGATCTAATAAGGCCATCCCTTATCCTATATCCTATTGTCTGGCGGATTATAATAACCTGCAGCGAAACTCGTTGCTGAAATTAACTGCACTTCGCAACGTCCGGATGAGGCAGAAATCAATACTACATACTTATCGATATTGATTTGGGGATTGATGTAACTTACTTGTTATGAGACAGTCCAGTTGCTGATACTGGCGTGAAGCAAAAATTAATATTATCGACAGGTATTGATTAGACAGTCGGTAATTTTTACTTGTTGTGAAACTCGTCCGGTGACTACGATATAAGTAAAGAGCTCCACTTCAAACATTCTGTATCACCTGTCGTCCCGTTGATCATCGAATTGCTCGAGCGGGTGCCAGCAGCGTCTCCATTCGTCCCTGTCGCGTGCCAGAGTGGTCCAATGGATCCTCCTCGCTCGAGGGACACGAAGAGCGTCATATCGGTCGTTCAGGGCTTTAACGAAGAAGTCCGAGCAACGCGTTGGTGGGCGTCCTGGTGTTCTTTTGACATCCTGCGGAATCCAGTCGGTGATGGCTCTCGTCCAGCGGGTGTCTGCAAAGCGCATTACGTGGCCGGCCCACCTAATTTTCGACAACTTGGCCCACGCGACAGCGTCTCTGATCTTCGAACGTCGGCGAAGCTCGGAACTCCGGAGGCCTTCTCTCACTTGCTTGAGTCGTGTCACTCCGAGCATCGTCCTCTCGATTCCACGCTGCGCGACGCTGATCGCGTGTTCATCCTGCTTTCGTATAGCCCAGGTCTCTGAGGCGTATGTTAGGGCCGGAAGAACAGTGGAGTCGATTAGGTGGGCACGGAGTCGAACGTTCCTCGTCTTCTTCGCGACTTCTTCGACGCTCTTGAAAGCTCCCCAAGCCGCTCTTTTCCTCCTGCTCAGCTCTGGTGCTAGGTCGTTGGCCATGCTGACTTCGCGACCCAGATACACATAGCCGGAGCATTCGGAGATGTTCGTTCCGTTGAGCGAGAATGGGGCATCAGAAACCCATCCGTTCGTCATGAACATCGTCTTCGTAAGATTCAGCTGCAGTCCAAGTTCCCACATACACGATCGAAGTCGGCCAGCATTCGCTCCGCCTGGCTGATGTTCGGTGTTATGAGCACGATGTCGTCAGCGAAGCGAAGGTGATGTAGTTGCCGGCCGTCGACCTTCACTCCCATGTCTTCCCATTCTAGTTCGCGCATGATGTTTTCGAGAGTGGCGCTGAAGAGCTTCGGGGATATGGTATCCCCTTGCCGAACCCCTCGCTTCACGTCGACGATGACGTCGTTGTAGAATGGTGAGATCTTGGTCGTGAATCCACTGTACAGCTCTCGAAGGACTCTGATGTACTGAGTAGGAACACCCTGAGTGAGCAGGGCGTCGATGACCGCTTCGGTTTCGACGGAGTCGAATGCCTTCTCCAGGTCGATGAACGTAAGGCACAGCGGCAGCTTGTACTCTCGCGACACTTCGGTGAGCTTCGTAATGGTGTGTATGTGGTCCATCGTGCTGAATCCTCTCCGAAATCCTGCTTGTTCGCATGGCTGTCCTTCGTCCATGTCCTGGACGAAGGACGAAGGACAAACATTCTACATGTGCAAAAGTTAACAATCCTGGTTGAAGTTGATTAGAGAATGGATTGGGGTAGGATTTCCCGCTCAAGCCAACCAAGCATCTCATCCCTCTGGGATTTACGAACTGGTCGCAGACTGTGTAGGAAGGATAAAACGCTGACTTGTCCATCGCCTGGCACCTCAAGTCACCGTGGAAGTCAATCAAAATTGCCTCCACGTCACTCCGTAGACGAAGAATGCGTGGTGCATCCTTAGAAGGGGTTGGTTCGTCATTTTACATTTATTCGTTTATCCCTTTATTGTGAAAGGTCGTTCGCTGAGTATGTTATTCGCCTGCGTTTCCCTTCATACGGGCTGTATGAAGAACAATCAATACTGATCGATATGATATCGACACCTCCCCTTTTTCTCGTTTTTTTGGAGTTCTTGTTGTCAGTGGTCTACCTACTGATAGGTGGTCGACGCTTGTTTCCATGGAAAATCAGCCAAGATTAGCTGTGATCGTTCTTCTGCTTTCTGCTGTTCTTTCTGTTTTTCCCTTATGTGGCGCGTCCTTTGACGTATCTTACTATATATAATTCGCTTAATTCGTCGGTCACGTTGTCAGTCACGGGGAGGGGGGACTGAAGCCAAGATATGCCTAGGACAGTGCGGCGTATGCCAGCCGGGTTTTCTTTCAGCTTAACAATGGGCGATTGCCAGCGAACTGAAACCCCGGCGGCGGATCACCCAAGTTTACCATGTATTCAGCGAACAACGCGTCAGGGTAAGAATGGGGATCAAGTGCAGAGCTTAGAGATTCAGAAGACGTGCTCAAGACGTCGTCCGACGTGCGGAGGGATTCAGATGACATGCTGAAGACGTCGTTCAACGTGCGTCGGGATTCAGAATACGGGCCGAAGACGTCGTACAACGTGCGTCGGGATTCGGAAGACGTGCCGAAGACGTCGTCCAACGTGCGTCGGGATTCAGAAGACGTGCCGAAGACGTCGTTCAACGTGCGTCGGGATTCAGAAGACGTGCCGAACACGTCGGTAACCGTGCATGGCGAGCCGTAGACGTGCCGAACACGGCAACCGTGCATGGCGACCCGTAGACGTGCCGAACACGTCGGCAACCGTGCATGGCGAGCCGTAGACGTGCCGAACACGTCGGCAACCGTGCATGGCGAGCCGTAGACGTGCCGAACACGTCGGCAACCGTGCATGGCGAGCCGCAGACGTGCCGAACACGTCGGCAACCGTGCATGGCGAGCCGTAGACGTGCCGAACACGGCAACCGTGCATGGCGACCCGTAGACGTGCCGAACACGTCGGCAACCGTGCATGGCGAGCCGTAGACGTGCCGAACACGTCGGCAACCGTGCATGGCGAGCCGTAGACGTGCCGAACACGTCGGCAACCGTGCATGGCGAGCCGTAGACGTGCCGAACACGTCGGCAACCGTGCATGGCGACCCGTAGACGTGCCGAACACGTCGGCAACCGTGCATGGCGAGCCGCAGACGTGCCGAACACATCGGCAACCGTGCATGGCGAGCCGCAGACGTGCCGAACACATCGGCAACCGTGCATGGCGACCCGTAGACGTGCCGAACACGTCGGTAACCGTGCATGGCGAGCCGTAGACGTGCCGAACACGTCGGCAACCGTGCATGGCGAGCCGTAGACGTGCCGAACACGTCGGCAACCGTGCATGGCGAGCCGTAGACGTGCCGAACATATCGGCGGCGCGAAACTTCGGCCCTGGGGGTAATCGAGGTCGCTGAACACGAATCTGAAGTCGACCAATCGATATCGATCGATATTATCGATTTTTTGTGGATGACGCTCAAGTGGCGCGAAACTTCGGCCCTGGGGTAATCGAGGTCGCTGAACACGAATCTGACGTCGGATCAATCGATCCATCTCGATTAACATAAAGGTCGGAAGGCCTAGGGAAGAATAGGAAACCCGTAGCGGCCATGGCGTCCTATTCTCGGGGTTTGGGGGCGAAGCCCCCAACCAGTCGTAGGCGGCCGCTAGGCCGACGTACGACTGGTTCATAAATAAATAAATAAATATATTGAAACGGGGTGGCTTACATCCTGCGAAACTTCTGCAGCGACTGCGGTAATGGCACCAGATCTACTCCGACGGTCTTTGTGAATCGAATATCTATATTATCGATCGATACTGATCAGAATATGTGTGTTATTTCCTTGTTAGGAAACATGTTTATCGAAGTTCTGCTGGAGACATTCCCATTTCAAGTAATCGACTGCGGAAAAACGCCGGTGGGACCCGTTGAGCGGCCACTAATTCTGCTTAGACTGGCAGACAGACAAAAGTTTTCTAATCATGAGACCACGTACCAGATGAGGATGCAGCTTGATCCATTTTAGTGTCAGTCTGTCGTGCAGCAGCATGAGAAATCGAAGATCTAACTGTGATGCCGCTTGCCGTTGAGTCGGTTCTGTCTACAAAAAGGAGAGGTGATAACATCAAGAGACAGACAGAGACGAAAGTCTCACCAGGTAATGCAACGACACTCAGCGGAGGTTCGGTGGAATCGGAAGAAGCTAGACGTTTGCCTAGAATAGTCTTGACTTAACGAATCCAGCTTATAGCAGAAAACTCACCCTTGTTTGGTGTAGGAATGGAATCGACAGTTTGAGTTGTTTCCCGTGGATGGACAGCAGTCTCGAACTCTTGAGCCGGAGCTAGAAGGAGAATCTGCAGCCGTGTTTCTGGGTAGTAGATCTGATAGTGATAACCTTACCATTTGACGCGGCCTTGGAAGATGAAGCTCTTTTCACAAGGGGAGTTCTCACTCCGGTCGTGACCAAAGGTGTAGTACCGTAAGCCGTGGCTTCCATTGACTGATCAGCTCCTAGCTGCGGCCCTGTAGGACCTGTAGCAATGTATGGAAAAACTGAACGTAAAGTACTAAATGGAAACGGGAAAAGGAAGTTTATTAGAGGAAGATTCTTACTTGAGCGATGGGCTTGATATGGGCGCGGTGGAGTAATCGGATGGTTGTCCATCTTATTGTTAAAGCAGAACACTTGAATGAATTTGAAACTTGATAGATCTGAAGAAAAACAGTATTAAGATCTATCCTAGTCGGACGGAGGGAAGCAAAATCGAGTCGAAAATCGAGTCGAAATCGAGTCAGAGATTTATTCTTTCGAGACTACTCTGCTACCAATTTTCCGTACACATCGGGATGGAAGCCTTAGTTTACCTGGGCGAGACCAGAGGCCGGATTCATCAATGCTGCGGGTAAAAGGGTATGGGGTAGACGTGAGGCATTCACGATAGACCGCCACATCGTGTATACGTCACTGGGTAGAGAATACTCTACGATCGTCGTGGGTATACCCGCATCCCCGCGAGCATTCTGTTTCCCACTGACAACATGGCGCTCCACTGGGATCAGTTGTTCACGCGAGAGGGTCACGGCCTGTTCATATTTCGCGACAGCAGCGACAAGAGCGACGGCGGCGCAGCGCGCGAAAGTATGAACAGGCGACAGCAGCGACTGAAGCGACAAGAGCGACTGAAGCGACAGCGGCGGCGCTCGAGTATGAACACTTTTCGGCGGCACACGGTCGATCTCAGTCGATACGCATGCTTTGCACGGGCGACGAGTCGCTCTTGTCACGAAGCATGAACAGGCCCTTAGTTCTACATCGTACCCGTTACCCACTGCGGGTAGTCGAAACGATTCCCTTACGGTATCTCTACCTATACCCACTGCTTGATGAATCAAGCCCCTGAACACGGATTCGTCAAGCGGAAGGTATAGGTAGAAGTACCGGAAGGTAAGACCTCCACTCACCCGCGTGGGTATAAGGCACGATTCGTATTCATCAAATGAATCGAGGGTAAGTTGGAATAATCCAGACATGTCCAGAAAAATTGCTCTTCTAGTGTTCCGCTGATTCCGCTGGCAATATGGAGTGAATAACTTGACCAGGTTAGGGGAGGAGGGGAATGAGGGCACCATATTCGCAGAATTCTTACCGACTGGGAGAAATACTGAAAATTTTGCTAAATTAATCCGAGTCTTCTCTCGGAGTTTCAGATTTTTCAGCTGAACTCCGTGGTGCGCACTTTTGTAAATGGGGGGGGGGGTGGGGGGTGGCGCGAAATGGTAGCGTGAATGCTGATGTACCTAAGAGGATCGATAGGTTTTCTCGACCCACGTTATACCCACAATGTGGCGGGTAAGATTTACCGTGAACGTCACATCGTGGGTACGTCCTACCCCGCATACCCGCGGGAATGCGTCGATGAATCCGGCTCCTGAACCATAAATCGATCCGTGCGCAAGCCGAATCCACCGTTTACTTCGTCCGTGTCACACGGCTGGTCACTGGTCAACAATGTGAACTATTAGGTCGTTGCATATGGAATGGCCGATTTTGTTACCTCAATCTCTGGTCGATTTTTCGTGGCCACGATTGTTCCCGTTTCTGACACTGTATACAGTTTCGAAGGCGCAGAATCTCCGCTTTCCTACCATTTGTAGCTTTTGTGATGTAATTGCCTCTTGCCGAGTTCTGACATCGTTATTAGAGTATGAATTAATGTAATATTCGGGCGCTCAACTTTATGACTGAAAAGCGGATACAACGCCGCTGCAGCAGCTCGTAACATCAACGCTGCATTTGGGGAGGACTTCGCTAAGGAACGCACAATTTGCCACAGGTTCGAAAGGTTTCGATTTGGAAATGAAAGTGTCGAAGATGAAGACCGTTGAAGGCTGCCATCACTCCTTAACGGCGACCAGCTCGAACTCATGGTCGGAGCGGATCCGCGTCAAACAGTGAGAGAGCCAGCACAGCATCTCGGCGTTGATGGCAGCACTACCAGTCGTCACTTAAATGCGATTGGAAAAGTGAAGAAATTGAATCCCGCACGAACTGACGGCAGAGCAGATGCTGAAGCGTCACGACTGCGGCGTCTGAAGGAGCCTTTTTTGGACAGGATCATGAGATGCGACAAAAAATGGATCCTTCGTGCCAATCGCCATCGCTCTGCAAAACGGTTGAACAATAACGAGTCCCAAGGAGATGCCGAACCAAGTTTCCATCTAAAGAAGATGGTGGTTATTTTGATGTCAGTCTGCGGTCAAAATCGGCCACTTCATATGCAACGACCTAATAATTTACACAGATTCAAGCAGCAATCTACCCACTGAGGGAGAACCCCATTAATAGCTATAAAACACATAGTCTGAACTAGAACAATTGTTATTTCAATGCCAGACAATTTGAAATGCTCCACTTTACTTCACTTAAACTTCTTCCCGAGCAATAGCAACGTTATGACCCAGTGGAGATCATAGAGGTGCGCATCAGACATCGAATACGAAGACAATCATGTCCCAAAGGTGCTTTGCTGTTCTGCTCCGCGCAGCAGCCAAAGACAGCTTCTACCTCAGACTTCGGTAAGGTAGGAAAGGAACGTCTTTGAGGAAGAAGCAAGCGTGAGAGGGTAAGGCCGGAGGAGTGAAGCGAGGTTGGGAGACGTGGAATGTTTGAGCGATCGATGTTCGAGATTGAGGCGAAGAAGCTTGCGCGCGAGGGCAACATGTTGTGGGAACAAAGAGCTCGAGCGCTGCTGACTCAAAACGTTCAGCGATCTGATCAGACAAGGACAGGCAGGCCCTTTGCTGAAGGAGTAGCGTAGAAGAAGAGCGAAGACGTCGAGGAAGGAGACAGCGATAGAAGGAACAGCGAAAACGGTAGTGGACTCAGGGAAGCAGAGAAGCGAAGAGACTGTTTGAAGGAGAGCGGTCAGGGTGGACTGAGAGTTAGAAGACAACCTTGTTGTTGACAACGTAGTCTACCAGTGGTTTCGAAACAAGGAAGTACTGTCTCTAACAAGGAGGCAAATACAGCCGCGTATGACTGGCTCATGGTTCGAATCCACCATAGCAACCAAGCCTTTCATCCATTCTGTGTTTCTGAATCTATGGAGCGTAAGGAAAGGCTGCTGTTCGTTGGTTGACTGGTCACATGGAGTCCTTGTTCATGTAGAAGTTCAGTGGACTTAATGACTTCCGCAAAAGCAGGATACATACAAATCCTACAAAGAGATTGACTAACGCCGACAATCATAATTTATTTCTTTATTGTCAGTATGCTGTGCCATATTATATGACAATCATAATTTATTTCTTTATATTATTTACTTAAAGGTTGAAGGACAAATGACAGCGCTAGTCAATCCTTCTCGGGATGCGCCACGCACTATTCTTCTACAAAATGTCGTGGACGACCACGACCAAGTTCCGCTTTTGATAAATCTTTGACGTAGTCAGTCTATCGAAAACATCTTTAAGCAGTTGGCCAAGATTGTCAATTAACTTCATTACGACATTCCGAAGTTTCGGCGTCGTCGTCTTCTTCAGAGTCTGGAAGATTCGGGTACAATTGTGGAACTGTCCCCTCAACCACTATTGCTTCTCGCAGAATGAATACTCTTCGTAAGGAAATCAGGATCCGATATCCGAGATGCAACTAACCTTCAGCAGGCCAATCACAGGGAAGAGTGCATCTCGACTACCCAAGAACTGGCACCATTTCCGAAGCCCTGTAGGTTTCGGTTAGCTCCGGGGGTACTCAAGTCGCGTAGTTCCTAGGGCGGAGGCTCATTTACCCTCGATTCCTTTAAGCTACGGGTGTCTGGTAGCCCAGCATCATCCACCACGAGGTTAGTTGTATCTCGGATACTGGATCCTGGCTCCATTTCCTTTAGTAAGAGCAATCTCTAGGAAGAAATGGTGTTGAAAAGTTCCACGAGCGTTCTCCAAAACACCATTTCATTTCATTTCATTTCAAACAAGTTTTTTTTATTCCTGAACGTATACTAAAATTGGAACGATACATAGTTCCACAAGTGTCTCCTCCGATTTTTCCAGACCCTGAAGAATGCGACGACGGCGAAACGTTAGCCGTAATAAGGTTGATGACAATCTTCCTCAACAACTGAACGATCTCTTCTATAAATGAATGCGTATTTGGCCTATACAATGGCTTGTGGTGATTAGCCGATGAACAACTCAATGTTTTATCCTTCCCGGAAAAGTCTACAACTACTTGAGCTACCCGAAGGGTTGCTTGGCCTAGGCGGAAAACCTGAACCAGGAACCCGGAATCGGGTGCTAGCGATAACCACGGCCTCCTCCTCCTACTGCGCTTCCACACGCCTATATATTTGTATGAACTTCCTTGCTACCATGGCTGTAACGCACTTTTACCGCCGCATTCGACATAATTTGCTTCGTTTGCGGATCGCCACGATCGAAGTCGTGGGAAAATTTCAGTGAAGATTTGAATTTCTTAGGAACGAATTAGGCAGACAACAGGTGACAAAAGTGCTGTCGCCTTATTCTCAGAGAATTCTACTGTTACGTCGCGCGCTGGGAGAAGCCTGCTCCTCTCATCTCTCCGCAGATTTAGGAAATATAAAATAAAATAAAAAATGAATAAGTAATTTAAAATAGAGGAAAACAATGAGTAAGAAACTACCAAAAGTATGAATGTCAAATCATTAAATTAAGGAATTCCTAAAGGTTCGTTTCTCAGCAGCCTTCATACGAACCTTTTTTTGTCTCTCCGGTAGCTTATTAGTGAAGCGGGGAGATGCTGCAACACTTAATGTATTTTCGTTTTCACAGTAGTGAACCTCGATATGTATACTATAGTTGAATTTTCACTGACAACGTTGCGGGCCTCAAGGCCTTCTTCATTTTTCAGATAGAAAAGAACCATGTCGCCTACACATATACAATTACATGTAATTGTAACCCGGACTCAGACGGACTCAGTATATGACGGCACTAGTTAAAAGTTCCGACTCCACCGACACGAATTCGGTCGAAAAAAATTTTTCGCTGAAACTTTGTCCAGGGGGGTTATTTGGAGTGCTGATCACGAATCTGACATCCGTTTTTCGTTTTACGCTGGAGTACGGTAGATTATGGTACGTACCGGTGACTAAGGTAATGGTCACCGATTTCGCCCAAACTGCTGATCACGAATCTGACATCCGTTTTTCGTTTTACGCTGGAGTACGGTAGATTATGGTACGTACCGGTGACTAAGGTAATGGTCACCGATTTCGCCCAAACTCCGGCGTAAAACGAAAAACGGATGTCAGATTCGTGATCAGCACCCCAAATAATCCCCCTAGGCGAAGTTTCGGCAAAATCGATGATTATGATCTCGGCAGCTTTAGTTACCTTTAGCTACCGTAATCTACCGTAATCGGCCGCAATTTCAAAAACGGATATCAGATTCGTGATCAGCACTCCAAATAACCCCCCCCCCCTAGACTAACAGCGAAAAAAATTTTCGACCGAAGTCTTGTCGGTGGAGTCGGAACTTTTAACTAGTGCCTATATGACATACGGAAGACACTGATTCGCACACCCACATGCACGAGGGAACCAAAAAAAATTTATAACGGCACGGAACACAAAAATACAAAACGGCAATAGATGAAAATGACGAAAAAACGGGATTACAATGCAAACAAGGACCGGGGACGACAGCGGAGCCTCCGGAGAGGGCGGCTATACTCCGAGTGATTTGAAAAAAGAACGTCGCGGGCGCTTGTCCAGTGGATCGCGAATCTAAAGGAATCTGCGTGGGACCTCCTGCTCTCTCTCTATGCCAGACCCAGTATATTTCGCTCAACGGGTCCCTCTGGCCTATGTCATACCATCGCTCACCCCGAGCGAAGCCTAATGATAGGCTCCCATATCGACTCATCGCTTCGCGCGATCGATATGGGAGCCTATCATTAGGCTTCGCTCGGGGCGAGTGGTGGTATGACATAGGCCTCTCGCCTTCTAAACAGGGCTCGAGGACCCATAGCTGGCATGCTACACTCAATAGCAACAAAACGACTGACACCTCGGACCTGGCTAGGTTACCGCTTCAGACGACATGGTTCATTTAGACCTGAAGAAGGGCTTAAGGCGCGAAACGTCGTTAATAAAGATTCGACTACATCGAGCTTCACTACTATGGTAACAAGGATTCCAACGTGAAGCTCGGAGAAACAACTGTCTTAAGAAATTTGGTGTATTAATAAAAATGTCAAACGGATTTTTATTCTACATTATCTCTCCTGCACAAGGATAAGGGGAAAGGAAAAGGACGGCGTTATTCAATCCCTTTTCGGATGCGCCACGCATTCTAAGGGATGTAGTGGTGGTGATTTCGATGCGTATTTGGCCGTAGAATGACTTGCGGTGGCCAGCTGATGGACAAGTCAGCGCTTTATCCATCACCAACAACAAGTCTGGTAGGAATTCACCGGCCCCGGAGAGATAGAAGGCTTGGTTAGTCTGGGTGAGGAATCCGAACGAGGAACCTAGTATCGGGTGCGCGTCACAGCCGGCATCTCCTTCGACTGTGCTACACGAGCCCCCTTCTCGTGTACACCGTTTACTAAACTAAATGTATTGAAAGCGTCTCTTATTGACCGGATGAGATAGAATGCCTACTGAACTAACACAGGGCTCATAGTCAAATCGACTATTGGGTCCAATTTACCATTGAGCGGATCTTTCCAACGGGGGTGCTCTGCATCTTTTCTATAACTAGTAGCCTTACCCTAATCGCAACGAGCATAGGTTTCTTCTTTCCTACAGCTATGACGTGTATGCATCTGCGCTTAACTGTTTCGTTTCAAACATTTTTAGGCGAACTCCCCGGATTTCATTGACTAAAGTGAGGGTGGACTCCCGCTCTATGCACGTAGTCTTGCACCTGTTCTTTTTTTTGAAGTTGTCGGCGAGGGTCTACCAATAGGGCCGCGGAGAAGATCTTGAAAATGTGTTCTCTATTAAAAATAGATTCTGCAAGTAGCAAGAGCCTCAATACGAGTTTCCAAGATGATCAATGGTCGGAATGGCCACTGTAGTTGATCACGAAGCATCATGTTGCTGTACTCGTAGTTATTCCTGCAGTTAGTAGAAGCGTTGTGACTAGTAGGTAGTTCGACTCTTTTCCATAGAAAAGTCCAGCCGTTTCTTTTGAAGAGTTGGCACACAGTAGAGTACGGTGTATGAACGCTGTATTGAGAGAGATGTACATATTGTTCTAGACGAACAAATGTATGCAGCTCCGTGCTGTACAGGAAACAGTCGCTAACAGTTCGGTTTGAACAGTCGCTTGCCATAATCGCATTGATAAAATAGCGGCAAAATGTTAAGAAATGGGTAACATAGAGTGAGGTGCTCCAAATGAAGCGAGAAAGCTGTATACTAGCACACGTGCTCGAACATCCGCGTTATCTGCTGAGATCTTCTTCGAGATAGCTGGGGTGTGACATTGCCGACATTCGTATTCCTTTGTTACAGTGTTTATGCGCAGAAGCACTCTTCGGAACATGTGGCTGCCCTATGTGGGAACCCCCGATGAGCGGAAAGTTTACTGTAACCTAGCACTGCCCGACTCCGACCTCCCTAACAACGAGACCCTTTCCAAAAACAAACTGTAGTGGCGATGAGCATTCCCACCTGATAAGCACGAGGTGCGGGTTCAAGTCCCGCCCGGTGCTAGGGTTTCGATCGCAGAAAAACATCGACACAACAGCTGCCGAAACACTTGTCGACCTTACAGTCGCGCTACTGCTTACTCATATCGTTTTGTCTTATTTTCACGTTGAATTGGACACTTTCAGATCAAATTGGGCACTATTCTCTGAAACTTCTGAAATCAAAGCGAACTATTCCAAATCGAAATGACCTTGAGGGATGGTAAACTACCTATGAAATAGACCCAATAAGGTGATTAGAGTTGTTTTTTGCTCAAGCAAAATTTGGTTTAACTTTTTTGAAATTTTTAGTTTACTTGCCCTAATAGGATTGATCAACAATGTGAAAATCAGTGTAATAGTTTTATAAATTTGTTATTTTTAGAGAAAAAAATAAAAATTTAAAAATTTCCTTAAAGCACAGCGAAGAAGCAGGCATATAGCGCATTGAAAGATTATATCGCGCCATGCACTCCAAAAGTCGTCCTCAACATTTGTTTGATTGATAGTGTGAATGCCACTTACAATGCCACTGAACCATCAAGGTGAGGAAATGTGTGTTTCTTACAGTTGCTTTTGCAGGTGTCAAACTTCATGCAAACAAAAATTCTGCTAACAATAGAACAAAAAATCGTGACGTGTTGGTAGAGGGCATCTTCTTTTGCCACTGAAAAAAATGGACGCTTGCCTGCTGTCCAAGACAAGCCATTATTTTTATTCAAAATATGAAAATTTTACAAAGTTTCAAACAATAGGCTCACTTATTGGGTAGGTGATTTAAAACTTTAAAGAAAGTTATACTAAAATCTTCCTTGATGAAAAAATTATTCTAACCTTTTTAGCGATTCTAACCTTTTTCTAGTTTAATGCAGAAGAAGCTTATTTCGATTTGGAATAGTTCGCTTCGATTTCAAGAGTCTTAAAACTATCTTCTTACAACTTCTTATTTCTTGTTAGAAGAGTATCGAATTTAATTTGAAAAGTGTCCGATGGCGAGTACAGCTTTTACTAATCGTAATTCCCATTATTGATTGTTCTAACTGACTCAAGGTCTCTGTTCCCACCTTCGGCGTTATTGACGCTAGCAGGAGTTCAGGAATCGCTATGACGGTGTTACGAGCAACATCGCTTGTACAAGCAGCAGAAGACTGCCTAAAAACGACTAACGAAGAAGTTAGATGTCAGGATTTTATTCTTAGGTTAAACTTTATACCGCTTGCGCCAGTCAGGTGTCATGGCTGCCTTATGACATTGTTCTGAAGTTCAACTGCTCCCAACAGGAAGCAGGGGAAGTAAATCTAAAACATGCACCCATGACGGTGCATACCCTCAAACTGTGGAACTGTAACGCATAAATCCTGAAGAAGTTATAACCAGTGAAGCAATCGCTTTACAGACAACTTTTTCCAAATCAATCACCGCTTACGGTATATCAGGCACAATGACAGTGCCTCCTCTATTGTATGTTACACTCTAAGGAACATTAATCAGTCTGTAATATGATAGGCACATCACTAGTGAACCAAGCTGCAGCACAATCTGCACAGCTAGGTCTATTTGGTTGAAACGGCAGAGGTTATTAGGTTGATCGAAAAGTCTTGCAACACTTTACGCTACCGCCTGCTAAATTTGTTAAAGGTTTTACAGTATTGATCTTGTGTGGTGACGTCACAGTACATTCTCGAAGCTTCCTCAAGCATACTATATAAGGCCTCGTCGAGTAGGAATACAGCAACAATATCAACGGCAAGCAGCAGCATGCTAGGACCTATCGCCTACTACGAATTTCTGCAAGGCTATTCCGCAGCGACTGCAGCCTCCAACATCTGCGCTGCATTCAAGGAGGAAGTCATTCACTATTTCACAGTGGTCCGTTGGTACCAGCACTTCAAGGCTGGAGATATCTCTCTCGAAGAGCGACCTCGTTCCGGACGCCCCTCTGTTGTGGAAGAAGACAGCTCGCGTGAAACATTCAAGGCGAAGCCAAATTCAACCACTCGCGAATTTGCGGGCACCCTTGGATGTACGCAAAGCACCGTCGTGAGGCAGCTGGAGATCCCTGGGTAGCGCAAAGTTTCGTCGTCTTGGGTACCACATGAGCTCTGACAAAGCATACCGAATCAGTGTTGCTGAGTTGCTGCTTCTTCGCCCAAACAGAAAGGACTTTTTGAAGGACACTGTTACTGGTGATGAAAGCTGGGTTCCTTCTGTTAACCATACCCGCAAGCGCCAATGGCTCCCACACGGAGAACCGGCTCCAAGACGACCGAAACATGGACACCACGAAAAAAAGGTTCTTCTGTGTTGCTGGTGGGACTCAGAAGGCATGCTTCACTGCGAGTCGCTGGATAGTGAGATCACAGTCACAGCATCTGTCTACGCTACCCAGCTCCAGAACTTGGTCGACGCCATGCGCCAAAATCGTCCAGAACGGGAAAGTGTCTACCTGCTGCACGACGACGCGCGTCCTCATGTAGCAAAAGTGAGTCGCAAAAAAATCCAGGAGTTAGGCTGGGAGGCTCTGCCCCATCCGCCGTACTCTCCATACCTCGCTCCTTCTGACTACCGCTTGTTCAGAGCTCTGAAGCAGCATCTTCGAGGTAGAGAGTTCGTTGATCGACGTTAACTGGAAATGGAGCTTTCTGAATTATTTTCCTCACAGTTCTAGGAATTCTGGCAGAAAGGAATTGAAAGGCTGCTTGAAAGATGGGCAGGATCTCAGGCTTAGATGGGTAGTGTATCGTAGACTGAGTTTTTGTATATTGTATTACATTGCATTGTATTGTAATATTGATATGCTAGTGCTGCAAGATTTTTTGATCAACCCAATAGAACGCATTTCTCAGAAAAAAGTGAAAAAACTGTCACGCAGATAACAAATTTGAAGTAGGAGAATTCTCCCAGCAGATCATACGGCTGTTTAGGCAGAAAGAGCTAAAAATACTGAACATATTTTGATAAGCCAGTGACGACGGCTTTTGTTGCTACTGCGAAAACCGCTTGAAAAATACTTTGAGAGGTGGTATTCACTTTGCCAAAGAGTGGACCAGCACTTTCTACCCCTAATATGAAATATTTGATCTGCGAATGCACTATGAGAAACAGAAATAAAATAAGCTTCCAAAAACGAAAATTCGTGTTCCATTAAATGCGCTAGGTCTACGGCCTTCTAAGCACATGATTCCAGGGCGGACCCCTATCTCAAGGGCCTTCTTAAGCTGATACGCACCCCGGGCGATCGTATAGAAGGGAGGCATACGATGATACGGAAAGCGAGATTTTAAAAAATAACAAAAAAATTAAAAAGCCTTCGTGTAAAAATGCAACCCACGACTACTCTTAGGCAATGTAAACATATAACTTTATGTGGGAAAAGGTTCACTTACATGAGAAACTCCACAAAACACTAAATCCTGTTACTGTTAGCCATCGAACTTTTAAATCGGTGCCCAACAGATTCGTTTTGATCGCACTAACAACCTTTTGGACACCAGGGGTGGTACATTGAAGTGGAGATGAGAGGGCCTACATGATCGATAAAAAGTTCCTAAAGAAATGCTCATGAATCATTATCTATACGAAGATGTGCCACCTTCGACATATAGAAACTGCTGAAAGTTCATTCTTCCTATATTTTGCCTGCTTCATGAATAATGTGCCTAATTGCATATGTCACAAATATGAAGGCCGATATGTGTTTATTTATTTTTGTTTATTTAAAAAGGTCACCGCTGTGATTGAATGTGAGCGAATAATAAATCGCCTCAATATCGACTTCGAATAAATAGGGTGCTCGAAATTACGCAAGCTGAGCACGTGAAAGTAGTCGCCGACCAAGTTTCGAGCAATGACGAAGTCCAAACGAAGATTCGAGCGTTTTGGTCAAGTCGAATGTGCTTGACGAATGCTATAAATGACTGGACACCGCGAGATGTCGTCAAGGGAACATCGGGACGGCCACCACCGCGTTGGTCAGAATTCTTCGTTGAACGAAGGGTTTAAGTTATTTTCCTTACACCGCTCTTACTGAGGTTGTAAGCTGTTATAGCGATATTTTGTTGGAACCAAACTCGTTGATATTACGTTCGATCAAACAGCGTTGGTGGTGTAGTGGCATACGGCATACTGCCACTTAAAGAGGGGGGGGGGGTGAGGTGTGAGTTCGAGTCTCCCGGGCACTGGAGTTTTTGATCGCATATAAATATATTAAGAGTTGATCTTAAGGTTTAATGCTCTTCGTACTCCTAGAGCCACCGATGCACGCTCGAAATACACATGTATTTTCAACAAGATATTGCGATGTGATATTGCAAGGAAAGCTGAAAGAATTACTCACTACATTTTTAGAGCTCCACCTACAAATTCAGAAGCACACTTGCTTCTTGTCACATGTTCGATCAATATTGGAGTACGGCACCGCTTTGTGTAGTTCTCACTTTGGACGCTGCACACAGTGGTTTGAATCCGTGCAGAATGGCTACAGTAGAAAGCTATGGCCACACATGAATGGCTACGACTACACCACCATGCCATCAGTGGCTGATAGTATTACAATACTCAAGCTGAAATCGCTTGCTATTCGTAGGATGCGAAACGATTCAATTATGATTTTCAAGACGATGGCTGATGTTGCACTTCCTCTTCGTGGTGTCCATTATACTTGTGCTCGAATAATCGAATTCGAATAATTATTCGAATAATTTATTCGAATTCGATTTTCGATTATTTGATTATTCGAGTTTCGTAAATTCGAATAATTATTCGAATTCGACTATTCGAGTTTTGCAAATTCGAATAATTATTCGAATTCGATTATTCGAGGTTTGAAAATTCGAATAATTATTCGAGTTCGATTATTCGAGGTGCGAAAATTCGAATAATATTCGAATTTCGAATACGTGGTTGTTTCGAATGTGGCATAATGATGATTTTTGTGAGCGGCGTTCATTTCGTTGACGATTGTTTTCGATAGCACACTGTCGAGGAGCTCACCGTAACGCATTCAATATCCTACTATACATAGAAGGGTAGTGTGTATGTGTGTGTGCGTGCGTGTTTCCATCAGTCCATCACAACTGGCGTGGAGAAATGGCGTATTGGTGATACTGACCGCAGTTGATGGCGATCGACTGCGGTCCGAAGCTTCAGCCGTTGGGGTAGTCGATCTCGCTGAACACAAATTTGAAGTTCGTTTTTGAAATTATCGGTTGAAGTTGATCGAGCTATTGATTTTCTATGGGGAATTCGTTGAGGCGAATCAATTGTATGACCGGTCTTCGTCAATATTTTCAAAATCCAACTTCACATTTGCGTTCTCTGCGACCACGACTGTCATAATGTCATACACTTGAATACTCTACGGAATTTGCACAATAAACACAAATTTCGACGGAAAATTAAAAAATGAATTCAGATTCGTGTTCAGTGACCTCGATTACCTCAGGCCTAAAGTTTCGAGCCTGTTAAGTAATATTCACGAAAAATCGATAATTTGATTAATATCTCTCGATGGCAACCGTTACTGCAAAAACTAACTTAAGATTCGTGTTCAGCGACATCGATTAATTCGGGACTGAAGCTCACAGTTTGCATATATGACACGACTATATACCATTTTCAGTTGAAATTCGAAGTTTTTCAAATCAAATTCTACGTTGTTACACGGGGAAGATTCCAGAAAAACGTTGAAATTTATTTCAAAAACGTTGAATTATGACTGAAAATGCCGTATAACTCTAACTCTTCGATTGGCTGACGATGAAAATGCCGTATAACTCTAACTCTTTGATTGGCTGACGATTTCTGTGAGATAATGAAATGAAAAAATGGAGTGAACGGTTTTTTTTTGTGAAAGCTTTGCACTTGTGCGTAGATGTTTTGTACACGTATTTCTGTAGGATTTTTTATTGTAGGATTTTGTTTGCAGGAAAAAAGTTCTCATGTCTTGCCATCTTAACGTGTATTGTCAACGGTTCTGAGACGATATTGAATATCTTCATTATTTTTTTTTGAAGAACTCAAATCTTTTATTCTGTCTCTGGCGAATGTTGTCGTTGAACTTACTTTACTACATTTACTTGAGCCTACACAAAGCGCTTTTGGAGTGAGTAAGCGGTATCAAACGAAACTGGCTAACACAAAAATCGCATCGTCCTTATTAATACATCCCGGTGCAAAATTGTAGATACCCCCGATTTGTCCATTAGTACCCGAAGGATCCGCTGCCTATGCTCAGCGGTTGCCGTCGTATTCCTCACTATCGAAAGCCTCTATAGAAGAATTTTAAGCAGGTTATCTCATCAGTGCAGGATACCACGATCTTTTATTGAAAATTTAACGAATGGAGACCGGTGCAAAATATAAGTTCCCTTCATAAAAAACCTGATTAATCACAAATGTCCCTACAGACAAAGTAAGATTAGTACTTTGTCACATCACCTTTGTTGCAACCATATCGAAAATTCTATTTTGCATGCTACTGATTAGGCTATCAATAACAGTTCGCTCAACATTGGCTCATGCATAGAGTACTTTGTGTACAAGAATGCCCCACAAGTTCTTTATCAGCGGTGAGATCTGGAGGACAACTAGACCACTCCAAAAGTTGAATTGTATTGGAGTTGAGCCAACCTCTTATAAACCTTGTGGAAAAGGCACAGAATAACTAACTACAAGGCTCTTATTCGCATTGGCGGGTTCCTTTACTCTATGGTACCTAAAGCGTCGATAAGGAGCAAGTACCTGGGTCTTCATACATTGGCGTCTCGCAGGAAATTCTTTGATATTTGTCGGGTTTATAAGTTAATTCACTTTTCGCGCTTTTGAAGCTTCAAATTTTTTAATCTGCGTGCGTCTCAAACAAAAGGGGTGCCTGCGAAGATTCTTATCAGCCGACCTAGGAGTAAGCCGAAGGTGGCCCTTTCTCCTCATAGGACATTGGTTTGACTCGCTCTAGGTGTGTCTTCATGTTGTTGTGTTGTTGTAATACCTTTTTCTACCGCTTGCGCCTACCTCGAGAACGTTATGAATAAATAAATAAATAAAATAAACCTGCAGTTGACTGCGGTACGTGTATGGATGCATTATCTTGTTGGAAAATGAGGTTGTGCCTACGAAGTCCCCTTAAATATGGCAAAAGGTGATCTCGGAGCAATTCCTGGTACTCTTGTTCATCCTCCAAGAGACGAACCTCCGAGACGAACGAGACAAGTCCGCATCCAGCAAACGCAGCCCAACCATAAGACTTCCACCGCCAAAGTTGCGCCTAGATAATACTCGACCTCTTTTCTCAGATCTCTACAGTAGTGTAAAAGAAGTGGAATCTTGATGGGCCCGACGGGTACAGACACTATTGGAGAGATTAGAGGAGAGAGAAGCGAGTATTCTAGAGGCGCAACTTTGTCAGCGGAAGTCTCATGGTTTGGGCTGCGTTTTCTGGATACGAACTTGTTGCCTTGGAGTTCGTCTCGTGTAGGAAGAACAGTGAAGACTACCAGAAATTGCTCGGAGACTACCTTCTGTCATATTTCAGAAGATTTCCTAGGCATAACCTTATTTTCCAACAAGATAATGCATCCATACACGTATCGCAGTCAACTACAGGTTGGCTCAACTCCAACAGAACTCAACATTTGAAGTGGCCTAGTTGTTCTTCATATCTCAACCCGAAAACTAGCAAGCTTGTGGGACATTCTTGTACACAAAGTGTACAAAAATGGAACCACTTACACTTCAGTGTCTGGTCTGAAGAACGCCATACTTCATGCATGGGCCAATTTTGAGCGAACTGTTATTGATAACCTAATCAGTAGCATGCAAAATAGAATTTTCGATATGGTTGCAACAAAGGTGATGTGACGAAGTACTAATCTTACCTTGTTTGTGGGTACTTTTGTGATTTATCAGGTTTTCTATGAAACGAACTTATATTTTGCGCCGGTCTCCATTTCTTAAATTTTCAGTTAAAGTTCGTGGTATCCTGCACTGATAAGATGAAGTGCTTAGAATTCTCCTATAGAAGTTTCCATAGTGAGGAATACGATGGTAACAATACTGGACCTCGGCAGCGGGTTCTTCGGGTTCTAATGGACAATCCAGGGGTGAAGCTATTTTGCAACGGGTGTATTAAGTTATAATAAAGTTTATTCGATTATTCGATTTTTTTGAATATTCGATTATTCGGAAATTCGAATAACCAAAAAATGGGGTTATTCGATTATTCGGAAATTCGAATAACCAAAAAATGAGGTTATTCGATTATTCGGAAATTCGAATAACCAAAAAATGGGGTTATTCGATTATTCGGAAAATCGAATAAACGAAAAATGGGGTTATTCGATTATTCGGAAATTCGAATAACTAAAAAAATCGTGTTATTCGATTATTCGCTCATTCGAATTTTCGAAAAATGGGGTTATTCGATTATTCGGAAATTCGAATAACCGAAAAAATAGGGTTATTCGATTATTCGTTCATTCGAAAAATTTTAAAAAAGCACAAGTATAGTGTCCATGTTTCGGTCGTCTTGGAGCCGGTTCTCCGTGTGGGAGCCATTGGCGCTTGCGGGTATGGTTAACAGAAGGAACCCAGCTTTCATCACCAGTAACAGTGTCCTTCAAAAAGTCCTTTCTGTTTGGGCGAAGAAGCAGCAACTCAGCAACACTGATTCGGTATGCTTTGTCAGAGCTCATGTGGTACCCAAGACGACGAAACTTTGCGCTACCCAGGGATCTCCAGCTGCCTCACGACGGTGCTTTGCGTACATCCAAGGGTGCCCGCAAATTCGCGAGTGGTTGAATTTGGCTTCGCCTTGAATGTTTCACGCGAGCTGTCTTCTTCCACAACAGAGGGGCGTCCGGAACGAGGTCGCTCTTCGAGAGAGATATCTCCAGCCTTGAAGTGCTGGTACCAACGGACCACTGTGAAATAGTGAATGACTTCCTCCTTGAATGCAGCGCAGATGTTGGAGGCTGCAGTCGCTGCGGAATAGCCTTGCAGAAATTCGTAGTAGGCGATAGGTCCTAGCATGCTGCTGCTTGCCGTTGATATTGTTGCTGTATTCCTACTCGACGAGGCCTTATATAGTATGCTTTGTTTAACACTGTCCACCATTCTACCACTAAAGTTTATTATCCTATGGGCAAGAGTTGTGTTCGCGCTTCCTTTTTTTAATCAAACGGCTGGTTCTGGATTCTTGATTTTTTCTACAAAAAAAAACGCGCTTAGCCATTCTCGTTAAACCAACATGGAAGACTCGCACACGGTTATTTCAAGACTCGATAATTTGCCGTTTGTTCCATCTTCATGTTTATTACCACTGTGTTTTATCGCTAATTATGTGTATTTTGTCGCGTGTTGTCGTACACGTATAAGTAAAATATAGCTGCAGAGGAGAGTCTGACGCTGACGTCTCGGTTTCGATTCCGCTACTGGCTCTATCAAGCATCCTCAAATATTTCCGCTTGGTTGGGGATTTGCTCATTTATAATACAGGGTGCGTGAAAAGTATTGACGCACTAAACGTAAACGTTATAAATAACAACACATCATAAAATTTATCAAATTTATATATAAAATGTCAACAATGATCTAGCGAACAGAATAGCATCACTTGTATTTTATATGGGCTTCTTTTCTGCGGATGCAGGGGCGAAGACCACGAGGAGAGGCATCGACGGGGCGCCGCAAGTTGTCCACCTCGATTTCTTTCTATGCTTTGACCTTCAGTGACTTGATACTTTTGTGCATTCAACATGTAAAAGTGTTGCATACTCTTCTAAGGCCTCCAAAGTGCCAATTCTGGCGGAAGGCTCACTGCAAGGGGGCGCCAGTGTCATGGTTTGTGCATTCATCACAAGCGTCTCTCGTTTTCGTGGATACAGGAATGAAGATAAATCAGCAGAACTATCTCTATTGATGTCCTGAAGAAGCAACAGGTTCCTTGCCTCGAATCCCACCTCGAGAGTAAGCCGTGTGCCTCCCAGCAGGATTAGACTCCCGCGCAGAGTCGAGGATTGTTCAAGACTGGTGCCGCACCAACATAAGGACTTCATTTCGGGAGAGGAATGACTCTGTATAGACCGTATTTGAATCCGCTAAATTACTCTACATGGAAAGTTTTGAGAACAAGGCTTGCGCTACTTCCTTCCAAAGTATGAAGTCAGTGAAGGATGATCTGGTCAAAGCATGGAACGAAATCGACGTGGACTACTTGCGGCGCACCGTCGATGCCTTTCCTCGTGGTGCTCGCTCTTGCATTCGCAGCAAAGAAGCCCATATAAAATACAAGTGATGCTATTCTGTTCGCTAGATCATTGTTGACATTTTGGATATAAGCTTGTTAAATTTTATGATGTGTTGTTATTTATAACGTTTACGTTTAGTGCGTCAATACTTTTCACGCACCCTGTAAAACATGTCATGAAAGATAAGAAGGAGAAAACTTCATCAACTGTTTATTTACAACCTGTCAATGGATCTATACACATGATGATGAGGAGGAGGATGACGGTGATGATGAACGGGGACGATGCTGCTGGTATCACAATTTACAAGTACATGTGTGGTGAAGATTCATTGCTACGAGCGATGACCACAATGCGTGCGGACATAACGGCACTCAAAGGGGGATACGGTAAGGCATTGGGGATTACGGTAGTTAACAGCGTAACACACATTCACATTCAATCAATAATAACCAAATATACGTTAGAACGGCTACTTAAGAGACGTCTTCGTCGTCGTCGTTGTCGTCGGTTTCAAACGGTGATCATTCGGGGAACATTCTGGAACTCTTGGAAATGCGGCTCCGGCTCGTCGACGGCCGCCGGCTGTGCCTGAATATGTCCGTTACTTCCACTAGTAGTGATGACTGGTTCTGAAAGAACTCACGAGCTTTGGCTCCTCCTTGCGACGAACCTCACTGTCTATCACGGACGACGTCTTTGATGGCTTGTTCTCGTGCATCTTCTGGGCCTCCTGCTCGAAATATCTGGAAGAACCCTTGTTTCAGGTTAAGTGTGTTTGACATACTGGTTAATTTTAGCTAGAGGAGTGCAGGAGGAATTTTTTGTCGTAAAAATTATTTCTATTTTGCGGTGGATAAAGCTCATTTCAATTGGGAAGATGTTTAGTTTGATATGAAAAGCGTTAAGCTAGCTTAGAAGAGCGCTCAATTTAGTTTAAAAAGTGCCCATTTTGACGTGAGGATAGCATATTCCAAGAACGCGAATCAATCAGCTTCGAGTTTATTTTTCAGTCAAATTTTTATTTAACTTATCTAAGTAAATCTTGCTACCCTTATCTAAATTAGAGCGCTAATCCGGAGATCTCAATTTTCTTGATTTTGTTTCTGTTTTCAACTCAACAACGCACTTCAGGAAAGCTGCCAATGGATCGTGCTCCATGTCCTCATCGCTCTCGTTGTCCGGAGCTGCGGTTGTGACCTGAAACTATGCACATGCATTTAACCGAAAGACAGAAGCCATCATCCCCTAAATGTACCTCTGTAGCCACGGTGGTTCTATCCTCGATGCGTGGAAATCGGTCCTCAACGACCACTGGTGCCGTTTGCTCAACTGGTCCTTCGCTGTCCTCTTCAGGGACCTGGAAAATTAGGCGTCGCCTTCTTCTGTTGTTTCAAGGTTCCACATTTGTTATGCGCTTTTTGGTCAACATACACCTTTAAGAGATTAAATTAGGTTGCTGAATATGTTCGAGTTCGCCGCCATCGCTGTAATTCCATGCTTTTTAGAACCCATTTTCAAGGGGGATCACCTACGTACCACTTTACTTAAATGAGTTTTGTAAATGGGGTTTGTCCCACATTCAGCCTGCTTTCATAAAGAGAATAAGGATAGGGGTAAAAGACGGTGTTATTCAAGGAATAGTGGTTGCCAGACGGTTGACAAGTCAGTATTTTAGGATCTAGTCGCGAATGTGAGCAGCATTGCAAGGTGCCCCAGTCAACTACACGCATCGAGTGGATGTGTCATTCAAAAAGGATGTGTACAATTGACATCCTGATTGGCCGGCGCACGACATGTTCCAGTGATTTGATATAATTCGCTGAGACGTTCCCACTTCCAAGTGCAGTCCAAATTTGCGACATGGATCGTATTTTATCCTTTCCGGACAAATCCGATATTAATACATAGACTCCGGAAGGATGGAAGGCTTGGTTGGCCAGGAGGAAATCCGAACCAATAGCCTAGTTTCGGCTGCAAGCGACAGCCTGCACCTCCTCTAGCTGCGCTACGTTCTCCGCAAGGAAAATAAGAATGGATACCCAGCAAATACACGAAAAGGAGCTAGAGAACTCGTTGTTTAACTTACAGTTCGGATACCAACATTAGTTAGAAAATCTATGAGGATCCAGTGAAGGTACTAAATAGTTTTATGACGAAGAAATGCTAGTCTACGTCAATCCAACACTTGGAAAATCCGTATTTAATTAGATGTAAATAGTTAATTTCTATACTGCTCTAGAAATTTTTCCGAAGATTCGAATTCGAATTTGGTTTCGAATGCTAAAAAAATCGAATATTCATATTCGAATATCTTTGAAAAACACGATTCTTCTGAGTATTCGAATTCGAATATTCAAATTGGAATAAAAATCATTCGAATGATAAAATAGACAGTTTTAAACACGAGCAAAGCAATCTTTTGTTTCAGGCGATTTTGTGTTAAAAGCTCAACGATGCGGAATGTCTTAAGAGAAAATGTGCATGCTTTCTGAGCACAAAATATAAATGCTCGACTAAGATATTTTCAGGCTTGATCAGAACTGATCCCATTCAAATAATTTTTTGGGTAAAGAAGCTGTGCCGTACACTCGTCAAGAGCACGCAAAATGTGAATAATGATCGGGTAGTGCTACCCGCCGGGAGATGGGGCGGGCTTGCTGTGTAATTCGTTTTGCCCCCAGATTCATGACAACGATTACGAAAAGGACTCGCACTACCCTTTCAATAGATGATTGCGTGGTAGCCCAGTCTGAGGAGGCGCCGGCTGTCGCTTGCACCCTACTCCTGGTTCCTAGTTCGGATTTCCCGCTCGGACCAGTAAGAGGCTTGTCTGGGGAGATAAAGCATCGAAATGCCTATCGGCTCGCCACCGCAACTCGTGAATGCGCATTTGGCCAAATACGCATTTAACGCCGTCCATTATCCGTTCTTATTTTAATAGATAATGCTATGCGTGAAACGAGCCCAGCGTGCGATAATTTCGGTCTTATTTCGATATCGGAGGCCTCACCTGAGTCTCCTCGGGCTTGGTATCCTCCACCGCCTTGAAGATGTTTTCTGCCGGTGTTGGGATGTCGACCTGAAAAGCATTTAAGTTTGTTTCATGTTGTATTTTTTTCAAATTTCCTCCACTGCTTCTACAAACCATATAATTTAGTAATAGGTTTTGCAAAGAAATATTCATTCATTCCATTACTATGCCTTACTCTATCTTAAGAGTGTCATTTTATCAGTAATACACGGAATGTAATTTTTTATGAGGATGTTTATGTATCAGCAGTTTTGTATAAAGATGGAAGCAAAGCAAGACGTGATTGATGTTGCTGTTGGGTCTCATTGTTATTGTTATTGTTTCCTTTTCGGTTACGATCATTATTTCGTCTTGTTCCATGTTATTGTAACAGCATAAGGTTCTTAATGTTTTTTGTTTATAGATTTTCAATTCTATTTAAAACACTTTTAAAAACTAGAGAGAATCTCCAACCTGTACAGCAGCATCAGTCATTTCTTTTTCTGGCTCCTTCTCCTCTTTCTTGGGCATCTGAAATGATCATATGATTTGGAAACGTGAGGCAAAATATGGGTAGGGGCAGAGGAAATCAACCACGAACCCTTTCAATACCACTACTAAACACAGCTTTACAGAACAAAATGTTAACCATCTTGTGAGGCTTAGATGATCCCGTGTTCCGCTTAATCCACATATGCACAAAATCAAGAAAAATGCATCTAAAAAATCAGAAAGGCAATATACGCCTAAATCGGCCTTAGAGCGGTCCTATGCGGTTATGGCTGTTTTGCTGCAATAGTAGTCTTGCGCTGGGCTGGGCTTGAGACCGAGCGCTCTACTTTCCGGGCAGGATGCTAGTCGAGACGCTACCAGCGCTGTTTTATCTCACGTAAATAGCGACACGATAACACGCGATATACTTTCAGCAGCTTCAATGTCCTGTACCTACCTCGGTGCTGGCGACTTTCACAGTCTTGTCGTCTTCGAATGACTTGAAAACGTTCGCCGTGGTGGTAGGCTGAAACGGTCTGGTTATGAAAACTTTCAAGAACACTTCCTGTCATTAGTTCTTCATCTGATTTTTTATGCTTTTTATGTTGTTTTTAATTATTTATTTATTGTTTCCAATTGTTAAGCAGGATGCTTTAATGAAAATAAAAGTAAAGAACCAGTCTTACTGCGTAAACGCTTTCCCAAAAAAAAAACGCCCGATACGGCTTACATATGACGCCTGAATTTCGTATAAAATGTGTAAAAATCAAACATATTCATCTTCGGCTTCACCGCCTTAATACTTTCAGTCTTTAGAGTAGGCTTAGCAACAGAAAAGCGTTGTGTATAAGTCATTAATGTGGCCCACATGGGAGGCGGTGAATACGCCAGCAAATTAGAGCACCCACCGCAAGAGTTGATCAATCTGTTTGATGCTGTATGACTAATCAAGCTATTTTCCCGGTATCCCATGTAGGCCACATTAACGACATGTGTCACATTTTGCTCCATTTTGTTTACTTTATTATATCTACGCATAATATTTTAATAAATTGCACAGATTTATTGGTCAAAAATTGAGTCACTCCGATTTTATGAAACAGAACACGGAGCCGGACATTTGTCCAAGCATCGTTGAAGGCGTGCGGCTGCGGCGCGTCACTGGGGGAACAGGGGATTTTTAGGTGCCTCATTAGAGTAGGAATTTTATTTTCCACACCTTTCTTCATGGGAGCCTTTTTGGACCCATTCCGTAGCGAACCCTCCCTCCTGAACCTCCGCTCGATACAACGATACTTGGACTCCCCCCCCCACCCTCGTGGCACTTAACTCACCGTCTCTCCCTTCTTCTCGGCCTCGTCGAAGACAGAGAGAATGTCGCGGAACATGTTGTCTCCCTCGACCTACAATACGGTGGAATTCAATCAACTTGGTCTCTCCGACACCTGGACGGGTGCCTCACCTGCTTGATCTCGGCGACTTTCGTGGTCAGCGCAGGTGGAGCTGGTGTGGTGCTGCTGGGGTTCTCATTGATCTTTCTGAGATTCTCCTGGAAGATGGCGTCATGGTCGTAGTTTCCGGGAGTTTCTGGAGTTGGGGTGATAGCGGTCCCTGAAAGCGGAACGGCTAGCGAATGAGCCGGAACCACTGTAGGTAGGCAACTTACAGATTGGTCTCGATGGAGCGTTGAATTCCATGCCTTGAGATTTCTTCTGAAAATGGTTAAACTTTACAGAATGTAAGGTTTCATGGGAACTGGAAGACGACTTTTTCCTTCATCTTATCTATGCGTAGACTTTTGCGAATATAAAGGGTCTGTCAGCCTAGGAAAAGCTTCGAATCCAGTCCTGTTTTCCTGATTTCTTGCCCTAGCTCTTCAGCCGATGAACAAGTCCTTCCCAGAGATGTCTGCTACCAATACACCGACCTCGAAGGGGTGGAAGTCTTGGTTGGCATAGGCGGGAAGCCCGAGCAAAGAACCTACATACACAGAGACGTGGGCAGACGACAGCCCCTCTTTCGACTGCGCTACCATACGTATGTTCTGTGTAGTTGCGAGGAAATTGTACAACCCGTGAGATAGGGTAGCGATGTGGGATGAGAGCAGCTCTGGCAGTTTTGAGCATGAGGCGAAGTCGTATACTGCAAGGGCAATGAAGAACCATGAGGGCTTACTGCACTTAAACTTGAAATTATCTCCTTCAACCAACCTCAACTGCACCACATGAAGCCCTTGAAAATTAGGGTCTGGACTAGAATTGAGGAAAATCTCAAAATCAGAAACTACTAAAAACAACTAGGAAATAAGGAAACGTTCCATAGAAACTACTGATTTCTCGGATAACTTTATCGAAGCGAACGAAGGTCGAAAGGACACTAAAAATTCCTCCTCAATGGCAGTACTCCCAAATAACGTCTCAGTAGTGCTTAAAGACCAGCGGCTGGTTTGGTCGGATTTCTCCCCAGGTCTGATTGACTATCGTACTGCTGCACACCTGCATCTCCTGGTAAATCTTGTCGTGCATGGCTGGTTCAGGCGCTGGTGGTACTACCGGCTGCTGCATGGAGAGAATCTGAGCTGGTGATGCGTCGTGTGGTCGTGTGGGCATCTAAAGACAAGCATTTCAAGTAGAAAACAGCAGCTCTTGATTTTTTTAGCAGAAAATTGGCATGTTAAACTGGCCAGTAAAAGAACTGTATATAGGGTTATACGAGTAGAGGATTACTACGCGCACAGAAAGTTGTTCGAGATATGTAAAATTTTGACAAGTTGTAAGCAGCAGTTGAAACAGTCAGAAGCTTCTGGAATTCACAGTTCAGGATATCGGTACTTTCCTGACTGTCAAGCACGTTTTCCACCACAATGACGTCTTCCACTGTGGAAAGGCTAAGCTATTCATTCTAGCCGATGAGCGTACTCCGAGCCTTTTCAAGTGGCTGACTTTCAAAACCATTTTCTAATGCATTTTAAGTACTGTTGGCATCGAAAAACTAAGATCTATCCTAGAGGGGCGATCGCTAGAAGAGCGAAACAAATATAAAAAGTGATGAATCTCCCAGCTAGGAAACTGCAAAGAAACGTACTCTCGTAAGTCTACTGTCTTTGTAAACCATTGCTTTCAGTTTTGCCACCGTTGTCCGTGAGCCAGTGTGGAGCCCCGCTTCACAAGGATAGATCCAAAAATTACTTCCGTCCTCTGCTCTCAGAAACATCTTCAGCTTTTTTGAATACCTATCAGGTTCTCGGCGTCGGAGTTGGCGGCTGTCGCATATAAGCGATACCAGGTTCCTCATTCGGATTTCCCGCCCAATCCACCCAAACCTTCCATCTCTCCAGGGTGGGTGAATTAGTACCAGACGTGTCTGGGAAGGATAAAGCGCTGACTTGTTCACCGGCTCGCCACTGCAAGTCATTGTATGGCCAAATCCGCATTCAATTCACCACCACAACACCCCGTAGAGGTGGAACGCGTGGCGCATCCCAAAAGGAACTGATTAACGCCGTCCTTTATCATATGAGCTGTAGGCAGGCTAAACGATTCTGTGTGTTTAAAAGTTTTAAACAATCAAAAATACTCTCCTTATTTTTTATTTTTCGAGTAGTACTCCCTTTCTAGACCCAAACACCTACGTGAAGTGCTTTGAAATTCGATGTTTTTAGCCTTTCCTTAAGAATTAGTTTTTCATATGATGGGAGCGCGGAAGCGCATTCTTAAGAGGGGCGGGCTGTCGCGTGCATCCTGAATCAAGCAGGCTTCTTGGTTCCCGTCCCCCACTCCAATCATGCCTCTTATCTCTTTGAGGAGGTGAGCTGCATCCAATCTTGACCGTCCAGGATAGAACGCTGGTTGTTCGTCGTCTACTTTAGGTTATGTACGCATTCAAACTGCTTCAACGATATCCCGTACAAGTTGAATGCGTGGCGTATCCACATCAGAATTGATTAAGGATTATTCCTTGATCCCCATTCTTGTGTTGAGCAACATACATACACAGAATATACAAAAAGTAAAAATTTTATTTTAAAAACTATGGATTTTTTAAAGGCGATTGATACTGTTGCGTTCTAAATTGAAAAGGCTGTTTTCATTACTACCTGGACATTAAACTTCTACCTGATCATTAGCAGTGACTAACTAAGTAAAGAAAACAGTAAAGAAAGCGTCGAAATTTTCGCTGAATTTTTAAGCACTTAAAAATGGTCTTAATCTACGATTTGTAGTTATGAGTATGTCAACGAGAAACTCGAGACGCGCGATGGTGAACGACAACTTTATCGGCTTGCCAAAGCACGCCATCGCCAGAGCGAGGACATCGAAAAGTTCTTTGGCATCAACGATGAGAATGGCCATCTGCTGATGAACCGCAAAAGGGCTATGGAACGATGGCATGACTACTTCGAGAGAATTTCAACAGTAGAGTTTGCCCATCCGCCTATCCCTTGCGTCCCTCCTACGCACGGTCCTGTGCAGAAAATCACTGTGGAGGAGACGGAAGCGGCTTTGAAGAAGATGAAGCCAGGCAAAGCAACGGGTCCTGACGACATAGCGGCCGAACTATGGAACTCGAGGTGCTGGAATCCTGCTGAATGGCTAACGAAGTTTTTCAACCAGGTTGTTGCGGAGAAGAAGGTTCCTGGTAGTTGGCAGCAAAGCACGACGATCCCGATCTGGAAGAAGAAGGGCAGTCCCGCGGACTGCACAAGTTACCGTCCAATCCGATTGCTCTCGCACAGTATGAAAATATTTGAGCGAATTGTGGATGGACGTATTCGCGAGATCGTCCGGCTTTCCACCAACCAGTGTGGCTTCGTAGCCGGCTGTGGCACCATCGACGCCATTCATGCTGTTCGTCTTCTTGTGGAAAGACATCGCGAGAAACAAAAACCGCTGCATCTTGCTTTCCTCGACCTGGAGAAAGCATTTGATCGTGTACCGCGTGAGGTCATATGGTATGCCTTACGACAGCACGGTGTCCCTGAAGAACTGATCGAATGGGTGCGCATTCTTTACTCTTGTCCTAAGAGTCAAGTGCGAGCGCCGGCCGGCACATCCACGGAGTTTCCAATCTCCGTCGGTGTTCACCAAGGTTCCGCGCTTTCCCCACTTCTTTTCATTGTCGTAATGGATGCCATTTCGCGAGACCTTCAGAAGCCTGCTCCTTGGACGCTGCTCTATGCAGATGACGTAATGTTTGCCAGTGAAGACAAGGCCGAACTTGAGCGACAAGTGCAAGCTTGGTGTGACCGCTTGGCGGCGTTCAGGCTCAAGCTAAACGTCAAAAAATCTGAGTACTTGACGACAGACGTAAACGAGACTGGGTCCATTGAGATCAATGGCACTGCGCTCGTACGAGCGACACATTTCAAGTACCTTGGATCTGCAATTGCGTCTGATGGTAGTCTGACGTGCGAGGTGAACTCACGCGTGAGCGCAGCGTGGTCCAAATGGCGCTCAATGACAGGCGTTTTGTGCGACAGAAAGATACCGGAGCGCTTAAAATCAAAGATCTACAGAACCGTCGTCCGACCAGTAGCGATGTACGGTGCTGAGTGCTGGCCTGCAACGAAGGAAGTTGAGAGCCGTCTCAGCGTGATGGAGACGAAAATGCTGCGCTGGACGGCTGGTGTCACGCGTTTGGATCATGTTCGCAATGTCTCCGTACGTCAAAGGTTTGGCGTCGCTCCAATTGCTGACAAGCTACGTGAAGCTCGCCTACGGTGGTATGGCCATGTTCTTCGTGCGGACGGCGACACCGTTCGGAAGATTGGCCTCAACATAGGTGTGCCCGGAAAACGGCCTAAAGGACGACCTAGGCAACGCTGGCTTGATACGTTGCACGTGGACTTAAAGGAAGCTGGTATCCACCCCGATCAAGCGTTTGATCGTGCGAAGTGGCGTCATCATACCAGAAGAGTGGACCCCGCTGCTAAGCGGGACAAACGCTGAAGAATAAGAAGAAGAATCTACGATTTGTAGTGCTTGTCTTCTGCGTCCTTCAAAAGAAAATGTGTTCAATGGAGGTAATCGTATAAACTGTAGCTACCTGATTCTGATAATACTGTTGTTGGTAGTAGGCCGCCTGTTGTTGCTGCGGATTGTAGAACTGAGCGGCGTAGTTGGGGTCTTGGTAGTATTGCTGAAAATAGAACTATTTAACTCTATGCACCACTAGTAATCCTTTTTGCTAGGCGTGTGGTAGCGCAGTAGGTGAAAGAGTCGGCTGTAGTCTACGCCCCGATTCAAGTTCTTGGATCGGTTCCCGTCCAGGTCAACCAATCCGTCGATCTCTCTTGGGATTGGTACCAGACTTGTCTGGATAACACTGACTTGTACATCGGCCGACTACCGCAAGTCACTGTATAGACAAAATACCCATTCAAGTTGCCTAAACGATATCCTGCTGAAGAAAAATGCGTGGCGCACACTAAATGTGTCTGGTTACCGCCGTCCTTCATCAATTTTCGCCCTTTAATCCACTTTGTCCTGCACCATAAAATAGGTGCAAACTGAACCGATCGAATAATGCATGCCCGCTTCTCGATTAAAGCGCAAAACCTCCCCTAGCCGTCAAATAGGAACTTATCACCCACGCTGATTACAAAGCGATAGAACGACGACATCTCTAACAAAGCCGCCCGGCTACTACACTTAAATAAGACAACTGAAACAGGAATTTCCTGACTCAGTCGTGCTCAGTTGTGACTTACGATTTGAATAAAACATCACAGTCTTGCTTAACAAAAATTCATTTATTTAATTATTTGAAGCGCGGATAAAGCCTAGCTTTAAAAAAAGTTCAAATAAAGGCAAAAAGCACAAAAGTTACAGCAACTTATGTTAAACTTTGTCAGTTCAAACTAGACGATTTTCTTTTTGAAATAAACACTTTTTAATTTGTAAGCAGACATGTTTAGAAGTAAAAAAACATTCTGCAGCGCAAATCAGACGTAAATTCTAAAGTTTAAATAAACATTGCTTAACTAACCATGACTTGAATTTATGTTTTTTTCAGCAAATGTTTTATCAAAGTTGTTTATATGCGTACAAATCTAAAAAGCAACAAAAGCGACGGAGAAAAACACCATCATTCTCTGCTGCATAAAGTCTGGTAAACACCATTCACACTTCAATCAAATAAACTTTGCAATCTCCTATTGGCATTCCAGGCAGAATCTCTTTACACCAGCAATTTTCTAGAGACTCAAAAAGTGTACACATTCTTCTTAGGAGATTATTCATACTAATTTTCTTAAAACAAAAGGTTTAATTTACTTTTGGTATAGAGTGTCTAACTGTGGTATGAACGGTGTCCAGTCTAAAGTGCAAATTCTATAAATGATATTGTCAGCCGTGTAAAAAAGTGGGTAATCAGAAAAAATCGAATTTTGGCAACTTTTTGGCAAATCGAACTTTTTTCTTCAGATTTGAATAGAGGATTTTATAGATCCTTGTGCTTACCTTGCAACAGACTGAATTATTTGAGAGTCCTATAAGTTAGAAAATCTGCCCTGAGACACAATTTAGCAACCGATAACCCTTGATTCAGGCGGGATTTATACTTCCTTCGCGGAGCGGCGCGGTGTTATGTGAACTATCAATATCTATCCTCTGCAGCCCAATCGATATGGATAGCCATAACGGCGCGCAGCGCGGCGTCCAATGTATAAATTCCGCCTCAGGCTACCTCTGATTGGCTGCCGCAGTTAGAGTAGGAGCAACGACGCGTTCCCGCACTCGATCCTCCCCCCCCCCCCCCCCCCCCACCTTTCTGCACCCCCGTTGTGCGTCTCCGCGCATGTTCCATCCAAAATCTAGTTTGCAAGATCTTAATACAATGTTTGGGAATTTATTCACATATTTCTTGCAGGTATTGGAGAGTTTTGGATTCCTAACAGTAGGTAAATTTAGCTACAAGAACATAAAATTCTTCGTCATCGATGTTTTTTGAAGAGAAAAATTCAGGTTTCCAGGCGCGTACCATTTGTTGTTGCTGCTGCTGCTGACGATGTTGCTGGTGAGCCCACCATGGCTGCTGGAAGTACTGTTGTTGTTGTTGTTGTTGTTGTTGTTGTTGCTGCTGCAGCTGTTGCTGTTGCTGAGACTGCGCGATCTGCTGAGCTCGTTCCCACTGGGCTCTCTGAGCCTGCTGTGCCCACTGGGCGCGCTGCATCTCCGTCTGGTACTCCTCGGCAGCGCGAGCACGTTGTGTTTGCTCCCAACGAGCCTGAGCGATGGCTTTCGCTAGCTGGTTCTCCATGGCCGCACGCTGCTGCTGCTCCATTTGGTACTGTAATGAGATAGTCTTGAAGCAGATCCAGATCGCCTGTAGTTAGGTGGTACTGTAGAAAGCCTTCGATTCTATGGCTGGTTTGCAGTAGACATTAGATGAGCACCACTTCTTGAGCAACAAGAAAATCGATTTATTGATTTTTCTTGGGGATTATTTCGTAAATGAAGCCAGTCTCCCAAAAAAAAAAATCTGGCTTGCACAGTACACCAGAGCACATACTGTACCTGTGCCCACTCGGATCTCATCATAGCCTCCTTCATCATCTGCTGCTCGTACATGGCCTGCTGGAGACGACGCATTCGCCACTGACGCACAGCCTGGAATACCCTCGCACTTCGAAGACGTTAGCACTACACTGCGATCGTCTAAAGAACTCATCTGACCTGCGCATGAGCCAGCGCTCTGGCTTGCATAGCCCAGAATGGTGGTGGCTGCATTGGTCGGTTGTTGAATGCATCAAAAGGTGGCTGCAAATGGAACTCCATTAGGACATTGATTGTTTTGTTGTTGCTTTTGATAAAATATTATCCCCAAAAAACTGAACCATTTTATCATCACGCTTATTTGTCCACGCATCTTGAGCAAAAATAAAAATCTTAACAGAAATACTTCGCCTGCAGGATTCGCTAAAACTTGCAAGGTTCAGGCAATGAAGCTGTTTTTACCTTACCAACCGATAAACGATTAATTGCGGATATACGACTTCCACAACTCGAAGTGCAGTAAAAAAAACTGACAGTTTAGCGCAGAAGTTAAATGCGTGGCCTACCTCAATGTAATTCAGTAGGGCTGGCCTTTCTCCTTATTATCCTGTTGATGTGAAAGATACTTAAAAGGATAAAAAAGTGATAAATGAAGAGGAATAGAGGTTGGCCAATTCCTCTTGGAATGCGCCACGCATTCTACTTCAACATAAGGTCGCGTAGGGAGCTTGTTTGCGTATTTGGTCCAAAGATGTACTGCAGAAGCCGCGCACTAAAAAGAAGGTCAGTGATTTCTCCTTTCCAAAGAAATGTGGTATCAATTCGTCGATATGGGGCTGGGGAGGGAGGGGATGACTGGCTTGGTTGAGCAGAGCGGAACTCGAACTACGAACCTCGGTTTGTGGTACAAGTGACAGCCAGCGCCCTATCACGCTCCGCACTCAGAGGTGGCTATTTGGAAAAGGATGGCTGTGGGATTTCAAGATTGCCAGTTGACATAAACATCCTGCCGTAACATGCCTAATTGTGTCACAGTTCTCCTTCCTCATCAGTTCCCTTAATTTTTAATTTTAATCTATACAGAGCACTTCGACGCGCGTAGCGCAGTTGAAGGAGGTGCCGACTGACGCGTAAACCGGATACCAGGTTCCTGGCTCGGATTTTCCAGGCCAACCAAGCCTAGCATCCCTCCGCGGTGGTTGAATTGGCTCCTGACTTGTCCGTGAAGGACAGGACACTGACTTGTTCATCAGCTGGCCACCGCAGGTCATCGTATGGCCAAGTACGCATTCAAGTCGCATCCACCACATCCCGCAGAAGCAGAATGCGTGGCGCATCCCAAAAAAGATTGAGAAATCCTTATCCTTGCCCAAACCACTTACTTCACTTGTCTTATTGTTTAGAGATAATAAGGCTCTGAAGCGGCTATATGAACTTCGAAGTGAAACCGAAAGGCATTTGCCAATATTTAGTAATCAATCCGTTTGTTACAAATCTGAACGATTGGCCCTTCCGGGGTCTATGTATTAATATCAGACTTGTCCAGGAAGGACAAAATACGTTCCATGTCCTTTTTGAATGGCACATCCTCTCGATGCGTGTAGTTGACTGAGGCACCTCAATGCTGCTCACATTCGTGAGTAGATCCTAAAATACTGAACGAACGACGAATGGTACCAGGCTCGTCTGGGAAGGATAAAACACTGACTCCTCCAACAGGTGGCCACCGCAAATCATTCTATATGCAAACACGCACTCAAACTGCCTCTGGAGGTGTCACTCCCAAAAAGAGCATACAAACGGGCTTTGTACCTAACCCTAATCGGGGATTGCTATTCGTTTCCAAAAATTCTCAGATCCTAGTATTATCTAGGCGAACGACTTAAAATGGTTAACTTTTGTGAAAAATTACTGAAGAAACACTTCACCAACAGGCGAAAAAAAAAGATAAAGGTAGGGCACGTTTCATATTTAGCATCGTCTTTCGTTGTTGTTTTTTTTTTAAATGCCATCACTTCTTCCCGAGCTACCGAGCTACCTCCGTCAAGATATTTTATAGCAAAACGCTTTCGTAAAGTTTAGCCAACACGGTTAATGGAGCGAAAACCTCTGCAAGGTTTTTGGCCGAGCTACCGTACCTCCTGCTGTTCGTACGGGTGCATCGGTCGCTCGTTCACCTCTTTTTGCTGGTCGTCCTTCCCGTCAGCGCCGCCGTTGCCGCCCTCGATCATCATCACTTTAGCGACCGGAATCGTGTTCAGGAAGATCTTGACCTAGAATCGATTGTTGGTTTAGATAAGTAGTGGACTTTAATTCAAGTTCTCTATTATTTTTTAATCATCTTTTTTCATAATGTGACTACACAGAGTCCAACTTCGTAAAAAAAGCATGGCCACCTTCAAATTTACGGGTGCTCCGTTGGAGGGTTCTTCTGTGTTTGCCTTCATAAAATAACATATCAAGTGCGTGCTAGCGCAGTAGGGGCTTGACCAGGCTTGTAAAGGAAGGATGAACCGCTGACTTGTACACTGGTTGGCCTACGCGAGTCCTTGAAGTGGTCAGACACGCATTCAGGCAGCCTGCACAATATCCCGTAAAAGTAGAATGCGCCAACCCACAAAGCGATTAACTGAGGCCGACCTTTGCCCTTTTTCGTTTATATTAAAATTTCATCATAGTCATCCTTCGTTGAACAAAAAATCAGCAAACGATAATGAAATAGAATATTAATGTATGGCCGCGAAACAGTGTGGCTTGATAGCTTTTCAATGGTCTAATAAGTGTTTAGAATCGCGTGTAGCGCAGTCGGAGGTGCCTGCTGTTGAATGGACCCGATACCAGATTCCTGAATCGGATTTCCCCCCCCCCAGGCCAAGCAAGCCTTCCATCCCTCCGGGGTCGGTGAGTTGGTACCAGACTTGTCTGGGAAGGATGAAGCGCTCATTTGTTCATCTGTTGGCTACCGCAAATCATTGTATAGTCAAAGACGCATTCAAATCGCCTCCAGACATTCCGTAGAAATAGAACGAGTGGCGCACCCCAAAATGAATCGAGTAACGTCGTTATTTTCCCTTATCCTTTAAGAAGTGTTTAGCTCATGACTGCATTGAAAACTGTGCTCACCTCGTCGTCAGCGGTCGGCCGCGTGTCCCTCATGTCATTACCCATTGGGTTCACCAAGCCAAGTCGTTCTGGAGTTGCGGTTGTGGTGGAGCTCTGGTCGCTTTTGATCGCCTAAACATTTCCAATTAAGCGCAAACGGAAGACAGACGTATCGCTCTCGATCGAGGGCCAGAATTCATAGAATTTCAATTGCAAACTTATATAGTAGCACTTTTTGATGCGTAACACTTTTTGATCAAGGCACCAACCGTTTTAGATCCCACTCCTTATCTGTCAGTTACTGAGGAAGAATCTCCTTTCTACAAAAGACTCATAGTGATCTCCGACCACCGAATATTGGGAATGTAAAAGGTTCCACTGTAAGGGGCTGCTCAAATCGTAGCATTTAAGTTATTAAAGAGAAATAATTTGAAGAAGATTCGGATCTATCCTAGTCGGAAGGGGCGTCCATTAAGTGTTAGTTTCGTATGTCGTTGCCGCACAGCTACGTCCGCTGAATCTAAACGATAGCCCTCGCATCATGGGACAGCAGCTGAAGCTCTCGTAGAAATTTAACACAAGGGATTGGAGAGACGAATCACTATATGCCCCCTCAGATTAGGATAGATCTGAAAATTCTGTTACCCACTTCATTTTCTTTAAGCCTCATGTGGCTGGTTTCGAAGTTATAAGCTCTCATAACGATGTCAAAACTCCAGCGCCAAGTCGGACCCGCACCTCCTGCTCACCGGGTGGAAATGTACGCCATTACAGCACCGGGTTTCTTTCAAGATCCTCAGCTCAACTGGTTGACTGATCAGCGACCGGCTCTTCCCGATATTCGGGTGAGTGTTGATGGGTGTGGATCTTGCGTTCGAACAGCGCTGGTAGTGTAATGGTGTAGAGTATTCCCACACGGCCAGCGGGAATGCAGGTTCGAGTCCCGCCTAGCGCTATATTTTCGATCGAAACAAAGCACTGTTATGTAAATTTCTAATATTGTTTTCAAATTCTATTATCTTATAATTTCAACCATTGTTTTAGTCATGCATGTACGTTGCCCAGAATTTCTGTGTTGTTCGCGACTTGAACATTGAACTGCTCCATTACTTCGCAATATATCCAGATGTATCTGGTAAGGGTAAAACACTGACGCTTTTATAGCTTGGACACACAGCTCATTGTATAGGACAAACATACGTTCCAAATGCTTTCCCCATATTAAGCAGCAGTAAAGCGCACGGCGCATCCCCTAGAGAAAATAACTGAAGCCGACTTTAAGCTTGGTATGCTTCAATATCTATATTTAGCTGTCTCTAACCTTTCCAACTATCTAATGCTTCATGCTTTGATGAATTTTTGGGACCTTCAAGTTTGCTCTCAGCGAGCGTCAGCCACAACAGCGAATTGGTGCCCTCAACATGAATTGGTTTAGTGACTCCACACATCATAGGTTTCCTGACCCATCTTTCCATAATGAGTTGAGCCAGGTCAAACCCAATGTAGCTGATGGGAGGAACGAGATCTAAAGGAGCCCCAACTACTGTTCGATATTTTTGTAATCTGTTCTCTTCTGTAATCTTCCCGGAATTTTGGCGTCCGTATTGCTCTCGTGACAGGTCTGCGGTATAAAAACTTTGATGTTTGGACTTATCGCTGTAGGAGAACCGTTCGACTGACAGAGAACAGTGCAATCGTTTTGTTAGCGCGCGAACATGAAGACATAACGCAGGAATCGTAATAAATTAAGCTCGCGATGCCTCATAGATTCGTAATTTATACCAAGGCGCCACTAATTTGGGTGTCTAAGAGTCGACTGCGCTAGTGTAATCTTACTACACATAATGCGCTTAGTTCTGGGTCACGTTGTCAGTCACCGGGAGGAGAGTGAAGCCAACAGATGCCTACGACAGCGCGGCGTATGCCAGCCCGTTCTTCTTTCAGCTTAACCAAGGGCGATTGCTGGCGGACCTATAATCTTGGCGGCGGCGGATCACCCAAGTTTACGACATGATCAGCGGACAACGCGTCAGAGTATGAATGGAGATCAAGTGCAGAGCGTAAGGATTCAGAAGACGTGCTGATCGCTTCGTTCAACGTGCGTCGGGATTCAGAAGACGTGCCGCAGACGTCCAACTTGCGTAGAGATTCCGAGTAAAGGGACCAACATGAGGGGAAGCTTAGGAATTCCGAGTAAGGGACCAGCAGTAGGGGCCCAATGAAGAGGAGATCTGCAAAGGAGGACCACTAGAGGGGGGGGGGGGGGGTAAAGAGAACCAGTATTCTCCCTCAGTATCGCCCAGTGTGTGTCGGTTTTCTGAGAACGTGTCACAGAAGTCGTGACACGTGTGTCGGAGTGCAGAAGTGTCATAGAAGGCGTGGCAACGTGGTGGCACGTGAGTCGGAGCTCAGTGTCACATGTACGTGCTTGACTTTCTCTACGTTTCTTTGCCAGCACCTAGGTAAGGAAGTATCACCGGGGAGGTCGGGGAGAGAGAGAATAAGCGATGTTGGCCTGTTTTCCAATACCGATTAATTTTAATTTCTGTAACGCTTTTTTAAGCACTTCGGATTGGGGCCCTCATGATCCCTCTCTCCACATAGAGAATAGGCACTTCGGAGAATAAATAGCGATGGGGATCGTAGGAGCAGTGAAGAGTTTGCCCACCATACCCCGCTCAACTAATCTATACAGCAAAACCAGTTTTCTAATGCAATAAAAGTAAGAATGCCTAAAGAAGAAAGGGGGCGATTTTTGCTGTTCTATTCTCGGGGTTTGGAGCGAAGCCCCCAACCAGACGCTTAGCCGCCGCTAGGATCGAGTAAACTTCGGGTGAACTGGGGTTGGACTGAGAATGAGCTCCCTGCCAAGGAGAAGCAAAATAGGTGAGCTTTGATTATAGCCCATGAAAGGTTTCAAGTAAGGTCCAGCTTACAGGGGGGTCGACTTCTTTATCGTTAACAATGAAAAAACACGAAAAGGCACTCCGTTTTGCTTTTTTTCACTATCGTGGAACTTGGCCGGTTGAGGTGCAGGCTGCCACTTGCACCCGATACCAGGTTTTCAGTTTGAATTTCCCGCCCAGGCCCCACCATTCTTCAATCCCTATTGTGTCGGTGAACTAGTACTATATATACACTTGTCCGAGAAGGATAAAGCGCTGACTGGTTCATCGGCTGGCCACCGCTATTCATTGCATAGGCCAAATTCGCATTAAAATCACCTCCACGACATCCCGTAGAAGTAGGATGGTAACGCCTTCCTTTACCCCTTTTTTATCCTTTACGAATATGATACTCCCCGGCGAGCAACTCCTGTGGACAGAGCCTAGTTTTGGTTCTGCCACTTTACAAATCGCCTAATATAGCCGCCAGTCCCGAGGCAACTGCTGGTCCCGTCTCTCGCTTCAACGCTCGGACGATGCTGTGCTGCAGGCGGGTGGTGAAGACCGGCGGCATTGTTCGGATCGAACTGGTTCTCGTCCTCTCACCACTCCACTCTCTCCATCCGTCCTCTCGCCCACACACAACCCTTGTACGTCACTATTACAAACAGACCAAGTGTTTTCTCTCGGCGGTTTACGGTAGCCGCACATTCATGCGTCGCCACCTGCACAGACCGCGTCGCGTTTCACTTCAGCGGTCATAAGCACAACGAGGCCTGAGTGATTACATGGTTATGGCAGCGGCACTTAGACGATGAGAGGTCGTGAGAGGATAGGAACGGGAACAGTGATAGACGGGAGCTCCTAGGAAGTTTCCGTCTGAATTCGATGAATTATCACGGCCCTGTGGTACGTGTAGCGCAGTTGGAGGAGGTGCCGGCTGTCGCGTGCACCCGATAATAAGCTCACAGTTCGGATTTCACTCCCAATTCAGCAATACCTTCCAACCCTCCGGGTAGATGAATTGACACCAGACTTGCCTGGCGCCGGCTGGTCCGTCGACTGACCTCCGCAAGTCACTGTATCACCAAATACGCACTTGAATCGCCTCAACCAGGAAAAGTAGAATATGAGTAGTTGGATGTGTTTGAAGCTGGATAGCGGAGCTTCGCCGGCGACACAAAAACCCTTGGTCCGCCAGGTATTTGTTACTCTCTGTTACTGTTTACCGTATTCACCGCACTATTGCGATCAGTCACCATATTCAACACTGGTAGGGCCGCTTGTAGTCCCAACTGCACATCCATCTTTGAGCGCAGAAGACTGCAGAGTCGCCACAAGGCTCATAACCACAGTAGTATGACTATCTCTGTAGGGTGTGGTTAAGCTTTCCTATACTCGACGATTTACCCAAGTTAAGCGGTGGTCCGCGCATTTGACTGAAAAGATTGGGGCTGGATCTATCCTAGTCGGCGGTGGGATGAGCAGATAACTGAGAAGAGCAGATAACCGTGTCATCGTTTGGCTTGCAGTTCACGGAGACAATAAAGGACCTAAACTAACAAAATTCACAAGAAAATACAAAATACAAAATTCAATATTGGTATAGCTGCGGTTGTAAAAATACAAAGTTATGTGTCCCGCCCCATCGCTATGATGGACCCAGGTAAAATGGCATGTAAGATGGCGGTCCGTTATGTTTTGATGCGCTTTGCCCACCGAAACTTCTCCATAAACGCTGTGATCTGTTTGTTTTTGTATGATTGTCTTTTGAGTCCTATTTTTCCCTCTTGAAGCCGCTCCATGAGTCCTTAATCATTTGGTTACATAATTTTTTAGTTATGTGCCCTCCCCTCCCCCGACTAAGATAAACCCCTGGGGCCTACAGTCAAGCTGACCACATTCTGGAGCGACCGCCTTAAAAGAGTGCCTTTCTGGGAGACATACCCACAACGACTCGGTCAGACGGCTCTTTATGCCCATGGGGTGAGTATGAAATGACAAATGACTTTTGAGTATGGGTTACCCTGAGCTATTGGACAGCATGATGAAGGGGTTACGCTGTCTTTGTGGTGAGCAGGAGAGGCCTGTAGCGATACCATTAACCATTTTCTTCGTGCTTCTTTGTGGCTAAGAAGAACTGCTGAAATGGGCAGGGCCGGGCCTCTCTTTTCCACCGAAATCCTTTTACAACCATTCGGCTTAGCCGATGCGAGAGATAATGGCAGGGCATACTGTAAAGTCTTCTTTTCTGAATGTTTAGGGAGACATGCACCATTTTCTAGTATAAACAGCTGCCTCGGCATTGAAGAAGAACATCTGACGCCCTTACAGCCAAACCAATTAGACTACGAACTAGATTTAGTAATAGATTTCAAGTAACTTTAAGTATTAAAACGCTTCGGTGAGAAAATAACACAGAAGGATCATGGAAAGCTCTGTGCTCTTCGGTCTCACCCCATAAAGGCCGCTGAAGATAGTGTCCACTCCGTAGATGAGCACCATGCCGGCGGTGAAGCAGGAGACGAACAGCAAGAAGAGCAGAATTCCGCGCACGATGACACCAGCAGCGGAACGACGTCGTGGCTGCTGTGGAGGTGCATGAATCGGAATCACCGTCGGTTGGAGAACGGTGAACACCTGGTAGTAGGCTACCTTGAGTCTTAAAAAGAAGAAAAAGAAAAAGAAAAGCTTTAAAAACTTCCAAAAACTCACCTTCGGGTCCATCTTGACCGCATCGCCAGCCTCGGCGACCTTCTCCTCGGTGCCATCACCGTGAACACCTGGCGTTATGCCTAGTTTCGTCATCTGAAACGAATACACAATAGATCGAAGACGCCGAAGCCACGACTTCTGTGATGGATTAAACGGAAGACCGTGCGCGCGATCCGACAATGAGAAGGAGAATAAGGCTGTGATGGAGTTTTATGGGTGGCGAGGACGACGAAGACGTCGATCATTAGCAAAGGAAGGCGACGCGAAGGGGCCAGGCGTCGAAAAACAAACTTGACGAAGAGATTCCGAAGTTCGCTCAACAGGTATGATGCAGGCGTGCCCATCATGTGACGTCCGGCCGTCACGGACGTCGACTGACGATTGTTCGCTTGGAGAGGGATCTTCTAGAGATCAGAGATGTGGTGGTTTCAGACCTGACTCATTTCTAGCGCTTTTGTGAAGCCATGAAAGAACAAAGGATAAGAACGTTGTTAGTCAACCCTTTCGGGATGCGCCACGAATTCTACTCCAGCGGGATGCGCGGAGGCAATTTGGAACCTATCTTAATCTAAGGGGCATATCCTAATGGCGAATATGGGCAGCATTACATTTATCAGTGTCTCCGATCGGTTGCTCAGTTTCTACGAGAGCTTCAACTGCCGTCACATCATTCAAGGCTTTCCTCTTAAATTTTAGGGGTATGGTAGTGTGACATCAGATGACGTTCGCAACTGACACTTTGCGGTTGCCCCTCCCGACTAGGATAGAATGAATATTTGGTGTATTCAACAACTAGTGCTCCCAGACGGTCGACAAGTCTGTATTTAAGGTTCTAGTCGCGAATGTGGGCAGCACTGCAAGGTGGGAATGCTCCAGTCAATTGCACGCATCGAGTGGACTTGCCAGTCAGAGACAACGTGTAAAATTGATACCCTGATTGGCTAGCATGTGTATGGTCGGTGCTGTAGTTGATTATGATTGGCTGAGGCGTTTCCCTCTTAATGTAGTCCAAATTTGCGACATGGACCTTGTTTCATCCCTACCAGAAAAGTCTGGAACCAGTTTACCGATCGCAGAGGGCTGGAAGGCATGGTTGGCCTGGGCGGGACAAGACCTTATTTTAGGTTGTAGTCGCGAATGTGGGCAGCATTGCGAGATGAGGACGCCCCAACCAATTACGCTCAACAAGTGGATGCGCCAGTCAGGGAGGACGTGCACAATTTGTACCCTAATACGCTAGCATATGAACAATTGCTGATATGACTGGATATGACTGACAGAAGCGTCCCCCTCATAATGCTGCCCATATTCGCGACATTGGCCGTATTTTGTCCTTTCTAGACAAGTCCGGTAGCAATTCACCAACCATGGAGGGATGGAAGGCTTGGTTGCGCAAAAATCTGAACCAAGAACGTGGAATAGGGTGCACGCGACAGACAGCTCCCCCTCCGACTCGCTACCACACACCTTGTGAAGCCATACGACCCTTATCTATCCTAGTCGGGGAGGGGGAGGGGAAGAGGAAGTCACTAGAAAAGCGGAACAATCACGCTGGCCTCTCCTGGCTAGCAAATTGCATTAATTCGCTCGAACCTTTTCGACTTCCTTAGGTAAACTTTGTATTCGAGTGACGCCCCTAAGCGCAGCCGGAGGAGGCGCAAGCCGACGTGCACCATGAATCGATTAAAGGTTCGACTCCTGTCCGGCAAAGTCATCCAATTCTTGAGGATCAGTGAATTGGCATTATACCCACTTCTGAAGGGCCATTGCAAAAATCAAGTAAGGGCAGGGGTAAGTCAACCCCTTTGTGGGATCCGCCACGCATTCCACTTCCATGGGATGTTGTGGAGGCAAATTGCTCACGTATTTGGTCAACAAGATGACTTAAAATGAACATGACAGCGTTTTGTTCTTTCCCAGTAAATTGCGAACAATTTACTGACTCTCGGACGTGAAAGGCTCGATTGGTCGAGGAAGGATCTGAACCAGAAACATCGATTTCAGATGCACTCGACAGGTCCTTTTTCTCACTGCGTAATTACTTGCACATATGCCAGCTACGCAGTCTAATTGCGTATGATATCGATGTTCCGTAAAGGCTGAAAGCGTGGAGTATCCTACGTAAAGGCTAATTAATGCAGATCTTTCTTTTTGACCACGCATTTGCAATTAATTTCAACGTAAATTTGCGGTTAACCCTACCGGAAATCATAATTCAAAAAAGTTAGAGCTCTTTTAGAGGCAAACCGGTTCTCCACTGTTCATTTAACTTTCGGGTGGAACCACTTTTGTGCAGGAGTACCTCGAACGGTTCCGCCTGCTCGAGAACATCTATTGCTCTCCAAGAGCACAACTTTTCCTGTCCTCTGAATGAGAAAGCATTCTTGCAAAGCGAAAAACCTGCACAGTAAATGGAGAGAAGAAATGAAATAGAGTTCACCGGTGCACCGCTCATTTTACTTCAACTGGGTAACGTGGAGGAAATTCCAACGCATATTTGGCATCTGTAGTGGCCTGCAGATGTCTTTATTCTTAGCAGTCCTCTAGCAGCCGTCAGCCGATCGACCTCTGATTGGTGAAAGGTAGGACCCATAATCGATTTGAGCCGCGCCTAAGATCGGCGCCTCCTGCCTACTGCACCACATGCACCCATATGCTACCGCAGGCTAGTGACTTATGCAAGCGCCACTTCTTGGTGGCCAATTTCGTATAGAGCGAAGCGCTACGCCTTTTCGCATGAACAGGGATAAATAGCGAAGGACGACGATACTCAATCATCTTTGGGACGCATTCTACTTCTATGGGATGTCGTAGAAGTTATTTGAATGCGCATTCGGCCTATTCAATCTTGTGGGCAGCGGACAGACAAGTCAGTGTTTTATCCTTCGTAGGCAAGTCTGCTAGCAACTCATCAACATCAGAGGAATGAAAGGCTTGGTTCGCTTGACGGTAAATCCGAATCAAGAGTCCTGGATTGTTCCCCGCGTTTCTATAAAGGATTTCAGTACTAGTCGTTAATGTGGCCTACATAAGGGTGAGACGCATTAATAAGAAAAGTTAAAGCAAAAAGCACAAAACTGCACATTTTTCTTACTCCAAAGTGGCTACAACACCTTCCCGGTTACTCATCAGTGAGGAGTAAGGAGCTATAACGTTTTCTAATGTGCAAAGTTACTCATTTGAATTTAGCAAACGTTAGCTTTTTGAACGTCCAATGTTTAAAAAGCTTTAATTTTATATTGTATGTTCCATTTTACATTTTACGTTTTGTAAATAATTTAATGTGTATACAGTCCATAGCCTGCCCCAGTCAGACAGCATCGAACAGACCTGCCACTCAGATGAGATGTGTTTAGTTTAGTCGGTGCTCGTTTTGGCTGATTGGCTGGTACGAGATGCCATGAAGGCAAAATGAGAGCAGATTTATCCTCTACAATGACATGTGGTGGCCTCCCGATGGACGAGCCAGTGTTTTATCTTCTGCAGAAAAGGTTGGGAACGATTCGCCGACTCCGGAAGGAAGGATGGCTCAAATAGCCTGGTTGGGAAATCCCAATCAGGAGTCTTAAACTAAAGGCACCTCCTCCACTAAGAAGCTGAATAGCAGATGGAAAAGACGACAACCTGCAAGATTCTCTTCACTCGTTGGACACCCCATACCTGGTCGCAGATGCAGCGGATAGACCCTTCATTAAAGTGAAGAGAATAGAGCGTCAGCAAGCACGGTTCCAGGGGAATCTGACAATGACACAGGGCCGATGAGCTACACGAAGTCGGACACTGGAATATGAATTACGACGCCATCAGTGCAAACAGTGAGAGATGCACTTAGCGGAACGCAGTTCATTTCACGCGGCTGTCGTCGAAACGTCGTACGGCTCGACAAGAACGCCGATCCGTGGAGCTGTTTTCGACAGCCGTTGTCGTCGTCCGAAGGCCAAACGCCGGTGTGAGCGCTCACTACTGGTCCTGGTCATGAGCCACCCTGCCAGTCAGACGTGGCAGCGAAGAAACCAGCTGGCACGGCTGCCTTTTTCGTGAAGAGTTCCGGACCATCAAACAGAAGAGATGCACTAGATGTTGGTCTATAAGCATAGGATGGAAAGCTTCGACGGAAGGGCATGTCCTTGCTGTTCTTCACAGCAGTTGCGCGGCCAGCTGTTTATCTGCCGAAAGAAGAATCCTACAGTAGCAACCAAAGCTGGGCACTTCTCTGAGAAGCGATGATGGCACAGTCGCCTATACCGTGGTTCGGTATAGCCGGTCAACTGGAATTAGTCGAGGTGTAGGTGCGTCGGCGCTATCCGAGTTGGGCGCGTGCGGAGCATGCCAAAGCTCTGCACCCACCCTACTGGGATAGCGGCTATACCGCTGCCAAGTTCTAAAGAAACCCCGATTCATGAGGAATAGAACGATTTATACAGGGTGGCCCATAAGTCCTGCAACAAAAACTTAGGCGCATAAAAAGGCTATGAATTCCCCAAATTTGGTACCCTTTTAAACAATGTTTGCACATGATCTGCAGATTATGGAGGAGCGATATCATTTGTAAGGGACCACTCCTGGATTAATAAGAGCCTTCAGATCGTGTGGGTTGCTTTGCAGCTGGCGTCGCAGCACTTTTCACGAAGTTTTATTTCTTATTCGTTCCAAAGAAGATGTTGAACAATAGTTTTTCCAGGCTTCATAGGGCAGGACATTTTCTTTAGGATGGTTAATAAACAAAGATTGAAAATCTAAAAATTCAGGAATTTCACTGCTAGTCTTTGGCAGGTGCAATATTTTGCAGATGGACTGAGAACCGCTACCACGTCCTTTTCTTTTGCTATTAGAAGAATCGCTTTACCAGAATGTGCATTTTGCCTTTAAACAGCGCGATCGGGTCTCCAATATATGGTGTTATGTTTTTGTTCCCACCAAACAAATATGTTTATTGGTTTTCACTCTTTTTACACAAAAACCTAGGGTGTGTGGGGAGACATTTTGGAAAATCGTGTATGACAAAAACCTTCCATGCGTGGCCATTGTGTTTATATCGTCAGGTTCCCGCAAAGGTAGTATTAAACGCAGTATTATTTTGACCTTTCTGGGATCGCTCAACATTGAGAAATTTTTCATCAAATGAGGCAGATGCTGAATACCCATTTCGAACGACGCGCTCCAACTGCGCTTACAAGTTTTTTCTCTACATTCTTCTGCTCATAGCTGAGTCTTGGCCCTACTTGAGGGCTTGTAGAGCTTCCATTGTAGTTTTCTAGAAACTACATATTGCCTAGTAATAGAGTACGCACAGGGCGGAATATTGCATTTGTTCCAGCTGGTCGCTGCAACGTGTATGATCAGACAATTAGTTGCATTCTTCTATCGTAGTCCAGATCCGTCCATCAAATGTTCACTCTTGAGAAGCCTCTGAACTGTCCTACACAATACCATTATACCGCTTGTTCAACAACAAATCTTCCGAAATTTAGTCACATCGGAATGGGAGCGTCCCACCACGAGCCAGGGAAGAATTTTCGGTAGTTTTACATGAGAGCGCATTACTTTCTAATAAGAGCAGCCACAACCATGATACTTTCCAGGAGTATATCACTAAGTATATCCTACATAAAGATTGGTATGTAGTTCTCCGCATTCGAAAAAAGACTGCCAACAAGGTCGACTAATTTTGTTGCAGAACTTATGGGTCACCCTGTAGAACTGGGTTAGGACCAATTCTGAACCTAGCTCCCCTACCATCGTACCACAGAAGTATAAGGACGGTACTCTTTACGGAGCAAAATAAGGATGAGGATTAAGGATAACGCACGGCGTTAATCAATCAATTTTGGATGCGCCTCGCATTTCACTTATGCAGGATGTCGTAGACAATTTGAATTCTTTTGCAGGCCAGAACACCATTCAAACCTCTTCCGGATGGGAAAAGATTCAATCCGTCTCGCCGTCTTACGGATTTTCCTGACTATTAGGATTGCTAGTTTATAAAAGGCTGTCTCGTCGAGTGCTGAGTTTTCTTCCTTGCTTCTCTTGATTTATTCATTCAGCCAAGTACTACTTCACGAAATTCCAGCACAATGTTGAAAACAGTATGCGCCCTAAGAGTATATGAATGTTGCGTTCGATCAAACAGCGCCGGTGGGTTAATGGCGTGGAGCATTGCCGCCCTGTCAGCAAGAGGTGCAGATTTAAGTCCCGCCTGGTTCAAGAGTTTTGATCGCATCAAGACATCGTTATAACAGTTTCCATAATTGCAACCGGCCCTCTGAGGCGTAAAGAAAATATGCCCTATTTTTAGGGATTTTAAAACCCTTAATAACGCTACTAAGCAAAGAAAAGATGAGCATGAAGGCTAAAAACGATAATCCCATATGGGACGCGCCACGCACTCTTTCAACGGAATGAAATTAAGCAGCTTGAATACGTGGCCTTTATGATGATTTGCGGTGTCCGTCCTGGACGAATCAGTGTTTTGTCCTTCCCAAGCAAGGCTAGCAGTTTGCCGTGTCCGTAGTGATGGAATTCTTGGTTAGCCTGTGCGGAAAATCCGTACCAGGAACCTGGAATTGGATGAACGCGACAGTCAGCACCTCCTCCGACTAGACTGCCACATACCCACGGAGGAAAATCTTTAGAAGACAAGTGGTAGCGCAGTCGGAAGAGGCATCTATTGTGCCGTTGGTTCGGGTGTGGTTCAGGTCGCACTCAGCCCAAGCAAGCCTTCCGACCTTCTGAGTGGTTGGCGTATCGGTACCAGACTTGTCTGGAATGGATAGACATAGACCTTCTCGATCATCAAGTCCACAGCAAGTCATTCTATAGGTCAAATGTCCACTCAAATTGCTTCCATTGAATTAGAACGCATAGACCGCATACTGTAAAGAGGATTGCTTAACGTCAGCTTTATCCCTTATCCCTCGTTCTGCGCTGAACTTTAGCCTTTAATCCTCTACACCTTTGTTAATAAGAGAATGTACTCCAGTTTCTAGTGGTCATATCAAAGACCACCATCTCGTTCCATGCTATTCGGAAAATGGCAATCCGGACTGGCAGAAAGTGAGGTGTTATCGTTCTAGGTCATTGTGTCTAATCTGGTGCAACGCCTGCGGCACCCCCGTGGCGATGCCAGAAGACGATTCAATGCCAAAGGCACCTACTCTGTCTAGATCGTTGCCATCGCCAACTGGTATATGCTCAGTGCAAGTTCTCGTGAAACTAGAATGTCCTTAAGGTCGGGTATGTGAAGTAGATCGGTGCCACTAGCGTTATCAAGGCAATCCTCAAGTATCTGGTGCCAGATACTGGGTAGCAAACTGCCTACAAAGGGAAGGAGGGCAGACACTGCGTCCGCGGGTTCCCCGTATAATGACGCATAGGACGACTATGCGTCTAGACAGCGTTACCAGAAACGGAGAAATAGGATGTCTTACGTAAAAAAAGGTTTAACGGGTCCGTAAAAGGTCTCACCAAGAAGGGTTACCAACGTTGCGCTTTCCTACTAATACTTGAAGTAGCCGTGGTGAAATACGGGTGTGGGGGTGCAGAACCTTGTAGGCAACGAAATTTTTAATATACAGCCGCAGTAGGATAAAATACTTCGTTTTCCTAGCCGAGGCCTACCTCCACTCTATGATTGTGTTAGAATAGTCAACTCTAGTATGAAAAAAAATCAAGAAAAGTTCATCGCCATGAGCACCCCCACACCCGTACTGAGTCGCTTCCACTTTTAAATGAAGTAGCAATATCCGGCTGTCTATACTAATTGATTCTAGTTATATCCTTCCTCTTAACGGCTTCGGAAAAGGAATTATATAGTTTATACAATATCGCAGTAGCCACACTGCTAGGAGTAGAATGTCTGCAATGTTGAGGACCTCTATGCTTTCGAGGAGCGAAGACATTAGGTTAAAAGAAATAGATTTTTCACGTTTCCTGTCAATCGGCTTCGACCCCGTCTCGAGACCTCAGATAGTTCACCGCCACGTTCAGATTCAGGTTCGCGAACAAAGGTCTATGAATAAAGATGGCTACGATCAAGCAAAACGGCTGTCCAAAAGGCCTGTGATGCTGGGGATGCAGATGATGATGATGAGCATTCTCAACACCAGAGACGAAAATAAACTTGAGTGACCTCTACTGGAATTTCTAAATGATTCTTAAGGTCTGTTCAAGAGATAGTGATGGACGCGTAATTGACCGCATTAGTCAATCCTTATTCATAATGCGCCATGAATGAAACACTTTGGAAGTGGTGTTAGAAAAGCCTAAGCCCTATCTCAGAGAATAGCCTATTACACTTGGGATATCTCTTACAATGTGAGCATGATGGTGTAGCATATAACAGCAAGAAGTACAGAAACTTTCGGAGACTGGAACCAAGTACTGAGATAGGCATCGAAAAATCGTGGAGTTGTAGATTTTCGAATACTCGTTCGAATTCAAACGTCGATGATTTTTGAAGTTGAATGTTCGTTCGAATTCTAACATCGAAATGAAGCTATATTTGAATATTATTCGGTTATCCAATAAACTTCATGCATAGGGCCTGATTCGAACAAATTATTTGATTGTTCGAATATTCAAATAGAAGAAAAATGGGCTTATCTTATTTTCGGTCTTTCGAAAAAAAATGACGAGCAAATAAATTCCCTTATTCGCTCGAAATTTTTCGACATCGAAAAAATTCGTTCATTCATTCGTTCGATAAAATTTCCTAAAGGCACAACTATGGAGTGTAGATAATTAGGAATTACGTTCGGCGTTAACACAGCCTTCTTCGGATGGATATACCACGCATACAATGACGTTCGGAGACGGCGCTGCGAATCTAGATGCTCTCCTAGACCTGGAACGTTTGTCTAACCGTGTTTAGCGTGTTCATCTTGATTGAAATAAATCTATAAAACATGACTATTGTTCGCCACTACCTAGAAGATTTTCAACGAATACGAAGGAGAAGAAAGGTAGACCACCGCGCTGGATTTGCACAGAACAATCGGTGTTTTGCCGATCCAAAACAAGTACAGCACCCATCTCGAAGCGATAAAACGACAAGATGGTCTTGACGCGAAGTCGAACAAAAAGTCAGTTTTAGCGGACGAAACCGGCAGTCCTTGCTGATTGCGCTTTATGTATGAGATAAAACCACAACATTTTATAGATCGGAGTAGATGTTATATGATTGCTTTGAGCGGTACTATGAAGAAAACACATGAAGGATTTCCTCTGACATTGCTGAACAAGAAGATGATTCAGTGAAACTAAAGCGAACTAGAGGTAGTCATTAACGGAGCGGGAATAAGCCCTGTATTTGACACTATCGCAGTGTCCAAAGCCGTTCAGGAAATGCATGTCAAAAGCCTTCCTGGAAACGAATTTTGTTCGAGATCGTGGCGCGGAAAACGGGTCACGACGGTGGTCAACCAGTTGCATTGTGTGTGCGTCTGGTGAGCACATCACGAACCGCCGACGACCATTGAATCTCGGATGACCCTTGACGACGACGCCCCCATCCGACGCCCGATCTGGGGTCGCTGCGGGAAACGAAGCGGCCGCTGGCGGTCACTGACACCTTTGGGTTGCGAAGTATTCGACTGAACTCTTTGCCATTCCGGCTAGAAAGCCACCATGATCCAGTTAAGCTGGAGCAAAGTCTTGCTTCGTCTGGGGATCTTCACTTCAGTCCTCCAGGACATAGTTCAGGAGAATTTCAGCGTTATTTCGGCATTCTCAAAGGAAGGAAGAATTGATGGTTGTGATTGTTTGGTTTCTTCGACTTTTCCTACACCAAAAGTGTTAGAGATCAGATGCTACCAGATGAAGAACCCGCGGAGAACCTGTTCAGATGCGGCTGAACAAAAGGCCGAATTAGCGAATGAGGCCATATGGCGGACGATATCTCTTCATTCACGGATGAAACGAGGTTACACCTGCAGCAGCAGCCAGGTGAGCAATTGCACCTTCAGACGAAGCCAAGGACCTTCAGACCATCACTGACGACGTTGAACCGTCGAGTGTCGCCGCTCGAATCAATACAGTAAGTGGCCAAGGCCAGTGCCAGTGTGCGATTTAGACACGTCTCACGTTGACAAAGACACTGTGACTGGCCTTCAGGCGAGCCGGGAACTTGTTCAGGACAACCGAAGGCTGTTCGCATTGACAGCGCCGCTGATAGAATTCACATCTGCGCCTAGATTTATGGGCCTGAGAATTCCTTGGAGTCCATCGGTCATTTGCCTGCACTGGTATGTGTCTACTTGTTGCTGTATCTGACAAAGAACACTACATCAGCCTTGTACTCTGGAGTAAGCTAAATACCAAAGAAAAGATAGATATGAGTGTTCGAACACCTTAGTTGAGGTAAATGTTACGTATTTGACCTGTAGAGGCGCTTGTAGCGCATTCGGTGGAGGTACCGGCTGTCGCCTGCACCCAATACCAGATCCCTGGATCGGATTTTCCTTCCAGGCTAACCAAGCCCTTCATCCCTCGTGATTTAGAACCAAAGTGGTCATGGAACGATAACATGCTGACTTGTTCGTCGGATGGCCACCGCAAGTGTTGTATGGCCAAATACGCACTCAAATCGCCTCTAGGACATCCCGTAGGAGTAGAATGCGTGGTGCATCCCAAAAAGGGATTGAGTAACGTCGTACCTTATCATGCATCCTTTAGTTGACCTGTACAACGACTTGAGGTGGGCATGCGATGAAGAAGTCATTCTCATCGGTTCTTGTCACGAATGTGGGAAGTATTGGGATCTGGGAATGCGTCAGTCAATCATAAATCAATCACAGGACAGACCGAACGTGAGCTGACCAACGAGAGCACTGCTCATACACACCTCTATGACTGGCACATCTTTCGATGTAGACTGATTGGATTAAAGAGTTCCCGCCTCCTGTACACCTTTAAGACTAAAACCGTTCTCCCATGTGCAGACAAGGTTGGTATATGTCCCTCAAAAGTGCTTCTAGGGCGTAACTTTCTAGGCCATGAGCTTATTGAATGGCGGCACGATCCTCATTATTGGGCTTGGATATAGGCTTGAATATCCTTATACAAAAAATCTATGCAACAAGGCAAATAAACTTATAAGAGGAGCTAGCGAAGGCTCAAATAAGTACGAAAAACAACACGGTGAAGAATAGAAGACGATAAACTTCTAAGGCACACCGTGAAGGCCTGGACGATAAGTATGTATTTTGTACTCATACAGTGGTAATGTGACAACTTCAGAAATTCCGTGCCAGCTCTACAAATGAAGAACGCTTATCCCAAATTGTTTCTTGGCCTTGGAAACTGGATCTTCCACTGCACACCCCTTACGCTAGAAAAACAGAATAAATAAAAATCCTTAACGGGAAGGCCATCCAAGCCATTTATCAACTTGGAGGTCGTAATTAGACCGTCCCTTCTTTCACGATACGCAAGAGTTTTCAGATTGAATTTTCTATTCCGCAGGGACGGCGAGGGAATGGTGGTGTAGTCATGTTTACGAATCTTATCCCGAATTTTCCCCTTGGAACTGTTTTGCGCAGATTCGCGTCTGGCGATGTCTCGCTTACACAATGCCCTGAGTACAGAAGTGCCGTATTCAAGAAGTAAATAGTTGAGTCTGCTACGTATTGTGGCCGTATAATTGAGTTAACTTTCATCCGAACGGTATGTTAATGGCGTGGGAAAAGCATTCGAGGTGGGAGGAGTTTCCTCCCGAGATCGTTTAGGGAACGCGGTCAGTCTCACAGGATGTGTGATCTGCAGGAAATCGAGCGGAATGGAAGTGTTGGTGTCCCCGTCAAGAGGGCGAACTATCAAAGAGTCAAAGCAAGTATGGAGCATGACATACAACATTTTTTGGTTTTTGGGCGGAATAAACACAAAAAACTGCTGTTTTTGCACAACTTTCTTCAAAGTGGCCGATTCAAAAAACAAGAGTTACTATCCGAATCCAATGTCGGCGTTCTATCTAATCATGTAGGTACCATGCAGTGGTTTTAGAAAAATAAATGGAGTTGAGGCCTATAAAACCTGGACCCTGTCTGTGCAATTATCTCGAGCAACAGATGGAGTTCACCGTCATCCAGGTTTTAGACGTCACCGAATGCATTCTTTTCCTAAGCCGCTGGATGATATCCACACCGTTGGGTAGACCACTCAGAGTGGATTCGGGTGGTAACATTTATTTTTTTGAAGAGTCTACCTTGAAGGGAGATATGGGAAACGCCGAAAACGGCGTTTTTTGCGTTTATTCCGCCTAAAATCGAAAAGACAGGGGCGGTATTGTATGTGGCGCAGCTCCTAGGAAGCGCGGGCTTCTCATCAGTCGATTCTGTGCTCAATAGACATCCAGAATTAGCGATATGCAAATATGCATTGAATGGACGACTGCATTCAGTGGATGCATTCAGTGGAGCGTCTGGATGCACTCCATAGTCTCTGTAGACACCGACTACATATTCTAATTGCAAATATTGCAAGAATATCGCATCAAAGTAGAATGCAAGACGCAACCCTATTCAATTGATTGGACCAGTTAGTCATTTTCTAGACTTTTTCTCATTGAGGTGGGCTTGATATGGATCTTTTTTTTTTGTTTAAACTCACGTTTGGCAAGCATGGTTCAAGTGGATTGTTTATTGTTTCACCTTGTTTCACCCTGTTCTCACCTATTGAAAATGTGTGGTTTTTCTCAATTTCCATCTCCCATTTCAAGAAATATTACTCTTAAATTGAAACGAAAGTGAGAATACCAGACTATTCTGTGTAACCATAAAGCCTATGCAACACGCCCTAACTTTGTCTCAGAACTACCATTAATTTTTTCGTTCTTAACGAATGTAATAGTAGGGGGTTTTTTCAAGGAGGCTCTTCATTTTTTTTGTGATTATTGGAAAGAATTAAGGGACCAACTTTAGTTGGGGGGGGGGCACTCCACATGGTTTGCTCAAGAATAGCGGTGAAACTGAAGATAAACTATTGCACTAAAATAGTACATTACAACGGCTCGTAATGGGCCGTGTTTTGCAATTTAACTTTCTGGCCTTGGGACGCCGTATTGGATCTTTTTCTAGCAGTGCCGTTCACTAAGTAAGGCACATCGGAACTAAGCATGATTTTTTAAAGTAAAAAATATTAAACGATATTTAAGGACTAGAGACAAGAATGAAAAAACCCGAATAAGCCTTCGTGTTTGTTGATAGCGCTATGACTCCTTTCACTTTATTTGCATACCTTGTTGTTCACTTTCCTTATTTCCATGTTCCACCGAAATCAAAGCGTGGAAGCTAACTAACCAGTAAGAGAGTAAGTAAGAGAGTTTAGATGTCAGCTGACAACAGGTGGTGTAGACGCTTCTGAGCAGGTTTCATTCTCACAAACAACGTTGTTTAGTGCAGAGCGAGAAAACCGAAAATCACGGTTCACTGCGGAAGAAGAAGAAGGAGAAGGGAGGCGTCTCATCGACGATCAAGGCATTGTCAACGGGGTGAGCGGCGGGGGATCGTGTGCGTGTAGATGTCCTCGAAATGGAGAATCCGGTTTCGTCTGTGGGAACTGTAGCGAAGGCGGAGGCGACCTGATGCTATGTGAATGTCGGCGACGTCGGTTCGAGACAATCTCGTGATAGCACTTCCCTCCTGATAGTTCCAGCACCAGCGATGCTTCCCAGAGTAGGCAGGCGAATCAGATGGCCTCGATTACGGTGCTGCCGGCCGGCATACGGTGGACAATTTTGAGCTGAGCTTTTCGCGGCACAGTGACGGGAACAACGACAATTATTGTCTTACGTAATGTCGCTTTACGAACAGCTAATCCCTGCCAGTGGGATTCTTCGGTCGGAGGAAACAAGACGCGCTATGACTGGTTCCGAATTCGCCGAACTGGGCAGATGCTTCGCGGCCGGATGTGGTCATTGATCCGGTCGACGACGGCGGAGAAGAAGAAGAGCCGATTAACCAGCAGAGCTTGCTTCCTTCGAAAATCTGCCTTCTTTAGATAGGCAAAATATTTCGCAATAGTAGCAGGGCTGCCCTTATTATCCCATTTTCACGTTAAATCGGACGCCAAATCGCACACCTCCAAGCAAGCTTGATGCTTCTGAAATCAAGCTGAACATCTATCTTCCAAATCAAAGTGAGCTTATTTTACAATAACATGGAGTCATTCCGGAACGGATAGAATATATTTTGTTTCAGGAAATTTATTTATTTACTGTAAACATCGATAACCATGCAAAAAAGCAAAGGAACATAAGCTAAAGTCATTGCAAGCAAGAAAAAACAAGACAAGCAACAAGAATCAACCCTGTGAAGAGGAAAACTACTATGGAAGTTTTTTATATTGCTTATAGAGCTAGGTAAAATGTGTTTCTTAGATTTTGCAAAAATTCGAAACCAACACAGCAAGCGAAAAACTAACCAAAAACTTTATGACTTTCTTTGGATTTTTTTAAAAATTTACATGCTTTACTAAGTAAACATACCGTATGAAATTTGGTAAAAGTTTTACTGTCAGAGGAAAAATAAAGAGATAAATTTTCTTTCAAAGCGCAGAAAGGCAACAATCACTTAGGAAAAAAATCGTCCAGGAAAAATTAATTAAATAAATATTTTTTTGGGCAAACATTTTTCATAACCGTCTTAGAGAATCCATACTTTTATCTGGAAGAAACACGTTTTGGTTTGGGAGATGCTGAGTTTGATCTGAAAAGCGGTAAGCTTGCTTAGAAGAGTGTCCAAATTGACTTAGAAAGTTCAAATTCAATTTGACGTGGTAGCGGTGTCACGGTTCTTAACCTTAGCATTTGCAGAAAGGTGCGTATTTCTTGTTTTTGAGAGAAGAGGTGGACAAAAAACGGAGTGGAAGAGTTCGTAAATGCCGGAAGCCGGAGTGGGAAACACGGAGACGGAAATATTAGGTTGTTGCGAAAGCTCCCGCCATTTATGGAATGTGCTTTTTTTCTCACTAACGCTACCTTACAACAACGTATCCTTTGTTCACATAAAGAGATTAGGTATGTATAAGTTTACTATTGTTGCTAGCTACTCACTCTCGCGTAACTCCTTCTAGAAAATGGAGCTTTCAAACGAATACATCCGAGGTCTCTGTTGGTGCAATATCTGGGCTGTACGGTGGGTGAGGCAACAATTGTACTGTCAGCAGCTGGATAGAATGGCCGCCAAGATCGCAGAAAATCGTCCGAATCATGGCACAGTCCGATTCTTGCTCGACCACACATTGCAAGAATGACTCGTGAAAAGCTTCTCGACCTTGGATGGGAAGTGCTGCCTCACCCACCGTACAGCCCAGATATTGCACCAACAGAGTACCACCTTTTTCTGTCTCTCTCCAATGCCATGCAAGGAAAAACGTTCGATGGAGTGGCTGGCTGTCTTTTTTCGAATCAAAGCCAGAAGAGTTCTACGCTGACGGAATCGGGAGTCTGCAAGAAAGGTGGAGAAGAGTGATAGAACATGATGGCGGTTACTTCGTTTCTTGACGTGTTTCGTTTCTTTTTGTAAAAATAAAAAACGTGGTGTCTTGAAATTAGAGAGAACTTTTGCAACAACCTAATAATAAATAGAATCCTTCGTTATTTTTCGCTCTTGATAGTGCAGTGAGGAGTCACCGGCGAGCACTCCGATTCAAGGTTATTAGTTCGGATTTCTCTCCAAGGCCAACCAAGCATTTCGACCTTCCGTGCTCGGTGAGTTAATACCAGATCTGTCTGAGAAGCTCAGAACATTGAGTTGCCCATCGGCTGGCCATCGCAAGTCATTGTGTAGACCAAACACTACTCAAATTCTCTCCTCATTCCGTAGAATAGAATGCGTGGCCCAAAAAGGATGACCTTCCACCGAAGCCTCGCTTTACAAAGCAGGTGAGTCCGTCCAACTCTTTATGTCATGAGAGCTTCACAATGACGCTTCGGAACTGGTGCGCTTCAGGCGCAACCGCTCTTGGTGGTTTCCTATCTCCACAAAGAAATCGAATACGATTTCGTTGATTTGCGGACGGTTCGAAGTTTTTGCACTCATTTACGAGGATGTGTTCCAGTTTTGCGCCCGAACCTGTTAACGAACCGTTGACGTTGAACGCGGCTAGGAGCAGCCGTAGGACATTAAGAGGCTCTGGGCTCGCCTAATTCAACGAACTCGATATGGTGGCGGCTGAACACGCAGTATAGGCAGAAAGAATACGGGACATTCTCTTGTAGAAGTCAATCGCTCTATGGAATCCGCCACAGATACCGCTTCTGAATTGTTCTTGGAGGGCGCATTTGGTCTACACAGTAAAGTTTGGTGGTCTAGGTCGCGAATGTGGGCAGCATTGAAAGAGGATGGGAGCCCGTCAGCCAATCTGGGTGATCCCTTGCATCCTCTCTGATGGCACTCTCATCTGATGCGACCCGATTGACTGACGCGCACCCACCGAATCTATATTTCTCAGGGGAGTGGGACACATATATAAAATATATCACATATATCAAATGCTAACAGTGCGGGTTCTTCCGGCTGTGAAATTGCAAATAAAGGCCCTCTCGTAGACCAGTTTACGGTATTCTCTTGCAAACTAGTTCGCTTTCAGTTTTGCCGTCGTTGTCAAAGAGTCAGAGTGAGTCCCCCTCACTGGGATGGATCCGTACCCGCCTTCTAATGCTGTCCACATTCACGACTAGGTTCCATTTCGTTATTAGATCATATAAAGGTCACTGAGTTATATTTTCAGGGAAGTGTGGTTCCAAATTACTGATCAGGGAGATCTGGAAGGTTCGCGTTGTTCGTCAAGACGGGATTCGACCAGGGAACCCCGATTGGGGAATAGGTGAGAGTGGACGTTTCTTCCGACTGCACCTCATTCGAGTCTACAATAACTGAGTTTAAAACAAGCAGGTTGTAAGGAGGATAAAGAACAGCGTTACTCCATTCTTTTTGGAGTACGCCACGCGTTCTACTTCTGCGAGATGTTGCGGAAGCGATTTGAATGCGCATTTGAACATACAATGACTTGCGGTATCCAGCCGATGAACAAGTCAGCACTTTATCCTTTCCAGCCAGGTATAGCATCGATTCACATACCACGGAGGATCGAAGTCTTGGATGGCCTGGGCGGAACCAGGAACCTGGTATCGGAAACATACGACAGCCGGCATCTTCACCGACTGCACTACACGCGTCCATAGAAAGGTTGTACTAATACGTCGGTAAAACGAACTATGGCCTGGAACTGAACGAAAGGCAGCAAAATACAAGATCTCTGTTGCCTCAGTATCACTTGCCCTTGTCAATTCGCTCGAACGAACGCCAGCAATGTCTTCATTAGTCCTCTCGTGTGCCAGAGTGATCCAGTAGATCACAATCATGAGGTGAAACGAACGGAGAAGAACATGAAGAGCGTCAAACATTTCGCTCACGGCTTCCAAGAAGACGTCCAACCAAGGTGTGGGCGGAATGTTTTGCTTTCACTCGTTCTTTTTCGCAGAATCCAGTCGGTCACGAACATCGTCCAGCGGACGCCAAAAACGCAATACATGGCCTGCCCACCAATTTTCGACGACTTTTTCGTGCTCAAGTTCTGCATTATCTTAAAATGTCCTCACTTCTTAGAAACCAAGCAGTCAGAATTCCTACTGAAGGCCTTTAACGAACGATGCTTTTCTGAGTATCTCGAGCTAGGGAGAAGAACTCGCCGGGGTACTCTGGCACGCAACAGGGACGACACGAAGAGTCTGTCGTGTGCTCGAGCGAATACATAGACGGTCAGGAGGCAGCAGTGCTCAGTTGCTGCATGGTCGCACTAACGTCGATCTATTTTCTCTTACGGTAGGACACGGAGTCTCCGAAGGTGGAGCCGAATGGTCAACAATCCAGATGCTCCACCTAATAATTGCATGTTAACAGCTTGGACCTTCAGCTTCTTCTTGTTCCTGCTAACGAATAAGGTTGTAGGTCGGCGACATGCTTTGACAGATTAGAAATGTTAACCTAAACAACTTCAGAAGTCAGAGGTACAATTTATACCTATGCCCTCGCAAAAATTTCGAATATTCTCAATTTTTTAATTTTCAATTTCTTAATCAATTATTCTTTTTTAATGCTCTCCTTATGTTAAATCTGACCCTGGAGTATTTTTTCTCTTTTGCCCCTTAGTGTTGATTGGGTTCTTCCAGAAACATTGCGTTGGGACATCCTTATGGGTGTATTTGCAATAAACAAATAGGTAAATAAAATATTCAGATGGTTTCTAAAGTTGATACTTTTTGAGTATTCAAACTCGAGAACATGGCTTTGAATATTCAAATTCGAAAACGTTGGAAAAAGGCAGTAATTCGATTACTTGAACACGAGAATAATCGAATGGCACGATTTTCAAACTTTCGTATTGGAATATTCAAATTCGAATGCAAATCAACAAAATATCCATTCGAGCAGAAGTATAGTAGAAATCAGCTGTCAGGGTAGGAAAGTCGAGTCCCGGTCTGCAACAATGCTTTGATCGTAAATAAACACCCTTGCAAGCATGAAGGATAAGGATGGTATTGCTCAATCCCTTTGGGATGCGCCACGCATTCTACTGCTACGGGTTATCGTGGGGGCCATTTGGATGCGTATTAGGCTTTTAAAGAACTTATGGGAGCCAGCCGGATAAGTGGACAAGTCAGTGTTTCATCCTTCCCAGACAAGTTTGGCAGAAATTCTCCAACCCCAGAGGGATGGAAGGTTTGGTTGCCCAAAAATCTGAACCAAGAATTTGTATACGGGTGCAGGACCGACATCGAACCGACGCCTCCTCCGACTGTGCCACCACACGCCTCAATAAGCTCACAATCAGTGACAGCCTCTTAAGACTTACATAATAATCAAGAGTCAAAATGGAGTCACTTCGTTGTATTTTTTACGTACATGTATTTTTCATAGAAACGTTATTGAGAGTTCCAAAATCCCTCAAAATAGGTCACAAACCTCACCGCAGAGCTGAAATTTTGTGAAGATTTTAAGATTTTGGTGAATAAATGGAAGACGCCACTAGAAATAAGGAAGACGTTGACGCACCACTCGACGCAGCAGCCTTTTATAACCCAGTAACCCTAATAGTCGGGAAGATCCGTCGGGACGGGATTAAAAACCCCATCGGGGAGGGTGCGAATGGTGCTTTGGTCTGGGAAAACAGCTCGTGCGCGAACACGATTCTCCTCACCTGGATCAAGACGATTGCGGTGTCCCGGGAAGCGCAGCGCTCGCGATGCGGTAGGGCGGTAGAGTAAGCGCAGCTCGGCCGGGGGTTGGGTAGGGTGGCACCGAAGTAGAAGAAGGGACGTGCCGGAGGCAGAACCGGTTGCGCGGCGTGAAAATAGATTCGAACGAACGAACACACGTCTCGACGTCGTGGTTGCTGCAAGCAACGGCTGAAGAGCGATTAATCCTCTGAAGAGGAACTAATGATTGGAGTGAGACGACGTTGACTGGGTGGTTCAAGGGAGACAAGTGCCTCCGACGTCGTCTTCTGAATAGACGGGAACGACTGGGCGGAGACTCTCGCGCTTCGGGAACCGCGAATGCAACACATGGGGTGTAAGACGGCCTTGAAATAGCTTCCTCTGCAAGCGCTCCCGCTGACAGGAGAGAATTTATTGTCAGTTGTAATACCCTGAGGAAGAAACCGTGTTTGCGGGTAGGAACTAGGTCATGCTTCCGACAGACAATAACAATTAACCGCGGTTTTCACTCAGCTTGCGTTGTAAATCTTCTTGTGCCTAGAAAACATTGTGAAAAGGTCGATAAGTAGCCTAAGCATGCTTTGAAACAAAGCACTTTTTAGCGGTGGGTAGCAGAGGAAGCTGAGAATGGCGTGGAAAGGCTCTTCAAGTACTAACTCAAAGCCAGGATAAAGGAACGACATACAGTGAGCAGTAAAAGTCCTTCCATTTTCCACACAATACACAAGGGCACTCCTGCAGTCGAAGGTATCGGCTGCGCCACTTTATGTTCGGACTAAGAATACGTGTCACTGACAAAGGAAGGAAGAAAGGAGCGGGTTGTGGAGCTTTCAAGAGCGTCGAAGAAGTCGTGAAGAAGACGAAGAACTGCTCCGTGCCCACCCATTCGACTCCACTGCTCTTTCTGCCCTATCGCATCAGAGACCTGGGCCATACGAAAGCAGGATGAACATGCGATCAGCGTGTTCATCGGAGACGCGAGAGAAGGTGATGCTTCGTGTGATAGGATTCACGGAAGTGAGAGAAGGCCTCCGGAGTTCCGAGCTTCGTCCACATTCGAAGATCAAAGACGCTGTCGCATAAGCCAAGTCATTGAAGATTAGGTGGGCCGGGCACGTAATGCCCTCTGCAGACACCCGCTGGACGACAGCCGTCACCAACTGGATTCCGGCTCGAGCGAGGAGGGTCCATTGGAGCACTCTGATACGCAACATGAACGAATGGAGACGCTGGCTGGCGGCCACTGGTTCAACTCGATAATCAACGGGACGACAAGCGATACAGGTGATACAGGTCACTGATGCACTGCAAGAACCATCTGCATTAAGAAGATGTGCCGCTGCAGTCGTGCAACGGGCATCCGAATTCAGAAGACATGCCACTGAGGTCTTGCAACTTGCGTCTGGATTCAGAAGGCGCGCCAACAAGGTCGTGCAACCAGCTTCCGAGTTCTGAAAACGTGTCGTTGACGTTGTGCATCGTCCTGGAAACGCACTGGACAGAGGGACAGACAGAGAGGCGGACAGACGCTTACTCCTTTATTAAGTTGCCCGGAAATTAATGCAGGTTTTGGACTTCAAAATTTAAAACGACATATCTCAACTCAAACACAACTATATCAATCAAGGTAAGAAACATTCGAGTCTACACATTTTTACCAACGAGAAACTGGCTTATTATTTCCTGTTGCGTAGAAATTCTGAGGTCTGGAGCGGATGAATTCGTTGAAGGCAGCTTCCACCTGGGTTCGGTTATTGAAGCATTTCTTGCTCAAGAACTTATTCAGATGTTTGGATAAGTGGTAGACGGCTGGCGAAAGGTCCGTTGAATATGGCGGGTGTGGTAGAGTTTCATAGCCCAACTCGTTCAACTTCTGCAGCGTCGGATGCGCAACATGTGATCGCGCGCTGACGTGGAGTAGGACCGGTCCGTCCTTCTCTACTGACCACTGCTGGATGCATAAGTCGGGATTTTTCGTGCATTTCGTCGATCTGTTGGACGTACTTTTCTGCTGTCATTGTTTCGTCCGAATTCAAGAAATCGTGGTGAATTAATCAAGAAGCAGACCACCAAACAGCTGTCATTATCTTTTTTGGCGCAGTTTCTGTTTCCGGAACTGCTGCGGAGCTTCGCGCGGTGTGTCCACTGAGCCTATCATCGCCGATTATCGTAGAGGGTCCATTTCTCGTCACAAATTACGATACGGTCAAGAAATGAACCGTTCCTGTTGCGAAGAAGAAGCGCTGCAGACATTTCGAACCCTCGTCTGGTATCCATTTATCTAACTTATTCGCCCCTCCAGTTTTCCGCAGATGTTCCTAGACACTTGAATTGCTTACGCAGAGTTATTTCGCGAGTTTTCGAACGGTCACATATGTACTTGCTTCCACCAAGGTCTTCAACTCGATGTCATCAATGCAAAAGCGACGTCCGGGACACATCCTCAAGATCGAATTCACCTCGTCGAAATTTTTGAAACCCGCGCATCGCCGTGGATTCGTCAACACTTCCTCGGCTCCATACCTGGTTAATTTCCGAATTGCTTCCGCCGCAGTACGACCGAGCTTGAACTCATGGAAGTAAATCTGCTGCATTGACTCGTTCATTTATAGCCTACAAAATCTGCCGGAATGTAATCTATATTAGAAATGAATAGCACAACGGACGTCTTCTGATGGATCGTAAGAGAGCTGTGAAGCGATGGCACGACTACTTCGAGGAAATCTCGAACGTTAAATTTGACCATCCTGCTATTCCTTTTGCATCTCCTGTATACGGTCCTGTTCAGAAGACCACAGTGAGCGAAGCCGAAGCACCCCTGAAGAAGATGAAGTCAGGCAAAGCCATTGATCCCGATGACCTGCGACCTGTGGAAGTCGAAAGGCTGATGCCCTGTTGACTGGCTGACAGAGTTTTTCAATCAGGTCGTTGCTGAGAAAAAAGTGCCCGAGAGCTGGCAGCAAAGCACGACCACCCTAATTTGGAAGAAGAAGGGCAGTCCTGCGGACTGCTCTAGTTACCGTCTAATCCGCCTTTCGCATACCATGAAAATCTTTGAGCGAATTGTCGATGGACGTATCCGGAATATCGTCCAGTTTTCCAAGAATCAGTGTGGTTTCGTCTCTGGCTGTGGCACTGTTGACGCCATTCACGCTGATCGTCTTCTGCTAGGGAAGCACCGCGAGAAACAGAAACCGGTGCATTTTGCCTTCCTGTACGTGGAGAAGGCCTTCGATTGCGTTCCGCGAGAAGTTATATGGTACGCGTTGCGAGAACATGGTGTTCCTGAAGAGCTTATTGAATGGGTGCGCATTCTGTACTCTTGCCTTATGGTTAGGAGGCGAGTGCGAGCGCCAGCGGGCAGCTCGATGGAATTTCCCATCTCTGTAGGGGTGCATCTGGGATCTGCGCTATCCCCACGGCTCTTCGTCGTCGTGATGGTTGCAATATCACGAGATCTCCAAATGGCGGCATCTTGGACGTTGCTATATGCTGACGACGTCATGCTTGCATGTGAAGACAAAACCGAACTCGAGCGACAGGCACAGGCGTGGTCCGATCGCTTGACATTGTTCGGTCTCAAGATAGACGTCGAAAAGACGAAGTACTTGACGACGGGTGTGGATGAGCACGGATCTATTAAGAACAATGGTACTGAGCTCTCACAAGTTACATCGTTCAAGTATCTCGGATCAATGATCACGTCCTATGGCAGCCTAAAGTTGTAGGTGAATGCGCGTGTGAGTGCAGCCTCGTCCAAATGGCGCTCGTTGGCTGGGGTGCTTTGCGACAGGACAATACCTGAGCACCTCAAATCGAAGGTTTTTAGAACAGTCGTCCACCCAGTGGCGACGGACGGTGCTGAGTGCTGGCCCGTGACGAAGGAGGTTGAAAGCTGGAGGAGTGTTATGGAAACGAACATGCTACGGTGGACGGCCGGAATTACGCGTTTGGACCGCGTTCGCAACGATGCCATACGACAGAGGTTCGGTGTCGCCCCGATGGCCGAGAAGCTGCGCGAGGCTCGTCTTCGATGGTACGGCCATGTCCTTCGCGCTAACGACGACACCGTCCGGAAGATAGGCCTGAACCTTGAGATCCCTGAAAAGCGGTCCAGGGGACGCCCGAAGCAACGTTGGCTAGATACGTTGTACTTGGACTTAAAGATGGCTGGTGTGCACCCTGATCAAGCATTTGATGGGGAGAACTGGCGTCCAGAAGAGTGGACCCCGCCACCAAGCGGGACAGACGCTAATGAAAATGATGATGATGTTGATGATGATGATGATGAATAGCACACTGAGAAAGCGCACTAAGCTAGCTTTGTAATGGTATACAATGATGCACCATTCCAAGGAATAGTTTTGCCAAAAAATCCCGCTCTAAAATTGGAGGTCGAATACCTGCATTAATTTCCGGACAACCTAATATCTACTAGTATATATTTATGTAGCTCAGTTTTAACTGTATTATTTTCTATATCATTTTTTAGCTAGCTTTGTTATTATTTTTTATTAATTTCTAAAATAATTTCTGGCTAGCTTTATTATTTTTAATAATTTCTGAAATATTTTCCGGCTGGCCTCCTGGGTAGGATAAAGCGCTGACTTGTTCGTCGATTGGCCACCGCAAGTCATTGTATGACCAATTACGGGTTGATATCACCCCCACGACATGCCGTAGAGGTGGAATGCGTGGCGCATCCCAAAAAGGATTGAGTAACGCCGTCCTTCACCCTTTGATTTGACATACATCACGCATGTCGAGAAGCTGGTCCCAACCTCGTTTCCCCAAAGCTGAACGTTTGAAAAGTACACAACTCGTTTGAAAAGTACACAACATTCTTTAATGTTCAACAATCTCTTTAATCGCTGCGCTAGATGGATAGAGTTGCTCCCTCCGGATGTATTTGAAGCTGAAGGTAGCTCTGCATTCAAGAGGCATTTGAAAGGTTTGACCTTTTCCAGTTGTTGGGGGAACTGTTAATTGTTTGGTCTTACCGCGTTTATTTCAGATAAGCTTTGTGGCTAGGCTCGCATGATGATGACCGTATGGTGTTGAATGCTACTGATACAACAGTTCCAAAATTTCTATTTCAACACGGAGCTATGTGTGATAGATGCCCATAGAAATTCGATGACTTTGCTGATGTTTATTGAGTATGTAACTGGTTATACTAAACGATGGGTCTAAATTATGATTTTCCTTTCACGTTGCCTTGCTTTCATGAAACTACGCAGCTTATACCTCTTTAAATACTAGTCCAATGTCAAGGTTTGGTTCTTAAATGATACCACGCTTTCGCCGCAATATTGGTACAATCACCTTCTATCACGCCACATGGCCCTAGACCATAGCCCTAGACTAGGTTGTTAGTTGGGTTAGTTGGTTGGCAAGAGAAGTCAACTTGAGTAAAAAATCTTTTGAAAATTTTTGCCTATCCACAGGTTTATTGGCTCTTTATATCATCCAGTCGCGGCTATAGTAGCGACAACGGCTGTCACTGAAAGAAGCATTGTCTCGCCTGAGCACGTAAGGCTACTACCTGACGCTTAGGTGTTGACCAACCTATAATGTTGCTCGAGAGTGGTTTGATTATAAAGAACCACCTATAGATGGGTTGCGTATACAAAACCGATTCATTCTACTTTCTGTGTGCTGTTCTAATGCATTGGCGAACTTGCCTTCCAACAATGCTTATGTTCCGACACCTTAAATTTTCTTAAAGGGATTGCCTTGTAGTACATATAGACTTTGGACTACATAACCACACCATCTCATTGTGCTCTATATTTCACAGTTTTTAAGTGCAAAATGAAGGCACGGCAAGGTAAAAGGACAAGCGAATTTCTAGTGGTTTTAAACACGAGTATTTAGAGCACGCTTTTAGTATTTCATCTTGCCACATCGTTTGCGAGTGCTTTTGATTTTTTTCCTTCGTTATTTTTTGGTAAGTTGTTTGTGTTTTGTTTATCTTTTGCTGTTTTTTTGTTAGTACTGGATCTGGTTTTAGAATTAGTTAACGATGTGATTGAGGTTATGCGCACCTTTGAGTGCAGTAAATAAATAAATAAATAAATAAACTCGTAGCGAACCTAACGTATTCGCTCTTGTTTTGCGACGCATGTTAATATTGCTTGTGAACGTTCAGTCTGTGGGACTCATTATCGCTTCCAGCGCTGTGAGCCTAGGAACTCGTTCCATGCGTCCGTTCTGTTTTTGCGAGTACGTAAATCCGCAACAGCGGCTGTCTTTAAATGGAGGCAAAACGGTTTGCGAGCGAGCGGCGAGCTAGTCCGTGGTGCTGATCTGATTAATGGCTATAGTGTAATAGAATAAAAAGAAAAGAATGCAAAGCCTATAGCCGCTCCGGTTCATGGCGAACCAATCGGATCTCGATAACGACGGCAATTCAGACCTCTTCAAAAAGGATAAAGGATAAAGGGCGGCGTTACTCAATCCCTTTGGGATGCGCCACGCACTCTACTTCTACGGGATGTCGTGGAGGCGATTCGAATGCGTATTTGGCCATACTATGACTTGCGGTGGCCAGCCGATGAACGAGTCGGCGTTTTATCCTTCCCAGACAAGTCTGGTACCAACTCACCGACCCCGGAGGGATGGAAGGCTTGATTGGCCTGGGCGCGAAATCCGAACCAGGAACCTGGTAATGGGTGCACGCGACAGTCGGCGCCTCCTCCGACTGCGCTACACGCGCCCCATCAGACCTTTTTAGTGATGAGGAAATAGTGGCTCCGAGAAAGGCTGTCCAGGCGAAATGTTGGCTTACTGAGTCGTGTATACCATTTCCTCGTCAAATTACATTTTTAAAAATGAAACTGGACACACTTCAAATCAAGTTGAACACTTCTGAGCAACACTTCTGAACTTGTAAACATTCTGTTCTATCAAATTTCCTCACAATTTTTTCCTTTAATTTAAATTGATCCTATCAAAACATAAAACAAAATAACAAAGCATCGATTTTATCGAATTTTGGATCTATCCTAGTTGGGAGGGGCAACCGTAAAGTACCAACTGCGTAAGTTGTTCCAAGCTACACAACGACGTTCCCTGAATTTAAATAAAAGGCCTATGTGATACCAGCCGAAGTTCTCGCAGAAACTCAAGCTCAGAAATTTAGACGTAAACCACCATATGCCCCCGGGGTTAGGATAGATACCAACTTTTTATTTTTAAGGAAAAATATGAAATTGTTTGAAGCTTGCCTTAAAGTGAATAAAGGCAGCAATGCTTTGGTTCGAAAACAAAAGAGATTGCGCAATGCATTCGTCTAGGATATCTCACCTCGTCATTATTAGGTTCATAGCAAAAATATAGTTTGCTTGGAGTTACATAATAGGTTGAGTCACAAATTTTGCAACAAAATTTGTCTTCCAGCAAAAATAAGATTATACCACAAAAGAAAAGTGATTGACTCAAACGAAGTAATTACCGTTATTCTCAATGAGTTTCTTCTGCTTTTCATGCACCGAGTGGATTACATCTCTGTAGAATTTGGTTTGAAGAGTCCTGCACCACCGCCGTGACTTCATCGACTTCGGCGAAGCGCCTGCTATGGAGGAAGTGATCCATCGACCGAAGCGGAAGGCAGTCAGACGGCGCAATGTCCGGGATGCATGGCGGTTTCTTGATTTTCCCAATTCCTAGATGTTTTCCAGCGTCTGAAGAGCTGTAACCGGTCGGCCGTTGCTCTGCGGAAGAAACATTGAATCGTATCGACTTCTTTCTCCACCAATTTTTGCTGAATCTAGTCGAGTTGTTGGCAGAAGCGAGCGTCGATGACGGTTTGACTACGTGGAGCAGTCCACGCTGCACTGGACCATTGCACATCCATCAAACGCATAGCAGGACCTGCTTTCGGTGGAGCTCCGGTTTTGACGTCAGAATCCTCAGCTTATTGCGTTCCAGCTATTGCTTCCCGGCTTCGCTGTTGTAGTGAAGCATCTCCTTTCCACCGCTGGTAAGGAGTCGGTACAGGCCTCCTCGCATGAATGGGTACAGGAGCTCCCGGCAGTCGGAAGCACAGTGATTTGCTTGGGCTCCCGTCAACACAGTGAGGCACTGACGAAGGCAGTTTTGGCGACCTTTAGTCCTCTGTAGCCGACGAGCGGTAGTTCACTGGGAGGTGTAGAGAGCATCGGTCAGTGGTTTGAGAAGAATTCGACTTTATTGGTTTTACGAGGCGCTCTTTCTTTACGGCAGTTAGTCTTCCCGGAAGTGGTTTTGTCTTTGTGGCCTTCTGGGCGAAAAGGAACTTCTGATGCCATCTCCAATAATTTATTCGGTTAGAAATGAACCTGCCGTTAGTTTCCTGAATGTGCCTGACCCCTGTCGCTGGGTTGCTGCTAAGCCTAAACGAATTAAAAATGAACTCGCACATTTTTTCGCTTTAAGTGGTAATCGTTCTAGAGAATAAAACTTTTCAACAAAGCAAGGAAAATTAACGACTCATAACTCAAAATGATCGCTATAAAACACGCTTTCAAATAAAATATAACACTTCTACGGGTTTACTTTGAATTCCAGAAAAGATAGAAATGTTGCGAAATTTACGACTCAGCCAACATAATACTTCTCAACGACTCAATAAAAGCAATTTTTAACCTGTATCACCTGTATCACCTGTCGTCCCGTTGATCATCGAATTGCTCGAGCGGGTGCCAGCAGCGTCTCCATTCGTCCCTGTCGCGTGCCAGAGTGGTCCAATGGATCCTCCTCGCTCGAGGGACACGAAGAGCGTCATATCGGTCGTTCAGGGCTTTAACGAAGAAGTCCGACCAACGCGTCGGTGCGCGTCCTGGTTTTCTTTTGACATCCCGCGGAATCCAGTCGGTGATGGCTCTCGTCCAGCGGGTGTCTGCGAAGCGCATTACGTGGCCGGCCCACCTAATTTTCGACAACTTGGCCCACGCGACAGCGTCTCTGATCTTCGAGCGTCGACGAAGCTCGCAACTCCGGAGGCCTTCTAACACTTGCGTGAGTCGTGTCACTCCGAGCATCGTCCTCTCGATTCCACGCTGCGCGACGCTGATCGCGTGTTCATCCTGCTTTCGTATAACCCAGGTCTCTGAGGCGTACGTTAAGGCAGGAAGAACAGTGGAGTCGAATAGGTGGGCACGGAGTAGGCGGACGTTCTTCGTCTTCTTCGCGACTTCTTCGACGCTCTTGAAAGCTCCCCAAGCCGCTCTTTTCCTCCTGCTCAGCTCTGGTGCTAGGTCGTTGGCCGTGTTGACTTCGCGACCCAGATACACATAGCTGGAGCATTCGGAGATGTTCGTTCCGTTGAGCGAGAATGGGGCATCAGAAACCCTTCCGTTCCTCATGAACATAATTTTTAACACTCACATATATTCACTATGCTATTCCAAGCAGTATTTACACTATCCATAAATGAAAATCGCGAGCAACTGGACGAATAAATGACGTGGTCTCCCCTTTTGACACGCTAAAAATTGCTGTTTTTCACTAGAGAGCAAGTTTTAACCCATTATTTCCGTAGATAAATGAATTTTTTATAAAGGTTTTTTTAAATTGTTTATTATTAGGTTGTAACGAATTAAATGGCACTGGCTCGCGCCATTTTTTGGCGCGTCTTTACGCGTTTGATCAAGAACAAACCGTAACATGTGGCATACCATTTAGAAGCGCAAACTTTGCTCTACCGGTGAGTACCAAGTTTTCTATGTAAAAATGGGAAAACTTTGGAGTTTTATTGACTTTTTGCAGATGGACAAAAGGGTAATCCGAGGCATTTACTTGTATGAATTCAGGCTGGGCACTACAGCTAAGGAGGTGGACGAGAAGATCAACGCCGCATTCGGTCAAGGATGTTCCACAATTCGGACGGCGTATCGTTGGTATCAGAAGTTCCGGAATGGAGATGAGAGCTTGGAAGAACATGAAGGTCGTGGGAGGCATAGTGATGTTGATGAGGACAAGCTGAGAGATGTGGTAGAGGAGGATCCACACAAAGGTACCAGGGAGATAGCGAAGGTTCTTGGCGTCAGTCACAACAAAGCTGCCCGGCATCTGAAGGAAATTGGAAAGACCAAAAAGCTGGAAAGATGGGTGCCTCACGAGCTGTCTGAGGAGCAAAGAAACCGACGATATGAGATCTCGTCCGCACTGCTTCTACGGAACGAAACGGACCCATTCCTTGATCGCATTGTAACCTGTGACGAGAAATGGATAATGTACGACAACAGGCGACGATCGGCACAGTGGGTGGAAAGCGATGAGAGCCCCAAGGTTTTGCGAAGCCGGAATTGCACCAAAAGAAAGTAATGGTGACAGTATGGTGGTGTTCGCTGGGAATTATTCACCACAGCTTCCTCCCTCCCGGTGAATCCATCACGGCAGAGAAGTACTGCATTGAGATTGAAGAAATGATGAAAACGTTGAAGGATATCCGGCCGGCCTTGGTAAACCGAAGGCGAGTTCTCCTTCTGCACGACAATGCTCGCCCCCATGTAGCAGGAATGAGGTTGCAGAAATTGAATGAGCTGAGCATTGAAACTCTACCACATCCTCCGTTTTCTCCCGACCTCTCCCCAACAGACTACCATTTCTTCAAGCATCTTGGCGACTTCTTGGTAGGGAAAATATTCAAATACCAACAGAATCCGAAAGTGCCCTCGAAGATTTCGTCAACTCCAGAACTTCTGATTTTTATGCTACTGGGATAAAAAAGCTTGTGTCACGTTGGCAAAGATGTGCAGAATCAGAAGGTTTTTATTTCGATTAATAAACTTGCCTACAAGCCGAGATATTAACTGTTTAAATTTACAGTGGTTCAATGCCATTTATTTCGTTACAACCTAATATATATTCCTTTTTTATTAACTCATTCGCGACAATGTCCACACATATGAGTGGACAGCGAAGAGGGCGCGATGGACGGTGTCCACTCATATGTGTGGACGGGAATTTTTTGGGAAGAACTTCTTTTTTTGATGTTTTTGTTCGATTTTCCTTTCAAATTCCCAAATTATAGTAACAAACCAATGTCCAGATCTTCTTCCAAAGATCGACTGAAATTTACTTACAGAAACTAACACCTCGCGAGGGACGATGTCCACACAAATGTGTGGGCACCCGCGCGCGCCAACAAGGCAGCGGGCCGTCGCGCGCATTGTGCGCGAGAACACTCTTGTCGCGAATGTGTTAAAGGATAAAGGATAAAGGACGGCGTTACTCAAACTCTTTTGGGATGCGCCACACATTCTACGTCTAAGGGAAGTCGAGGAGGCGATTTGAATACGTATTTGGCCATGTGGCCAATGACTTGCAGTGGCCAGCCGATGAACAAGGCAGTGCTTTATCCTTCCCAGAAGGGTTTGGTACCAATTCACCGACTCCGGAGGGATGGAAGGCTTGATTGGCCTGGGCGGGAAATCCCAGGAACCTGGTGTCGGGTGCAGGCGACAGCCCGCGCCTCCTCCGACTGCACTAGACGCGCCCGCCTCTTTATTAGGACAATCGAATTAAAAATCAAAAAATGTTATACAAAATTTTACTTGGGAAGTTTTTATCCCTTTTGTAGAGTCTCTATTTTAATCAGGAAGACGACTTTGATTTAAAAGGCACTCAGTTTTCAAATTTAAATATCCAATTTAGTTTGAAGAATGTCCAATTCTGTTTGAAGAGTGTCGAACATGATTTGAAAAGTGTCCAATTTGACGTAAAAATGGTATAAAAACCTCGTGACGAGCCTAGCCAATCTGCGAAAAAAAACTCACTCATGCTGACGTGAACAGAGAGCCTGACATGGCAACTTCTATTTAGGAGTAAAACACATTGAATCCCAAACTAGGCGTGAACCACGCCTAGACTGCGATTCTCCGCGATCGTTTAGAAAGGTAGGTGCTCTTGTCCAATGAACTAATGGAACGGCTGCGGCAGGAGACATGGATGAATGGAATGGCTGGTGGAGCCGGCCTGAGGAAACGAAGGTCATTGAAACCACAGGTGGTGACGGTGAATGCCCCCATTTCCATCCTGGCTGTCAACGTCGTCGACACAGCGTTATATCTTACCAGTGTGAAGAGGACCTAAGTCAAAAGGTCAGGTCTCAGGCGGCTTTGAAGAATGAAGTAGAAAGGATGAGAGAACGAGTGTTCTCCAGTTCTTCAATTGCTTTTGGACATTTGCTTGAGCAGTCCTGGTCGTGTGGCAGTGCACTTCGAATCGGGGTTCTTGGTTTGGTTTTCCCATCAAAACGCTCTCCGCCCCGTCGGGGAGTTGGTGCCAGATTTGTACATACAAGAAGGATAAAGCAAGGAGTTGTCCGTTGCCGATCACTGCAAGTCAACGTCCAGCCTTACTTCTATCGTCAGCTCAAAACGAAACTCTGTGGCATGGGGGTTCTTGTTCAATGTTAGGTTGATTCAAAAATAATGTCGACTTGTGTCATATTATGAGCAACTGCCCTGACATTAAGATTCTAAAAAATGCAGAGCTGCTATAAAGGCAGTTGGGGAAAGAACAAAAAAAATTCAATTTTTATTTTCCAAATTCAGATTTGAAAGAAAGTCGTAATATTTTCGAATTAAAAAGAATTAAAAATGAAATTTCTTTTTCTGATGCATAAAACGCCGATTCACGATATCTTCATTTACGACTTCAAAACAGTCTCAGCAGTCGCAACAAATGCAACGACAATTAAATATAAATAATTATTTATAATTCGATGAACCCAAGCCTCATTTGGTGCCCACGGTGAACGAGCATGTGTAGAGGAAATCAGTGCATACGTATCACAAGTCACAAGCGCTGACTTGTTCGAAAGCCGGCCACCGCAACTCATTGTATGGCCAAATAAGCATTCAAATCGCCTCAGCGACATCCCGTAGAAGTACTAGGCTGTCGCAAAATGAATCGCAGAAACGGACTGCCTACTTTGGACTGCTAACTTCGATGCCCAAACGGGTCAATTTTCGCCGAGTGATTTGTGAGCTATATGGCCTTGTGTTGTCCTGCAACAAGCCCTCCTCTGCTCACCACTGGCGGCCACAATTTTTGCAACTCCTCATAAATTTTGTCTAAATCACAGCAACAAGACTGCTGTGACTGCTTTACCAGGTTGCAAAAAGCTGCCACGGATTACACTTTTACCACACCACTACAAAGTAAGCATAACTTTTAGGGTGAAGGTTGGGTTAGGGAAAGGATGTCGGAGAAGCATTCTCATTTACCCAGACAAATTCCTGCTTCCTGTTACCGCAAAGAACCCATTTTTTATCCAGAGTTATATACGGCTTACAGAAAGCTCATTTTGAAGCGAACTAGCAGGTTTGAGCAAGTGTCGAAACGTGCCAGACGTTGCTCATCGGTCAGCTCATGAGGCACCCACTTCGATATCTTCTTCACCCTGCCGATTCTCGCAAAATCTCTTGCTACCGTACTATGTTGTACGCCAAGGTCCTCTGCTAATGTATGGTATTCGCCTTCGGATTTGCTTCGACGGAACTCCCTCAGAACTTCATCGTCAAACAACGACCTGCGCCAGCGACACGGTTCCCTTCGAGATCAAAATCGCCAGAAGCGAATTTTTCGAAGCAGAGCCTCTCCATTAGTTCGCAGAGAGACAGTCCGTCACAAAAGCGCTACGAGGGGTACAGGATGCCTCTGCCGAAGAATGTCCCAATTTAAATTCGTAAAGGATCATCAATCCACAGTCGCGTCGATTCATGATTTTACGGAGCTCTGGAAAAGGTCAGCTAGAAAAATTAGAGCGGCGTCCACATATTTTTTTTGAAAGAGCAGGAAGAAACCTACCGAGCGACATGTGAGGGTTTTCCTGAGACGGAGCTATTTAGGGCAAAACATTTATTTATTTATATACACCTCGAAACAGAGATCAATACAGCCTAGTAAAGTGCGTGACAGCCTAATAGAATGCGTGGCGTATACCAAGAATTGATTGATTGATTTTCTCCGTCCTTCATACTTTCACTCTTCGTAATAGGTAGAGAAAATTGAACAATGCTAAGAACAAACGGACAGTATGCACGAGAACCTGCTCTCCATACACGGTTCTTTCAATTGCATCACAGTGATTAGGGAGCTGGAAGGGAAGTTCAACGTTCGATTGAGAGTGCTGTCCCGCGAAAATTCGTTAACGATTGGGAAGTGTCGTCACCGTAGCCAGGCAGGGCTGAGAAACGGAAGGTGGTTGTGACTGTTATTGAAAAGGGGGATGAGAACAAGGGTTGACCTAGATTTTGCCGCGCCAGCTGAGCGGTAAAAAAGCGACGTGACAAACGAGGACGGCGGCGGTTTAATAACTCGAGCTGTCTTCACGACGACCCCGTTTTCGGAACGTTAGAAGGTTGAGAATTGAAGCGAAAAAAATTTCCGCTTCTAGGGATGTGAGGGGCTGTCGCAGAGGTCAATTCAGGACGTTCGAGTAACGACGAGGCGTACTCATCCTACCGTTAAGGTTTTCTAACAAATTTAAGAAGACTATGGAGAGAAGGAAAAGAATTTAGATTCCAAAAGTGCCTTGCTGCTCTCAGTTTAAGACCCAGAGTAAAAGCCTGAACCGTTTTGTCCTTAATGAGGTTGACTCGAGTTCGACAAAAGATAAAGGATAAAGATTTGTGGTTCGCAACTCATTCTATTCCTACGGGATAATACGGAGACACTTGAGGGAACAGATTCGTCTGTAGGAATAATACGGAGACACTTGAGGGAACAGATTCGTCTGTAGGAATATCCCGTAGGAATAGAATGAGTTGCGAACCACAAATCTTTATCCTTTATCTTTTGTCGAACTCGAGTCAACCTCATTAAGGACAAAACGGTTCAGGCTTTTACTCTGGGTCTTAAACTGAGAGCAGCAAGGCGAATCTGTATTTGGCATATAAAATAAGAATGTTCATTATTTATTTTATGAACAGCAGCAAAATTTCATGCGAGGGTAGGGCACAGATGAGATCAAATGCTAGAAATTAAAGCATACAGCTGAAGACCAAACAACTACATAAACTCTCTGCGACCAAACAGGCGCTTTGAGTAAAGAGACCGACATGATAGAAAGTTTTTGTTCGAAACAGAATAAAGGCCCGCGTTGATCAACCCTTCTTGGGATGCGCCACGCATTCCACATCTACGGAATGTTGTGGAGGCGATTTGAATGCGAATTTTGTTATAACTCAAAGGAGCACAAACCTCCTTTATATAAGAGTGGTAAGACTGTCTTAGGGTGTTCAGCATTTTTTCTTTATTTTTTTCTAAGTATGCAATGGAATTCACTCAACAATGTATTCGCTATTGTTAGTCACTATGGTATTCCGCCTAATAGGCAGTCAGCTATCTCTTCTCCCAGAACTGGAGAGACTGGGAATCATAGAACTCGCCAACCGAACATTCAACACCTTCAAATTTGGCGGTTTTGTTCTCCGCCAGAAACACCTTGTGGAGATGAAGTAGGGGACAGAGATAATATTAGAAGAATAGAGTGAGTGGGTGGGGAACCGTGTCCCAGCCCAGCTTCTCCAATTTTTTATATGTCTCTTTCACTTCATGCGGCGTGCGTTGTCCTGAAAGAACTAGAGGGAAGCACGTTTCAGCTATTTTTTTTCGAGAAGCATCCGCCATTTTCTGAAGTTGATTTGCGGAAATGCTGCCGGAAAGGTGTCTCCTTACAGAAGTAACTCGAAGTGCATCGTTCCTCGCGAAATCCCAGAAGCAGCAAGGGAGACATTTCTTGGTATGGGGGGGGGGGCAGATTTGGCTTGCACTCGCGGGTCTTCTCCACGAGGGACCCACATTACACGATGGCTATTAGAATCGCAGATGACCCAACTGCCATCTCCAGTAATCACGTCTTCTGAAAACACCTTTCACTGCGGAAGGACAGACTGACCAATGTATGCACAGTGAAACGCATGCTAAAGGTCAAGGCATAAGGGATCCATTTTTTAGGTAGCACTTAGGTAACGGAGGGTCTGAATGCGACCGAGGACTGTTGGATGGGTGCACCCAAGTCTCGTCGCAGGACTGAGGATGTCAACCTCCGGATCGTCTTTATCGAAAACGGCGGAACCTTCCACTGCACGAGAGCGTCCTGACCAAGACCTGTCTTCAAAGTCCGTGCTCCGACTCCATTCATTGAAGATGATGTTAGAACGTGGTCTTGTGGAATTGACATCGTGCCATCACATATCAAGGAGAAGTTTCGATCAACAAGTACCAGATGTTAAATCGTAGGTACAGACCAATAATGGAGAATAATGGAGAGCTAAGGATTTCCAAAAAATCATATCAATACGTTCTTCCCACTCTAATAAATATCAAATTCTGACAGGTTATTCAGTGGAAGCAAGAGTTAAGAGACTGCTTTTTATGAGCACTTCAAGTCAGAGCAATAACTTTCACCTTTTGCATTGCTATATCCACTTGTTGGAATCAAACTTGCCTGAAGCCTCATAACCTTCATTTTTGTCAATTTTCTGTAAACACTATGCTCGTATTCTACGCTCTAAAGTAAACGATGTCTCGATTCAGATCAAAGGCGCTATTTCAGACGGAGAAAGAAAATCTGGAGACTTGCTTCATTACGTATGTAAGCTTAAAAAACTACGTACATGTGTGTAAAATAGTGAAAAATGCCTTTGAATAAACAATTTTATTAATTTATTCATTCAGCGCAAAACCAACGAGAAAAGGCTTTCAGTCGGCCGCAAAACTCTCTTTAAATAAATGCGTAGCCGCCCTAGATAGCGAGAAAATTTCGATTGGTGATATTCGATTTGTAAAATTAGGACGATTACGGTAGATTACGATAGGTACAAAAGACTGAGGGCAGAGAGGTCAGAATTCGTGGTTTTTCCCAAAATTTGCCTTAATGGGTTAATTAAGGTAGTGATCACCAATATAAGGTCCGTCTTTGGAATTACGGCGTTGTACGGTAGCCATGGGCGACAGTATACACGCCCTGTGCTCATGAAATCTGATCATCTCGTCTATTTCTCTCGTTCAATGCCGGCTCAACTCTCGATCAACCCATCGGGCAAGAGCGATGAATGGTTCCATGCACCAGGAGCTTGCACCTGATGTAGTAGCCCCCACTCTGTACCTCCACCCGAAGACCAAAACGGATATTCCTTATCGGAACCTCGAACATCACTTCCAACCTGCGAAGTTTGGGCGAAATGTTTTCGACATCTGGAGTCGTGAAACTGCAGTAGTGACAATTTATAAAAAAAAAACGTAAAACAAGAATCGATAGAAAATTGTGGAGAAGTGATCTGTGCAAGGCTGGAGGTTTTCTTCTTGTTGCATTACGGCTAGGAGGAAACCAGTAAATTGTTTATTTATGCGTTTTTTGATTGATCCCGACCAAGGAGAAATAGTAATGTAATGACTATGGGAGTATACGATGGAAAAAAGTATGTGTACATATACAATTTTCACAAAAAATCTGTCACTTCAAAAACAAAAAAATCAAAATCAATTCAGAATAAATTGAACATCTTCGAAACGAAGCCGACCTCAAAGCGAACTTCTTCTAGATTAAACAAGGAGCTATAAGAAGGTCAAAGCAATTTTAAAAAAATACTACGACTTTCTCTGAAAATTTATAATTCTTCTACCGAAAAAAAATGGGTGCAGTGCATTCAATTCTATTTTATTTTATGAGTATGCATTTTATTTTTAAAGACAAAATCATATATTTAAGGACATGTGCAAGGAGGCTAGCGCCATGCTCGTCCTTCTATTTTTCTGATTGGTAGTGCAAAGGCTGCTTACATCAAGTTGCGCAGTGGAGATATGCGTATTTGCTGCAGTTCTTTCCGTTGTACCGCTAATTAGTGTGTAACACCACGCAGATAGAATGCTTGCCAACATGCAAATGAAAATCGCGACTCGATGGACAAGAGCATGGTGGCGATGTCCGTTCCTCCACGTGGTGCCACTGGAAACTGCTTGCTTTTTCAAGCCGAGCCAAACACGGACATTCGAATGCAGGCGACAGGCCCTAGTGACAGGCCGGCCTACGAACATTTTGTGTCACATCATATGGTTGATGGCGTTTCAGACTTCTCGAGATAATGCTACGGCGTCCGCGGGAGCCGACGCGCACTCGCAAAGCCCGGCGAGTGTGAAAAGTGTGCGAGGGTCCCTGATGCGAGGACGGCATCGGGGGGCAACTGAGCTAGTCCGAAAGTCCCGTAACGTAGGCAAGACCCGCGGAGCAACGTTGAATGTGGGTACGTTGACGGGCCGCTCGTGCGAGTTGGTAGAAGCACTGGAGCGAAGAAAGATAGATTTCTGTGCGGTACAGGAGACGAGGTGGTCCTGCAGCAAGTCAAGGGACATAGGACGTGGCTTCAAGGCCGTTCTATGTGGAAGTCCCAGGACCACCAGTGGTGTCGGTGTGATCGTCTCCGAGCGTTTCCGTGACGCGATTGCAAGCGTAGAACGTTTCGATGACCGCTTGATGAAGATTGTTGTCGCCGTAGAAGAGCGACGATGCCATTTCTTTTCTGCGTATGCTCCGCAGACAGGCTGTTCCGAGCAAACCAAGGACGAGTTCTGGTCCCTGCTTGATGAGAAGACAGCGGAAGTACCGTCACAAGATATGGTTGTTGTGGCAGGTGACCTTAATGGTCACGTCGGAGCAACGAAAGACGGCTACAACTGTCATGGTGGTTTTGGATATGGGTCGCGCAACGCCGATGGTGAGCGTATACTTGAGTATGCAGACTCACATGACCTCACCATCGTGAACACCAAATTTCGAAAGCGTGACTCCCACCTCGTCTCGTTTTATAGCGGGAATGCTAAAACGCAGATTGACTATGTCCTTGTTAGGCGTCGCGACCAAGGCCTTGTCACAGACGCGAAGACCGTGCCGTATGAGACGGTTGCCACGCAACACCGTCCACTGATCTGCTCGCTGAAGATCACACCTTCGAGGTTTAAACATGTCGAGCGATGTGGGTCGGCTAGAATCAAATGGTGGCGACTGAAAGAGAAGGAAGCGGCAGTTATTTCTCGCATTCGGTTGCCGACAGTGACAACTGTCGACGAAACCTGGAAGGGTGCTACCGATGCGATAACTCGGGCTGCACGCCCTGAACTCGGCACAACGATGCCTGGACGACGCTGGGTCGACAAGCAGGCATGGCTGTGGACTGATGATGTCAGAGAGAAAGTCCGAGAAAAGAAACGGCTCTATCACGTGTTTATCGGTGATAAAACAGTCCATAATTGGCGGAACTATCGAGAAGCAAAGAAAGCGGCAAAGAAGGCAGTGGCCGCTGCTAAAGCCGCATACTACGCTGATGTCAGCAAAAAATTGGAAACGCGCGATGGTGAGCGTTATATTTACCGACTCGCCAAAGCTCGCTGTCGCCAAGCAGAAGACATTGAGAAGTTCTTTGGCATTAACGACGAGAGCGGTCATCTTCTGATGGATCGTAAGAGGGCTGTGAAGCGATGGCACGACTACTTCGAGGAAATCTCGAATGTAGAATTTGAACATCCTGCTGTTCCTTTTGCGTCACCTGTATACGGTCCCGTTCAGAAGATCACAGTGAGCGAAACTGAAGCAGCCCTGAGGAAGATGAAGTCAGGCAAAGCCACTGGTCCCGATGACCTGCCAGCTGACCTGTGGAAGTCGAAGGGCTGGTGCCCTGCTGACTGGCTGACTGCGTTTTTCAATCAGGTTGTTGCTGAGAAGAAAGTGCCTGAGGGTTGGCAGCAAAGCACGACCATCCCGATTTGGAAGAAGAAGGGCAGTCCTGCAGACTGCGCCAGTTACCGTCCAATTCGTCTTCTTTCGCACACCATGAAAATCTTTGAGCGAATTGTCGACGGACGTATCCGGGATGTCGTACAGCTTTCCACGAATCAGTGTGGTTTCGTATCTGGCTGTGGCACCGTTGATGCCATTCACGCCGTTCGTCTTCTGCTAGAGAAGCACCGCGAGAAACAGAAACCGGTGCATTTTGCCTTCCTGGACTTGGAGAAGGCCTTCGACCGCGTTCCGCGAGATGTTATATGATACGCGTTGCGACAACATGGTATCCCTGAAGAGCTTATTGAGTGGGTGCGCATTCTATACTCTTGCCCAAGGAGTCGAGTGCGAGCGCCAGCGGGCACCTCGATGGAGTTTCCCATCTCTGTAGGGGTGCATCAGGGATCTGCGCTATCCCCACTGCTCTTCGTGGTCGTGATGGATGCAATCTCACGAGATCTCCAAATGGCGGCACCTTGGACGCTGCTGTATGCTGACGACGTCATGCTTGCATGTGAAGACAAAACCGAACTCGAGCGACAGGCACAGGCGTGGTGCGATCGTTTGGCATTGTTCGGTCTCAAGCTAAACGTCAAAAAGACGGAATACTTGACGACGGATGTGAATGAGCACGGATCTATTAAGATCGATGGTACTGAGCTCTCACGAGTGACATCTTTCAAGTATCTTGGGTCAACAGTCACGTCCGATGGCAGCTTAAAGATGGAGGTGAATGCGCGTGTGAGTGCAGCCTGGTCCAAATGGCGCTCGCTGACTGGGGTGCTTTGCGACAGGACAATACCTGAGCACCTCAAATCGAAGGTTTATAGAACAGTAGTCCGCCCAGTAGCGACGTACGGTGCTGAGTGCTGGCCCGTGACGAAGGAAGTTGAAAGCCGCCTCAGTGTAATGGAGACGAAGATGCTACGGTGGACGGCTGGAGTTACGCGTTTGGACCGCGTTCGTAACGACACCATACGACAGAGGTTCGGTGTTGCCCCGATATCCGAGAAGCTGCGCGAAGCTCGTCTTCGATGGTACGGCCACGTCCTTCGCGCTAACGACGACACCGTGTGTAAGATTGGCCTGAATCTTGTGGTCCCTGGAAAGCGGCCCAGAGGACGCCCGAAGCAACGTTGGCTAGATACGTTGCGCTTGGACTTAGAGATGGCTGGTGTGCACCCTGATCAAGCATTTGATCGGGAGAATTGGCGTCACCACTCCAGAAGAGCGGACCCCGCCACCAAGCGGGACAGACGCTAATGAAAATGATGATGATGATGATGATGGACAAGAGCATGGCGCGATCTCTCCGTGTAAAGCACTCAAAAATTTCTGCTTTACTGCACTTGACAATGAGCATGTTCTCTTAAATGTTTTAGCCTTTAGCCTAGCCTGTGTGACTTTTGCGGGGCAAATGAATTTTAAGCTTCAGAGAAAGCGGTAGCAGACATTTCTAAAACAACTTGATCTTCTCAGGGAGAGAGAGCCTAGTTTAATCCGCAAGGCATTCGCATTGATTCGGAAGGTGTTCAGTTTAAATTCAGAAGTGTCCAGTTTTACACGAAAGTGGTGTGCTTTGATCGGCCATCTTCTATGACTTGTCGGCGGCGCAGTGAACCACTCGTCCTGCCTTTACCACGCTCGAAATCACCGTGTCTTGTGCGGCCATCCTGAAAGGCAGGCCCTATCTGGAGCCAACCACTAGAGGCTCACAGCGAGCTATTGGAGCAGAGGTTCCAACCTGTAGATGATGTGCTTCCAAGAACTGACGTCATCGTGGAGCAACACGAAGTCCGCCCGTCTACCAACACTTATCGCTCCATGGGTTCGTCCTCGTCCTAGCGAATGAGCAGCGTTCAGCGTAGCTGCCACCAGTGCCTCTTCCATACTTAGACGCATGTAGACGCATGCTGCAACGCTTCCATTTCATGCCAACTCACAAAACTTACTATTCGTTAACACATTGACGAGTGTGCGATTTTCTCGTATCTGGCGAGTGGGAGAGGTCGAGAGTTGTTCGTTAATTAAAGCCACTACTCTTCTAGAAGCTCAATAGGTCGGTAACCGAAAACACTCTTCCTGACCCACGCTCTTTATAACAATGTCCAAAGAGGAAGTACACATAACACAAAAAATCCTTCGAAAGATTTGAATGCAGCTAGAAAAATAAGTCACGTGACTCGACACCAAGGACGTGCAGGATTTTTTTCTCGAAAAAGCGAAAGATGGAAGGCGGAACAGAAGTGCTCAAAAATGACCGGAAACCGGAATACGAAACACTGAAGCGGAAATGACACATATTCGCCATTATATTTTTTTCAAAAATGCATCTGAAGTGGCGTCAGAAACTGCTTTTATTGCACTTTTTTCTTGCTGTGAATTTTCCGAGCAGCAGAATCTTTCGCAGATTAATACGCATCCTCATCATAACATACAGGGTGCGTAAAAGGTATTGACGCACCTACTCTTTGTTTCAGCTCCAGCTTTCTGTTTCTACCCCTCTAGGTTTTTATGTGTTATTTTTGTTGTCTGTATTATGCTCAAAAAACACTCACGAAAAAACTGAAGAAACATGATCGTCACCGTTACGGTGACCCTTTTTTTTGTCTGTTACCCATACAGCTGAATACTTCCTTAACAAGAGAATTTGGCGCTGTTCGAAACGGTTGGTGAGGAAAAAGGTCAGCAACCCAAACGACAGCCACGGCTCTGTCATAACAGATGATGATTACAAGATGTTCAAGCACGATAACGTTCAAATCCAAAATTATCAATCTCTCTCCGATAACGGCGAACAGATAACGCGCGCAGGTGTGAACAACTTCTCAGACGAGCACAGCTTACACGTGAATTCGCTGGATTCCTCTTTTTAGGCGATTTTGGAGAATGAGGTCTGGGCTACTTTCAGCAGAAGTGACCAGTCGCAGAAGGCCACCCTGTTAAAAGCACGGAACGAAATGCAAGCAAGTGCTTGCGGCGCGTGCTCATGAATTTTTCCGCCGTTTTCGCTCCTGTGTTCACAGTAAAGGAGCCAATGTCGACTGCGAGTTATTCTATCGTATTTGTAAGATCATTTTCCATATTTCTCAAATGAATATTTCGAAATTTGCTGCGCATTACTATTTCCACAACCGCCATTTACTGCGTCAATACTTTTTACGCACCCTGTAATATGACGAAGCATGAATTGATTATATTGTTGTGATACCTTTTTAGCTAAGGCTAGAGCAATAAGCGAAAACAAATTCAGGGTCTTATCTCACTATGTCTCAATATTTCAGCATGCAGTCTTTACATATTCTGCGACGGGTTTTCGCTGACTTTTTTGTTGCTGCAATTTTTTGAACAGTGACGTAACCATTTGAGTTTATTTGCAAAGCCGTATTAAAAAAACACACTCGGGTGAAGGCTAAAACTAAAGCAGCCACCTAGATCAGTTCCCCACCAGGAAAGAGTTTCCCTGGCTTGAATGCTCTCAACGTTTTTACAAACCTGTGGCATCGTGGACGGGGTGGCTGCACAGCTATCTGCATACTCAACATTATAGTACATTACCGTCACCAGAACTAATACTAAGATTTTCTGGGATCTAAGATGATAGTTAGATGGCTGACTAGTCGTGGTGGGTCTACACTTCCACAAAATTATTCAGTCTTTACCAGCCTAAAAGCTCCCTGATATGAAGGTGGCATAGCTGGGCGTTCCTAGGTGGTTCTTGAAGTAATAATTTTGCTTCAGAGTTCAATAAGTCACCCAGTCAATTGAAATAACAGCTCAAGATATATATTCGCAAGGCCTCAAAAATCAATTGTATTACTCCATGTGGATGAAATTTCCACCTTCGATCAGGAACACTGATGTAATCTTGGCGCATGCGAGGGCACGGCACAACCTTCGCTAAACCATTTGTTTCATGATGCTGCGCTATATGCTCACAAAGTTTTTTGTAGCTATTTGTGGTAACTAGTGGAACAAGAATTTTATGATCATTCAAATGTTGGGTGCATCTTCATGGCACTCAATGCATGCCTACCCTTTGCTGGCGCATTAATTTTACCTTGCGTCCAGCTATCGCCATTTTTGAGATGGTTTTTTGGTAATCTAATCAATATCAAGAATATTATTACTACAGTTGTCGAGCAGTACTTCTCTCGCAATTATATGAAGGAGAACTTTTTAATTGATGAGCTGATTGTGTTCAATAGAAAACTAGTGTTGAACAGTGCCCATTTCCAGTTTAACTTTCTGTGCCAACACGAGGTTTTAGGTGGATCTTTATTTAGCAGGGCCTGACGTTTCGACTTCTCGTCGTCTTCAGAGGCCAATTGGATCCACCGCCAGGGCTGATGTTCGCTCACGTCAGTAAGCCAGTAGGGACGAAAAAAAGAGTAGGGATGAAAGTTAAACTGACTAACAACTTACAATGCCGAGGTTTGAAGAAGAGAGAAGTTAGAGAATAGTGTCCATTTCCGTTTCCGCCTTCCGTTCCAAAAGCAGTCGAAACACGGAACGGAACGGAAGAGCTTAAAAGGGCCGGAAACCGGAATTCTGAACATGGAAACGGAAATTCCGCACATCCCTGCTCGACACGGTCATCAACGTGCTAATGTGGCCCAAAGGGGTTAGCGGAATCACGCAACAGCCAGTCAAGGCATCGAGCGTAAAAGCCTCTTCTGGGTGGTACGCCTGTGCGCTGTGGCCAGATTGGTTTGGTGCACTGTTCCCCATGTAGTTCATACTACCGGCTAGTAATAGAAAATCTTTTCAACGATAATGAATTAAAAGGATGAGGGAAAAGGCAGCGTTAATTAATCACTTTCTGGAATGGACCACGTATTCTACCGCTACGGGATGCCGTGGAGGCGATTTGAATGCGTATTTGGCCTGCACAATAACCGGCGTTGGCCAGCCGATGAACAGTGTCGTATCGCTCCCAGAGGGGTCTAGCAGGAATTCACTGACCCCAGAGGGATAGAGGGCTTGCCTGGCCTTGGCGAGAAATCAAAAGCAGGAACATGAATCGGGTGGTGCGCGCGAGAGCTGGCACTTCCTTCGACTGCGCTAGCACGTGTTCATTTGATTAATTGTGCCAACTAAATTGCGGTACTTTAAAAAGGCAGCAGGAGGTGCAGTGCTCACTTTTACTGTGAATCGATTTTTGGTTCGACTCGCATCCGAGGCGAGCAACTCCTCCACCATTGGTTTTTGGTAAATTGAAACTGGACCACAGCTGTGAATGACCTAATTGAATAGGCTTTTGAATGTTTTCGTTCGAATTTGAATATTTGAATTCGAGTATTCAAAAATCACGTTTTTCGAATGCACTCGAATTCGAAATTTGTGACCATTCGAAACTATTCAAGTATTCGGAAAAATTTCGAGAGCAAAGCTTTAAACCAGACTCGCCTTGGAAGAACAAGCGACTGAATAGCTGAGGGTCAAATACACGTTCAAAATAATTAATAACCTGTAGAAATAGGATAAAGGATAAAGGATAAAGGACGGCGTTAATCAATCCCTTCTGGGATGTGCCAGCGCATTCTACTTCTACGGGATGTCGTGGAGGCGACATGAATGCGTATTTGGCCATACAATGACTTGCGGTGGCCAGCCGATGAACAAGTCAGCGCTCTATCCTTCCCAGACAAGTCTGGTACCAATTCACCGACCCCGGAGGGATGGAAGGCTTGGTTGGCCTGGGCGGGAAATCCGAACCAGGAACCTGGTATCGGGTGCACGCGACAGTCGCGCCTCCTCCGACTGCGCTACACGCGCCCTGTAGAAATAGAGGTACCAGAAAATATGAATCGACACCTAGTTTTCTCCTTTTCTTTACCGAAGCCATTATCTCACGTCTCAAGAACGCCTGCAACATCGCATAAACCATGTATAGTAATGGTACATGTGTGAGTTTTGGCTAAAACCTTGGTTTTGCAACAGGAGGTATTCTTGAAGTGTTACGTGCTGCGTGAATGTAAGGAATGTTACAGTGCGACCCGTTCCATGAGTGCAACGACAGTCGCAGAACTCACGTCGATTTCATCTGTAGAACGTATCATTACATAGTAATAGAATCAATGCAGTAACATGCCATTACGACGTCTTATGCAATCACAGTGTAATGCTGTTATACAATAGTAAAACTGGATCTCAGCACTTTGATATCGTCCACGCCGAATCGAAGTTGTTGCTCAGGGTTTCCACCCTAGTTCATTCATTACTCTGTGGTCGGTGAAATGGTGTCAGAATTTTCTGAGAACGACAGAACACTGACTATCCATCGGATGGTATCGCGGTCATATTCGGCCAATATCAGTATTGGCCGAATACACATTAAAATTGCATGCGCCATACATCGAAAAGACTGCTTCACACGAAAGCACGACGAACATCGGAGCTTCGCAGCGGTGAATCGAGAGAATGATGCCCAGAGTTAAGCGATTCACATAGGTGAGTGAAGGCCTTGGGAGTTCCGAGTTTCGTCGACGATTGAGAGACAGACTCGCTGTCCTATGAGGCGAGCTGATGAAGATAAGGTGGTCGGCCACGCGATGCGCTTCGCAGACATCTGCTGGAAGAGAATGGATGTCGCAGGATGCTCACCAACGCTTTGGTCGGACTTCTTCATGAGACATCTCTGTCTGCCGACAGGACGAATGAAGAAGTTGATGGCGCCCGTTGCAACAATTCGACGATGTGCAGTGTGAGAACGAGTCCCTGCTGGCGCCAGAGTTTTGTTCACAACAAAACGTCGTTATGAAAGCTTACAACTTCGATACTAGCCAATTGAGGCTTTAAAAAATTGAACTCGAGGATCAGCAAGACGACGGTGATAAGGGTGATTCGGCCAAAACAGTGAGTTGGTCAGCCGATGGAGGAGTCAGTGTTTTAACCTTTCCAGCCAAACCTGATGCCAACTCCTCGTCCTCGAATACGTTAAAGGCTCGCTTGGCCTGGATGGGACCAGAACCAAGAAGCCCTATCTGGGTGCGTGCCAGAGTCGACACGACAAGAAGGCTATTTCCAAGAGTAAGCTACGTATCTCTGGAAACATACACGCATGCTTCATTAGAAATAAAGGACAAAAGGATAGAGGGCGGCAATACTCAATCGCTTTTGGGATGCGCCCCATTCTACTTCTACGGGATGTCGTGGAGGCGATTTAAATGCGTATTTGGCCACACAATGACTTGCGGTGGCCAGCCGATGAACAAGTCAGCGTTTTATCCTTCCCAGACAAGTCTGGTACCATTTCACCGACCCCGGAGGGGTGGGAGGCTTGGTTGGCCTGGGCGGCAAATCCGAACCAGCAACCTGATATCGGTGCAGGCGACAGTCGACGCCTCCTTCGACTGCGCTACACGCGCCCACATGTAGAAATATCTATAAAAAATGTTTGAATATAAAGAGGAAGTACTTTTGGCCATGAACCCTGCCAGGGGTAAATAGAAAGGAGAGGAAAGAACATCGGCAGAGCATTCAAAACAATTTTCTATTGCTTTAAAATGATGAGTACTCGTAATTGTATTAGCAGTCACATGCGAGGACTTATGGGTGATAACGACAAAACCTCAGGGTATCATGGGGATCCAGTTTTCATCATGTCATGTCAACATGGCAATCGAAATCACATATTGGGAAAAGCCACGCAAGTAGCATTCGCATTGTCGTATTTTAATACTAACTAACCATAAGCATTCTTCTTCTACTACCAAATTCCGTTGGAATGTGGACTTCTGACATAGGGCATACTAAGGAAGAACCCCTCAAACCTCTTGAAATTTCCTCCATAACGGTGTTCGACGTGAGTGCTATAATAGTATAGAATGCTTACCTAGATGCATAATCATAGGCATCGAGAGGCAGTAGGCATTCGGGTTAAAGTCGGATCCCAAGGCGACGATCACACCTAAACGACTATCATTGATAAATGGATAAAAAACGAATGACGACGTTATTCATTTTCTAGTGGGATGCGCCACACATTCTACTTCTACGGGATGTCGTTAGGGTAATTTAACCCTTTCACGACACGCGCGATTTTCAGGTGACTGCCGCGTGGGACAGCGCGCATTTTTCCCCGCGCTGATTATTTGAATTATTTTATTTGTATTATTTGTTAAATATGAAAAACAGTAACGAAGTAACTGTTCCCTTCCCCGGAGTCGGAGTAACTTCCCAAGGACCGTCTTAACCGTAGATATTAGTGGACTCATTGATTATTATTGTACTATTAAATGCTTGATAATTTTCCGTGAACCATTCTTATGATGGTGTCTGACGACATCGTCGGACAATGTTGTGAGAGGGTTAAACGCGTAATTGGCCTATACAGTGACTTGCGATGGCCGATGAACAATTCGGCGCCTTAGCCTACCCAAACAAGCATGGTACCAATCGATCCCGGAGGGATGGAGGGCTGGCCTGGGCGGAAAATCCGAACCAGGAACCTGGAGTCGGGTGCGTACGACGGCCGGCGCCTCCTGCGACTGTGCCACAAGCGCCCGGATGGTATATTTCGCTCATTATTTCTTCAAAATCCTACATTTCCTTAAACAAGAATACTGGTGGAGTTCTAAACCAATCATCTTTCCCGAGCTAAATTAATTTTTGTTTGAACCATCTCTTGTCCATGGATTTGTAGAACACTGGTGTGTTACAGGTTTCTGACGGAAACCACCAATGATCAGGAGCGTCGTCAACCGTATCACCCACAAGCGCATACAACTTTGTTTGGCCTTGACGAGTTGATGCGGAACGAGTTCGTCTCGAGGCGCTTCTTTGCTGAGGAAACGACAGCGGCAACAACAGCAGCCGAGCGAGCTCAACGGCGCTGACGACGACCTCGAAACCCTGCGGTTACGCATGATTTGCACGTAATGACATCATATCACATGCTTGACGGCGTTCTAACGACCGCGTATCAATTCAGCGAAGAAAAGAAGCCGACACCGTTCATAGAGCGAAACTTCTAACTTCGCCGTAGAAGGGATCGAATTGAGATCCGTGACAGTATAATGAACGGCTTGGTTGATTTGTGCGTTATGTATGCGCCATTTTGCTTTAAAGTGGACACCTGGATCAATTCTAAGAGGGTGCACTTCGCTTAGTACTTTTGACAACGACGGTAAATTTGAAGGGACACTATTTGACAAGGACTAACCACTCAGCTCGCCTACGAGAGGACCTTGCTATGTAATTGACTACCGTTGACTGGCCACCTTGTTTGTGTTAGCTTCGCTTTTCTAGCGTTGCCCCCTCCGACTAGGACAGTTTCGGGAACACCTTTTATTTATTTATTTATTTATTTAACTGCGTCTCAAGGACGTGCACTCTATGTGAGAACAACAAACAAAATAGGCTATGCGACTAAAAAAAGAAAAAACACAAACTAGGAACAAATTAGCATTGTAACGGCAGCTCTAGCTATTGAGCAGGATTTCAGAAGCCAACCATTTGGGTTGCGAGAGTCTATATAATGATGGCATGCTTCTAGTTTGAAATCGGACACCTCTGAACATTACTTATTTACTTATCTATTAAACTGGTCATATTTCTTCGTGGAAGCCCTGAGCGATCGATATGGATGCTTGTTGGGTTTCTTGAGCGATAACGATCCGTTGGAGCATTCTGGCACACGACAGGGTCGAATGTAAACGCTACTGTTGCCCGCTCGAATCAACTCGATGTTGAGCGAGATGAGAAGTAATACAGGTGATACTTATGTATTTAATTACTTCAATGCACCATAATGCGCTCATGATTTAAAAAGGCATAGTAAAATCGAAACTCTCTTGAAAACTGCATTAATTAAAACTAGCAATACCGTGAGAAAAACATGTGATATCACAATAATACGTGTGTGCCCAAGAAAGGTTAGGTGTGGCATGAGAAGCCCTCCACCCCACCTTGAGACAATGTTAGTTCAAAAAACCTTGTTGTGGAGTGAAACTCGTCTTAGCTGGCAGATGATGGACAAAGAAAATTTTGAGTGTTTCAGTTAAAAGTGGTCGAAGCCTTGTTTAGACAGATAGTATTTATTCGGCGCGCAAAATCATCAACACGTCTGACAGAGCGGCACTTTGCGCGGCAGGAAAAATGACATACCCAATTTAGTGCATAGTGACGGAACCGTAGTGACTCCAAATGAGAGGAGATAAAGCTAATTTGTTGGCATCAGCATTCAGAGGGGTATAATACTTCGCGTGGTGAATTACTCCAACTTACAGGTAGTACCAGTTTATTTCCCCCTATACGGGCCTCTCTCTGTTTCATAAAGAAGAAAAACAGACATTTTATGCAAATGGCCTAAATCGTTCTCAACCTCTCCTAATTCCATACCTGTTGCCTTCGTCAAAAATCTCGCAGAGTCCTTAGCCTAACCCTTAGACCATATTTTTAACTTGAGCTACATGAAAGGTGAAGTGCCTTCGCGATGGAAGCATGTGCTACGCCAATTCTAAAAAAAGCCCCTGCCCATGATGTGAAAAACTACAGGCCTATAAGTATAACCTCAGTGTTTGCTAGGATTTTTGAGAAGATTATTAAGAAACATATTACGCAACATCTTTTGGAAAACGATGTGGTCTCTGAGAATCAATTTGGTTTCTTGAAAGGGAGATCTGCTAGACTGCTGTTCTCACTGCAATGAATGACTGGTCAAGGGCTGTTGAAGAGAGATATCAAGCTGTCGTGCATTTTGACTTTGCTAAGGCATTCGACAAAATTCCTCTGACTAAGCTGCTCTTAAAAATGAAAATTAGAGAAATTCATCCAATGATTGTAGAATGGACCGAGGACTTTCTTTTAGGGCGAACATATCAAGTTCGCGTTGGAGATAGATTTTCTGCTACTTTTTGTGCATACAGTGGTGTACCTTGAGGTGGAGTATTGTCTCCCCTGCTATTTGTGATGTACACATATAAACTACTAACTGCTATTTCCCGTTTTGGTATAGTCTGCGAAATGTATGCGGAGGACATCAAGATCTATAAATGTATTAGAGAGCGCGAAGAAACTAAGGATATGCAAGCGGCAATCAACTATATGGACCAGTGGTCTAAGCAGTGGGAGTTGCCAATGTCTACGGAGAAACAAATTACAAGGCTATTGGTAAGGGGTCATCATTCACATACAAACTGCTGTCGAGAAGTCTCACACCTGTAGAGGAAGTTCGAGACCTAGGCTTTCAAATCACGCGGAACTTCAATTTCAGCAGCTACTATCGAATTCTCACCAAGAACGCCAACAACAGCACCTACGTTCTGTTCGGGGTTCTGAAACCGAAAGACCCTGGAGTCTATTTAAGAAGCTATAAGACCTATGTTCGACCTGCAATGGAGCTTGGAATAACTATCTGGAACCCCTGCAGAGAAAGAGACATTCAGCTCTTAGAACGCGTTCAAAAGAGCTTTACATGAAAATTATTTATAAGGTGTTTTGGGCTAGATTACAGGCAGTTGCCTCGTGGATATGAACGGGCAAAAATCCTTGGATTTCCAACATTATATAACGGGAGGAGGATAGTATATCCCACTATGGTGCTCAAGATTTCGACTCAAAGGGTTTCTATAGATCCAATCTCCTTCTTTAGCGTTCCGCTAACCTGATCCGGAAGGGGAAAGTTACGGTTATATATTCCGGTGGTAAGAACTAAAATTAGATCTAAATTCTTCTCCTATAGAAACCTTGAGGTGTTCACTACATTTTTAGGTTGTGATAAAATGTCATTGGATTTATCGTCCAAGCCTTCCGGAAATTCTTGGGAAAACCCTGCTGGAGAGTAGAGACGATATATCTATTATATGAGGGGGGATGTTTGTCGTCGTTTTTTGGTCTTGTTGTGTGTTTCAGATTGATCGTCCACAAACTGCAACTATTATTCAAGAACTTATTCTGATGGCTTTCCGTTCATATTTAATGTGTTTCCCTTTTTTCTTTGCGTTTGAGACGTGTGATTTGATCCCGTGTCTTTAAATCAAATAAAAAACAAAGTAAACAATAAAACACAACTACATAGGTAACCAAGCCGTGCTTCCTCAGTGTTCAAGGTTTTAATGCAACACTTTAGAACATAATATAGGAATAATGTGGAATACAAAAAATGTGTCGAATTAATTTTAAAAAGAAGCAAAACAAAAATGGACATTATGCAAAGGAAAGTAAACGCTTGTAAAGTCTAAATAGGCATGGCCTAATGCAATCAAAATTCTTTTTTCTATATCAATTCTGTATTAAGCGTTCACCATTAAGAGTGTTTTTTCTTCGAAGTTACGTAACTGAAAAGTTAGAACAATCCTTGTTCCCTCTCATTTTTAACCAGTCGCTTTTCAAGGCAAAGTGGACAATTTTCAAAGCAAATTGAACATATCCAAAGCTTAAACAAAGAGGGGTCTAATCTGATTTCAAAAGCACCTGGTTTAACAAGAAGCCTCAGTTTACAACGAAATTGGTATAGATGAAAATGGGAAAGGTTTTAAGTTTTGCGCCATGCGTTACGTTTCTGCGCAGTATCGTGACTTGGTAAGAATCGAGAGCACGTAAGTAAGAGTTTCGTTCTGAAGACCGTTCTGTTCTTGTTTTCAAGAAAAGCTGTAAGTTTTGCTTAGGCCTCTAACCTTTAAACATTAAACATACAGGGTCTCAAAAAAAACATACACTGTTTGAAAGGTGATAACTTTGCTCACAGTAAAGGTACTAAAAAGGATAAGGATTTCTATGATGAAAGCATAAAAAGAAAGAAATTTTGGACATATGAACGGTGTAGAATGCACCAAGCACTCGTCTGAAATTTTTCATTTTACACTCGATTGATTGTGTTTCGCTAGAATACTTGTAATTTTTCCACTAAGTAGCCCAATCGATTGATTTTTTGCTTTTTAAAGGTTTAAAATTTAAAATCACATTATAGCTTGAGAAAAAAGCAGGATATCCTAAAAAAATGCAGTTACTATTTGAAAGGTTCTAACATTGCTGCTAGTGAAGCTTTTGAAGAAGTTTGAGATTCTTAGGAAAGCAAGGGATGACGAAAATTTTGTGACGTGCAAATAGTCAAGATTGCGAAAGATTGGATTGCGCCATGCTCCCGCCTTGCATTTCAGACTCGATTGATTGTTCATGGGCTGAATGCTTGTTACAATCTTGTTACTGCCTTGTCAGACTAACCTGCGCTGTGCTTCTTTTAGCGTTTGGCGTCGCCCAGTAGCTGCATTTATCTATCTATCTATTTATTTATTTTTAATTATCCCGATTAACCTTTACATTCAGCTTTAATGTTGCCTCAACAGTCCACAGAATCCGTCTTCGAAAATGGGCTCCTGCTCACATTTAAATCGTGCAATCAGTAAACTCGTGTCTTTCACGTAAATGTCAAGTTTTAACCGTTAAAAGAAGCACAGCACAGGTTAATCTGGCCAAGTAGCAACAAGTCTGCAACAAACATTCAGTCCATGCACAATCAATCGAGTCCGAAATGCAAGGTTTCAGGCAGGAGCATGGCGCAATCTTGACTATTTGGACGCCACAGTAATCCCGTCGCCCTGCGCTTTCATCCAGGCGCAACCTTGTCCATTTTCATGCCACATAATCTCCTTATTCTTTGCTTTCATATGGGTCTCAAACATTTTTAAGTGCTTCCCTAGTAGCAATATTAGAACCTTTCAAACAGGACTTCTACTTTTTAGGATACCCTGCATGTTTCGCAAGCCGTGGTGTGTGTTTCAAGTTTTAAACCTTTGAAAAAGCACAAATCAATCAATACGGCCACTTTGTGGAAAAATTATGACAAGTATTCAAGCGAAACGCAATCAATCGAGTGTAAAATGCAAAATTATAGACGAGTGCATTGCACATTCCATACCAGTCATATGTCCAAAATTTATAATTTCTCACGCTTTCATATGTACTTTTAACTTCTTCAGTACCTTTATTGAGGGCAAACTTATCACCTTTCAAGCAATATATTTTTTTTGAGACACTCAGTATAGCGTTCGTTCTTTTTAATGGCAAATTTGAGTGCGTCGTTGTATTGGCTTTATTATGTAATTCATATTATTATAATAATTAATAATAATTATTATTTGTCTTACGAGTCCTCTATAAGACAGCACTCTGGATTATACTTATGCTCTCGCAAAAATTTCGAATATTCGAATGGTTTCGAATACCGAAAATTTTCGAGCATTCGAAATCGAATATATTCGAAAAACGTGATTTTTCTGAATATTCGAATTCGAATACATTCGAAAAACGCGATTTTTTGAATACTCGAATTCGAATACATTCGAAAAACGTGATTTTTTGAATATTCGAATTCGAATACATTCGAAAAACGCAATTTTTTGAACATTCGAATTCGAATACATTCGAAAAACGCGATTTTTCGAATATTCGAATTCGAATATTCGATTCGAATTCGAATATTCGATTCGAATGTTCGAATTCGAATGAGAAATAATGCTGCATGATAGACATGATAGACGACAGCACAGAAGAAAAGTGGGAGCAAGACATAACGGATCCCTTCCTAGTTAAGCACGAGGTTTCTATAGACAGGCCTCTTATAAACCTTGTGCATCGTAAAAATGAGGTGGAGAACTTACACATAATAGGGCCAAACGGCTTATAGAAGCGTCTAATTTCTTGTTTGCCGGAAGACGAATTTTTTTCAAAGCAGTACTTGTGTGTTGTAAACTGTTGCTCATGAGGAACAAACGAAAACTTTACAATACACGTGAAGGGGACACAATTTGCTTGAGCCACTGTAAGCTTCTACGTCACTTCAAACGACTTTCATTTTTGGAATTGGTGGCTGACTGGCTGTTCAAGAACTTTCACGAAACAATGCTTTCGCCTAACGGCAGCTAATGATAGACTGACGAGGAATATGCAAAACTGTAGAAAGTCTGTCCTGCTCATCTAAAAAGATGAAATATCACACCGCCAATTTTGCGGCCACAAAATTTATTACAGGTGGCTTGGAATGCGCCAGCTATGAGGGCCGGTATCATTCATCCCTGGTGATTCGCCCAAGTGGTAGAAACCGATACTTCTTATTCTTATTAACAGCCGGTCGATCTACACCGCCTCCTTTTTGTGAAGCCTGGCATCCGGCCGACATATCCACGGTTGGTTTTACTGCTCGGATAAATCCCGTTCGTTACTCGTCTATTTTTCACCATAAAATAGATAGCAGAATGTGCAAGAGCACCGCAAGTGAACAGCTAAGGAGAAAGATTGACGAATGAGTATTGGCGGGGTGCTACCGAAGCCATGCTATATGCTGCACGCTTCGAACTTGGCACTACGAAACCGGGACGGCGTAAGGTCGATAGGCAGGCTATGGACTAACGAAGTTAAACAAAAAGTCCGTGAGAAGAAGAGGTTATACCATGCATTCCTCAGCGACAAGACAGCCGAGAAATGCGCTTGTATCAGGATGCGAAAAAATCGGCCAAGAAGGCAGTGGCCGTTGCAAGAGCCATTACGATGATGTCAATATGAGACTTGAGTCGCGCAATGGTGAGCGATTCCTTTATCGACCCGCCAAGGTCCGTCATCACCAGACCGATGATGTTGAAAAGTTCTTTGGCATCAACGATGAGAATGGTCATCTTCTAGTGGGCCGCGAAATGGATTGAATCGATGGCGCAGCTAAATATCTCGAGGAAATCTCGGCGGTTGAGTTTGCCCATCACGCCACGCTCCTCCCGTATACGGCCCGGTTACGAAAGTCACTGTTGAGGAGACAGAATCGGCTTTAGAGAAGATAAAGCCAGACAAGGCAACGGGCCCTGACGATTTGGCGGCCGATTTTTGGGCAGTAAATGATAGTTGGCAGATAAGTACGACGATTCTGATTTGGAAGAAGAAGGGCAGTCCTGCAGGCTGCTCCAGTTACCTTCTGATTCGCTTGCTTTCGCACAGCATGAAGATCTCTAAGCGAATTGTTGATGAACGAATTCGTGACATCATAAAGCTTTCTACAAACCAGTGTGGCTTCGTACCTGGGTGTGGCACTAACGATGCCATACACTCCGTTGTCTACTTATAGAAAGGCACAGCGAGAAACAGAAGCCGTTTCATCTTGCCTTCTTCAACTTTGAGAAGGCCTTCAATCGTGTTCCGCGTGAAGTGATATGGTATGCTTTAAGACAGCATAACGTTCCCGAAGAGCTCATTGAGCGGGCGCGGTTACTCTACTCTTATCCGAGGAGTAGAGTGCAAGCGCCAGCAGGTACGTCGATGGAGTTTCCCATCTCTGTTGGAGAACACCAAGGGTCTGCGCACTCCCCACTGTGCGACTCAAACATTATTATGGATATCTTCATCGTCGTTATGGATGTCATATCACGTGATCTTCAGCAGCCAGTCCCTTGTATGTTGCTTTACGCTAATGATGTAATGCTTGCTTGCGAAGATAAGGTTTGAACTCCAGCGGTAGGTACAAGCTTGGTGCGAGCGCGTGGAGAGATTTGGACTCTAACTTAATGTCAAAAAGACCGAGTATTTGACGACTGATGAAGATGAGTCCAGCTCCATTAGGTAAATGGCATGAGCTGCCACGTACTTCGATATTCGAGTACCTGGATCTACAATCGCGTCCGATTGCGGTCTACTCGTTAAGGCCAACTCACGCGTGAGTGCAGCGTGGTTCAAATGGCGCTCTCTGACGAGAATGCTTTGCGACAAGAAGATACCAGAGCGCCTCGAGTCGATGATCTACAGAGCAGTCGTCCGACCTGTAGCTATTTACAGAGTTGAGTGCTGGCCCGTTATTAAAGAAATTGAAAGGCGCCTCAGCGTAATGGAAACGAAGACGCTGTGGTGGACGGCCGGAGCTACGCGTTTGGACGGAGTGCGAAACGACTCCATTCGACAAAGTTTTCGTGTCACCCCGATAATTGAGAAGCTACGCGAAGCTCGTCTGAGGTGGTACGACCACGTTCTTCGCTACCCGCGGAAATCGGCCAGCTTGATACACTGCATCAGGACTTGATGATGGCTAGGTTGCACCCTGATCAGGCATTTGATCGGGAAAGGTGGCGTCCGCATTCCAGAAAAGAAAGCGGACCCCGCAGCTAAGCGGGACAAACGCTGAAGAAGAAGAAGGTACACATAACACCGGAAAATATCCAGACGTCTTCAGCGAGCGCTGGAAATCTAGAAGACAGTGTCACATCAGAGAATCGATCAGAGAATCAATATCGACCGATATTGCCGATCTTTCGGTTTTCTCTCAGAGTTAGCCGATCGGGGTGAGAGTCGCGTGAATATGACGGCCGACGGAAAGGCTTCACAGCTGGGGAAATTTTCGATCACACAATCACCGCTGATCGATATTATCGATGTTTTGAGCGTATTCTGCGCGCGTTGTGATTCAGAAATCGTGCAACAGATGTTGTCCAACGCGCGTCTGGATTCAGAAACCCTGAGATGTAAGTCAGAAGACGTTGGAGATCGATCAGGCAATCGCTTGATAGTTTTTTTTTGTTGTTGATGACGATTAGGCGTCCGGTCATTCACCACAGCAGCGATTCTGCGTGGAAAAAATTTATGCCGTTCAACATTGTAAGAAGTTGTGGAAGTTCTCCCTTTCACAAGAAGACTTTTCGGAAAGTGACCAGAATAGGCGTTCAGAATCCTGACATCGAGCCACTATCGTAGCTTTGATTCAAAAACAGAACCGCTTTGGAGATCCTAATTACCCGAACAACCTAACAAGCCTCTTCAAAATACGCCTTTACACAAATTCTCGTTGGGCATTCGAATGGCACTTTTCGAATACTCGAATAATTTTGGCTTTCTGGGAAATTTTGAATATTCGAACGTTTTCGAATACCGAACATTTTCAAGCATTCGAAATCGAATATATTCGAAAAACGCGATTTTTCTGAATATTCGAATTCGAATACATTCGAAAAACGCGATTTTTGTATATTCGAATACGAATACATTCGAAGAACGCGATTTTTTGAACATTCGAATTCGAATACATTCGAAAAACGCAACTTTTTGAACATTCGAATTCGAATACATTCGAAAAACGCGATTTTTTGAACATTCGAATTCGAATACATTCGAAAAACGCGATTTTTCGAATATTCGAATTCGAATGTTCAAATTCGAATGAAAATCATTCGAATACCTATTCGAATAGGTCATTCGAGCATAAGTATACTCTGGATCATGGTAAGAAAATTAGGCACTCGCCCTTAACTTCCCCACGAAGTTGATTAGGCCAGCAATAGGTGGTAAACGTTTCGCAGAGTATATAAAGGATAAAGGACGGCGCTAGTCAATCTCTTCTGGGATGCGCCACGCATTCTACTTCTACGGGATGTCGTGGAGGCGATTTGAATGCGTATTTCGCCATACAGTGACTTGCGGTGGCTAGCCGATGGCCAAGTCAGTGCTGTGTCCTTCCCAGAAAGTCTGGTACCAATTCACCGACCTCGGGGGGATGGAAGGCTAGGTTGACCTGGGCGGGAAATCCGAACCAGGAACCTGGTATCGGGTGCACGCGAGCCGGCGCCTCCTCCGACTGCGCTACACGCGCCCGCAGAGTACAGGGTGGCCCATAAATCCTGCAACAAAATTAGGAGACCTTATTGGCTGTCTTTTTCCATTTGCAAAAAAACCGCATACCAACAGTTATGTAGCATATACTTAGTGCTATACTTCTGGAAAGTATCATAGTTGTAGCTGCTCTTATTACAAAGTAATGCGCTCTCACGTAAAACTACCGAAAATTCTTCTCTGGCCCGTGGTGGGGCGCTTCCGTTCCGATGTGATTAAATTCCGGATGATTGGTTGTTGAACATGCAGTATGATGGTATTGTGTAGGGCAGTGCAAAGGCTTCTCAAGAGTGAACAGTGGATGAACGGATCTGAACTACAGTAGAAAAACGCTATCAATTTTCTGATCATACAGGATGCAACAACCAGCTGGAACAAATTCAATATTCAGCCGTGTGCGTAATCTATTACTAAGCAATATGTTGTTTCTAGAAAACAACAAGGAAAGCTCTACAAGCCCACAAGTGAGATTAAGACTCAGCTATGAGGAGAAGAGAGTAGAAGGAAAAATTTGTAAGCGCAGTTGGAGGGCGTCGTTCGAAATGGGTATTCAGCCTTTGCCTCATTTGATGAAAAATTTCTCAAAGCTGAGCGATCCCAGAAAGGTCAAAATAGTAGTGCGTTTAATGCTACCTTTGCGGGAACCTGATGATATAAAAATAACGGCCACGCATGGCAAGTTTTTGTCATACACGATTTTCCAAAATGTCTCCCCGCACTCCATAGGTTTTTGTGTAAAAATAGTGAAAATCAATAAAAATGTTCGTTTGATAGGAACGAAAACCTAACACCATATATTAGAGACTCAATCGCGCTGTTTAAAGGCAAAATGCACATTCTGGTACAGCGATTCCTGTAACAGCAAAAGAAAAGGACGTGGTTGCGGTTCTCAGTCCATCTGCAAAATATTGCAACTGCGAAAGACTAGCTGTGAAATTCCTAAATCTTTGGATTTTCAATCTTTGTTTATTAACCATCTTAAAGAAAATGTCCTGCTCTATAAAGCCTGGGAAAACTATTGTTCAATATCTTCTTTGGAACGAATAAGAAGTAAAACTCCGTAAGAGGGGCTGCGACGTGAGCTGCAAAGCAACCCACACGATCTGAAGGCCCTTATCAATCTAGGAGTGGTCCCTTATGAATAATACCGCTCCACCATAATCTACAAACCATGGGCAAACACGGTTTAAAAATGTACCAAGTTTAGTGCATTCTTAGCCTTTTTATACGCCTATGTTTTTGTTGCAGGACTTATGGGCCACCCTGTATATACCTCGCGATATTTACATATTTGTTTATTTATTCACACGTTAAGAAGACGTGCCTGAAATTCGAGGAAAAAAGGAGAGGTCGGACACGCGCAATAAAAGAAAATAAAGAAAAGAAAGCTAGTAAAGCAAGAGAGTTGAAAACATGACAGCGACACTTCGTCAGGAGCCAAACAATATGTTGGAGACTTATCCATGGCTACAAAAACACTTAATTCACATCCCGTGGACAATTCGAAAGAGGCTTTCGACTGAAGCTGAAAATAATCTCTATTGCATTTGCAAGGTACCATCAAGTAAAAAGCGGTATGCGACAAAGACTAATCTGAATGTTATCTTTCTAAAGGCAAATTTAAGACCACGATCGAGTTTCGGTGGTTCAGCTCACATACAGGGGTCGCTGATGACGTTTACCTCAAACTTGGGTAATTAAGCCCATAGTATAAATACATCACATATATCATATGATGAGAGCACCTTAAATTCGTCATATAAAAAGCTAATATGAAGGATAAATAAAAAGGACAATGAGCTGAGAAAAATGTGAATTTCCCAGATGACTACCTTTTATAACGAGTTTTTTTTTGTTTGCCTAGTGCGACAATCTGATAATGGTAAGAGCCAAGTTCTTATGCGATCTACCACGAATTATCCCGTAAGAAAGTCACGATACATAGACCACAGAAAACTAGGCTCAGCAATTAAATGTTTAGTGAACTTTTTATTTCTAGCCATCTGAAGAATTTCCATGTTTCAGTTTGAGGGGCGAGTGCTTTAAGGAATCTTGTTTTGGGGAAATTATTGCTGACCAAACTCAATATTGTATTTACTCACATTGCCATTGATCCTATTGGTTCGGTACGTAGTTCTAATTTGTTTTTGAACACTTGCTCTGTGCACGCGTAATAAACAGGAACATAAACATTTCTGAAATTTGGTCTCCAACGATTGACTTTACCAGAAAAAAAAAACCTTCTAGAAAACCTCTACTCTACAATTTCTCAGAGAGACCCTGATGATTTCCTCTACAAAGACCTGCTCACCACTCTCGATCATTTTTCTCGCCGGAGGTGGTGATAGTCGCAGAATGAAGGCGGTCGACGGCAGCAAAACAGCCGTCGTCCCCGCCTCCGCCATGGCTCGAATACCGGCGTCAGAGATCTCCTCAAGATGAGACATTGCTCGAGCCTACAATAGAAGTCCTCTCTTTATTGCTGAAATAATGGATTGTTAGGCTTACGGTCTGAATACAAGTTGTAAATTCCCTTGAAATATTGAAAAGCACAATTAAGCCATCACCTTCGTATTTAAAACTAATTTTCGCTACTTGAAGGCTGTTTTTTTTTAACGTCTACCCGCTGATGATGCGATTTCATCGGCATTCAAGCAGTGTTTTGCAGTGCTTTTCTTCAGCTGGCCTGAACCTTGGTATCCCTTCCATGAAACATTCTCGTAATGACAACGGCGTACCCCGATTTCGGCTCCCATCTCTGCTCCACCAATGCACGACAGCTCCTCTGCATGGAAATTAGCCGCCAAGCCTATCTTCTCTCCGGCTTGAAGGACCTTTCGCCTGAAATCTGATTAAGCGTTTTGTTCTCAGATGGTTAATGATTCGCCCCACTAGGGAGAATGCACTGACGTGTTTGCTACTCCGATGACGTTCTTCTCACAAAAGGCGTCGATATTTTCGAGATTTTTCAGGCCACCAGCCGCTCTTGCCTTTTCAATAGCCGGCAACATCTCGTCACAGATCAGTCTCACATGCTGGTCTTCGCTTGATCCCTAAAATAAGAGAGGTTAAACGAACGGGTCTTTCCTAATCGGAGTGGGTATGTAGTGATTTGCCTCTCCAATCGCTTGTTTTGAGTTTACACGAGAGCCTCAGCTGCTGTCCATCATGCGACGACTTCTATTTAAATTCATGGGACATGGTGGTGTGGTATAAAATGCCAAAAAAAGGAAACCGGTATCAGACTTGTCTGGGAGTGGTAAAACACTGATTTGTTCAACGGCTGGACACCATAGCTCAAACGTCGTCATTCATCCCTTATCCGTTATCACTTCCAATGTAGCTCGTAAATTTTCATTTTCATCTGAGATGTCGTTTGCAACTTGAAGCGATAAATCCCTATGCCCCAAAAATCTGGCTTTTAGATTTTCATGAAAAGCTGGATAATTTTTCAACCTTTAGATCGAGCAGTTTCTTAAGCGTAGCCAAGATTGGTACAAGTCTTTACTGCGGCTTATGTTTCGGCGTTGTTGCCTTTTTCAAAGCCTGGGAAAGTAGAAGTCATTTAAGAAACAACCCTCCAAAATGCCATTTCATTCTGCAGGGACCCATCGAAAGGCTAAGAGACCACGAAAAGGCTGGTCCCAAAGGCTCTAAACGAAAGTTCATTCACCAATCCTTCGTCCAGCTGGGATGATGGTGGACCCTTCTGTCCATATGTGGGGTTGGCCTTTTTTCGACTCGCCCTTCGTTTTCGGGATCTGTTAGCCCTTTATATGGGTTTCGGCAAAATAAAATTGCATTTGGAAGGATAATTTCTCGAATGACATCGACTTTTCCACGCTCCGAAGAAGGCGATAATGCCGAAGCGTGAGCTGCAAAAAGGAGTTGCAATAATATTGGCCAAGCTGAAGAAACTGCCCGTCTATTCGTCAAGGATACCAAGATACATCGATAGTCGGACAAGGAACCTTTAGATCCTTATATCTCACATATGTTGTACGGGCCAAACTACAGTTACTCCACATAAACATATCAAGCCTCGTATCTCGTCGATATGAATGATATGAAAGAAAACTAGAGAAAGGCGGGAACGTTCAAATCTCTAAAACGACGCAAGTAATCAACCCAACCTATTATTATATTCACTTGAAGGTTCAAAACTGGTTTCCTACCTTTGGGACAGCATGAGCTCCGCAAAACGTCGCCGATACCTCCAACGGGGTCTCGTCGTCAACTTTCGCCAGCACTCTTAACATCTAAAGACGCGTTATGAAATGACATACAGAGATGTGCTCTCCAAAACATAAATATGTTGCTCTATCTTGTAGACCTTAATTTTTCTGTACAAATATTAACAACCAGGAAGCACAGCAAATGATAACGTGGACGACCTTCAACTCCGTTTCGGTATCCAGACCGTAGCCGCTCTTCGCCTCAAGAGTTGTGGTGCCATTCCGTAGCATCAAGTGCGCAATCTGAGGTAAGTGGTAAATCAGCACCTGACAGCCGCACATTGAACCAAATTCAGTTTCACACAAATAGAAAACCTAAAAACCCAGCAAAGGGAAACTGGAGGTGGCCTTTAATCTATATCTATAGTAGAATGCGAGCTTAGTAACTCCCCAGTTATTGCTCCAGCTACCTGAGTTCATCCAGTAGTACGCTTGACGAGCGAGTGCATTAGGAAATCGTACGTTTTCGATTTTCATCTAAAGACGTTTCCAAGTTGAAGTGATCATATGTACTCTATCTCAGGTAAGACGCTTGATCCTTCGATGCTATATCGAAAAAAAGGATATAGCCTGATTTTATTAAATGAAGAGAATGCGCCATGCACATCGCCAGTACATCTCATGTTGTGTGCTTTATTTTCCTGAGCCTATACCTTCAACAGTGACTTCGAGCCTTAAATTTAAACAAAACAATGACTCAAACATGTATTTTTAGGGGTACTAAAAAATAAAGCATAAAGTTGGTTTTTCAACCTGAAATGAAATAGCGTTGTTAATGGAAAACGGTACATCGACCTTTTTTCAAGAGTTTCTTCGATGAATGAACATTGTTCGAGCGCTCTGTAGAACATCCTGTCTGCTTCTGTTTTAGGTTTGCAATCTGCATTGTATACTTTGGTAACGTTTTCGGTACTGAGAACAGAGTCCACTGTCTCTCTTGGATCTAACACTTCATCTCCTTAATCTCAAACTTACTAAGTTACTGAGAAAAGTCAGCTACATGTCGCTGATTCTGCTAGCAGGGGTGCGGGAACGCGGCAGAGCACCAACCGTACTTGCGTCAGCCAATCACGGCAACGATCGAACACGCCTCCTCTAACAAGGGAAGGGTCTGAAGCGTATGTCTGAACGGTGGGAGCGAGTCATATACGGAGAATCCCCTCACCCCTCAATTAGAATGAATGTGTGTTTATTTAGCCAAGTCGTTTAACCCAAGGACTAGGGGGTCCTTGAAGTCGCAATGGAATACGGCGCATCACGCGTTTGGAGGTCTTGTGCGCCCGCGATGCCTCTGCCGGCAAACGGCTCGGATCGCAGTGGAAGTGACGTTGCTTCATGCGAGGAAGGTCGGGGATTCGGTTCTCCAGCGCTGCTGCTTTTCTGCATTTCGAGTGACTGCTTCAGATTTAGGGGATTCTGACGTCTATACCATTTTCAGAGGTTTCTGCGCATTTTCTAGCTCCTTCTAGCTCTTCTACTCTTTCTTGCAACTTGTTTATTACTGACCGGATTTTTAACCACAACGTCTTCGTCAACTTCAATTTGATCTGCTTCGAAGTCCTTTAGTATGCTGGCCGTCCGTTTGGCCAGCTTGATTTCTTCCCTCAAAGGCTCCTTGTCTAAAGGTGGGCCACACTTCACCGGGAGCAGGTGGATCACAACTCGAGCATTGGTGCACATTGTTGGTGTTAGACTTTAGAAAATCTTCAGCAGACCTCTGATTTCCAGGTGACAGGCAAAGATGAAGGAAAGAGTGTATTAAGTTAATTTGCGGGATCCACTGACCGCGTTTCTCACTTGATCCACCTCCGACGTCACATCCTGGTATCTTCTGAAAATCCGAGCAGGATGGCTCTTTCTGAGGTCATTGGTTCATGTATGGAAACAAACTGTGAGAGCCTGTTTATACGTTGCCCGTATTGTGCCCAGTGCTGATTCATGCACTTTGCAGCTGTGTATCACTGATTTTGAACATTTCTACATCACCATGTTGAATACCACAGCATTGAGCTGCAAAATTAGGCATAAAAACGTCTGAAATTGGAATAGATGTCAGAATCCTCCAAATCTCAACCTGTCAGTTGAAATGCAAAAATGTAGCATCGCACAAGAGCCGAACCCCGACCATCCTCGCATGTAACAACTCCACTTCCACTGCGCTTCGAGCTGCTTGCCGGCAGAGGCATCGCGGGCGTACAAGACCCCAAGCTCGTGATGCGCCGTATTCCATTGAGACTTCAAGGACCCCTTACTCCTTGGATTTAACGACTTGGCAAAAAGGAAACACATTTTCAAACCAATTGAGGGGTGAGGATTCTCCCTATATGACTCGTTCCCCCCGTTCAGACATACGCTTCAGACCCTTCCCTTGTTAGAGGAGGCGTGTTCGATCGTTGCCGTGATTGGCTGGCGCAAGTACGGTTGGTGCTCTGCCGCGTTCCCGCACCCTTGCTAGCAAAATCAGCGACATGTAATTGACTTTTCTCAATTACTTAGTAAGTTTGAGATTAAGGAGATGAAGTGTTAGATCCAAGAGAGACAGGGGACTCAGTTCTCAGTACCGTAAATGTTTTTTAAAAGAGATTCATGTTTACTTATTTACTTATGGCGCTTGTTTGTGTGCTATACAAAAAAGGAACATAATAAAAGAAGAACATAACACTTAACGACCTTAAGTGTTTCCGGATTTGAATCTTTCTTTCTGATACGAAATTTATTGTATCGTAACACTGCAGCAGAAGCAAGCTCCCACTGGCAAATATGAAACGCAGGTTATTTTACTTATTTTAGTTCATTTATTCATTTTATTAAAACTCGAGGTAACACTAGGAGTACACAACAGGAAAATGTTCGCTGGCTTTAACAACTTCCTAATGTGAAACACTGGAGCTGAATCTGCAGCAAATTTTTTGGACATGACGAGAGAAGGGAAAATGAGGAAAATGGAGAGCAGAGGTGGGTTAAACAATGAAGGAAAAAGAAGAAATGAAGGAAAAAATGCAAGCAAGAAATCGTAGTAACTCTCATCTACCTTTTTGAACTCCTCGATTAGGTATTCCTCATCTGCCTCGCGAGTCTTCGCTGTCGTGAAATGTATGCCGCCTCCTGCTGCTTGCACCTGCGCTTATACACATTTACTATAATAACGGGCTAAGCGATTAGCCATGGAGCGCGTCAAAAAATAGGGGCGGAAACATCAGGGGCGCGAAAATAGCAGAAAATACCCAAACGCCTTCGGCGTGCCTGGCGATGCCGTAGATGCACCGAACACGTCGGCAAGCATGCCTGACGATGCCGTAGACGTGCCGAGCACGTCGGCAACAATGCATGGCGAGCCGTAGACGTGCCGAACACGTCTGCAACCGTGCCTAGCGATGCCATGGACGCGCCGAACACGTCGGCAATCCTGCATGGCGAGCCGTAGACGTGCCGAACACGTCGGCGACCGTGCCTGGGAATTTAGATGATCATCGGCGGAGGCGTTCACAGCAGGGGAGGTAATCGATATAGATCGATATTATCGATTTTCCTGTGGATGTCGTGCAAGCGCCCTGAAACATCAGCCCTGGGGTAATCGAGGTCGCTGAACACGAATCAGGGGCCGTATGCTATTCTCGCCCGACTCGGGGACGGGGACGGCGGGAAAAATCGATGGCGCATGATGTGCATACCGGGGATGTGGGCGCAGACCGCCTCATACCCGGCCGGGGACGGTTGGGGAGAGAATAGCATACGACCCCTGAAGTCGACCAATCGATATCGATCGACATTATCGATTTTTCTGTGGATCTCGTGCAAACGCCATGAAACATCAGCCCTGGGGGTAATCGAGGTCGCTGAACACGAATCTGAAGTCGACCAATCGATATCGATCGATATTATCGATTTTTCTGTGGATGTCGTGTAAGCGCCCTGAAACATCAGGCCTGGGGTAATCGAGGTCGCTGAACACGAATCTGAAGTCGACCAATCGATGTCGATCGATGTTATCGATTTTTCTGTGGATGTCGTGCAAGCGCCCTGAAACGTCAGCCCTGGGGGTAATCGAGGTCGCTGAACACGAATCTGAAGTCGACCAATCGATATCGATCGATATTATCGATTTTTTGTGGATGTCGTTTTGGCGATCGGAAATTTCAGTCCTAGGGGTATCGTGGTTGGTGAATACGACTCTGAATCCCGTTATTGAAGTGTCGAGTGCCTTCATTCCATTTTGAGCCGCATTTACGATTTGTTTGTGGATATCTTTCTTGCTGTCCGAACTCCCCGCCCCTGGGCTAATCGACGTCACTGAACTCGAATCTGAAGTTCATTTTTGAAGTATCGGTCGCTATCAATCGATATCGACCGGTATTACCGTTTTTTGTGCAGTAAAGGCGCTGTTACCCTACCAAAATCCAGGTTTTAATAACGCGCCATGTGCGGTTACACTCTTTAACGTGCAGTGTGCCTTGGTGCGTGAAGTTTCGAAAATCATGGCTGAATATCGATTTTTCTGTGGATATCCTTCTTGCGGTCCGGTACTTCAGTCCTGGGGTAGTCGATGTCGCTGAAAGCAAGCGTGAAGTCCACATTTGAGGTGTCCATCGCCATCAATCCATTTGGGCCATATTATCGATTTTTTGTGTGGATTTAGTTAGTTTGCGGGGGAAAATAGGGAGGTGAATTACGGCACGAAAACACGAGAATAGCGAAAAATACCCAGACGTCTTCTCCCTGCCTGGGAACTTCTGCCCTGGAGGTGGTCGAAGTCTCTAAACACAAATCTGAAATTCGCTTTTGAAGTATCGACGCCATCAATGGATATTGATCAAGCTATAGATTTTTTGTGGATGTTGTCTAGGCGGTTTAAAACTTTAGCCCTGGAGGCAGTCGAGGTCACTCAACACGATTCTGAAATTCGTTTTTGAAGTATTGATTACCAACAATCGATACTGATCAAGTTACCGAGCGCGAAAATAGCGGAAAATACCCAGCTTCTACGTGCCAGGGATTTAGAAGACGTGCGGAATACGTCGCGTGACGTGCCTGGGACTCAAAGGACGTGCCAAATGCTTCGCTCAGCGTGTTAGGGGATTCAGATACACGTTCCGAAAACGTCGTCCGCTGAGGATGGATCAGTGAGGAGGACCAGTAGCAGTAATGGGGGACGGTTTCAATAGGGGAAGACCAGTAGATGGGAACCAATAGATCGCCCTATCACACCATATACTATACGTACTGCGAGCCTTTTGTACTCCTAGGTAGGGAAGAAAGCTGTGCAAGTATGTAGAGCAGCTAACTTGATGAGATTCTCCTTTGCTTAGTGATACTGTAACATCGCGCGAAGCTCGCAATTGCGAGGAACGCCGATAGGCGTGACGGAGCACTTGTACACATTTATAAGATTTTTCCAGTAATTTGTGCCATGTTGGCTCTGAATGGAGAGTCTACGAAATCTCTCTGAAGGTGTTTCAGGCGAGCCTACCTCCATATAGGTGGCTCCTGCGAGTTTCATCGCAAATTCGTGAACTCGATCACCGGCAAAAACAGGATGTGAGTGGCCGTCCACGAATCCAGGGAGGAGAATACCTGAGCAAATAAGACATTTTCAGAAATCAATTACTTACAATGTGCCGTGACCAGTTGCCAACCTTGAGGCTTAACGCAAACGTAATAGGGCCCAGCACAAGACTTCCGCGGGAAATTTATATCGTTTCTTCTTCCATGTTTATTTATTTATTCATTTCAGCAGCATTGCGTGCCTATTAAAACGAAGGGATAAAATACAATATTGATCAATCCTTTTATTTATTTATTTATTTCTGTACGATGCATAAGGCATACGTGATATAGGACGTAGTACAATACAAAACACCAATACAGGAAGAACAACTGTTAAATCTAGAAATGTAAAAGCTTGTTTCTAGCCATGTGCTTGAACAGCCGTAATGTGCCGACGATCGAGGGACACAGGAGTTTAGCGAGATAAAGCTGGAACCAGCTCTACACGTGAAACTACATGACCTGGTATTCGTTTTGGGTACACCGTAAGATATTTTTTCTGAGCTGCCCCTAGTTCTAGATATTATTATACGATAGAATTTTGAAGCATCCACATCAATTAGGCCAGTCAGGAGTTTGAAAACCACACAGACATCAGTAAGTTTACGACGAGAGACTAAGGAATGCAACTTATATTCGCTATTTCTAGCTACAGGACGAGGAGCTCTTATAGATCTAGTACAAGCTATCCTAAAAAATAATTTGCGAGTGAAATTGTCTTGCACCTTTTCAAGAAGAGCGATGTCTTTTGATTTCGAAGGAGAAAAGACTGGTGAACCATACTCCACAGTAGGGCGAATGTATGACTTGTAAGCCCTAAGAAGCACTTCCTGATCCACTATAGAGAGAGCTTTGAATATAAGGAATGTTCGAGAAGATGCTTTATTGTAAATCATTTTGTAGTGCTCGGAGAAGTCAAGCTTATTGTCGTAGTGAAATCCTAAATCTTTGACGCGAGAAACGGGTGTTAATGAGTGATTTTTGATGCTATAGTTGGCGTCATAATCAGATTTACCCATCCTCATAAATACCGTTTTCTCAGGTGCTAGGGGGAGTCTCCATGTATCAGACCACATCTGTATAGCATCAAGGGCAGACTGAATAGACTCTATGTCACTTGGGCCTCTGATACTTCTATATATCTTTACATCATCTGCGAACTGCTTACAACTAACACCACAACCTTCTAAAATTACAGGTAGATCAGACGTATAAATAGCAAAAAGAATTGGGGACAGCACCCCACCCTGGAGCACCCCACTTGAAACAGGTTTAGTAGTGGAGAAGCTGTGAGCGACTTTAACCTGGAAACTCCTCTCTGTCAGATAGTCCTTTATCCAGCTGACTACTATAGGATGGAACTTCAAACTTTCAATCTTGTGTAGTAGCTTACTGTGGTCGACCCTATCGAAAGCCTTCGAAAAATCGAAGTAAATTACATCGCAACATCCTTTCTTATCCAAGTATTCAGTGCAGTCATTTATACATTCCAATAGATTAGATACTGCAGATTTGTGCGGCACAAACCCATGCTGATTACCAGGTATGTATTACCCACATCCTTTTAAGATGTTCCTTGCATCCTTTTTCTACGGAATGTCGTGCAGGTGACTTGAATGTGTATTTGGCCTGTACATAACCTCAAAAATTAAACTGGACACTCGATGAAGAGATCAGTGTTTTATCCTTTCCAAACGAGTCTTACCAATTCACCGACTCCGGAAGGATGTGGGCGGGGGGGGGGGGGGGGGCTTGATGAGCCTAGGAGGGAGACTCGAACCGAGAAACTCGAATCGGGTGCATGCGACGGCTGGCGAGTCCTCCGACGGCACTACCACGCACCCTGTACGCCCACTACAGACAAGATTGTACACAATTTTCACGTCGAACTGGACACTCTTCTAAACAAACTTGATGTCTCTGAAATCAAAGTGAATGTCTTCCAAACTGAAGCGAGCTTCATACAGGTTAAACTACAGACTCTCCAAGGTGGATAGAACAATTTTTTGTTCAAGGAAAATTTGGAAGTTTCCTTGAAAATTTAGTTCACCTGCCTCAATAGTGTAATAATTTTATAAAATTTTTACTTTTTGAGAAAAATAACAAACTAACTTTTGTTATGAAGCGCAACAATGCAGCAATCATGTAGTGCTTTACACGATCATTCAAATTAACATCGTGACGAGCTTTTCGAATGCATGGAGCGATCCAGCCTTATCACTCCATGCATTCGAAAAGCTCGTCACGATGTTAATTTGAATAATCGTGCAAATCCCTTTTACATCAACCATCAAAGTGAGAATATCTGTGTTCTTTGTATTTGTTTATGCTGCATAGCTTGCATGTGTTAAACTCCATACAAACCGACATGTTGTCATTAATCGAATAAAAATCATAACGTCATAGGCAAGGCGCAATCTCCTTTTTTGCAATAAAAAACGGCCGCCTTCCTTCCCTTTAGAACAAGCTATAAATCATCACTTCTTCTCAAAAAATGAAATTTTTATAAAATTTCAAACGATGCGTTTACTTATTGGGAAGATGAATTAAAAGTTCAAAGAGTGTTGTACTAAAATTTTCTTAGACAAAAAATCAATCTAAGCTTAGCTTTCTGGAGAACTTTTCTAGTTTAATGTAGAAGAAACGCGTTTAAAGTTGGGAGAGTACGCTTCGATCTAAAACTTAAAAGAGTGTACAATTTGATTTGAAAAGTGTCTAATTCGGCGTGAAAATGGTATAAATTAACATCACGTGTAATTGCTTCGGGTAGTAGACGATGCTCCGCCATCATTTTCTGCACCTTGCTGTTCAATTTTTTGAAAATCGCTTAGCTTCTACATTTGTGTAGATCGTCGGTGTCACTGTAAATACGAACTCAAAAAATTAAGAAACAGATCATGCTATAGAATAGTGCTCACCCAAGCTTTTCCCAGCTGTCTAATAAAATAAAGTGCTGCTATCCTCATGTCCTCATGTCAAGGCTCTTTCTTCAATAACGCCCAGCTTACCATCTTCAGGAAAGCGAACAAGGCTTACACAGTTTAGAGTGGGCTCTTCTTCAGGAACACGTTTAGATGACTGCACGCATTCTTACAAACAGGGCAAATTCTAGATGAAGAGATCATACGGGCAATGGCGTTTTTGAAAACCATAGGGTCATAGGACAATTCTGATAAGGGGGATTTTGGCAGGACCACGTAAACATGCACTACACACGCAACGATACATTGTGCAAAGTTCATGTCAGGAACGAAACAAAACCTAGAGAAAGGCCAATAAGTTCTAGCCGGATTGTATTACACCTCATCTAACGAACGTTTTAAATGCACTTTTTGACATAATAAGAAGGTTGTCATTCTTGGCTAGAAACGAATTCATCTTAGACACCTGTAGGCGATGAAACGTCTTTAATGGACTTTTCTTTTTTAACCCTATTATCCGGTGATCCACTTATTCGGATCTTGAGAAAGAAATAACGGATTGTAATTATCATAATCGATGTAGGATCCAATTTATGGAACAAAACTACCAAAAATGCTGAAGGAAGTCAAGGTTCTCGATAGTTTTTAGGTACTCAGAAGAACCTACCTCCATTCGTAGCCATAGTCCTTTCCACCGATTTCTTACCAAGTAGTTGACGAACCTGAAAAAGGCTTGAATACTTTTATCATGAGCTCTCTCTTTTCGCGGTATATCGCCGTAAGAAAACCCAAACGTTTAGGATTAGCTTACAGGAGTTTTATGCAGTTTGTCTCCAAAATGTAGCATTTATTCTATTTCTTCTCACAGTAGTGACGCTTTAAAAAATTCACTTTAAAAATTAAGGTGAGTAACCACAATGTCATCGTCTGTCCCGACTTCAGTCAGATGCCCCAATGTTTCGATCGTAATGGTACTATTTTCCTTACTTCTTCCTCGTTTCCAACAGCAGCTACAGTTCCTTCTGAACTGACTAGAACAGATAATCTTCGTTCTGGATCATTGAGCACCTAAAAATGATTTTTATATCGAAATATGCAGACCACAGCCCAGCGTCATGAACTGCCTGCTCATTTCCGGTGTTAGGCTACTGATAGTAAAGACGCATTCTACATAGTGTTTTTGTTGTCGGAAACTAGGAGGGTAGAATGAGTACCTTCATTTTCGACATATCTGCCCCTTTAAGAAAATCCACATCACTCCTCTCAGTGATCTGAACCACCTCCTTGAGTCCAGTGATCAGAAGGCGGTACATCGACAGCCTAAAAAGAGGCAGTTTAGTTAACTCATGGCGAAGTTATAAGACACGAGAGCTTGGAGAGAATCGATATGGATGTGAACCAGCAAGGCGAAGGTAGTGGTGTACTGTTCGCGTGTGACGGTCAGGTTAGACGGCAATAAAACCACGGTCGCGGTTGTTAACGATCACTGCAGAGATTGCCGGTGCGCACCTGAAACAATAAATAACGAGTTGACCGATATCGCTCCTAAACGAAAAGAATGTAATATTACATGCGGCGGTCGCAAAGACCCTTTTCCGCGTCGGTAGTCCTTTTTATTAAAGCAGCTCTTAGTATTTTAAATAATGTTTTTACCAGCCGTCAGAGCGGCCTCTCAGCCGCCCTGGCGGCTTCCTAACGGCTTCGCCTTAGTAATATTGGATTGATTGAAAAGTCCTGCAACACTTTACGCTACTGCCTGTTAAATTTTTTAAGGCTCTTACGGCATCGATCTTGCGTGGTGTACATTCACAGTACATTCTCGAAGCTTCTTCAACCATACTATACAAGGCATCGTCGAGTACGAATACAGCAACATGTCAACGATAAGCAGCAGCATCCTACGACCTATCTCTACTACGAACTTCTGCAAGGCCACTCCGCAAGGACTGCAGCCTCCAACATCTGCGCTGCATCCACAGAGGAAGTCACTATTCCACAGTGGCCCGTTCGTATCAGCGCTTCAAGCTGAAGATAGCTCGCTCGGAGATCGACTTCGTTCCGGACGTCCCTCTGTTGTTGAAGAAGACAGCTTGCGCGAAGCCTTCAAGGTGAAGCCAAATTCAACCACTCGCGAATTGGCGGCGACACTTGGATGTACGCAAAGCACCGTCGAGAGGCAGCTGGAGATTCTTGGGTACCGCAAAGTTTTGTCGTCTTGGGTACCAGATGAGCTGCGGGACTTTGACAAGGCATGCCGAGTCAGTGTTGCTCAGTCGCTGCTTCGCCCGCACAGAAAGAATTTTCATGTTACTGCTGATGCAAGCTGGGTTCTTTATGTCATCCACACCCGCGAGAGCCAATAGCTCCGATGCGGAGAACAGGCTCCGTGACAACCGAAACGTGGACACCATGAAAAGAAGGTGCTTCTGTGCTGCTGGCGGGACTCAGAAGGCATCCTATTCCACAGTGGCGCATTGGTATCCGAGCTTCAAGGCTGGAGATATCTCTCTCGAAGGTCGACCTCGTTCCGGACGCCCCTCTGTTGTACTCAGAAGGCATGCTTTACTGGAAGTTGCTGGATAGTGAGACCACAGTCACAGCATCTGTCTACGCTACAGAGCTTGGCAGACGCTATGCGCCAAAATCGTCCAGAACGGGAAAGTGTTTACCTGCTGCACGACAACGCGTGTCGCGAAAGTGAGTCGCAAAAAAATCCAGGAGTTAGGCTGGGAGGCTCTGCCCCATCCACCGTACTCTCCAGACCTCGCTCCTTCTGACTACCACATGTTCAGAGCACTGAAGCAGCATTCTCGAGATAGAGAGTTCGTTGATCGACGTCAACTGGAAATGGAGGTTTCCGAATTCTTTTCCTCACCGCCCTCGGAATTCTGGCGGAAAGAAATTGAAAGGCTGCCTGAAAGATGGGGCAGGATCCTAAACTTGGATCGGGAATATATCTTCGACTATTTCTTTTGTTTTAGCAAATAGGGTTTTATCAGACACGAGCACAGCCGTATATTATATCGTCTGCGATTTTGGGATAGGAAAGTAAAGCATCTTCTATTCCTAGTCAGAGTTGTACTTAAAAATACCACGGCACCAATTTGTAAGACCACCTGTTTATAAGAGTCTTCATCATGGCCATGTCGACTAGTTTTCATCGGCCACGTAGACAAAGTAACATAAGTTGTTTAACCTTGTCTGGACCTCTGTCATAACTGGCTCCAAAGCAATTTTAAAACCGTTTCCGGTTGAGGTTATTCTTGGCACTTCCCAGAACAGCAAAGTATTTTTTGATGATTAAACAGTGAAGTACCGCCCTCTAACAAGGGAGGTCAATGAACGTCCCGTGGCAATTTTCAAAGTGACCTATTGAGGGTTGTAGGGGGTTGTCTGAGAAGCACCGCAGAGGTTTTCAAATTTCCTGCAGACATCTGAATAGGTCAAAATTTGCAAAAAACCGTATCACTTCAGTGCGGGCCGATAAAGCAAAACAGACGACACGAACTGCCATGTCGTGATTAGAATCTAATCTGCAAAAGGTTTGGGGCTGCAACAGTAGCGGAATTACAGCGAACTTACAATTTGCTTGTTAGCGATAAAGTAACCAAAGCGGAACATTGAGGTGCGCCGCTCACGATCCAGCTGAAGCGACCGGATGGCCGAGTGGGTGTGGGGGCTGACTTTCAGGAGGAAGGTCGTGGGTTCAGATCCGGGGGTTAGGTTTCCACATTGCTGGGCTTGCCCACTGCTCTTTTGCCGCTGTAAAGTGTATCTTGAACACCGTTGTGTACCATAGTGAGGTTATAACCTTATTAAAATGCGTATGATACGATTTGACACCGATGCTATTTTCCCCCACCACTCTCTGCTTTCGAAGGTGTAGAGACTTGTACTCCCACGCACTCCCTAAAAGCGTCTGCCTGGTTCGTGAACACCACCCCAATCGACACCAAGACAAAGTTTGACGGAATTTTATTCTGTATTTACGAAGTCAAGAGACATACTACAAGTACCTACATTTGCAATACCCTATACTTATTAGGTTGGAAAAAAAGTCTCTTCACACTTCGAAATTTTTTTTACCCTTCCCCTTGTAAACGCACTGGCCAATATTGATAGCTGATTTCGTAATCCTATCACACTTGTCTACTGTTCGCACGCGGACACAGGTTAAGACTCTTCTTGTAATTCGTTATCCATCCAATCTTCCGAACTCAATGCCAGATCTACCTCATAGCCGTTTTCAGCACGGCATTCTTCATGAATTCATTAAAGAATCCACAGCACGTCAGGCAGCACACCAAATTAACCATATATATGGCATGGGATCTGCTACTCATCGCGTCTGTTACGGGTGGTTCGGAAAGTATTTAAAGGGAGATTATTCACTGAGGGCAAAGCATGGTCAGGAAGGCCAACTGAATTGGACGACACAGAACTACTCCATCTTCTTCGTACCGATAGTAGGCAGACGACACGTCAGCTGACAGAGAAGCTCGAAGTGTCTCATAGGATAGTAGGAATCCATCTGAAGAATCTTGGCTTTCATGGAAATTTGGAGCTTGGATTCCACATGCCCTGTCAGACACTCAGAAAGGTCGACGGCTCTCCATCGCTGCTTCTCTTCTGTCCAGATAAGGAAGAAAATCGTTTCTTCCGCGGATTGTGACAGGCGAAGAGTCCTGGGTTCTGTGTGCCAACTTCCGAGGAAAAGGCAATGGGTACAAAAGGGAGAGAGCCCTAAGTCTGATCTCAAGCCCAATGTTCACGAAAGGAAGATTCTCTTGAGTGTTTGGTGGGATATCAGAGAAGTGATTTATCGGCAAACTCTCAGAAGTGGAGAGACACTTACTGCTGTCACACACTGCGGCCAACTCCACAAAGTCGTCGCAACTCTCTAAGAAAACAGGCCGGAGAAGTCGAAGGTGATGATCCTGCATGACGATGCAAAACCACATGTTGCAAGACTCACAAGAGAAACAATAAAGGAGATGGGCTGGGAGGTAACGCCACATCCACCGTATAGCCCTAACTTTGTTCGTGCCGACTACCATCTCTTTCGTGCTCTCAAGCAAGAAATTGGAGAGAAATATTTTGGAACGGATGAAGACCTCAAAAATTGGATTCAGCAATGGTTCGACTCCAGAACTGCAGTCTTTTAAGCGAGAGGAATTGGAAAATTACCCAGTCTTTGGGGAAGTTTAGTGGGACAAAATAGAGTTTATCTCAGTTGATTTGACTTTGTAGTTGTGAAGTAATAAATCTTTGAAAAAAATGAAAAGACTTTTTTCCAACCTAATATCAGTGTGGAAGAGTGGCCGAGAAAAAATAGGCTGCAATAAGACCAATCAAAAATGACACATTTTAAAAGAGATGGTAGAATTAGTAAAATTTACAAGAAAAGCGTTTTCTATAGAAACCCGAAGGCTGATCAGCACATCCAGGAGATGTAATGAAGCAATACGTCTCGATCATGTTCGTAAATGAGGTTAAAATGAGAAACATTTTCAAAACAAGCAGAGAACATTACAAAAGAATCATAACATTGTAGCAACTAACAAGAGCTTCTCCATCGAGACAAGGATAGTTTTTTGGGAACAGGACGTAGCTCTATGCAACGAAATCCTGACTTTTTCATATCCGACACGAGGTCAAAAAAGAAGAAAGGAAGATGGTGTCTGGCCGAGGTCAAAACGCATTCTACATTTACAAAAACGGAAGGCAATACGCAAACCACTGTCCCGGATTCGAGCCCTATACCCTTCTCCTGTAAGTCTGCATCGCTATCCACACGCCTTTCCATCGCTGCCCAGCTTGCAATGAATGATTCGCTTGAATGTACCCTCCAGCCTCCTTGAGGAAACCTAACAAATTGCCAGATTTCTAACATCATTACCATATATAATATAACTATAAGTAGCTCCTTAGCTTTTGCAGTTAATTTCTGAGCATTACATACTATCGTGACTCCAAAAGTTGAGGAGACCCAAACATTGCCCAGTACTGTTATTTTGGGAGCTGATTGATTGCGGTATCCATTTTTGAAAATTCGGCCGACCAGGGTAGGTTACTGTGGCTGTCGTGAGCGAGAATGGCGAGATGATGATCACTGAATTCGTCCTTTCCACGTTTACGAAAACTACTTAAGCTGCTGATTCCTTTCTGCCATTCCTTTTTCTAATTTATCAATTTTTCGTGCACTACTTTCCATCTCAAAGTAGAAGATTGGAACGCAAGTTTGATCACATTGCTTCAAGAAAGAGATTCTATGTACTGACATTGATAACCTTGATCCCTCATGAAAATGCGGGATCACTGTAGTATAGGTCAGCTACGGTGTTGCTCATGGCAGCGACGACGCGGCCGTGAAACCGCAGGCGAGGTGAGCCCGCAAGTGCCGTGTATCCGTAGGCGTGTCTAGGCGCAGATGCCATATATCCGCAGGCCTTACTGCGCAAGTAAGGGCGGTCACGCCCAGACAAAAATACCGCGACCTAGTCAGTCAGACAGTCAGTTACTCTCAGTCGTCACTCATCTATTGTCTATTGTCTTCCGTTGTCATTTCACGCCATCTTTGTTATTGTATGTTATTAAGGATATAGCCTTAATATAAATCTCTGTTGCTCAAAACTCATCTATAAGGCTTAGTTGGTCTCCACTTCGAGGAAACTTGAAGGGAGCAAAACCACTAGACAGTCTCAAAACTCCCAGGAAGAAGTTCGGTTTAGAACCACATCACGCGATCACGAGAAAACGTCTATCATATTTGTGATTAGCGCCTCAATTAGCCACAAGAGGAAGTATGGGCGAAAATTGCTTTCGGTCTCCAGAGTCGTGGAAGTATAAGTCTCTACTCTTTGATTAGCAGAGAGTGGTAGGGTTAAATCGTATCATACAGGTTAAAATAAGGTTACAAATCAATATGGGGCACTACGGAGTTCAAGGTACACTTTACGTCGGCAATAGAGCAGTGAGGAAGCCCAGCAATGCAGAACTCCCGGACCCGTCCGCACACCCACTCGGCCATCCAGTCGCTGCCACCTTGATCGTGAGCGGCGCACCTCAATGTTCCGCTTTGTTACTGTATCACTAACAAGCAAATTGTGAGTTCGCTGTCATTTCGCTATTGTGACAGCTCCAAACCTTTTGCAGGTCAGATTCTAATCACCGCATGGCAGTTCCAGACGTCAGTTTGGCTTTATCGACCCGCACTGAAGTGATACGGTTTTTTGCAATTTTTGACCTATCCAGATGTCCGCAGGAAATTTGAAAACCACTGCGGTGCTTCTCAGACGACCCCCTACAACCCTCAATAGGTCACTTTGAAAATTGCCACGGGACGTTCATTGACCTCCCTTGTAAGACGAGTCTAACGTATGTTTTGTATGCACAAAAAGTGCCGGAGGTTCCATGATTCTAAGCAGCTTTAATATGTTGCATATATAGGCTGATCCACAAGTGTTACGTGCTACAGGAAAGTCCATTTTCGGAAATTTTTCGCTTTTTTGTGCTTTGCTATGGTGTTCTTCGTTTTCTCCGTACCTTTTAGCCCATCTATGGCCCTATGTCTACTTATTCTCCGTTTCTAGCTAAAAATGGCTTCGTCTGAGGATCGCTCAGCAGTAGTCGCAATGCTCAAACGCGGGTCGTCCGTTTATACGATTACAAGATGCTCAAACTGCATCGAATGCAAGTACACCGCGTCATCAAACGTTTCGAAGAGACTGGAGGGATCAAAAATCGTAGACGAAGACTACGACGAACTGCAAGGATCTCTCCCCTTCTAAAAGTCATCAAAGGCAAACTTCCCCGAAATTGTGCAAGAAACATCAGGAAACTAGCTAAAGAGCACAACGTAAGTCGTTCAACTATGCAGCGACTGATCAGGCATGATCCGGGATTGCATCCCTACAAATTCGTTAAAGGACAGCACCTCACTAAAGAAATGAAGGGCTCAAGATTGGAGCAAAGTAGAAAGATGAAAGCCCTGACGCGCTGTGACAGCTCGACCGGATTCTCTTCACAGATGAGAAGATGCTTACCGTCGAACCACTCCAAAATGCGCGAAATCATGGGAAACTGCGGCCAAAAGAACCTTCAAAAGTCTTCAACGTCGGAAGATGTAATTTTCCACAGTCGTAGATGGTATGGACTGGAATATCGGGCTTGCATAAGACCAAGCTTGTTTTTATTCAAAAAGAAGATAAGATCAATGCCGAAATCCGCTGAAACAAATCCTGGAGGACGTGTGATACTTTGGGCACAAGAAAATTCTAAAGACATTGATGGACCTTCCAGCAAGATTTGGCACCAGCTCACGGTGCCAAAAAGGCTCTGGAATGGTGTGGGAATAACCTTCCGGATTTTGAGGACGAAGGAGGTTTGGCCTTCAACCTCGCCCGACCTCAATTCTATGAATTTCGCCATCTGATCAATCCTGGAGCAAAAAGCCTGCCCTTTCAGAAATAGTTCACGGGATTCGCTGAAAAGAGCTAAGTAGAAGGCATCGGATAAAGTTTTCTCGGAGATGATCGCGCGTATCCTCGAGAATTTCCGAAAGAGATTGCACGCTTGCACTGAAGTCAGAGGAGCTCATTTTGAATGTGATATATGGTATGTTATGTAGAATTTTGTTTTCTTCCTAACCTTGTACGTGTTTCTTATTTGTGCTGGTTTGTGCAAAATTGTATACAGTTTTCTGCGTAGCACTTCATGTGGACCACCTTGTATATATATATATATATATATATATATATATATATATAAATATATATATATTGTCAAGTTGGGCGGACTATAATTTGATTGAGTTGCGGGAGGAAGTATGGATGCTGCCGATTGTGTTATTGTTATTGTTGGCATAGTGTATAAAGTTGGACACAACATACTTGTCGACTCCGGACTCAGTCCGTAGGTGGGTGCGGGGTTATCCTTGCCGTCCGGCCTTCCCGCGTCTCCACCCGGAGAACTTAGTCGGTTACCTTCTGCGCTATCGCTAGGGGAACAGGCAGAATGGCTTATAGAATCACTTAAGCCGTGCATGTCTACCGACATGGTGATGATCTTCAATTATTAGGTTGTAACGAAATAAATGGCACTGAACCACTGTAAATTTAAACAGTTAATATCTGGGCTTGTAGGCAAGTTTATTAATCGAAATAAAAACCTTTTGATTCCACACATCTTTGCCAACGTGACACAAGCTTTTTTATCCCAGTAGCATAAAAATCAGAAGTTCTGGAATTGACGAAATCTTCGAAGGCACTTTCGGCATCCTGTTGGTATTTGAATATGTTCCCTACCAAGAAGTCGCCAAGATGCTTGAAGAAATGGTAATCTGTTGGGGAGAGGTCGGGAGAAAACGGAGGATGTGGTAGAGTTTCAATGTTGGGCTCATTCAATTTCTGCAACGTCATTCGTGCTACATGGGGGCGAGCATTGTCGTGCAGAAGGAGAACTCGCCTTCGGTTTACCAAGGCCGGCCGGATATCCTCCAACTTTTTCATCAATTCTTCAATTTCAATGCAGTACTTCTCTGCCGTGATGGATTCACCGGGAGGGAGGAAGCTGTGGTGAATAATTCCCAGCGAACACCACCATACTGTCACCATTACCTTCTTTTGGTGCAATTCCGGCTTCGCAAAAACCTTGGGGCTCTCATCGCTGTCCACCACTGTGCCGATCGTCGCCCGTTGTCGTACGTTATCCATTTCTCATCAAAGGTTACGATGCGGTCAAGGAATGGGTCCGTTTCGTTCCGTAGAAGCAGTGCGGACGAGATCTCATATCGTCGGTTTCTTTGTTCCTCAGACAGCTCGTGAGGCACCCACCTTTCCAGCTTTTTGGTCTTTCCAATTTCCTTCAGATGCCGGACAGCTGTGTTGTGACTGACGCCAAGAACCTTCGCTATCTCCATGGTACCTTTGTGTGGATCCTCCTCTACCACATCTCTCAGCTTGTCCTCATCAACATCACTATGCCTCCCACGACCTTCATGTTCTTCCAAGCTCTCATTTCCATTCCGGCACTTCTGATACCAACGATACGCCGTCCGAATTGTGGAACATCCTTGACCGAATGCGGCTTTGATCTCCTCGTCCGCCTCCTTAGCTGTAGTGCCCAGCTTGAATTCATACAAGTAAATGCCTCGGATTACCCTTTTGTCCATCTGCAAAAAAGTCAATAAAACTCTAAAGTTTTCCCACTTTTACATAAAAATTTGGTACTCGCCGGTAGAGCATAGTTTGCGCTTCTAAATGATATGCCACATGTTACGGTTTCTTCTTGATCAAACGCGTAAAGACGCGCCAAAAAATGGCGCGAGCCAGTGCCATTTAATTCGTTACAACCTAATAAGTTCTTCCAAAGTTACCGGTACCTATTCCGACTTGACAACTCAGAAAAAGGTTACCTAAGGTCCCCTAGTATCGCCTCTCTAGGTACTAGACGGCTGAACCGTATGTCAGACGGTATGGACACCGTTTGTTTTTATAAATTTTATGATAAAACTAAAACAAACAAAAATACCTAGCGACGCAACAACAACTTAAATACGAACGCGATAAGAGTTCAGAAGGTTATCAAAATGGCTTCAAAGTGAATAAATTCCAATGAACTCAAAGGGATAAATAAACTCAAACGAGTTAAATGCACTCAAAAGAATTAAATGCCACCACTAGAGTTTGATTAGTACGTGAGAATCGCAACTGGGGCTCGTCCGATCACTGAGGTCTGGAAACCAACCGGCTGACTCACTCTTGACTCCCTTCGGGCTCCACTCACGCGACTAAGGGCGGATGGGACGAGGGAGGAGCAAGCGTCGACCAACAGGTGGAGACCAACTCAACTAGGCGCTTACCTATTCCTCAAGGACCGAGCTCACTTAGCAGTGAGGACGACTACCATGCCAGCGGATGCTGCGTAGCCCGAACAGTAGGAATGCAGGGCGAGAGAGGGTACGTTATGTACCAATAAAAGCCCACCTAGGAGGTCAGGTTGGGGCTACGCCACCAGGGAGTCGCCAGCCGACTGCTAATGCTAGGCTCTCAACTAGGTGAGGTTATGCTCGGGGAGCACCCCCTAAATTCTCACTAACGCTATCACCTATTGAAACTCGGGCCAACTAAACTCGTCACAACCAGGTCAGAAGGCGGATGCGCAACTCCTGCCTGTACCCACTGGGGAGTCTACACTACAGGGGGACCGGGTGTTTAAGCCCTTAGGGACTTACCTATCCTCTTCCCCTAATTTAGTGGGTCTCCTCCCAGCAGGTACCCCTACCGTGTAGGCTTGTGGTTAGCCTATGGCACGAAACAGGGAGTTGGGCTAATTGAGGTTAGCCACTGGTGACCCAAAGCCGGCTGTGAAGTGTGCGGCTGAGCAACACTGGTTGGACGGAGTGATAATTTAAATTATGTCAGCCGAACGTCGTGGGAGATGAAGGAGGGAATGATTGGGAGTGGAGCACAAAAGGTATCAAGGGCACTGCGACCCTTGGTCGCTACACGTAGCGAAAATACCCACTATGCGGAAGGGAGAAACCACCTAACCCGACCGCAGACCTGGAGGGAAGACACCTAGTGCCGTCCCGCTGAGCGATGTGAGCAGGAAAATAAGATTTCGAATACGTCGGGTCTGCCCGACAATACAAAAAAACCACGCACTCGACTGCGTACACACGAAACTCCGTGATCCCTCTATGCAAAAAGGAAGTACCCTTCCCCACGAAGGCGTGATTAGAGGATTGAACGCAACCACGAAAACAAAGAGAAAATGGCCCTTGTGGCCTAACCGGCTATCCGACATCGAGTCCTGGCGAGGAGTGTCCTCGAGGTCCGCGCCGCTGCGCATGGTCCGAAGCGGTGCGGTACTCGGACGGGCCCCAGGCGTGGAGAAGGGCAGGGTTCGAAGAGAGAGCACTCTGAACGGAGAGAACCAGAGAACCGGTCAATAGAGACAACAACGTGTGACCACGGACGAAGCGCGTCAACAGACGGGCAGCCGGGGTACTTGACAATATATATATATATATATATATATATATACGGATCTCCATCGATAGAGAGCTTTCGGGCTCTCTCGTTAAAAGGGATCTCGAGCCTCTTGTCGCAGGGCCACGTGGCGGTGGATAGGGGAATTAAAAGCGAACCAAATGCGACCGTGTACTTCATAGGGACTCAGACGAGATGGAGGGGCTGGACCCCTCGCTCCTGCTAGGTCGACGCGTTCCTTGTGCGTGGGAGCGGCATCTTCATGCACAAAGTGCGGGGATGTGTTTACGTGTGTGTGGATTGTAACTGTGTCGGCCCGGCCAAAGCTTGCACTCGGTAGACTGGGAGTACATGTAAGGCGAATCGAGGCCGCCTTAAGTGTTGCTCCGTCTATTCGGGCAGTCTGGCTGGATGCACGGAGTTCTTCGCCCGCACGACAGAGCCCGACTAGCTACCCGTGTGTACTCCAGTCAAATACAGCAGCACTAAAGGGCCTCATTCCCCTGACCCCGAAAGAGCCCCCATTTCTGCAGCGATGGGAAGGACGAGTACGGAGAAGCTGCTAAAATCTAATGGCTCAATCAGGCTGCGCAGATAGAGAAGGACTAGGATGACGATCTGTACCTACAACTCCCGTATGCTCGCATCGGACTGACCGAGACGAGAAGAGACCATCCCCTACATGCCGCCAAGGACTCCAGGGAAGAATTATTCCTCTGAGCATGTGACAGTAGGGGAGTAGGCGGCGTTGGTGTCCTCGTCAACACGCACATGGCCATGAACATCTATTCGTACTAGTCTCTGACAACCCGAATTTGCGACTGAAGCGAGGTGGCTCCATGCCAGCTTTGACTGTGTTGGTCGCATATTTCCCAACATCCGACTACGAGGACGACGAGATCGAAGCCTTCTACATGGAGCAGGAGAGGTTCTGCAAGGAAGATCACACCTTCTACAAGGTGGTCGTCGGTGACTTCAACGCCAAGATCGGGCCATGAAGGTCGCCGGAAGAACGCACATAGGGACCCTGGATCCCCAGCTAGCGCACCTAGTTGAATTGCCACGCGGTATTCGTTCCTTTAGCTGAAGAATCCACTGATACCGGTGATACACACAAGTTTATTATTGCAAATGTAGCTAATTACTATGGGCTACTGACTATTGGTTATTGCACAAGGAGCCGTGAGTCGTCGAATTGTGGGTTGAGGAGCAGACGAGAGTCGCAAGAGCCGACCAGTGTTGATCAGAGCCACCAGAGCCGGAGAGCTGAGGAGCCGAAGAGCCGAAGCGACGAATAGCCGAAGGCTACGACCGCGGGTTATATATATGGAGGGTCGAAGGCGTTCACATGGTTGAATGTAAACATATCCCTGAATGTTTAACACCATATCTTCGAGAGCTAAGCGTGAGAATCAGAACAAATGGACAACCTTTCTAGTTGATTATGGTAGCTTTGCTACACAGGGCTTCAGTTTCGACGGAGTCGAATGTCTTCTTCAGGTTGATGAACATAAGGCACAGCGGCATCTTGTACTCGCGCGACACTTCGATGACCTTCGTAACGGTGTAAATGGTCGATCGTGCTGAATGCTTTCCGAAATCCTGCTTGTTCGCATGACTTACCTCCCTCCAGCATTCTGCTAATCCTATTCAGGATGATTCGAATGAACAGCTTGTAGACTACGGAGAGCAGGCCGATCGGGCGATAGTTGCCAATGTGCAGTCTCCCTTCTTGTACAGCAAGACGGTCTTGCTGGCCTTCCACTGAGATGGGACTTGCACTTCGACAGGTAGCGTGTGAAGAGCCGCGCCAGGATGTTGATGAGCGTTGGCGGGAGATTCTTCAGGTGTTCGGGTCTGATCCCGTCGGGACCGGGTGCTGTGCGCATCTTCACCGACGAGAGGGCGTGTCGGATCTCGGAAGGGAGAACAGAGGGGATGACGTATCCATCCTGCGGAAGATGGCGTAGGGGCAGGTGGACGTGGCTATCGAAGCGATTGGAGTAGAAGTCGTGGATGACCTTCTCCATAGTCCTTCTGGAAGAGGTGACGGTTCCGTCAGGACGTCGGAGAATCCACTATTCACCGCCGAACTGCTCACCCAGGGCATTCCTGCTCACTACATCGGAGTGTACAGTGGATTCACGACCAAGATTTCACCATTCTACAACGACGTCGTCATCGACGTGAATAGGAGGGTTCGGAGTGGGGATACTATATCCCCGTAGCTCTTCAGCGCCACCCTCAAAAACGTCCTGGTCGAACTAAAATGGGAAGACAAGGTCGAGGGCCAGCAGATGTACCACCTTCGCTTCGCTGACGACATCTTGCTCATAACACCGAGCATCAGCCAGGCGGAGCGAAGGGTGCTGGCCGACTTCGATCGTGTATGTGGGAACGTTGGACTGTAGCTGAATCTACGAAGACGATGTTCATGAGGAACGGAATAGTTTCTGATGCATCGTTCTCGCTCAACAGAAAGGACGTCTCCGGATGCTCCAGTTGCGTGTATCTGGGTCGCGAAGTCACCATGGTCAACGTCCTAGCACCAGAGCTGAGCAGAGGAAACGAGCGCCTTGGGGAGATTTCAAGCGCGTCGAAAAAGTCTTGAAATGTGTGACGAAGAGTGTCCGACCCCATGCCCCTATTTGACTCCACTGTTCTTTCAGCTTTAACACACGCCTCAGAGACCTAGGCTATACGGAAGCAGGATCAACACGCGATCAACGTCGCGCAGCGTGAAATCGAGAGAACGATGCTCGAAGTGATACGACTCACGCAAGTGAGAGAAGGCCTCCGGAGTTCCGAACTTCGCCGACGTTCGAAGGTCAGACACGCTGTCGCGTGGGCCAAGTTGTCGAAAATTAAGTGCGCCGAGTTGATGAATCTGGTCCCAGGACGCTCACCAACGTGTTCACCGGAGTTCTTCGTGAAAGCTCCGTCCGATCGATATGGCGCTCTTCGTGTCCCTCTAGTGAGGAGGATCCATTGGAGCCCTCTGTCACGCGACAGAGACGAATGGAGACGCTGCTGGCGCCCGCTCGAGCAAGACGATTATCAACAGGACGACATGTGATACAGGTGATACAGTAATTCGCCTTTCTTGTTCACGCTCCTATTAAACTGGTGTAGATTCGCAAGCACTGAATGGATAAACAAACTGACTGATCCAGAAATCCGTTGCACTCCTGCGATACTTCGCGTTCGCAATGAGCCTCGTCACGTCCTTCGACCGCACGCGCTGAACACGCGGCGCGGCTCGGCCACTGCGCTCTGCACTTTGCGCCGCGAAGGCATATTGACTACTGACTATTCATTGGCTACTACTTCGCGAGGCTATATTCTGCACTGGTCATTCTTCATTCCGCTGCTACTGCTCTCCACTGGATTGACTCTCCCCATCACTTATTCGGATCGTTCATCATTCATCGCGATTGGTGATGCCTTCGTGATGTTCGACGCAGATAACCACTCGCTGTCACGCTTGGTGACAAGGGCTTTCCTTCATCCTCTGAAATGGAACCGACACGACAGCACGGTGGGAATTATGAACAGCCGGAGCACCCCACCCCAATAAGAACCATCTCCTTAATTTGGCCCGTTAAAATGCCTGGGATAAGTGCAACACACTTTTTTTCGCCGACATTGGGCGATGGCGTGTCATGGATACCCTACCATTTGTGATTGATACTATCATCGCTGTAAGGAACTTAGCTTATGCGAACGATGCTTAAAAATTCCAATCATACTGTTACGTGGTGCCAGCCGAAATCGAGATGTCACTATTGTATACAAATTTGTAGGCGCCTGGCCACGAAAACGTGCACTCCTTGGATCTCTCAATGCCTTGCCTCACAGCGTTGTGGTGCATGTTGTTGGAGACCTGTGGCGGTCTGTGTACACTCCTGTTCTCGTCATGATGTTAACGAAGACCGGGGTGATGAACTCCTAAATTCATCGAATTTCTCCTCTCGAACAAAGTTGTCTTCCTCTCTGAGAGCCTACTAGGAGTAGCATGCCATCGCACCGCGGCTAGGGAGCGGTTCCGTTGTACCAGCCAGTGAGGCGGCAATGTAGGGTTGATCAAGCTGTGAGATGGAGCCGCGCGTGGAGATCCTCGTGAACGTGGAGAATCTGGTGTTTGTTGCAAATTTGTAGGGGCCGGCCACGTGGAGAACTTGATGTTTTTCGAGTGTACACAGACCGCCACAGGTCTCCAACAACATGCACCACATTCCTGTGAGGCAAGGCACTAAGAGATCCAAGGAGTGCACGTTTTCGTGGGGGGGGGCGCCTACAAATTTGGTCACTAGTACCTAAGCAACTTGTTTTAGAAGGTAAGATGCAACATATGATAGTGTTTCAGTATTCTGAAATACGAAGTGCATGAAACTAGAAAATAGTCGAAATGAAATTCATGAAAATTTCATGTCTCTTGTAAATCAACGAAATTATTTGTAACGGTAATCCAATTGTAATTATAATCCAATTCTTATCAACCCGGTAATTATCGTGTTAATTGTATCATTGTAATTCTTTTAACATTTTTATTTTGTGTGTATTGTATAATCACTGCATTAATGGCTTATTTTGGGAATGGGTTGTACTAACCCGGTTTACACACATTGCAATGGCATTTAGCGCATGTGGTCAATGAATTATATAGCAACTAAGATAAACAACGGAAATCAAATAAATCTTAAGTCGATGCAGTCATATCATAAAGGCAAAATCACAACCCCAGTGCTGTGTGTATGTGTTTTTGTGCTGTGTTGTTAAGTTTCCAATGTTGTTTCATGTCGTTTCGAATGCTCCCCCACTTATCGATCACGCAATTCGTCCTGCTCCGATGACGTCTGTTGTCGATCGATTGGAGAGTGGTGTCGGCAGGGGCGTGGGAGAGCGCCGAGCCAGCCAAACGCAGCTGGGCAGGGCTTATAGCGCGCTGTAAAGAAGCCGGCCGGCATTGGCTCACGATCTCTGCTAGCAATTGTGCGCCCTCCCGCGCAGTCGAGCATTGGGCATTCTTACAATGGTACGATCTGTTATCAGCCGAGCAGACGGCACCCATACGACTGGTAACTCCCTCGTACAGGAAAATTCCCCACGTTTGACTTAGCCTAAGTACTGGAACGGAACCTGGGAACCCGAAAAGGCATCTTCCCTCGCCGACCTTGTGTTTAAGGGAACAAGCCAGCGCATTATTTAGTTGGCATGTCAGCTAACAGAGTTCGCAGCTCAAGAGCGCGCCTTCTTACTCAACACCGCCGGCTGTAGAGTCATAGTCCATCTCGGGGATCAGCCAGTGTAGACTTTCTGTGTAGTATTTGTGTAGTTGTCCTGTAAACCTTATGCATACACTGCATTGTACTGTACTACTGGTGCGGTACGAAATCGGTACCTTCTATTTCAGATAGAGGCTGTCCTTCCGGAAGCGAGTGTGTCATTTCTTCTGTCGCGACTCATCAGTGGCAAGCACCAGCTAGTAGGCGATGAAATGATATCATGTACGCTTTGTTATTTAATGATAAACAATCTCGACTCTTGGCCTTGTACCGCTATTACAATTTTAACCATTCTCTTCTACTTTACAATGATCTCTTTTCTATTGTGCCGTTGTTTCTGCCGCAAATTGATCTCTCGCATTCGCCACAAATTGGTACTAAGCGCGTAAAAGGGATAGCAAGAAATCGGAACTGTTACAACAATTCGAACTTTGCTCATTCAGGCAGCAGCGAGGAAAGCACGCCACGACATCGCACGAGTTGAAAAGCAACTCAAGCCTCTGTTGACCATGCCAGATTATACGAAAGTTCTTCAGGCGGAAAAGGACCCTTCGGAGAAATGGGCCGACTCGAAGGGTGAACCGGACCCATCTCCAGTCAAAAAGGGACTTTGCAAGTTCCTATGCGGTTCAAATACCCATCTACGTTTACACATCGATTCCAAAGCGTGAAGACCGCATGAATGAACTGCGCATTTGCTCTCGATGTTTCCAACAACACCTTCCATCTGCAACATCGAAAGTAGATGACTGTAAACAAGTGTCATGCTATTATTCCACACAAGCCAGAAGGGAAATGCGAGGACACGTGTCAGCACTTTGTATTTTCATGTTCCCATATACAGACTGAGTGATCGTAACATTCACGTAGAGGGTAGCGAATCATCGAAATCGTCAGCTCAAGCGTAATGAATTGAGCGGAAATCAATATCATATCGGTTGACTTTTAATCCAATTTACTCTTGCAGCTAACTTTCCATGGCTCACGCATGCAGGGCAACAATGAATGGAATAAAAGACGATTGATTTTAAAGATGGTTGATTTGAAACTGATATGAATTCCTGCGGTCGATTTGTGGTTGTGAAGATTTTTTCTTACATCTTATGGTCGACTGAATTTAATTCTGTCTAAAATCGTCCGAGCTATCCGATCTTCATCGGAAGTTTGTCCGTATTCACCTCACTCGGCGTCGAACGGTCCTCAACAAACGTAAACCCGTATCAACCCAACTGTGAGGACCGTACTTTCGTTATGTTTCCTCGGCAGAATGGAAGCACTATAGACTGCAAATTTAAAAAGTTGCTTTCGGTTAGTTGCGTGGCTTTAGCAAGTAATCAGCCCGCAATCAGGAACACCGAGGAGCCGAAGTGTCGTGAATGACTCACGAAACCCGCTATAGGAGCCGCCCTTTCACTCTTCGCCACCGTACGCCATCAAACAAGATTTGATATGTCGTGCGTGACTTGTGAGAATAGTAAGAATAAATCATTATAATAAACCGTGCACTTGAAGAGATAATGAACTACTGTATGTAATTACGATCAAAACAAGTTTCACATGTTTGTCTATGGCCTACCAATGGGAGTATACACAGATCATCAAGCCCTGAGAGCACTTTTTAAACGAACAAATTTGTCGGCAAGAGTGCTCAGGTAGGCACTGGAGTAGCAAAAATACAATTTGAGGATGGCCTAATGAAATGGAATTAATTGAAAGGCGCGGCTAATCGAGTACCGGAAGTGCTGAGCCGAGGATCGCTTCCTCTGAAAGACGCTGAACCTGACGAAACCCTTTCAAATGAGGTAATCGTGACGTCTGTGGCGGCACCAGAGTTGACCACGGAGTTGAGGCAACATCCAGCATATAGAAAGGAACCTTGAAGCATATGGAAAGGGACCCTGGGAACTTGAACAACAAAGTTGAGTCTCTCGAAGGAAGTCGGAGGCTCAAAGTGGCCGACTTTATCTCAGAAAGAGGTTTTCTTGTTTTTTCAGAGGCCGATGCTCATAGGAACGTGGTACCACGTTTTGGTTCTAGACCATGAAACGTGATATAGAGCTGTGGTCAGAAGAATGTCGCGATTGTTTGTGCCACAACAAGCAACATCCCATGGTGCCACCTCTTAAACCTATCGTAACGACACAGTCATGTGAGGTGGTTGAGGTCGACATCTTAGAGGTGGGCCAAAATCAGAAGGGAACTTGGCTAGTCTCCTTTCTTCTTTCTCTATGATCTCGACGCGCACGTGCGCTGGAATACTGTTCCGGATCACGATATTAGCAAATACGCAGTCGCTATAGCTAGCTAGTCGCAGCGCAGTAGCTACGTTCAGGAAGTAGCAATCGCAACTCAAGCAGGCAGGGATTTTGCCAAAGGGGTCAACGAGAAATTGCGAGAGAGGACGAAAGCTGCATACGATCAAAAGAATAGAGTAAGTGAGAATCCAAAGTAGGCGACAGAGTCTCCATGAAGATTCCCACTTAAAAGCAGTCGTTCAACAACCACAAGGTAGCAAATCCTTGGGAGGATCCCTACAGGCCATTGAGGTTAGCGAAAACAGTGCGCTAGTCACCCTGATAAATGTCGACCGCGACCCCGTCGCTAAAGGGTTTAGCACACTTCGCTGCCTCTGCTGCGGCAGCAATGGCTACGAAGAGTATCGACCCGCTGCCTATTTTGCTGCACAGCAAAGGCAGTGCCGCACCCGTGAGCACGCCTTGCTGCGACAGGGAGGCCTTTTTGCCGCCGCAGCAAGAAATGTCGAACGACATTGCAAGAGCACGTGCGGTGAAGTGCAACGTCCACTCTATTCTGCGTATGCTGCACTTCATTCGTCGACGTTATTTCCCTTCTCGCTTCCATTCAAAACATGTCCATCTACGCATTTGTTAAGGTACTTTCACAGCTTGCAGGGTTCGCTGGCTCACGGTGCTAGTAACGTGAAAATAACTCCAGGCCACCACCGCCCGTCCGCGCCCCACGGTAGTCCTACGCCCCTTGGTCAATTACGTTCCGGCCTGAGTTGACCGTTCTCCTGCCTAGCCGATCAAAGGCCTCTGGCCTAAATTCGAAGTCAGTGCTGTTGTTTTTGCCTCGCGATACGGACGCCGCCGTCCGTCAGAAGGTTTTGCCGTCGTAGCATCGCCGGAAGGGCGACGCCGTTGATTCATCTGCTCCTGATTCCTATGTCGTCGGACGGCACGGCCGGCCCAGTTATTCGTTACCGTTGAGTTAACGGACTGAAGCCACCGTCCGGGCCAGCCATCGTTCTTGCCGTGAGTTGTGTGGACGAGGATCGTCCCTCATTTTTGTGTTACTCGCGCCGCGAATTGGGACGGTTGCCCCGTACAACTTTGTTGTCCTTTTGCACCTATGTTTATTGCTGGCGGTCACTTGCCTCAGCTACGGTTCCTTTTTCACCGTTCAGACCAGTGTCATTTACTCCTTGCAGCTGATTTCGTTCTGCATCGTTGCTCGTGACGTTTGGCGCACCCAGTAAATCTTCTATCTAAAATCGGCTCACGCTACTTGATCACATTGATTTCACTGGTCGATGGCAGGAGTAACTACTGCGTCCCAGGTAGAAACCGTCATATGGGGGCCAATCCCAATCTGCTCTAAGACATTCCGAAGCTGTCCTAATGGTAAGTCAATTCTAATCCGTTCTGAAGTGGCAGAAGGCTATAAAATCAGGTAAATCGTCATATTGAGCCACCAATCTGCTCTAAGCAAATTCTAATCAGCTCTAAAAACTGTCATATCGATACGAAGCGGCTCTGGCACTGCGCAGGGCACTGATAACTGTTAGGCTCAGTTCGAATCTGATTTGCTATTGTGCTAAGTGCTAGTGATCGATCGCTGATACCGGCACTTCACTGTCGTATTACGTACATTGCTCAGCGGTAAAGCATCGATCTTCCCGTGGATAAAACCAAAAACGAAATGGCATGGGAAAAAAGCTAGTGAGAAAGTTAAGGAAAAGACTGTTTTGGGAAGGGATGAAAAGCGACATCCTAAGTTGGGCAAAGTCGTGTAAGCAGTGCTTCCTCACGCGGCCCCATGAACGGTCTATTCCACCCTTGAAGCCCATGACAACGTCGAGACCATACGAACTTATAGGCGTCGATTTGGTCGAACTAGGGTCGGAAAGCGGTAACAAGTACGCTCTGGTGGTCATCGACCAATTTTTAAAATTTGTTGGTGCATACCCAATTCCGGACAAATTCACACGAACAGTCGAACGAACATTGCTTGACACATGGATATGTGACGGCTGTAGGTGGCCGAAAGCCATTCACTCGGACCACGGTCCGGAGTTCGTCAACAATGTCTTGTCCGAGGTATGCAGGATAACGGGTATTAACCAGTCTACCACAAAGGGGTGCAATCCCCGAGAAAATGGTATCACAGAAAAAGCGATTGTTACGTTAACCAGGATGTTGAGGAAGCAGACGATCATCCCGGCAGAATGGGATAAAATGCTGCCGATGACGGTTTTCGCTTATAATTCTGCCCCTCACGATGCCACCAGAGAAAGCCCGCTTTATATTCTCCACGCTTTCGATCCTAACGGGCCATCGGAAAAGATTCCGAGTCAAGAACTCTCGTGACACCACAAAGAATTCGACGACTACAAATACGAGCTGCTTAACTGCATTCAGCATGCTCAGCTTTGCGCCAAGGAAATAAATAAAGAGTATGGTAAAAAAAAAACATAAAAGAAAAATACGATTGCAGTAACAAGGTTGATGCCGCGAAACTGCCGGAAATAGGCGACCGAGTATATATGGAGCTACCAAGGGAAAAAGGTCTGTCAAGTTCCCTAAATTGGTGAATAATTGGAGTGGCCCGTCTAGAGTACTCGATGTTTGTCAAAATTCGGCATTGATCACCCATATCACGACAAGAGGGGAACCCCTTCGAGTGCAGCATGGCGCATTAATTCTAGTTCCTCATGAAATCGATGACGAATTGATTAGAGTAAAGACTAGGAGAGTGAGAAGAGGAAGAGAGCGGCATGAGGATCACGCTAATCAAATAGTGACATTTGCAGGTCACAGTACTCGGGTAATGGTCGAATCGTGGACAACAGCGCACTGAGCCTATTCCATAATTGCTCAGGTCTTTGATTCGAAACCGACGAGTACAGCTGCACGATTCGAATAACAATAACATTTGGAGCAGATGCGTATGTCGCAGTGAAACCGAACCTTAGATTATCTTCTGTGTTCGAGTTAGCTCGTCCGATCTCCATATTCGAGTCCGAGCTCGACTTAGATAGAAAGCGCTTCCAAATGCGGAACCCCAGCCAGCGGAAATTGTCTTCATAACGCTGTCCCGGGTAAAAAAAGCATATGTCTTCTTCAAAATATTCTGTATCCACATAATTCTGGCACTCATGGTCCAGGATGGAAGACACGTCGCAGTCAGCAGCAACAACGGAGTCGACATCGACATCACGCAGGTCAATGAGTTGACCAATGCTAGAATCCGGTCCGCCCAATGACATACCTGGGAGGATGTCCCCGTTCGCTGTGTGAAGAAGTCGAGGTCGTCTTTACGCCGCATGGATTCAGAGGATTCGACAGAGTCGCCGCGTTGAAGGACGACGTCGTTGTGTCGATTTACAATGCCCTGGCTGACGTATGTGACACCTTGAGGAACAAGTCATCGATCGGGACTTGCATTTTCGTCACACCGACCTCCGATGAAGCCATCTTCGAAAGCCAGTGGATGCGATTCTCGTCAGTATTAGCAGCAGGGGCGAGAGATGGAATTAAGCTGATAGCAGTGTGCGGACCACAGGGAGAGCGCAGTTGGCAGCAGAATCGTCAAAAAGCTGCCGAAGCATTCAGTTTCGTTCGCGAAGCAGCGATCGCGATGAGGCACATTGTCGTGACAATGTTCGTACACGTACCAGAGTTCGTGGAGCCGTTCATGGTTATGGGAGCTGTCCCGAGGACGTCGAGCCGCAAGCCGTACCCGCCTGTCATAGTCAAGTTCTTGAAAAAAAAACTCCAGGAATACGTGGCCGGACACACACAACTGCTATTCTACGATCAGCCGATCGACAGAGTCAAGGCTTATAAGCTTCGAAAAAGGTCACAAGGAGGCGGAAGGATTGCTAGGAATGCAGTACCTAGGAATTAGGTGGACGTGTTACAGAGAGAGAGACGCGTGGAATGCGAGGGTCAGCGAGAATACCGGAACAGAGCAACCAATAGGAATTCGCACTAGAGAGGATACGATCGAGGATACAGTAGACCGAGTCGTCCGCATCGTGGTTACAGGAACAGGCCTTACTAGGTTTTCTGAGATGGGAAGGAAACATCATGAACTTTTTGACTCAATTATATCTTCTTCCTGTTTCATAGTAGCCAGGCTTCTTGCTGTTGTATCTCATGTTCAGTCTCATCCTCTTTCTGTTCCTCAGAATCATTCATGTAGCGACAGGGGCGTCGCTCCCGTAAGGGGAGGGTAGTAACGTGAAAATAACTCCAGGCCACCACCGCCCGTCCGCGCCCCACGGTAGTAAAGCGCCCCTTGGTCAATTATCGTTCCCGGCCTGAGGCGACCGTTTTCCTGCCTAGGCGATCAAAGGCCTCTGGCCTAAATTTGAAGTCAGTGCTATTGTCTTTGCCTCGCGGGACGGACGCTGCCTTCCGTCAGGGCTTTGACATCGTATCATCACCGGAAGGGCGACGTCGTAGATCCATCTGCTCCTGATTCCTATGTCGTCGGGCGACAGGGCCCGCCCAGTTATTCGTTTTCAAAACCGTTGAGTTAACGGACTAAAGCCACCGTTCGCGCCAGCCACCGTTCTTGTGTGGACGAGGATCATCCCTCATTTTTGTGTTACTCGCGCCGCGAATTGGGTGAGGACGGTTGCCCCGTGCAACTTTGTTATCCTTTTGCACCTACGTTTATTCTGGCGTCATTTGCCTCAGCTACGGTTCCTTTTTTCCGGTCAGACCAGTGTGATTTAGTCCTTGCAGCTGATTTCGTTCTGTGTCTTTGCTCGTGACGTTTGGCGCACCCAGTAAATCTTTTGTCTAAAACCGGCTTGTCGTGACTCGCGTCCGACAAGTCTTCACAGGTCGCCGTCGCTGGGTCGGGCCGGTCGATCGACCTGGTCAAACCTGGTCAAACGCGTCGATCGACACGTCGCCGCCGCCGAAGCTTCTAGAAGCCGGCTGAGACGCAGAGGGTGAGTGCCTCTGTCGTCTCTGACCGGCTTGGTCGCCAGTCCTGCCACCGCCGCTCCCGCTGAGCGGCCGGGCTTCGTCGTCGCCGTCGCCCGTCGCTTCCGGGGCGAGTTCCATCCGTCGATTGGATTCTGACTCCGTCGCCGTCAAGTTACATCTTCCTGGTCGCTATTGTCGTATCGCCGGGGGTCGGGGGACGCTTCGACCAACGGGGATTCCTCCGGAGGAAGTCTATATACAATGAGACGCTATCATGTGGGAACATAAGGTCGCATTTAAAAAGGCACGCGGCAATCAAGATCCGCTAAGGGCCTTTCGGGTAGGAATAACCACGTGGCAGCGCAAGCCCACTTGTCACGAGCCGCGGATCCAACATGCCACAGCTTGGGCTGTACGGGCGGAGGTCCCCCCTGCGGCACGAAATGGTGCATCGGTCCGAGGTTCAGTGCGGGGAAACTCATACTGGGCCCTAGTGATCGGACCTTTCCGTTGGCTCGCAGGCATTTAAGCCTTGTCGCCCGGTCCGGTGTAGGGGTCCCACAAATTGGACTAGTTCAGGTGCCGCTGACGGCACATGCGTTCGCTATAACTGGGGTAATGCCCGCCTCTCTTCTAGTAGCCGTGGTTCTTACCTGTGCACCTCGAGTGGCAGGAGCCAGCACAGGGACAGCCGTTATACGTCGAACCACAAGTGCTACGGCCCGCGCATAGAAGGAGCAGATAGTCGGACTGACCGACTGGGAAACCCCTCTTGGACCTTATCGCCGTCGCAAAGAAGCATGCAAACGGGACCCGGCAGGAGACCCCAGGTTCAACAGTGCGTAGCAGCTCCCCTAAGGCAGGTCTACAGGGCTACGTACTGTCTGGCAAGTTAACCCATTGGCAGTATATACTGTTGTCGCCTTAGGTCCCGCCCGCAACTTCACTTGGTCCAAGGCCTTTGTCGTCATGCATTGTCGTAGAGCACACGCTGTTCAACAGTTTCGTGTCTCGCTTACACACCCTGTTTCGTCTAGGCCTACGCGTGTCGACCATCCACTTACGTACCCACATTTATGTAACAATAGTTCTCGCGTATGGCCGTGTAGCCGCTATATTGACCGTGCTTGTAAGGAGGAGGCTCCTGGCCAGAGCCTTCCAGTCAGCGCACGTTTAGGTCATCTTATTTTAGACTCGGGTTTCGGCAGTACCGCCTCCTGTCAATAATCTTTTCAAGGTCGAACTACGGCCATGCCTACGGTTTCGTCGTGCAAGGCTAACCTTACCAAGGCGCCTTGGAAGCACTCAAAGGTAACATCAGTCCCTCTCTTCTGTCAACTGTCGATGCAAACGACCGCAATCAATACCAGGCACTCGACGCTCGACTTAGACAGCTTCAAACCACAATTGCAGATATCAAGTCAGCCCTACACAATATCGAGGTTCGTCGCAATGCGTTTCTAGACTTAGTCAGTTCGTCGTCCGACCAGCGTGCTGCCGCCTACGACACATACATGCAAGAGACGCGGGTCGACGACGCAGTGGTGCAAGCAGAGTCGCTACTCATCACTCTGCAATACAGCCTCGAAGAAGTGCAGTCGCTGATGGAGGGGTGTCGCTCGTCGCAGACCCCGCCGATGACGCTGCCATCTAATACTGCACAGAGGCATCTGAGTCGTCTGCCACCACCGCGCCGCCAACGAGTCAGCATCAACCACCCAATCCCCACAGTCGTCGCAGGCGCCGCAACAGCAGTACCATCCTTTCAATGCCGCTATGCCTGCAATGCCGCCGTATTACTATGCTGGTCATTTCGCGCCTATTGGTAGGCAATTTACGCAGGATTTGCAAGCAGACCAGTCACCATCCGGCATTCTGCCCCGTAGGGCATGCGGTTATTTGGGATGTCCCCGTACTGCACTGGGAGAAACGGCTGCGTCGCGCTTGTCGCAACGCAGCATATATGCGTTAGGTGCTAATCCGAGAGTCGTGGCAGAGGAATCGGTACAATCCCTCCGATGGAGAATAAGGTGAGAAATATTTCTAAATATTCTTTTCTTATTTCAAACTAATTTTTCGCCCGCAACAATTAATTTTTACTTTTACAATTTACCAATTTTTCACAAATTGTACTTTTACATATACATTATTTTTTTCATCGTCAATATTTTTTCCTTTCCCTTTTCCCAAATTCACCTAATTTTTACTATCAAACGTACATTATAATTTCCTCTTTTTTCCAATAATACACCCAAATTTCGTAAAAGATGTTTACCAGTCCCCTACGGAGTTCTTAAGGTCGCAATCGTGCCGTTCGGTCGCCGTCGTCGTATTATGGTCGCTGTCACATCCTGTCATGGTCGCTGTCGCATCCTGCCATCGTGTCATGGTCGCCATTACTACAGATGTCATCGTCGTCGGTTCGAACATCATGGTCGCTGTCCAACATGTATTGTCAATTTCTCGTCGCCATCATCAACCTCGTCAATAACCTCATCACCAGATACTCCCTTCTTCACCTCAACCAGTTAACCATCACTTATGTCGCATCACTTAGTTGTTGTTATGTTTTTCTGTTATTGTTGTAATTCTATGTCGCGTCCACATCATTTTTTACTTTAACTCGTAGGTCGCTACTCGTCCCAAGCCCTCTCGTCGTGCTTACCCACCCCCAGGCTGCATCTGTCACATCCCCGTGGCGCACGCAACGTGGCATCGCCCACCACGCCGCCACCCTCTAAGTCTGGTCGTCCTAGGCTGCGATGCTGACATGTCTGTAAATTTTCTAGGTAAGCTTCAGGGCCGTGACTATCTGTACATCCTTCTTGCCCCCCCCCCAGTGTCGTGACTCGCGTCCGACAAGTCTTCACAGGTCGCCGTCGCTGGGCCGGGCCGGTCGATCGACCTGGTCAAACCTGGTCAAACGCGTCGATCGACACGTTGCCGCCGCCGAAGCTTCTAGAAGCCGGCAGAGACGCAGTGGGTGCGTGCCTCTGCGTGTCTCTGACCGGCTTGGTCGCCAGTCCTGCCACCGCCGCTCCCGCTGAGCGGCCGGGCTTCGTCGTCGCCGTCGCCCGTCGCTTCCAAGGGCGAGTTCCATCCGTCGATTGGATTTTGACTCCGTCGCCGTCGAGTTACATCTTCCTGGTCGCTATTGTCGTCAAGCGTCATCATCGTCGGTAGCCGCAGCCGTCGTCAGTGAGCCAAGGATCCGTCGCTGTCGTCGCCGTCGTCGTTCCACAGGTAACGCGGGCCTCTGCCTGGCCTCGTCGGTCCTGACTTGGCGCAGGCCACAGGACCTGGGCCAGGTAAGCCCAGCGGGTCGCGGTCCTGATTCCCTCAGTAGTTTTGGGTGCAGCCTGGCCCGTAACGCGTAGTCTAGGTCGTCTTTATATCTTGTTAATGTTATGTCGGTCGTTACTATTTAACCAATATAAATTCATAATTCAAAAGTCTAATATCTAAACTCGTGAGGTGGTCTGCCAAGTTATCAGGGTCAAATCAAAGGTCATATCAGCGTCACAAATGGAGAGATCGCCGGGTGTCGGGGGACGCTTCAACCAACGGGGATTCCTTCGGAGGAAGTCTACATACAATGAGACGCTATCATATGGGAACATAAGATCGCATTTAAAAATCAATCAAGATCCGCTAAGAGCCTTTCGGGTAGGAATAACCGCGTGGTAGCGCAAGCCCACTGGTCGCGAGCCGCGGATCCAACATGCCGCAGCTCGGGCCGTGGAAGGGACCTCCACCGATGTACGGGCGGAGGTCCCCCTGCGGCACGACACGGCTCACGCTACTTGATCACAATGATTTCGCTGACCGACCGTCAGGAGTAACACTGCGCCCGCGGGTAGAAACTGTCATATGCTCTTGTCGCAGCAGGTTGTTACAGCAGCTTGCACGATCAGTGTGTACTGATGCATATCGAAACATCAACGAAGTTGTTATAAAGATGCGTCAATTCGAGCCAACAAGAAAATTATACTGCCCACCGTATTCTGGATTCCATCTTTCATTTTGCCTTCGTTTCGCCATTGTTTATACCGACGACCACGCCTTTCATTTTCAGATTTTTGCCCTCGCCATTGTGAAAATGCAGTCAGGCCACCTTCACCATCACAACTAATTGTGTGGCGAGAACTAAAGATAAGTCTTAGATTTTTTATTAGTAGACAACATTCTTTAATAATGTAAGAGAAATCCAATAAAAGAATTAACGCAAATTTCTAAACTTTCTCGCTTTCGAATTGACGCAACTTTCCAACAAGCATTCTTTACAGTTCTTTTTTCATCCAATTTGGTGGGATTTGTGATGGTCTCGTCAATCTTATTGTACTTCTGAATAATTTCTTTTGAATAATGGTGAACGATCTGTTTCTGGAGTGATTTGTAGTTTGGCGTTTTTCGAAGAATGCATTAACTACGACAGTCTAATTCGGGAAGCTTTGGCTGAGATATTGTTCGTCAATTTGCTCTAGAAGCAAGCAACAAACGGTACTGCTAAAGAGCGCACGCTACTGTTTGCTGGGCGCATCCTTTGCGAAAGCAGCTGCACCCCCCTTTGCTGCTCAAGTGGAGTTCGCTGCAACAGCAAAGTGTGCTCGAGCCACGAGGAAATTGCCACCTGGGGTAACAGACACACTCCTCATTGCCAAAAGAACGAGGAGAAAAGAGGTAGACCCAAGAAACTGCCCAACATAGCAGATGAGGTAACTTCTGAAAAGTTCTTCTGTTTCAGGACAATGGTGCTCGCAAACGACGTCCTCAACCTACGCCGCCGTTGCAGCTGTGGCCTCTTCGGGCAGATGGCGCACGTAGCGCTCCCGGAGCTGAAGCATCCCATAGCCAGATCAAAGAAAGTCCACGATATGTCCAGCTCGCGAACGTGGCATCGATTTCGAAACAGGAGTGCTGGGAGGGGGCGAAAGGAAAGAGAGGAGCTGCGAAAAAACAGTCGTCCTAGCTCACCCTCTACGGACTCGCCCTGGCTATGAACGCACATCGTCGCAGATGTCAAGAGTACACGGAGGCCATGCAGAACGCTGAAGGGAAGCGTTTCGACAAGACACCAGCGTTCCTGCAAGGAGTGCTTTACGACACCGGAGCACCACAAGGTGTTCATCACCCTGCCGCAAGTTTTCTGCCGAGTGAATGCGGAGATCGTTACCCGGACCACGTCACCATATATGTGTAGCCGGATTGGTCCACCCTCGCGTAAAAGCCCATAGCCATCCCCATCACCACAACGATGACTATAGTATGGCCTGATCAGATGTCTGAGAGCAGGCCCATGCGCCAGGTGCTGATTGGGCTGGAAAGGAATCTCCAGTGAAACGGGACACTGTTGTGCTTCCCAAGTCCCAGACATCAACGAAGCGGAGTGGCGACGCATGGGAGAGGTCTACCAGGAGTTCGTGAAGTATATGACGAGCACGGAGATACGTTCGAAGCAGGTTCACTCCTGCGACGTGCTCCACGCCTCACCCTACACGCAGCCGGCAACGTGCCATGGGACAGGGCCTTGATTCAAGCGCTCATTCTTCGTCGACAGTCAGGTGCTTCTCTTCTTGGAGAAGCTCCGCCTCACTGCGAACGACATCGTTAAATTGCCGGAGTTCCGCTGTGCGCCGTCAGAGGAAAAGGAAAGAAGGAGACAGGAAAAGATCATGAAAGCGAAACGCCGCTGCGACGAGAGGAAGCCGAGCTTCTTCGTGATCCAGGAGCCGGACCGACAGCGCCACAAGAAGGCGATTACGTTCGACGACGCCAGAGCCCTAGGCAGGAGAGGACCACATCACGATCGCGACGATTCGAGACATGCTCACCAACATCCATCACCATCCAAGAACCACACCGATAGTGGCCGCTTCCCGAAGACAACAACGTTCGATGACGCCACGGCAACAGACAGGAAAGGACCACACCACGACCGCGACGAAATTAGACACGCTTATCGACCTTAGTCAGCGCTATCCAGGAACCACACCGACAACGACCGTAACCGGAAGGACCGTGGATCGAGGCGTGAGGACAGAGCCACATCGTCGAGACGACTCTCCTCCAACTGATGCCATGTTAAGGAGTGATCATGCTCAGTATTGTGTAAAGAGTGTTGTAGGTGATGTCCTATGCCAAGTATTGATCGCCTGGTGCCCTTTGTGTGTTTCACCTTCGTATTTCGTAGGCTATAGGTCCCGCGCGAAATCTTCCCGCGCTACCATAAGCAGTCTGCTATATAAGGCGAGTCCCTGGAAGTGAGTCGTTGACGGCAAGTTGTCTCCATTGAAGGATTCCGCGCCCCATTCGATCGCTTGCGCTCTCTGGGCTCTCCTCCTTCTCGTGGCTATTTCCCTGTGCCTCCTGATTTTCAGGATCTTCTTCCTAATCAGCGCTTCCAGCCTTCGTTCTTGGGCTCGCGGACAGTCGTGCGGCGGTGCGCGTCCCTAGAGGTTAGTTAGAGGGGGTTATCCATGCTGTGCGTGTCTCTGATGTTGGACTTCAGGGCTTTATTCTACTCCTTGCGCGTGTTCTTGTGGGTCTTGATTTGTACATTTTTTGCTGTTTCTCATGTCTTTCACGTATCTTGTATGCGTAGTAGTGCAGTATTGTTGCTGTATGTATTTGCTCTCGTATATCGTTATACTGTGAGGTCGCAGTGAGCGGTTGCTGGTCTCGCTGCTGGTCTCTCAACTTCGAACTAAAGCTACTTAGATATCTCAGGCTCCAGGTACTACTGTCACAACTGTCATCACTTCAGTAGTTACTGTCGTCATTCTATCGTAGCTTATCGCTTTTTTCTTCAAATCCTCGTTTAACGTTCGACAACTTTCTCGCATTGTGTATTGATTGTTTTTCTTCAGTGATCAGTCATGCCAAGACCAAGTCGCAGATCTCCACTGAATGCGAGCCTCCCTTCTAGCCAAGTCGAACGCCCTAGCTTGAGCACTACAGCAACTGTTACTCCTAGTAGTGGTGTTAACGCTGAGCATTTATCGATGACTGCATTCGAATATCTAGATCTTATTATAGCTGAAAATAATGATGCAAAAAAAGATCAATGCTGCAGGTGTTAAAGACCACACTTCCAGGAGACATATCGAAAGCGGTAGAAGAGGAAAGTCGTCATCAATGGGCTACTGGAGTCGGCCGCACATATGAAGCCTTCGCTTAAGCAGAAAGAGCTTGAGGAGAAGGTCGAGAGTATTCTGGATGTGCTAAAAGTGGAGTGCCGACCGGTAGGAATTTATAGAATGGGTGAATTGGAAGGTGGACGACCTAGGTTGGTAAAGTTACTGTTACCTTCTAAATCCCACTAGCATACTGTGCTCGCGAATGCTCGACTGTTGCGCTCGTCGGAGTTTGATGGCGTATTCGTACGCAGGAGCATGACCTTGGAGGAGCGCAAGAGAGAATACGAGCTACGCCAAGAAGCTCGTAAACGCAACAGCGAAGCTAAGTGCAAAGAATGGGTTGTGTATCGAGGTGGTCTAGCAAACGTCAAAGATCTAGGACCCAGGTTTAGCTCGGGAAACGGGTATCCTGTCATGGTATCTTCCCAGCCTTGAAATGTTTTCTATTTAATGCGAGAAGTAATGTAAATAAGCTACATCACCTCCACCACTTTCTCTCCACATATGATCCTGACATTGTTTTCATAACTGAAACGTGGCTCTCCGAAAATATTAAGGATAGTGAAGTCCTTGGTGGTCTTCCGTTTGTGATCTTTAGAAATGACCGAAAAATTGGTAAAGGCGGCGGTGTATGTTGTATATGTAGAGATACCATTTGCGTCAAGCAAGCACATTTCTATTCCGAATCCTGCTTTGAATTTCTGTGCCTGGATCTAACAGATCCTGAGTTTGCTTACATCACCAGATACATTCTTGTCTAGAGGCCGCCCAGCGCACCCCGCTACGATGACGATCAGCTCCTGGACTTGCTAAGCAATCTGTGCTCTGCGAGTTCAGGGCTAGTTGTACTTGGGGATTTCAATTTGGACTATGATTGGGTGAATCAAAGGCAGCGTAGTTTACCATCTGCCTCTTTTGTTAACTTCTTTAATAGCTGCAATCTTGTTCAATGTGTTACGAAACCTACTCGTGTGAACGCTATCCTTGATATAATAATGTCATCTTCCCACGTCTGCACCGATGTTTTATATCTTCCTCCATTCCATACGTCAGACCATATTATGCTTGAGTTCCGCTGTACTACTTCGTATAAGCCTCCTCAACTAATTCCTATGCCGAATTTTTTCATAATCGACTTTACTAGCCTAAATCATTACCTCGCGTGTATAAACTGGTGGAGCGTTTTTGATGGCTTTCAATCTATTGATGACCTATATATGAGGTTTTGTACAGTAATGTATGAGGGATTCAAAAAAATGTGTTCCTCTGTGTTATCCTGGTAGCAAAAGGACAAGGTGTCCAAAACACATTCTAAACCTTTTGAACCAGAAGGCGAGGCTTTTACCATCTTGTGCGCTCTATAAAAAAGTGTGCTCCGATGTTAACTTTCATATTAAGAAATTCCATGCTAATTGTGAAAGACGATTAGCAAGAAAGTCGTCCACAAAACAATTTTTCGAGTTGGTTCGCAGTAAGATGAAAGGCTGTGGGAATCTCCCGACCATTGAGGATGAAAATGGCAATGTGTTCGTAACTGACAAGCAGAAAGCAGAAGCATTTGCGAAATATTTTTCTAGTGTGTTCACTTCCGGAAATGCGAGGGATTATAATCAACGCTTTTGCTCAAATGGATTGCTCAACGGACGCAAATTCGAGAATATCACTTTCGATCACAATGCTGTGCTGAAACATTTGCTAGCTCTAAAAGAGTCCTCATCGTCTACTTTTGATGGGATACCTCAAATAGTGTTTAAGAAATGTGCCCATAATCTTTGTAGACCTTTGTCAATGATTTTTAATATTTCCATTATGCTAGAAAGTGTTCCCTCCATGTGGAAGGAGGCACTAGTTACACCAATACCAAAAAGGCTCCAAATCGAATATTGTAGCCAATTATAGACCGATTAGCATTTTACCGCTCCCAGTAAAAATATTTGAAAAGATTTTACGTGAGAAATTCCTTGACTGGCTTGAGCGTCAAAATTTGCTCCCACCAGAACAGCACGTTTTCTAAAAGGTGCATCAACTACTACCCAACTGCATGATAGTAGCTTTGACAGGTACTACGCCATGAACAACAACCTTGCCGTGGATGCCATTTACTTTGATTTAGCTAAGGCATTTGATAGAGTAAACCACTCCAAACTAATTTTTAGGCTAAAGGAAGTAGGAATTGATGGCAGCTTATTAAAATGGTTTGAATCGTATCTTTCGGATCGTCATTTGTGAGTAAAAGTGAATAATTCCTTCTCAGAACGCTATTCTTGTTCAAGTGGAGTACCTCAGGGTGGGGTTCTCTCTCCTCTTCTTTTTGTCACGTATTGTTTTGATCTTCCAAGTAAATTAAAGACTCATGCATCAGTAAAAGTACAGCTCTACGCCGACGAAATCAAGGTATATGGCATTTACGGACAGGAAAACAAACACGAGATTTACGTGGCATTAAATGAATCAATTCGCAGGCTGATGGAATGGAGTGATATGTGGGACCTCTCTGTTACTTTCGAAAAAACCTATTTAATGCACTTTGGGCGAGATTATGGAATGGAATATGGATATGGAGAAACAACATTCAGGAGACGTGAAGAGGTGAAAGACCAAGGAGTACTTATCAACAATTCTCTAGATTTTAAGTCCCATGTAAATGAGACTGTTCGGAAAGCTCTTAGGAATCTATTTCTTATTTTTAGAAACGTTCATTCCAATGAAAGTACGATATTTCTTACACTTTACAAAGCATATATTCTGCCGCAGTTGGAATACTGTTGAAATGGAACCCGCATGGGAACAAAAAACTCCAGGCACAGATTGAAAAGGTTCAGCAGACTTTCACAAGAATCCTAGTGTTTAGGACTTCCAATATCAGGCACCCTTACGAGATACCTAATTATGCGACCCGGCTTAAAAACTTCGGTCTAAAAAGTCTATTGTTTCGTAGAGTTTTCAATGATTTGGTTCTTTGTTTTCGTATGCTACGGATGGAAGTGAAACTGAGATTCAGTAGGTATTGGGTTTTTAGACCTACGAGTGGACGTACAAGACATTTTGCCATTAGCTGCCCCACTTAAACACTGGCATCGGTGCAAAATTTACAATTCCTTTTTTATCGGACTTCACGGTGGCTGCAAGTGCTGCCCGCCGATGTACTGAGCTCTCCTAGTGTCTCAGTTTTTCGGAGTAAACTAAAAAGATCAGAGCTTCTTTCTTTATTAAAGATGCAGGACTTTTAGGTAGTAACATGTAGCTAGCTCAACTACGGACCTTACGTTAGACTCCGTCACTTTAAGGGAAATCATTATGAGAATAAGTGCTCTCTTTTTATATTTATATTACCCCTCGCGTTCGTTAGTGCTTTTCCTTGAAATACCTCAATTTTTCCTGGTATTAGCCTTTCACTGCCTCACAGTAATGTTGAGTCATATCAATTCGGAAAGCACGGGTGCTGCAGGCAATGACTCTCTTTGGCTTGAAGAAATCACTGTTTTATTTTTATATAGTTACAACCAGTTTTTTTGTTTGTTGCTTCAACTCTTTTACCTGACTATATCTTTGCATATCTATCTCCTCTGCGGGTCTCCTTAGTAGGCCATCGCCTGGGGTGCGTAGTTAGTTTAAAGAGGTTCTTGAAAGATAGAACCCGCCCCGGTATGGTTATGCCAGTTGTGTGCCTACTGAGTCGTAGCACTCAAGGTGGAGAACCATTGATTCTATGTAATATAAGTGGGAAGCAGTTGTTTCCTAATTATAGTTTTAAATTAATTGTATTTATTATCACCACAATTTCTTTTATATTGCAGACAAAATTTATTTCCGAATAGACTTTCAAGTCAAGTAGAGCCGCAGTATAGGCCTGTTCTTTTCCTCGTTTTTAGTATAGTATATTACGCATTTTGACTCGTAAGAAGAATATGTTTGTAGGCTTATGAATTTTTTGAGGTATTTCAGGATCAGCAACGTTGACAAAACAATTATGACTCCTCAGTTTCCTACTTATTTTTGTCTAGATTATTGTTTACTTCCTTGTTCTTTTATTGTGTTCTTGACACTTGACATGTTTTTTTTCTTCTTTTTGACGCACCTATGAGTGCATAAATAAATAAATAAATAAATAAAAATTCTCCGTATGTTCTTCTTTCATGATATTCCCTGTTCACATATCTTCTTGTTTAGCTCTTTTTGCCTCCCTATGCTCCTCATGTGGGTTAGGTGTCTTCCCAAAGTGGGTTCCATTTCCTTCCCATCCTTGTTCGTGCCTATTGCAGTTTCACTTAGTTCATATCATCATATCTTTACCATCGGCGCTTTAGTTCGCTATTCGTATTCGCACGCGTGTGATTTTGTGCATATTTAAAGATAAAGGTTTAATTACCCAAGTTTGAGGTGATCTTCATCGTGTATGGTCGCAACTATTCTAAATTCCATGTGACAGTACTAAAATAAACATTAACAACATCAACATCAACAACATCAATAACATTAATAAGGCCTATAATTAGTTGTGTAGGAGGACCAACTGACAGAATATCTTGGTTTCTAAATAGAATCGTCAGCCAGTTGCTGGTAATGGTTCCTGCTCACCTGACTAATACGAGAGCATTTCTTAGACAGCTCCACAATAGACGTTTTGATGAAGGTTGTATTGTGGAGTCATTTGATGTAACCGCACTTTACACCAACGTCCAAAATAATGATGCCTTGCAAGCCTTATCAGAAATGCTTGACCGGTATCATAATAATATCAACACTTTTGGACTCAGTAAGGAATGCATCATGACTCTGCTCAAGGAATGCTTGAATTGTAATATTTTCAAATAGTCAGGTAGATATTATTCACAAACCAGAGGCCTGGCCATGGGCCAGCGATTGGCTCCTGTGCTTGCGGTATGCTTTATGAGCAAAATAGAACAGCCGGTTCTAAATCGTCTTCCACTGATGTATTGCAGGTATATTGATGATTGTTTCATTATAACTTCAACACAATCCGAAATAGATGAGTGTTTCAATCTTCTAAATCATCAGTCGCAGTACATCAAGATGACGAGAGAAACCCCGAAAAACGGTTGGCTCCCCTATCTGAATGTACAGGTTAAATTATCCGGTGGCATGATCCGAGTGAAGTGGTACCGCAAGGAAAGTTCTAAGAACATCTTGGTCCATGCATCATCTGCGCATTCTAACGCAGTCAAACGCGCGGTGGTGAAGAATATGTTCAGAACTGCGAACGATGTATGCACTGGTGCTGAAGAACGACGTGAATCTTTGCAACGAGCATGTCAAATAGCTGCGCAGAATGGATACACGGTACCACATCACCACAGGGGATCCCACTCTGATCAGCGAGCTGTACCACGCCGAGATAAAGTACCCTTGTGTGTCCCTTTCATTTCCGATAACGTCACTTCCGCTCTACAACGAAGCATAAGACGGGCCCAGTTGTAGGATGATATTGTCTTAGTTAACATTCCAAACGACAGCATCAGACGCCAGCTGGTTCGAAATAGGCTTTACGACAGGGAGTGCGTAACGGAAAACTGTGTTGTATGTCCTTACGGGAAAGTAGGGGGTTGCGCCAAAGTTGGCGTTATCTATGAGCTTGAATGCCGGACATGCAGCCAGACATACATTGGGGAAACCGGAAGGGTACTTGCCATTCGTGTTAATGAACATCTAGCGTGCAAAAGGCGGGGTATCTTAACGAATCCTCTGGGCAAGCATAGAGTGGAGGAACATGGCGGAAACGACTTTGATGTGAAGTACACGATTTTGACCATCGAGACAGATATTTCGTCTAGAAAAGCGCTGGAGGCGTTCTGGATTCTTTCACGAAATCCACGAATGAACAATCGAAATGAGTGTCCTTCGGTCACCGATGACTTTCTGCCGTTTATTTCGTATTGTGAGTTATAGAGCGACCAGTGGTGACAAGGATGTGGTTAAGAATGACACTGGTATACACTGTATACATAGTGTAGAATGAACAGTATAGTGAGTCTCAGTCACCATCTGTCGACTAACTGCGGCAGCGGCGTCGCTCCGCACAAGGGGTGGATCAGTGGGTGAGTTTATCGTTCATGGGCTCGGGATTTCTTGCTATGCCTCAAGACGATATCCGAAAGGCTAGAGTCGATGAGGCGTTTGGTCGGATAGATAGCAACATTCGAATCCTCAAGCCACTTTTAGGCCTCCGAAGACGACGAACGGGTCGAAACGTTAGGCCGCTCAATAAATACTGGTCCACCTAACAACCTCGTTCGGCACAGAAGTAATCGAAACATTAATAACATCAATGTGATCAACCAAAAACCTATTGCACTGTGATGACTATGCCGCTCGTGACTACATGTCTTTTGGCCAACCGCGGGCGCCACCTTCGTAGTGAGGTCCCATGAAACCCTATCTCGCGCCTGCTCTACCTCCTCCAGTTATCGACCGAGGGCGGAGCACGCGTAGCCGGATGTCAGTCGATGCGTGCGTGGATCATAAGAGGCGGCGCGACTCTGGGTGCCGCCCGTTCGTGTAAGGACACTTAAAGTTCGGGACAGCTGCCGTCCACTCGCTGTAAGCACCTGTAATTCAAGAGAGTTCAAGTGATGACTGTAAAGCTGCTGTAAGTGAGGAGCTCCGCCTGGACATATGTATGAGCTACCACTTGATGGGATATGCAGAACAATTTAAAAAAAACGTTCTATTTCAAGAATCCGTAAAGACGAATTCCCAACTTATCATTTATTTATTTATTTCAAGGCACGGATCGTAACCGGTGCGGTAAGACTGTAACATTAACACGCTAAAATACAAAGAGCGAACATTGTGACTTCGAGGCAACAGCGTTTTTGGTCCGGATCCAGTCGGGAGAAGGATCGATCATCTATCTCATCGGCTTCTCTTTCGGACAAACCCTGTGTGCCTTTCCATAACTGGCGGCTTTACTCTGGTTGCACAGACACATGTGTTTTCCTACAGTTGCATTGCTTATGAGTCCGTATCTAACGTTCTGAAAAAAATCAGGAAAACTATCTGGGCGTTTCGAAGGAAAAGAATATGGGCCTCCCTCTCTAGGACGTCTGCTTCAAAGAGACAAGGGAACTCATCAAAGGCCATCATGGAAGCTGCAAATTGGCCACCAAATGGGTCCACCTTTGAAAGGTTTTATCACAAGGTCTTGAACGATACGTTCTTTCAAGATTCGGTGCTCTCTTCGAATAGGTGTGTTGAAGAAGCAGATGTGATTGATATGAGCAGTGTAATATAATATTATATTTTGCTAGACAACTTGTTGTTGAAGTAAAATATTTATTATATATTAACTGCGAATATCAATTACACACCCATCCTACTCATGCACTTCCCCGCCCTTTCTTGACTGCCACACTTTTCCTATCGAAGATTTCACCTAATTTAGGAAATCGAAAGGAGTCGGCAGCAAGAAGTACGGAAGGAAAATTTGCGCAAGAAGGATCCCAAGACAAAAAAGCATAGCCACACGAAGAAATAGTAGCCAGAGTTGTTGTTCATTTCTTCGGAAATTGTTTTCTCAACATATGAAATAAAGTTGCTTCATATCTTGTCTGTTCTTTTTGCCTCCTCTCGCTGACTCTGCCTTCCCTGTAAGGCGAATGAGGATGGTGAGGGGCAGGACTGTCCGGTCAGCGCTTTGACGCGCGATCGTTGAGCGGTCGTTACCGACGATCTCACCGCTGAACTTGAGGAGCGGCTCAAATAAGGGCTAACAAGCATGTAAATGATATGAGCAGTTAATATAATAAATATTTCACTTCAACAACAAGTTGTCTAGCAAAATATAATAATATCAGCTACCTGTTGATTCTATACCTGAGTCCTATTACACAAGTTTGAGGGTGTACAACAGTCCGCTCACCTCGTGTCATTGGTGGCGTGACACGACCCGCGTGGCATTAGGATCCAGCTGGACTGCCCAGTCGCCCAAATATCTGATTCATCACTCCTTGACGAAAGCGCTGCACCCCACTTGGACTGCTGATATGTTCATATACTTTACCAGTTCTTAAAAACAACTTAAATCAACGAACAACTCTAGTGCTGCAATAAATTAACATCACGTACACGCATAGAACAGGCCCAGGAACAAACTGCATAAATTCAAAGCGATTTCGAACACCAGATTCTACTAGAACAAGGAAGGAAGGACCAGATTGACACGGATTCGCTATGAACTTCTCAGAAACACTGGAAAGCAGTACAACAATTCCCGCATTCGCTGGAATACAGAGCAACAACAACAACCGTCTCGGGAAACAACAGCTAGGTAGCTCTTCGTCGGGGTGTGCGCTCACGTTCAAGGCATCAAGCCGCCAGTTTCACGCCTTTCTTCACCTCCGGCTTGTTGCGGAACACTCCTCGCTTATTCTTTCCCTTAAATGCAATACGAATTAGTAACCTTAAGGTGCCCCAAAAGTCTTGGAATGCAAAAGCCCTCACCTTGGCCACCTTCTTGCTGTCCACAACGATCTGCCTCTCGCTCTTCTTCACAACTGGTCGGTTCTCCGGGTGTTTCACTTTGTAGATACGAACCAGCCAGTTCTCCGAGGTGAAGGCTTCCTCGATATATTCCAGAGTGATATCCTGTAATCGCAGTTGATAGATACTCTAGCAGCTGTTACCTTGACTTATCGTGAAAAAGATTAGCTCATGCAAGTCGACATTGTGTTCCTTCTATGCCGTTGCCATGTCTGCCTCATCCCTCCCCATTACCTGTGCTGTTTATCACGACTAATGGTGCACTGTCTAGTGATGTTATGCTCGTATGGTCACTCCGCAGAAGCTGTACTATTTCCTAATTCTGAAGTACTTTCATCTCAGCACTCTTTGGTTTGGCTATAAATACCCCTCATTCCGAGTTCATTGTTCTTGGCACAGTTTTTCGTTCGTGCCATACTCTCCATTGGTCAGCTGCTTCCGTCGACCACCATCGTCAACTATCTACGCTGTTCTACCGAAGGCAAGAAATCTGTGAGTATTATAAGCTCCACAGAATGAAAGGGAGACTGTGCACAACATCACTAGCCAATCTGGTTACGGGGACACCAGAAGCCAACCCGTTCGATACATCATATGGTTGGTGGTGCAAGACAAACCTTCTTTCCAATAACGTATCCACGCGTTCTGTCAAAACCATCTTGGTTGTAACCCATTCGCACATCAGCAAATCGGTAGTAGGACATCTTGTACATCAAGCAGTTCAACATCGTCTCTGATGCTTGGGCTCCAACACTGTACTCTCCAGATTCCGTGAAGTAGTTCGACTCCTGAATAGGTCGACTTTCTTGACAACAAATAACTAAGGGTACGCTACACTACCAATTTTCAGGTGAATCAAGAATTCTCACTATTTATAAGGTTGAAATGAAATGGTACACGATTTGTTGCAAGCCTAGAGAGGGAGACCCATATTTTCTTCCTTCGAAACGCCCAGATAGTTTTCGTGATTTTTTTCAGAACGTTGTATACGGATTCATAACCAATGCAGCTCTAGGAAAGTACATGTGTCTGTGCAACCAGAGTAAAGCCGCCAGTTATGGAAAGGCACACAGGGCTTGTCCGAAAGAGAAGCCGATGAGATAGATGATCGATCCTTCTCCCGACTGGATCCGGACCAAAAACGCTGTTGCCTCGAAGTCACAACGATCGCTCTTTGTACTTTAGCGTGCTAGTTTTACAATCTTACCGCATGTGATTACGATCCATGCCTTGAAATAAATAAATAAACAAGTGATAAGTCCGGGAATTCGTCTTGACGGATTCTTGAAATAGAACGCTTTTTTAAAACTGCTCTGCATACCCTACCGAATGGTGGCTCATACACATGACCACGTGGAGCTCTCACTTACCATATTCTCATCCCTGACAGGTTTTACCTGGATATTCTTACCCTACCCTCTCCAGAAATAAATGCGGTCCCGGTTCAGTCTATGGAGATCTGTTCCGCCAGGATCGTTGATCTCTGTCCCGAATATATGCTCAAAATAAGAACCATGTGAAGCATAATCGCCCCATATACAGGGTGTCTCCAAAAAATGTAGACACTGTTTGAAAGGCGATAACTTTGCGCACAGCAGAGATACCAAAGAAGTTAAGAGCTCATATGAAAGCTCAAGAAAAAAGAAATTTTCTGAAATATGAGAGGCATGGAATGCGCCATGCACTCGTCCGAAGTTTTTCATTTTACACTCGATTGATTGTGTTTCGCTTGAATACTTGTTATAATTTCTTGACAAAGTAGCTGTATCGATTGATTTGTGCTTGTTCTAAGTTTCAAAACTTAAAAACACACTAAAACATACTACGGCTTGCGAGAAATGCAGGGTATCCTAAAAAAGGAGTAATGTTTGGAAGATTCTAACATTGCTGCTAATAAACTTTTGAAGATGTTTGAGACTAATGCGAAAACATAGAGTAACGAGATTTCTGTGACGTGCAAGCAGTCAAGATTGCGCCATGCTCTCGTGTAAAACCTTGCATTTCAGACTCGATTGATTGGGCATGAGCTGAATGCTTGTGACAATCTTGTTACTACTCGGCGAGACTAACCTGTGCTGTGTTTTTTTTTAATGTTTAGAACTTTATAATCATGTGAAAGACACGTGACATGAGAGTTTGTTAATGGCACAATTTAAGTGTACGCAAGAGCCCAATTTTCAAGACGGATTTTGTGAACTGATGAAGCAACATTCAAGCTGAATGGAGAAGTTAATCGGCATAATTGCCGCTCTTGGGCGACCGAAAACGTTAAAAGAAGCACAGCACAGATTAATCTGGTCAAGAAACAAGATTGTAACATGCATTCAGGCCGTGTAAATCAATCGACTCTGAAATGCGAGGTTTCAGGCGGGGGCATGGCGCAATCTTGATTATATTACGTCACAAAAATTTCGTTACTTTAGACTTTCGTATTAGCCTCAAACATCTTCAAAAGCTTCACTAGCGTCAATGTTAGAACCTTTCCAATAGTAGCTGCATTTTTTGGATACGCTGCATTTTTCGCAGGCCATAGTGTGCTTTTAAATCTTAAACTTTAAAAGAAACACTAATCAATCAAAACGGCCACTTTGTGAAGAAATTATAACAAGTATTCACGCGAAGCACAATCAACCGAGTGTAAAATGCAAAATAACATACCAGCGCATAGCGCATTCCGCACCGCTCATATGTCAGAAAATTTCTATTTTCTTAAGGTTCCATTTGAGCCCTTAACTTCTTTAGTACCCTTACTGTGAGCAAAGTATTCATCTTTCAAACAGTGTATACATTTTTTGAGACATCCTGTATGACTACTAGTGGTAGATTAGAGGTGAAATTTCTCACCATTTTAGATGGGAGGTAATCAGGAAAAGAAAAAATAGAAAAAATATTAACATATCTTCGATGAAGGAATAACGAAGCGAAGGAAGCATTCAAAAAGCAAATAATTCAGCTGTCCTTCGATAAAAAGGGATGGCCAGGAAAATATAGTCAAGGTAACTACTACTGTAAAGGAAAACGGATAAACCTCGTCGATCTACATATCCCCAGTATTCCATTATTCTTCTTCGTGATAACGTGAAAATCTCTTCACAGATATTTAAATCTAGGTACTTGACCAAACTCAAAATCGATAGCACAAAAAGAACCTGCACCATATGCCCTTGATCAGAGCACAACTGTACAAAGAGTTGGAACTTGTAACTCAAACCTTGATTTCCTTCGGATGTTCTCCTTCCGCAATTCGAACCATCCACAAGAACTTATTGATGTCATCACCGGAATATCCTATCACACCACCGAAAATCACCAGAACATAGTCGACGTCTAACTCGCGCATGATTTCGTAGGCAACCGGTTCGGTTGATGCCATGGCCTTTCCTACCTGAAAGGAAATTAGTTTCGGATTTTTTTTCGGAGCGTACCCTCTAACGACTTGAAAGCAATGAGTACACAAAAGCGAATCGCTTAGGCATCCAAGTAACCATTACGTCAAACCTAAGCGCCACACGGTAATGGAGGAGCTAGGAAGGGTACTGTGATGTCAAAATAAGACGAGAACAGCTTGGTGACTCTGGGCGTTGTTCACCTACCAAAGCAATGTGTGAATTATTCCAGGTGTTGTTGTCAACCAGTGTCGTTCGATTTGCCATGCCAGCAATTTGATATCCATAGTCCCACCACGACATCACTCTAGCATCGTCCGCAGTGTTCTCACTCAGCCAGTGATAAGCCTCGCGGAAATCGTCCATAATAACACGCTCACTAGAAACAGAACATTGCAGAACGTGCCATTCCACTAAAGAGATTAAAGCCAAGCACTTACCCCGTACTGGTGGAGCTTTGCAACACAACAGAAGGATGTGAGTAGGCATTGCTGGTTACATAGGTCGCATGAACGACGAACATAAGAAGGAACAGGACCAGCACTACGCTCACGAGTGATCTGGTGTTCACTCCCACAACATCGTCCGACGACTCATAAGCAGCAGATGTCTGGAAGCAACATCAAATTTAAGGCTGAACGACGTCTGGTATTTCAAAGTTAGTCAAAGTAAAAACACATGATCCCAAAGGAGATTTCAGGAAGTGGCAATAAAAATGAGCATTTTAACACACGCTTGATAATGCTTAATAAATCGACGCTACATAGCTACAGTATTCCAAATTATTAAAAACACTTGCGCGCTTCGCGCGACTTTGCAACATCATTGACCTACGGAAAGCAGTTTTTGTAAGACTTAAAATTCACTATCATCTAGCATCTGCTGCATGCTTTATTGGCATCAAGCCGCTCATCACTTCCGCGTTCATCATATACATTCTCTCCGAACCATCCACTAGCTGGATTGTTCCGCGCAGTCCTTCTGCCCTCAGGTGGCTCCTCTGCAACCGTTCTCATGCTCAACAACTTGTGTTTCCAGATATAGTTGACACGTCTTCCGAATCCAGGTACCCCTTCACTCGTTTCTTTTTACTGAATCTAATTGCTGGTCCGCCTTTACTGTCTCCCCCCCCCCCCCCTCTCTTCCCTTCCCCACCTTCCTGGGGCCGGATTCATCAACAATTAAACTCTTGGGTACGCGGGGGGTGGGGCAGAGATAAGTCAGGTAGAGATAAGGTAAGAATCAGAGACGCAGGCTTCATCGTTAAAGGAAGAACGATCTTCTGATGGCTATCAAAATAATTACTAATAAACCGCGACTGGATCCTGCAGAATTCTTTACTTGGTACAGGTCCAGAACGAGAGGCTCCACTTATAAAATTAGAAAGCCATTTGCTCGTACTCAATTACGGAACTTCTTCAGCATTAGGGTTATACCTATTTTAAATAAGAACTGGAGCGAAGACTTGGCAAGCATGAGTGTAAGGGCTCTTCGCGCTGTTGTTGGAAGGCTGACGATGTAGACTCGAGGATTCCTCGTATATTTTTTTTCTTTTTGCTCCCGCCTCATAGTTTCCTTACTAATCATGTCTCTTATTGTGTTGTCGTTGTTTCTTTATATTTTCTTGTTTTTTTTTCAGGCTCTATCTTTTACTAGTGTACACGAGTAGGTTATGTTTAGCTGTTTGTCCGCGTTGAATTTGATGTTTTGTTTGTTTTTACGTGTGCGAAAGCACACGTCAATAAATCAATAAACCAATCAATCGTGGGTATCTCTACCCCCTATGCCTTCGGAATCAGGACACTCAGAAACGCGCGCAAAGGTCGCTGTGTAAAGCAGGAGAAGGCTGCGCTTCCTCTGCTACAGCAGCATCCCATGTTCAATTCTGAATGCGGCCGCTCGTCGTACGACGACGGTGTCACCTTTTCTGACTCCATACGTTTGTTGCGCGACGTAGGAGACCCGTCTTTTGGTTACAGACGCTCCGAAACACACGAAGATGCCACTGTGTCAAGCGGCTGCGCTTCCTCTACTGCAGCAGCATCTCATGTTGAACGACACATTTTGTCCGAGCGGGGTTCGATGAGGCGTATCTCACGTAGGTTGCTAACCTGCGTGATATACGCCTCATCAGCTACAGCGCGGGCAACTAAGTCAATTATATAGTGGTAGATGGGCAAGGTTGAACCATTAGTTCTAATTTCTTCTACAGTCAAAATTAACAAAAAAGCAAAAAACTGCCTGCTGTGACTATCTCTCCAAAGACCACCACACCACCACGAGAACGAACCCCGGACAACGAAGTCATTCATTCCGTAATAACACCGCACCATATATAAATGACAACTTGAGCGCAGTTCCCATTTCTAGTAAACGAATCCGATTCCTATTTAAATAGGGACCTTCAGTTTGGGAGCCACACGGTTGGTAATGTTGCGTTTGCCCGAACGGTAAAGAATTATGAAGCCATTCCTGTTAAAATCAACGTTTTGCTTACACTTTCTTACTGCCGTCTCTGTTGTCTGAGGGAAAAACTTACATTGTTTGGGATTAAGTGACAACTTCAATTCCTTAGAAGGTTGCGCTGTAGGAAAACTAGCGCTAGCGTCAATTCCCTCACCAACTGTAGACAGAAGGCCGCTTAATACATGTTCAACTAAACTCCTTTTCCAATCCCATTTCTACAGCGCTCACCAACTATAGTGTGCACTTTCATACATCAAAAATGTTAATTTCAAAACAAAACAAATAAGATTTGCAAAAAATCCATGAAAGCGCACCTTTCCCTTCTTTGTGACCTTGTCGTACATCTGGCGATCAGATTCCGACTTCGCCGAAGACTTATCGTCATCACGCAAATACCTGAAGGAGAGAAATATAATTCTATTCCGAATTACAAAAGCGCTACCGTTAGCACATTGATAATAACATGTTTATGTGTCCATGCTTTAGCGTTGACCACGATTGTTATTCACTTCTATTCGGCTTATGCTTTGGCGAGTTCGCCTTTTTCAGACCATGAAAAAGTCGGAAACATCTACCAGGCCAAATACCAGCTAACATTGCAAATACCCATACCAACAAAAATAGCCAGACTTCCACAACGCAGTTAAAAATAGTCACAGTTCGACGACTGGTCCATTTCTGACTGTAATCGTCTATTTCGAACTGTGGCGTCAGGTTTTGCCTCTACTTTCTTGAAATTAGAACTGTCAAGTCCCCCAGGCTGCCCGTCGGTTGACCCGCCTCGTCCGTGATCACACCGAAATCGGTCTTATCGACTTTTCTCTGCGTTCTCTCAGCCTAGAACGCTCTCTCATCGGACCATGCCTCTTCTCCACAGCCGGGGCCCGTCCGTACATGGCCAAAGGGGGGTGATTGGCTTTGAGCAATCAACGCGGGAGCCGCGCCGCATCGGACCATGCGCAGCGGCCGGGTCCCCAGAACATTCGTCTTCGTTCCCTGCTGCAACGCAGCCGGTCCGGCTTTGAGAGCCGCATCCTTTTCGTTTTATTCGCTTCGTTTTATCCTCTAACCGTCGTCAAGTGGGAAAAGGGGTCCGACATCTCACCCGGAGACATTCGGAGTGCAACGAACACATCATCACGGGCTAGGGTTTGCGTCGTCGGTTAGACCCGGCGCCGTCGCACTATTTTCGTTTCTCGTAGCCCCGGGACGCTAACAGGTGTCCCTCGGATAAGGCAACGGTAGGGTTAGGCATACTCCCCTTCCGCTGAGAGTGAGTGTCGCTGAACGTGGCGACCAGGAGCCTTAGAGCTCTTGATTTCTTCTGTGCTCCACTCCCACGGTCCCCTTATCCTCTCCCACTGTTTCGGCTGACATTATTAAATTACCTCTCCTACCAATTGTGTGCCCAGCCATAAGCGTCACAGCCGGCTCTGGGCTATCCGTGGCTAACACTTGTTAGCTCAATTCCCCTTCTTTGTGTAGTAGGCCAAAACTTGAGCCTCCACAGTAGGGGTATTCATGGGGTGGAGACCCACTAAGTCAGGGGAAGAGTCTAGGTAGCTCTTAAGGGTCTTCGCACCCGGCTCCCCCGTAGTGTAGGCTCCCCAGTGAATCTCGGCAGGAGTTGCGCGTACGCCTCCTAGCCTGGTCGGGACGAGTGTAGTCAGTCTGAATTTTAGTAGGCGCTAGTACCTGTGAGAAATAAAGGGGGTGCTTCTCGGGCGTAACTCCATCTAGTAGAGAGAGTCTAACTATTTAGCAGTCGGCTAGCGACTCCTAGTGGTGTTGCCTTAGCCTGACCCTCCTAGGTGGGCTTTTTACTGGTACTTCACGTACCTCCTTCGCCCCGCATTTTCCCCGGGCTTGGGCTACGCAGCTACCGCTGCATGGTAGTCGGCCTCACTGCTAAGTGAGATTTGTCCTTGAGGATTAGGTAAGTACCTAACTCAGTTGGTCTCCACCTGGTGGCCTATCCCTGCTCCTCCCTTATCCCATCCGCCCTAGTTGCGTGAGTGGAGCCTAGAGGGAGTCAAGAGCGAGACAGCCGGTCGGATTCCAAACCTCAACAATCGGACGAGCCCCAGCTGATTCTCATATACTAACCCAGCCTTGGTGGCATACATTTGATCATCTTGAGTTCATTTAACCCGGTCGAGCCTGATTAGTTCCCGCTGAACTCATTCACATCTTTTAGATCAATTGATTTCATTTTCATACTATTTCACTTCGCTGTCGTTTCCGCGTTTGAAGTTGTTGTTGTCGTGAACCGTTGCATTTGTGTTTGAAGTTTTTACTTTGTTATATAAACTTTATAACACCTACGGTGTCATCACCGTCTGACAAACGGTTCAGCCGTCGGATTCCTAGAGGGGAGATAAAAGAAACGTTAGGGGACCTTAGGTGACCTTCTCTGAGTTGTCAAGTCGGATTAGGTACCGGTAGCTTCGGAAGAGTTTACTTAACGAAGAAGAACATAATGTCGGTAGACCTACACGGTTTAAGTGCCTCTAGAAGCCCTTCTGCCTGTTCGCCTAGCGACGGTGCAGAAGGACACCGACTAAGTTCTCCGGGTGGAGAAGCAGGCAGGACAGTTGGCATAAATAACCCTGCATCCACCTGCGGACTGAGTCGGGAGTTGACAAGTATTCCGTGTACAACTTTATACACTATGCCAATGTTAACAATAACACAATCGGCATCATCCATACTTCCTCCCGCAACTCAATCAAATATTAGTCCGCCACAAAACTTGACATGGGGGCCAATCCGACCCTCAGGTAACACGACAGGCACCGAAACACAACTTCAGCAGGACATGTTTCAGGATATGAGCTACCAGAATTGGGACCAGCGCACATTGCAAGCGGCGGCGCAGATAGCGCAAAGGGCGTTGCAAGACGCTTTCAGCCGGGCAGGTCTGGAACTACCGCATCGGGCACCGGAGGCGTACAGAAACCTAGGGATCCGCCCTGAGGAGGAAAAACAGCCGGAGGCGGCCCGTGAGGAGGTAAATTCGGTAGCAGAACTAATCCAAAACATAGTCACAACATGCGACGCAGCGTTAAGTGCACATTTTCGCCACCTTTCGCAACTCAAGCGCCAAAGCGTGTTAGAGGAAACGCAAAAAGCGGCCGATGCGGCCAAGAACGCGTTTTTTCAGTCGGGCAAAGACCCACTGTTAGCGGCGAGGTTGACACAAATCTCTGGTATGTCCGGCCAGGACTTGTGTCAAAAGCTGCCTTCACTCTTAGAGAGTGGCCTGCGCCTAGATGTTATCGCGTGCGCGCTGCGGTGTAAAACAGATAATATTCTAGCAGCAATAGCAGAAAAAGATGCGCTAATAGCACATCTGCAAAAGCAAGTGGTAACATTGCAGGAACAGCCGGTAGGGCGCGAGGAGCTGGAGGAAAAAGGGGAGCCGGTAAGGCCAGGAACACCACCACCGATTCGGCATCCAGGTAGGTCTAGGGTTAAGTCGGGGAGCTTCTCAGACACTGGTGCATCGGAATCTTCCTTGCAGCCCCGTTCCTCAAGCCGGTCAGGTTCAACGCAGGAAGGCGGTGCCATCCCGACGTGCCCCCGTCACCGGAAATCGAGGGCATCGTCGCCGACATCGTGCGAGAGTTTTTCCCGATGTCGACCGATGGGTAATTCTTTCGAGAGCCTAAACGTCCAACCACCAAACGACAAGAGGAGTACCTGTAGTAGTTGTGCATCCGGAAAAGGGGACGTCCTATTTGCACTTAAGGAGGTACTAAAGACCCAGTCGGTGGCAGACGTAGGAATTTACGATGGGACTTCACCAGTCGAGGACTTCATTCGCCGCTTAGAAGTGAAGTACCCAGAGACCCTATGGAGTGACGAGGACAGGAAGAACATACTGCTCACTCACTTAGGAGGGACTGCTAAAGCAGCAATCGATACGGCACCAGATATAACTCCAAACAGTTCGTATCGCTCCATCGTGAAAGCACTGAAGGAGGCTCGCAGGACCCCAGGTGAACGTCTTCAAGCCGAAATGGACTGGAAGAATCTCCGGATAAAGGACGACGAGTCTGTGGCAGACTTTGTGAGTCGCATGAGGCAAATTGCGGGACGCATGGCGCCGGAGCAGGCAATGGACTTCCAGCTAGGAAGCAAACTGTACGAGTGCCTAGCCCATTGGAAGGATTCGTACTACATGCTCGCTGCACTTGAAGCCCCGGAGGGCCAAGTGTTCCAAGAAGTCCGAACTGTAGCTTTACGGCTCGAGCGGATACGCATAGCCCAGAAGGCGACCCAGACGCCCGGAAATCGTCGGCAGACCGGTGTACCCACCTCGGCGCATCAAGCTTCTTCAAGAGACGGCCTCACTAATCGTCCTCCAACAACAACAGTCGGATGGTCAAAGGAAAATCGGAACAACAACAGACGGAGTCGGAAGCCACAGTCAATCAGACAAAACGGTGTGCAGAATACGCAGCCGGGAGGCACTAGACAGCCGAATTCGGCACTGACGAAATCGTCTAAACCACACAGGAGTGGTCAGAAGCAATCGTTTGCGACGCTTCTACAGTCATGGTGCGCTGCCATTGCAGCACCTGATGTTCCGACCTCAACGAAGACGTTTGGCAAGCCATGCTATTGTACCATCCGGATAATGGGCACAACGGCTAAAGCCTTGATAGACACAGGGTCTGTACTCTCGATAATCCCAACAGGATTTCTATACCCATTGAAGGAAAAAGGAGAGGACTTAGACTCCATGGTGACTCTGCTGGGGCCTCCAAGGGATCGGAACATTTCAGACGTATCTGGCAACCCTATGAAATTTCTGATGCGTCTCGATACCCAGGTAGCACTCCAGCCGGGAGGTAAAAATGTGAAGGTTCAGTTCCACATACAGAAGATCGACAGACAAATTATACTGCTAGGTACTAATGCATTACAAGCCCTAGGAGTAGGTATGCAATTTGACCACTCGGGTTGGCACCTAACGCATCAAAACAGTCGACAAAAGAACGAACCAACCACCCGGAAAGGGCCACACAATGGTGACAAGATAGCTCGGGCAAAGAAAACAGTCACCATATCACCTTTAACTGTCGCCAACATACACATCACACATCCAGGCAAAGACACAGACGCAGACAAAATATTCTGGTCTAAAGACAGCCGGATAGGGTCGGGCTTATGCCGCATTACCAACGGAGCATCAGTCATATCGGTCATAAACAAAGGAGAAAAACCTTGGACGATCCGAAAGGGACAGCCGTTATGTAATTGGTCGTCGGAAAAATGGTATGACCCGAAGACCGCCGACATTCCTGGAGACATGCTCGAACTGAAACGAGCTGATGTCTTGCCGGAGCCGGCTAGAGTCGATAAGATCCTGGAGATTCTGAGGGAAAATAGGCAGCAAGGGAAGTTTCCCAAGCCGGTTAAAAGGCTTATTCATAAATACAGGGATGTATTCGCTCTCTCTGATGTGGAGCTCACTCAGACCCACCTCCTGGTACATGACATAGATGTCCAGGGACATGAGCCCATTCGGCAGAAAACGAGGCCGGTACCATACGGACTTCGTACCGAAGTGGAGCACATGCTCAAAGACTTGGAGGATCGGCAGATAATAGAGGCGAGCTCCTCCCCATGGGCTTCCCCAATAGTCCTAGTGGCGAAGAAAGACGGCGGTATACGCCTGTGCGTTGACTACAGAGAAGTCAACAAGGTCACTAAAAGGGACTGCTATCCCCTCCCGACTATAGACGTCACCCTGCAAAATCTGAAGGGCAAGAAATGGTTCACAGCGCTCGACTTGGCTAGTGGATACTGGCAAGTTCCGCTGACGGACACAGCCAAGGAAATCAGTGCGTTCACGACCACAGCTGGACTATATCAGTTTCGGGTTATCCCATTCGGTCTCACGAACGCCCCTTCGGCTTTTCAGCGTCTCATGGAACACGTCTTGAGCGACCTTCTCGGTCCAGAAGTAGCAGTATACATTGATGACGTCCTCATTGCGACAGAAACAATAGAGCGTCATTACGCTATCCTGGTGAAAGTCCTACAAGCCTTCAAAGCAGCAAATCTTAGGGTGAAACCTCAGAAATGTAGGCTTCTAGAACCCCGAGTAGCATTCCTGGGACATGTCATTGACTCGGAAGGAGTTCAGACAGACCCAGACAAGGTTGACAAGATTGTCAACTACCCCCGACCCACGAACATTGCGGAGCTTCGCACATTTCTAGGCATGGCAGGATATTACAGGAAATTTGTCTTGAGGTTCGCAAACATAGTCCAACCTCTGCATGCCCTGACGAGCACCAAGGTTCGGTTTCAATGGTCGGAAGAGCACGACAAAGCTTTCAACAGCATAAAGGAACAGCTGGTTAAAGCACCCGTGCTAGCCCAACCAGACATAGAGAAGGCCAGGGATGGGACACGTCCATTCTACGTGTACACTGATGCCAGCCGGACAGGGGTAGGAGCTGTTCTGGCCCAAGAGCAAGACGACGGATTTTTACACCCGGTTTATTTCGCGTCTAAACCGCTCTCGGGAGCCGAACGGAACTATCATGTGACAGATCAGGAGGGTCTTGCGGTCGTCTTTGCACTGAAAAAGTTCCATTACTTTGTGTATGGAGTTCATACAATCGTGCGCACAGACCATGCATCCCTCACTTCCCTCTTCAAACGGAAAAACGTCTCGGGTAGAGTGCTTAGATGGGCCTTGGAGCTGCAGCGCTACGATTTGACGATAGAGTACGTTAAGGGAGCGGCGAATGCAGTAGCCGATGCACTGTCCCGTGGGATAGTTCACCCTGAGCCGGACCAGGTGATTCCACCGACACACTCGGAAAACGAGAAGGTTGTCTCCAATGTGGAACAGAATCCGGAAAGGGTTCCTGACCCTTTGCCCTCGAAAAATAACGAGGTAGCTAGTCCGTTGTCTTGGTTGGATGCTCTTAGGGAGGACCCTGACTTTCAGTCGGTTGTCGACGCGGTGGAAAATGCCAAAACAGACGTCGAAATCAAACTCCCTCGCTACGATCGGAAACTAGGCCCTAATGACTTCGTCATTCAAGACGATAACCTCAAGTTAATACTTGAGGATGGATCTTCAGCAGTGGTAGTCCCCGTAGCACATCGCCGGAAAATCTTTGAAGAGCGTCATCATGGGTTGATGGGAGGCCACTTCAACTGGAAAAAGATGTTCGCTCAACTTCGACGGGAAGTCTTCTGGCCTGGCATGAAGCATGACCTAGAAAAATGGTGTCGAGAATGCCAGCAATGCTTCCTATCGAACAGCCGGAAGGTCAATACTCCTCCACTTAGACCTCGTGTTGCTAACCGCCCGTTTGAAATAGTCGGCGTTGATGTCCTTGAGATGGGATCGACATCTAGAGGGAACAGGTATATTGTTACGGTCATCGACCACTATACTAAGTACCTCGGTGCGTATCCGGTTTCGGACAAGAAAGCTGAAACTATCGCGGAGGTGATTTTTAGCCAGTGGATCTGTATGGGAGGTAGGTGGCCCCGCTGTATTCTCTCGGACCGGGGAGGCGAGTTCGAAAATGCCATAATGTCAGCATTATGCGACATTACCCACATCCGGCAGGACTTCACAAAAGGTTATTGTCCACGCGAAAACGGCTTAACTGAGCGCGCGAACGGTACAATAGTCCGGATGTTGCGGAAGAAAACCACGATTCCTACAGAGTGGGATAAAATATTGCCGGCAGTGGTTTATGCGTACAATGCATCTTTGCATACAGCTACGGGTGAGAGTCCCCACTACCTGGTCTACGGGCATGACCCAGTGTACCCTTCGTCTGTAATCCCCAGGGAACAGCTTTCCCCTCACATGGTCGGGTATGACGACTACAAAACTGAGTTGCTGAACAGCTTAAAGCTAGCAAGGGATTACATCGATGAACATTCAACATCCTACCGTAGAGCTATGAAGTCGGCATATGACACGAAATGGAACACAGAGAAGTCTGATACATTTAAAACCGGTGATAGAGTTTACGTAAAGACGCCTTCGGAAAAGCAAAACTCAGCACACCCGAAGCTGACCCATGAATGGGCAGGGCCATACCGGGTCCTCGAGGCTAGTGAAAACTCTGCCCTCGTCACTCTCATAGGCGAAAATGAGGAACCCGTGCGAATCCAGTTCGACCACCTGGTTAAAGTACCAGCTGGCATCAGCGATTCGCCTATACCCAACAACAGACGTAGACGACAACGTCGGGGTAGACCGCGCAAACGTAAGCCATCAAAACGTGAGACCTCTAGTCAACTAGTATCAGGTACTCTTCTCTTTCCTTGTCAGCATTAGCCGGTTCTAGGTAATTGTGATGTTTGAAATTCTCTTATTCAGCTACCATATGGACAACGACAATCCGAGCTCGATCGAATACATATGCGGTGGTATCTGCGACAACGGGTCGGGTCCGCGACGCTGCGGAATACCAGAAACAATCGGCGAGATGTTTGGATGTAAAGTACTGCCGGACGAGAGGCCATTGTCGGTGCGGGAACTGGCACGAATACTGGCCATCTTGGACCTCACGCACGTCGACACGGATTTGAAGAAGGCTCGCATCAAAGAGCACGCGTACTTCATCCTCACCACGCAGTCCCTTGTCGAGGCCTATCTTCGTTTTGAGAAGAATTGTCTCCATGTCCATTATTTCCTGGAGCGCATCCGGCAAGGACACCTCGAGGGGGGAGACCGCACGTGCTGTGGACAGCCGGCAGCGGTCGGGCGCCTGGTGAGGGAGGCGTGGACGACCATTAGGTTAATGGCGTCGCCCCCAGGCCCCGTACCCAGGTCGCGCCCCAGGCGCGTGGCGGTATTCCTCCCCGAGGGGTTCGAGGACTACCTCGAGAATTTTTCTCGACAGCATCAGGTCGCCTTATTCTATGCCGACCCCAGCCAGATACCCAGAGAGTGGCTCACTGATCAGTTGTCAGCTATCATTCTCTTTAGCCCTCCCCGCTACTTTCCGCCTGAGGCCTGGCGATTTGCATTCATCTGGATCTGTGAGGCCATCGCTTGTGGTTCTGAATTTTATGTCCTCCCGTCGCCAAGAGACGACCAGCAATGGACAGTCGCGTGCGACCTTCTTTCTGACTTTTGTATCGAGCTCATGAGACAACGTCCATATCTATACCATCGGATTTCGAACACTCTGCCGCCGTTTGATACCCTCGAGAACGAGACCGCCCCGTTCAATAAGAGGGATGGCCGGTTTGTAGACGGCAGAAAAGTTTATCATGAATCTGCGGCCAAAAGATTTTTAAATGGTTGTAAACAATATTATTCTCATGCACTAACATTGCTTGAGTTTAAAAGGCGGTACCCGGATCACTATTACGATCCGCTCCGGGGGAGGTGGATCACTGAACGCAGGCAGCCTGGTCAGTAACCTGAAATATATGTCTTCTTTCCGAAATTACAGAGTCCCTAAAAGAACTCTGAGGCTGAGTGGAGCAGCCTATCTCTTTAAGGGGGGGGGGGCATGTCAAGTCCCCCAGGCTGCCCGTCGGTTGACCCGCCTCGTCCGTGATCACACCGAAATCGGTCTTATCGACTTTTCTCTGCGTTCTCTCAGCCTAGAACGCTCTCTCATCGGACCATGCCTCTTCTCCACAGCCGGGGCCCGTCCGTACATGGCCAAAGGGGGGTGATTGGCTTTGAGCAATCAACGCGGGAGCCGCGCCGCATCGGACCATGCGCAGCGGCCGGGTCCCCAGAACATTCGTCTTCGTTCCCTGCTGCAACGCAGCCGGTCCGGCTTTGAGAGCCGCATCCTTTTCGTTTTATTCGCTTCGTTTTATCCTCTAACCGTCGTCAAGTGGGAAAAGGGGTCCGACATCTCACCCGGAGACATTCGGAGTGCAACGAACACATCATCACGGGCTAGAGTTTGCGTCGTCGGTTAGACCCGGCGCCGTCGCACTATTTTCGTTTCTCGTAGCCCCGGGACGCTAACAGGTGTCCCTCGGATAAGGCAACGGTAGGGTTAGGCATACTCCCCTTCCGCTGAGAGTGAGTGTCGCTGAACGTGGCGACCAGGAGCCTTAGAGCTCTTGATTTCTTCTGTGCTCCACTCCCACGGTCCCCTTATCCTCTCCCACTGTTTCGGCTGACATTATTAAATTACCTCTCCTACCAATTGTGTGCCCAGCCATAAGCGTCACAGCCGGCTCTGGGCTATCCGTGGCTAACACTTGTTAGCTCAATTCCTCTTCTTTGTGTAGTAGGCCAAAACTTGAGCCTCCACAGTAGGGGTATTCATTGGGTGGAGACCCACTAAGTCAGGGGAAGAGTCTAGGTAGCTCTTAAGGGTCTTCGCACCCGGCTCCCCCGTAGTGTAGGCTCCCCAGTGAATCTCGGCAGGAGTTGCGCGTCCGCCTCCTAGCCTGGTCGGGACGAGTGTAGTCAGTCTGAATTTTAGTAGGCGCTAGTACCTGTGAGAAATAAAGGGGGTGCTTCTCGGGCGTAACTCCATCTAGTAGAGAGAGTCTAACTATTTAGCAGTCGGCTAGCGACTCCTAGTGGTGTTGCCTTAGCCTGACCCTCCTAGGTGGGCTTTTTACTGGTACTTCACGTACCTCCTTCGCCCCGCATTTTCCCCGGGCTTGGGCTACGCAGCTACCGCTGCATGGTAGTCGGCCTCACTGCTAAGTGAGATTTGTCCTTGAGGATTAGGTAAGTACCTAACTCAGTTGGTCTCCACCTGGTGGCCTATCCCTGCTCCTCCCTTATCCCATCCGCCCTAGTTGCGTGAGTGGAGCCTAGAGGGAGTCAAGAGCGAGACAGCCGGTCGGATTCCAAACCTCAACAATCGGACGAGCCCCAGCTGATTCTCATATACTAACCCAGCCTTGGTGGCATACATTTGATCATCTTGAGTTCATTTAACCCGGTCGAGCCTGATTAGTTCCCGCTGAACTCATTCACATCTTTTAGATCAATTGATTTCATTTTCATACTATTTCACTTCGCTGTCGTTTCCGCGTTTGAAGTTGTTGTTGTCGTGAACCGTTGCATTTGTGTTTGAAGTTTTTACTTTGTTATATAAACTTTATAACACCTACGGTGTCATCACCGTCTGACAAACGGTTCAGCCGTCGGATTCCTAGAGGGGAGATAAAAGAAACGTTAGGGGACCTTAGGTGACCTTCTCTGAGTTGTCAAGTCGGATTAAGTACCGGTAGCTTCGGAAGAGTTTACTTAACGAAGAAGAACATAATGTCGGTAGACCTACACGGTTTAAGTGCCTCTAGAAGCCCTTCTGCCTGTTCGCCTAGCGACGGTGCAGAAGGACACCGACTAAGTTCTCCGGGTGGAGAAGCAGGCAGGACAGTTGGCATAAATAACCCTGCATCCACCTGCGGACTGAGTCGGGAGTTGACAAGTATTCCGTGTACAACTTTATACACTATGCCAATGTTAGCAATAACACAATCGGCATCATCCATACTTCCTCCCGCAACTCAATCAAATATTAGTCCGCCACAAAACTTGACAGAACATCGTCGTGTGAACTGATGCATGGGCTGGCAGTATTGCGGATGTTTCCGTCTTTTTCAGGCTCTTAAGAAGGCGAAACGTAAGCTGAATAAAAGCGGATAATAATCGGCTAAAACAAGAGCACTTAGCAGTTGATCTACACAACAACTTCATTCCAAGTTTGATTTTTTAAAGTCGAATCTGAGCAGACAACAATAAAGTTGTTGAAAAGACTATTTTTTGTGATTAGCGAAGATCTCCACAGAATTTCGTACATGTGAAATATGTCAAAATACTTTTAGATGCAGATATTGCAGATGTATGCCAGTCAGGAAAGCACGCAGCTTGTTTGTCTCACTATCCGGTTCCCTGGGTTTGTCCGACTGTATTAGTCGCTGCCTCCTCAGCATAGAAGAGCGAGTGCTGTGACAACCAACAGCAGACTCAACTGTCACTTTGCTTTTGCCCTCTCTCGATTAAAATTCTGAGACGAAGATATGATTTCACACTTTAAATTATTCCTGAGTAGCTTCAATAAGATTTTCTCAACAGTAAAAAAGAATACATAGCCCAAGTCAAAAAATCAAGGATAGGTCAGACAAAATCCACCATTAGGGACGTTGAATCCGGCCTGGAAAGCTCCGGGCCGGATTCATCGCCTCAAGCAATCGATGTGGAAGCTTGTCATTACATCGCGTCACGCTGCGATGGAGCTCTGAACGCCTCCTAATACTGAAATCTGCCCTTCTGGAGCGCTGAGGAGTCTCTGACCGGCCAAATTCGCAATTTATTTAAGCCTCAAGTAGCTGTCATCGAGAATTCGAACCTCTACAAAGATGCCATGTTGCTATCAAAACTCTGCCGCCATACAGGACATGAGCCCACTGCTTACGCGGCATTCTCTACGCCATTACACCACTGGCGCTGGTCGATCGCCCACGCATATCCACGGCATCCCGTAGCACAATGACCTACCAGCACTCACCCGTATATCGGAATAAGCCTGCCGCTGATATCAGTATGACACCGATAAAGCTGATGACCTCGATAAGAATGATTTTACTCATTTTATCAAGCCTCAAGTAACTATTATAAATCCTGGTGCCGGATTCATCAACAAATAAACCCGCGGGTATGCGGGGTATAAGTGGCAGAGATAAGATAAGGGATAGAGATGAGAGCTACATCTTGGGTATCTCTACACTATACCAGCGGGTTAGTTGTTGATGAATCTGGTCCCTGATCGGGTGAACCTCGACCGTCCTTCTAACGTTCCCAACTTAAGCTGCTTCGGAAAACCTCTACCTTGTTCATACGCACATCGAAATCAAGCCCTATCGTCAGAATTGTATGTTCTTTCTCACGAAAAACATCTCATTCACATGATAGGGCTCACCACACCATCGCAGTCCAGTTTTGTGTTCAATCTGTCATTCTCGTGTGTGTGTGTTTCCGCAAATTTAGAGACGGTAATTAAAATGCAAATTATTAAAGGCCTCATTTTGACCAAATAGAAGGAAATGTGTGAAAACGTGGAAAAAAACCGAATTGCTAATCCACGATAAACATTAACTCTACCCATAAAAATGCATTGCAAGTCTAAACACACGTACTTCTCAAACGTGAATGAAAATGCAATTCCCGACAGTACACACACAGCTGGCGTGAGTGTAAGCATTAGTCGAACCATTACACCAGCAAAGTATACAGCGGACACAGCGTAGAGGATAACTAAACCGGGATGTACGTACAAGCTATACAGTCTGCATAAAAGTGTAGATAGAGCAGCTGAAGGAGAACTCAACAGAAACTCACTGAAAATTCGCTCATCATTCACATTCTTCACACAATACCACAGCCCAACTGGGAAGATGGCCGCCGTGATATGCAGATCGAAGAAGAACGACACCCAGGTGGTCGGTTGATGCTCCGATACAGAGGCAATAATAGGAATATGAATCTGGAACGGTAGCCAATTAGTGAAGCGACTCGATTGAGGCCTTTATTTAGGCAAACCTTAGCATAGCCAGTGTCCCAAAGCGAATAGAATCGCCCAGAAAATGGAGCCACGTAGCCTGAAATGTTGCTACGGTTCAGGAGAAAACCAAAACAGTGCAAACGGAAAGGATGCTAGTGTTACTCAATAGGGTTCCCCTGTCTACAAATCCTTATTCGACAAAGGCCTCTTACTTTAGAGCTTTCAAGAGTAGCCGCCCAGTTACCGGTCCGCGTTAGCTTAGGGTTAAAAATTCCAGTAAATGGAGCGATGCTTTTGAGAAATTTTTGGTGTTACACCTCTACAGAAACATTGCAAACTCCGACGAATGACCAGAACATGGAACCTTGCATGATAGCTAGCGACTCGACTTCATCTGTCGCAATACATAACACTGTAGTTGATGAAAAGCTCCGCAATGCCTCAGTGTTCACCTGGTATAACCGTCTGACTCATAAACCACCGTTTAGATATAATAAAGCTCTACGAAAACAATAGGACAAGACCAACGTTGACTGAAAGCAAGAGCGTAGAGTGACGGTATCATCGGGCAAAAATATCGGCGTTTCCAAGATCTTGTAAGGCACGGTTTATAGTTGCGCAGCCGCGAATCACCTCATTTTGTGGAATTTTGGGCACCGCATTCAGCGAATCGCGAAGGGTCACGGTGAGTATAAAAGCACCCTAAAGCACTATACCCTCACGCAAGTTCCAAGCGTTGTGAGTAGGCGTGTCAGACACACGATGGTGAAGAAAGGTACGCTATCCAAAAGAATGCACGTTTAACTTACCTCCCCAGACGAGCGCGAAATACACAACGAATGCTAGGCATCCAACAATGGTCAATCCTCCAACGAAGAGGGTCATGAATTGTTGACGCGAGACACGTGCACGAGCGTACTGCATAGCAGCAACAATCTGGAACACATAGCCGTTCGTCCCTTGAAAGTACAACGCTTTAAGGGCCCTCTACCCTGCGCCACATCGCAAGTGCGACTCTCTTTCTTACAGAAGTTTCAAGTTTATGGAAGGGTCTCAGGCGTACGTCTGAACGGCTGGGATGAATATCAGTATGAGAATTTCCACCCTTCTTATACTAAAAAAGTATGCTCCATATCTGCTTAATCCCTACCTACCTACTTACCTACCAAGATAGGGCCACTGAAAGATTAGTTCGCAGCCACTCAGTTTCTCAAGGTAACACCTACAAAACATAGAGAATACAGAAAAAAGCAAAAATACTGTAGCGTTAAGAAATCAAACACCTGACTCCGCCTCATGAAGCAGTATTTTTGCACTTTCTTCTGCACAATCGATATTTGGAAGGAGGTGTCTTGTAAGGCTTCCATGGTAAACTTTTAGAGGCCTTAACTGGCTTGGTTCAAGGACTTTTCAAAAATGGAACATAGTTTTATTCTATTTGAAGGGTGCAAATTCTCGCAGTATTATTCATTTCCACCGTTCAAACATATGCCTGAGACCCTTTCCTGATCTTTAAAAAGAATGCTCACCTTCAATTATGGTTCATCCCACATTATTCGGTTGCCTACTACGCAATGAATGCAACCGTATTCCTACCGTATAACCACACCAACTTATGGTTTACAGGACAGCCAACCTTCGTCGGTTAAAAGTTTTGTGATTCCTTAGTGACCTACCGATGAATCCGGCCAGTATACAGACTGGCCTATGCAGTGCTGACTTGTTGTAGAGATGACGAAAAACGAAAGACCTCCAACTTCCCGATATATATCTCCTATCTTTGCATGATTTTAAGAAATTTCTTCAAGGAACCAATGAGTGCCTATAGCTGTACTTTTTAATGTTTGAATTCACTGGTGTTTTACTACGTCACTGCATTTTCAGGTGTGGCCTCGGTTCACATCAAGAATAAATAAATGAACAAACAAAAAATATTTTGGTAACCAATGTCCAGGTTTGACATTCTTGAAACCTGGGCATTTTGTACCTATGTCTTAATCTTCTTTGCATGCGAGGTTTGGTATAAAATTCTTCATTTCGACCGACGTTTCGACGGACTTGTCTTCCTCAAGGCCTGCAAGAATCTTGTTTGGTTCTGCAGAGCTGAGTTCATAGTGTCCCACCAGCGCCAAGAAACCGGCTCAACTCGGGGAATTAATTTGCGCAGATGTGGTATCTCTTCCTAGAAAACTTAGGAGCATGTTGTTCCCATAAGAGTAAGAGACGTTTCTGACCCCATGATCTCTGCAGAACCAAACATTTCAAACTTCTTCAGACCTCAAGAAAGACGATTTCATCGAAACGTCGATCGTAATAAAGAAATTTATATCAAACATGGCAGGCAAAGAAGATTAAAATATGATGATAACCCAAATTGTGCGAGCGACGCAAATGAGCAAGTACCTGGAGAAGACCGAAGACTCCGAAAGCCGGCATGTGCTCAGATGTGCGCACAGGCTGGAAGCCGACGAATGGAATCTGCATCGACAGTACGGTGGCAAGGCAATAGAAGGTGGTGTAAGCAACGAAAAGACGAGATGAATAACGTCCTGAATAGAAGCGCATAGTCTCTAGATCTGGATCAGTCGAAGGTAATCAAGATGCAACTTCTCACCAACAAGAATTAAAGCTAATACATGCAGTGGAATAAGATTGATTATGAAGACATATCCTCCCCATGCTGACACCATGTAAAAGTAAGAGAGGGCACAGAATGACGCCCACATCACCGATCCTGTCTTCAGCGACTTCACCCATAAGAAGTACGTGAACTGAAACACGTAGCAATTGAAGTTGTCCACACCGAAAATGAGGGAAACACTTACCTGAAGAGCGAAAATAGCAATTCCTTCATTGTCATAGGAACCCGCCACTGAACGACTAGTGTATCCAGGGGAAATTGCGATGAAACACGCAGCGAACAGACCTGAATCATTCAAATGTCGATTCAGATGCGCTAGGCACAACAAATCGTCCGAGGAATAGCATCACCTACCAGCTCCTGGTGACCACAACTCTTTGGTAAGGAAGTAAGTGGCAATAGCAGTCAAGCCAGAGAACGTGGGAGCCAGGAACACACAGATCTCCCTATAAATCGAGACTCACAGCCAACTTATTGCAGCGAACAGAATCTCACAATCAAACGGCTTATAAGCCATAATACTACTGTAAACTGGACAAAATGACTTCACCGCAACACTACGAGAAATAAAACGATAACAGCTACAAGAGAAAAGCAGGAAAGTAGCTGATTAAAGCAAAAACTCTACCTGATGTGAACATGAAAATTGAGCGCGTCAAGAATCCAGTGGATAAGACCTGAAGTAACCATCAGACCAGGGTAAACCTGGAAAAGAACAAAGAATCTAGGTGCTTTCGAACTGGAACAGATACCGTAAGAACCTGGAACACTTGTGGAAAAGAAAGTCAATATGTTTCACACTTTTCTCAATTCCAATACTTGTGGAATTATGTGGCGCATCCCAAAAAGGGACTGATTGACGCCTAGTTTCAACCATGGCCCACTGAATCTAAAATTACGGCAATGTGTAAGCCAAAAAAACGATGCAATGCACTGCAAATCATGATATCGCTCGAACTGTCTATGGTTGAACTGAAAAACAAGGTAAAACGTCTTAATCGAAAAACTTCACCAAGACTGAATCCCTTGGAAAGCACCGTACATTGCGCTGACACGTGAAGTGGGACGCTTTGGATTCGTGCTAAGACTGTACATCGGTAGCGCGACAGGAGGTACAACCGCCCCTGCTGGGGGCGTGGCGTCAGGAGGTACACCGTTGTTCTGCGGACCGCAAACTTTTGTTTTGCGTGTCAAAGGTTTCGTAAGGCAGCCGTTAGACTCCTGGTGAAGCCTAGGGGGTTGGTGGTGGTGAGCAAGGGGGGGGGGGGAGGGTGAGAGGAAGTTCGCAAGCCCCCCAGCAGGGGGCAGGTGTACCTCCCGACTGTCCCCCTGTACATCCACAGCCACGCAGGGGTCAGCAGACAAACAAGTTTGGAAACTTTTACAGCAAGACCGATTCTCTTTCAATCCAGACAAAGTGACATCCAGAGAATCATGCGGAACTGACTGATTAGACATGGTACGGCTATCGATCGCGCTGCTTGCGCAGTATAAACAGTCTTCCAGAATTGTCTCAGCAACAGGCATTCTAAGAAGCAGTTCACCGACACCAACGTCGAGAACACAATTTGCATTACCTTACAGTACCCTGACATATGCAAAGGAACTAATTCATCAGCCTGTCATTCTGGATGGCTACTCATTCGTCTATCCGTGTGTCTGTTTGTTCTTCCGATTGTCATAAGGATACACTGGTCTGAGGGAGTGCCTTACATTTCAACCAGCACTATTAATCGCTGCTCGGAGTTGGTATTTCAAGGAGGTGGTCACACGACCATGATAGCGGACGAATAGAATGGCAAAGGGAAGACTCTTGGCCAACTAACCATTATCGATCGAACAACATCAATCGGTTACTATTAAGGTACTTTCCAGGCTCAGTCCATAGCGACTATGGAACAAGAAGGAGAGCTAGGAGAACTGCATCGGAAAGAACGCTGAGATGAGTTGCCACCAAAGAGAATGTGTGTAATCACTATAGTTGTGCATTTGAAAAAAATTTGTTCGGACGAATGAACGAACAAATTTATTCCGAATAAACTCCATTTCTCCTTCATTCGAATATCGTAGAGTCGAACAATTTGTTCGAACTAGGTTCTGCTCTTGATGATTTGAAGTTTCTTTGATATTCGCATAAAATTACCCGACTTTCAAATAATATTCGAATATGGCTTCACTTCGATGTTCAAATTCGAACGAATATTCGAAGATTTAGAAATATCGGATATTCCACTAATTATTCGAATTAATTATCCGAATATATTTGCTCAAGCATAACTGTAGTAATCATCACCTGCTGGTCTCTCCTGCATGCTTAACTCATAAAGTACTATCCTTTTTTGAGGCAAAGGCACAGCCAGTTCTCAGATCTCAGCGTTAGGGCGGCTAAGAAGCGCTGAAGCAATAAGCGCACAATAAAGAATAACAGGGTGCTTTAGCATTAACTCAATCATGATTTGTAAATGGTCGAACAGCGCGGATTATCAAGCGATATAGTGAGACATTTCACCAAACTGCTTGTTGGTAAGCCGCGCTTTCAGGAATTTCGGCAGTATTTTCTTCGTTAAATTGCTGTAAGTCACTGATGAACCCGGCTCCAGTGCGACTTTTAAGCAGGCAGGTCTACCTCAATCCAGCCCACAGTCTCATATATATTACAAAGACCAAGTCCCACAAAACAACGCACCGTTCCACCGACGATCCTTCCCAACGGATACCACGCCCGTTCGTCGAACCAGTTGAGGAAATTATAGAACCCATGTTCGACCATGTGAGCCGTAGCTCTGTAGTTAAACCTGGAAGTCTACCGCTAAGAAAGAAGACGAGCAGAAACTAGGAACACTGCGTAACCGTCACTTACCAAGGGTCGAACTCATGAATGATGGACTCGAACCTCACAATGGCAAACAATCGCGACGCGAAGCCAACAAACCATGCCAACGACAAGATGACGAACGTCAGCAATGACGTCGCCCCGAGCGAATTCTTAAAGAACCCCACGTCAGCCGTCATTACCCTGAAATTGATCAGTATGCCAAAAAAGGTCAAAAGTTATACAGTGTCGAAGTCACTTACAGAAAGAAAACGAAGAGAGGAACATCAAGAAATTCGGCGAGGTTTGCATTATCCGGAATGCGCCATGCATTCTACCTTTAAACTGTGTTGAGGACACCTTTAATGTTAATCTGCTCTGCTCAGTGAATTGAGCCAGCTAGCTTAAGTAGACAGGCGATTTACTACCTTGAAGCAAGATTGACGCCAACCAGCTGTCCCGGACTGCACGAAGACATCACTGTTCTGGATGCGAAGCAGAACGCTGCATCGAACGCTTGGCGTGTGCCGAAAAGAGGTGTTATTCAGCTCTTTCCAGAAGCGATGGTTGCTGAGTGGGCTCTAAGCTCTGGAGGGACTATAACCGCCCATTCCGGCTGTGCCCAAGATTTCAAGGGGATTTTCCCTTGGGCTTCTTTATGTAGTTACTTACACTACTCTCTAGGGCAGCCCTTCTCTCTCTATCGTTGCTCCGGTCACCTGCTCACTATTCCCATTCGTTACTGATACATTCTTCGCTGCCGTCGCGGAGTATGAATAGGTCCTATGTTCGAAACAGTTCGATTATTCAGTGAGGACAAACAGAAGGTCCCGCAGCGATAGCCCTCACTTGGTATGAAAAACTCGTCCACACTTTTCTAGCCTACTTTCATCTGCGACTTAAATGTGACTCTCGACGTAACTCCTGGACGTCATGCTAGGCTACAGCACCAATTGTAAGAAATAGCGGCACTAGTTAAAAGTTCCGACTCCACCGACACGACTTCGGTCGATTTTTTTTTTCGCTGAAGCCTTGTCTAGAGGGGTCGTTTGAGGTACTGATCGAGAATCTGATATCCATTTTTCACGATTCGGTCGGAGATCACCCATACCGTTAACAAGGGTGGTCCAGGCAGGGTCACCCATTTCGCTGAAAGTTCGCCTGGGGGGGGGTTATTTGGGGTGCTGATCACGAATCTGGCATCCGTTTCATAAGCAGCAATATCTTATAAAGGATTTCTCAACTTCAAAGAAAAGGTGGAAGAGGTACGCTGGTGAAAACGATGCAATGAAAATGAAACAATGACGAGTTTTTATTGATAAATATTGTGCCTAAAATTGATCAAACTACCTGAAATGTATCAGCGGAGGAATAAAAAGGCAAGGAACGCATACCTCACGGAATACTCTACCAAGAAAGGAAGTTAGCAGGGATACAATGACGCAACCTGATCCCAGAAATTGAACACTGCTTCTTTTACACATACCAACCTCTTTCTGCCGTCACCGGCAGAAACGTTAAGAATGTAATCCTGTGCCTTCCCGTATCTATATTGTCCAGCCGAATCGTGAAAAACGGATGTTGGATTCAGCACCCCAAACAACCACCTAGACGATGTTTCAGCGATGAAAATTTTTTCAACCAAAGTCGTGTCGGTGGAGACGGAACTTTTAACTAGTTCCGAAATAGCACTTTTACGCAGCATCGGCGTGTTGCACCCCTTAATGAACAGGGCTAGACCATTTCTGATTTAACTGGACATATATGTATAAATAAATGAATAAATAAATAAATATGTGCCTTCCTACCAAGGCGACTATCCACTGAGTACAAGGTGACCCCTCCGAGCCTGTTTGCGCCCGAATTATGGTATTTTTCTATCGCAAAAGTTTATCACACAACGAGCTTTAAATCTGTAAAATTCCGGCATGTCTGTACATTTGAAATCATTAGAAATAGTAGAAAAAATTTTCACTAAAACGTTCTAAAAAGGGAAAGTATAGGGGAAAATGGTCACAGGAGGCGGGTGAAACTTCCCCTTCTGCTTATTTTCCTTTACAGTCAGATGTTAAGCAATTCTCATGGCAAAAACGGAAACACAGGAACATCAGTCATCTTGCAACAATTGTTGTGACCCGGTCGTGTAAAAAAGGCGAACGCGTTAACATGGGCTTTTTGGCGGCGGCCTTTTCACAACGATGCACGAGCTCTCGTATTCGAAGCTGGGGCCGTATCCATCAACTGCCTACCGCCCTCTAGCGGTGAAAATACTGCCAAATACCGATGCTGACGAATGTCATATCAGGGGCTTTGGCGGTATTTTCAGCGTCAGAGGGCGGTAAGCGGTTGATGAGCCTGGCCCCGGAAGACAGCTGCTTACTTTACTGCATATAGTAATGGAACGGCGAACTGCATATGAGCAGTGACCCCGGTTTGATTGCCGTGGCACACGTCTCCCAGCCCTTTAAGCGGATCGCGTCGGGACCGGCCGCCGAACTCCGCCGAGCCTCTCACGAGCTCACGTTGCCATTCAGCCTCAACTGCTTCTAAATAAGCTCTGTCGGGAGTAGGGTGCCTTCTTGCTTCTTTGTGGTGGCCATTAAGACACTCAGCTTTTCCTTTTATGGTTTCCGGGTGCAAGGTCATCAATCAAGGCTATCCATTACAGTGACGGTGGCTTTTTTCGGTTTCTTTCGGTTTTGTCGCTGTCGTCGGTTAGGCTTCGACCACGCTTATCGAGCGAATGCGGAGTGGTAGCTCGATGTTCGCTCTCACTCATCGCCCTGATCAATGACGGCCACAATAATGTTTTGATTTCGGAACGAGTCGCATGGCGTGCTATTATTCGCTCATGACTTCACTTTCTGTTTGCCATCTTCATATGTTGTTTCTGGATCTCTCTTACGATTAGTCGCAGAGGCACAGTGTTCGATAAACTCACAACCGGAAAAAAAACCCGTCAGAGTTATTGACCGTAGTTTTCGGAGTGAAATTCAGGGAAATCGTTACGGGACCGAGTTGCCTACCCCTCTGCTAATCAGTCTCTGCAACTAGTGATATTTGCTTGCATGCTTCTCCGACGCAAATAGAGTCGGGGAGGGAGGCTTCTGATGGGCAGAAAATGCCATAGAGCGTCGTAGCGTCGTTAATGTCCTTCATCCCTGGCTCCAACCTATAAAGCCTGTAGTAAGGGCGTTCCATGGTTAATAAAAACCATGTTTGAATCGCACGGCTGTGGGCGTTGCACCCCGGACAACTTGGACGCGTTTTTTTTTCGGTTGTAAGTGTACCAGCGAGTCAGAGGCACTACTAGAAAGGCAAAAGAGTCACAGATCACAAACAGGGTGGCCTCCCCTGGTTAGGATTTTGCAAAGAAAGGCCCTCTCATAAACGAGTTCGATGTAAAAAAAAAGTCTCTGTAAAAAGGGCGAAAGTAGACTCGGCTAGGGTCACCATGTACTCAGTGAGTATTCACCTTAATATGAAGACGCTTGCATGTCCCACTACATCAGAAATGGCCTAGCTCATTTATCATAGGTGTGGAACAGGGACGTGCGGGGTAGTATTGTTACAATCGAAAAGTATCAGTGGCACCGTTTAATATACCATCTTCACGAAAGATGGGCACCTTCAAATGCAGCCTTTGAAGCTTCTTGAATGTTGAAAACTCGCGAAATCAAACTGAGCACCTTGCAGATAAAAACGAGCGCCTTCCAGATTAAATTATTAAATTATTAAAAATTATTTTCATCGGCCTTTCCAATTCTTGCATTTTTTTCCAATATTACTACATCATACAATAGCATGAAAACGAGACTGAAAGGCTGTTGGAGTAATTTTTAAATAATTTAATCGTTTAATTTGAAAGGCGCTCGCTTTTATTTGCGAGGTGTTCGGTTTGATTTCGAAAGTTGTCAAAATTCAAGGAGTTTCAAAGGTTTCGGTTGGAAGTGCCCACCTGTCGTGAAGATGGTACATAAAACGGTTTCATTGATATTTTTTATTGAAACAATACTACGCAGCTATCTATGCTTTTTAACAAAATTTAACGATTTAGCGGAAGTTCACACCCCTGGTGTAGAGCAAACCAGTGCTGTATAAAATTTTTAGTTTCGTACAACACGAAACGTTGTATCGGGCTGTCCTACATGGTTACCTCCCTCCGACCCTATTGGTGCCAAAAAAGTTCACTTTCAATTTTGCTGCCGTTGTCAACAACAAAAAAAAAAAACAGAGTGCAGTGTCTCCCACCGCATTAGGTACTCCATTGGTACTGACGCTTCCTCTAGAACTATCGCTAACAGCTATCGTGCGACCATTCAAGATAAGAGGGGGAGCGCACTTCAATGTGTTTCTGCGACAGCTCCAGCATAGTGGAATGCACACCAGGTACCTGTTGGGATGTTGCCCCATGCGCGTAGAAACGGAACCGTAGAATTGGTTGAATCATTTGCTTTAGCACGCCTCCATGATCTCGGAGTTCCTTCCCGTGCTCTACTTACCATTAACGCAGTGGAAAGCACGGACTGATCAAGGGCTGCATCAGCACCAGGATGTGGCAGTTTGGACCTAGGCGGGTTAAGCGGCCACATCTTGGAGTTCCTGCCACGCGCACAGGGCAACATCCCAATCACCTGTATCACGTGTGATCCCGTTGGTCATCGAGTTGCTCAAGCGGGCGCTAGCAATGTCTACATCCGTCCCTATCGCGTGCCAGAGTGCTCCAACGGAAACTCCGTCCAGGGGTGGACGTTCAACGGTTAACGATTTAACGAATTTCAACGAACTAACGGCACTTTCAATAAAATCTGACTTTAACGACTTTTCTTTACTCAATAAGTTTATCATTTAAAAAAATTAAAATGGTATACTTATTGAGTAAATTTAAAAACAATTTTCAATAAATAAATTTTCTTCTAGTCTTCACTATTATTGCAGACTTCACCCTCTCGATTAAGACTGCTCCTGAAAAACCTGAAATCAGCATTTTGCAATTTTCCATCCATGGGGCGCCATAGGAATGTGTTCGATCCTCTTTTTTTTGCGTTCGATCATCCTTTTTCGATGTTAATTAATTCAATATGTTCCTTGGACAAAGGTGAATGTCCAAAAGGAAGCCCAAATCAGGAAGGCAAGCTGTACTACTAGTTTGCACCTCGTCAAGGTAGAAAGGGTATCTCCTTATCTGCCTCCTAGGTAGAGTACTTGTGACTTTTGCGTAGAATTTGAATGTTGTTCCATCTTTTCTTAAGTAACTTCTCTATTTACAGTCTTTCAATGAATGTTAACAGTTACTTGAGATCCAAAATGGTCACATGGTTAAAAATTAACTAACACACTCATGCGGACAAGGACCTTGAATGAGGTTGTGCTTCCACGTCTGCTACAGCTGTGTGCTATAGCATGCGTCTGCGGCGCAGTGCGTGCGGGTCTACTTCGACATCATGTGAGTAGCAGTGGTGGGGCAAGACCAGTGTGCTGCTGCAATTAGTCATCGCTTTTCCCGATTGATTACGTTTTTGTCGGCGGCTATCGTCAGCTCTCCACTCATCCGATGCGTTTAAGGTGACGCGCAGTTGTGAGCGGTGTGCAACTAATGCTCGCCAGTGGTGAGCAGCAACTACATCATCAACATGGGGGTAACTGGAATCTGGGAGCACATGCAGAAGTACGCCGAACAGATCCCGACGTCCACATTACGCGGCAAAACCTTGGCGATCGGTAAGTTCCTTGATTCTTCTTTCAAGTCTTCTGGATATACAGTAGTCCGAATTCATCAATGATCTAATTTGTGGACATGCGGGGTGGAAGGAGACAATATAGCCACGATGTGGTATTCGTCATGTATTCTCGTTAAAATTGGTACTTTTCAACTCAAGTTGGACACTCTTCTAAGCTATCCTAGACTTCTGAAATCAAAGCGAACTCTACCAAATCAAAATGACCTTTAGGGAAGCCAAACTAGAGACTCTCCAAGAGGGTTAGAATATTTGTTTGTTCAAGGAAAATTTAGCATAATTTTGATTTTTTTGTTTACCTGCCCCAATAAGTGTAATTATTTTATAAAAATTTTATTTTTCGAGAAAGAATAGTAGTCAATTTAAACTTGTCTTTAAACACAGGAAGGGAGCGTGCATATAGCGCATTAAAAGATTAGATTGCGCCATGCACTCAAAAGTTCGCTGCAACTTTTATTTGATTGATAGTGTAAAAACCACTTATATGAATCATCAAAGTGAGGATGTGTGTGTGTTCTTTACAGGTTTTTTTTTTGTTTCGGTAACAGGTGTCAATCTCCATTCAAGCAGAAATTCTGCAAGCAATCGAAAAAAATCGCGACGTCTTGGAAGGGAGCGTGGCGTAATCACTTTTTGGTACTGAGAAAGAGCAACCTTCCTGCTCATTAAAAATGCTTTAAACCATTGTTTTCCTCAACAAAAAAAAAATTCGGTGCTAACCGGGCTGGTGCCCGCTGTAGACCGACAAAGTATCTTAAAACGGGTAAGTTAAATCCGGAGTTGCTTCCCTTGCTTAGTTCTGTGCTCTGCTGACGCGGAGGAGAGCACAGAAACCGTGTTTATTTGAGTGTTCCACGAACATGGTCTCATAGTGGAGCGGGCAGCAGCCCATTTAGTACCAAAATTTCAAACAAATGTTCACTTATTGGGAAGAACAATTAAAACTTCAAAGAAAGTTATACTAAAATTTCGCTTGAACAAAATATTATCCTAACCTTTTTTGGAGGGCCTCTAATTCAATGAGGAAGCTCATTTTGGTTGAATGAGTTCGCCTTGATTTCAAGAGTCTTACCAGGATACTATCTCAACGGTAGGTCGGAACGGCGCAAATGTTGTATATGGGCAGAACCGCCTCTCTCTGGGTAGTAACAAACTGCAGGTATCTCGACCCCAATACAACTTTGCGCAGAGTTAGGGGCGACGGAAGACGCGGGCTGGCGCCCTGTTGATTCACGTACTCCACAGCTGACGGGCGCGCGCGGGATGAGGGCTGGTATCGCGGCTAAGCGCAGTGGGCAGGTGGTGCAGTAGGGAAGAGCCCGGGCTCGTAAACGCGGGGTCGGGGGTTTGGATCCCGCAGACTGCGTTCGTTTTGCATTTTGCAAAATCCATGTTTATCATATAGGTAATCCACCTAGGAGTATTATAGTGTGTTATACAGCATGTTTACATATAACATATGCTTCAAACTACAGATTAGCTAAAATGTTCACTTCTGTGTGTCACTTATTTTAAGCCGATTTTGGGTGAAGCTATAGTTATGTAGCGATAGATATTTTGTGGCACTAGTAAAAAGTTCTGACTCCACCGACAAGACTTCGGTCAAAAAATTTTTTCGCTGAAACTTTGTCTAGGGGGGTTATTTGGTGTGCTGATCACGAATCTGACATCCGTTTTTCACGATTCGGCTGAATAATATAGATACACGATTCGGCTGAATAATATAGATACAGAGATGGTTAGTCTAGCTTTTAAAACCCATGCATTTTGATTTGAAATGTCTTAAATTCGACGTGGGCGAGTGTAGCGCAGTCGGAGGAGGCGCCAACTGTCGCGTACACCCGTACCAGGTTCCTGGTTCGGATTTCTCGCCCAGGCCAACCAAGCCTTCCATCCCTCCGGGGTCGGTGAATTGGTAGCAGACTTGTCTGGGAAGGATAAAGCGCTGATTTGTTCATCGGCTGGTCACCGCAGCTCATTGTATGGCCAAATACGCATTCATATCGCCCCACGACATCCCGTAGAAGTAGAATGCGCTGGCGCATCCCAAAAGGGATTGAGTAACGCCGTCCTCTATCCTTTCTCCCTCAAATTCGACGTGAGAATGGTAGATTTTATCCACTCATTCGCGGGTATACTGCTTGGTGGAGTACAGTCAACGATGCTGGTGAATATCTCAGCATACCCACAAGGATTTCTTTACCATTACCCCTAGTATGGTTGTTTTGATCCATCTTGTGTAGAGGGGAAGTGCCTAGCTTCCTACATAGTCTGAATTTATTTATTTATTTATTTATTTATTCTGTACGGTGATGGCCATGAGATTACAATTAAAAAGCAAAATTAGACCAAACGCAACTCAATACGCAACAACGGTAGACTAATCGTAAGTAAGTGGTCCTAGTTTTCACAATAACGCAGAACCTCAAAAACAACACCAACTATAAAGCTTTCTGGAGATGCGTACATTTTAGTTTTCTGAATTCCGTCAGATTGCTTGGTAGGTTATTTTTCTTTGGAAGCTTCAGAAATCCGACCCTTGCTGGATTAGTGAAAAATGAGGATCTTACACTATTTTTTGCTCTTGGAAGCTGGATTTTCTGTTGGTCACCCTTGTATTAGAAGGAGAGACCGAATAGCACTCTTGAAGGGGAAGATCCAATGATGATGACTAAGCAGCGAACTAAATTTTCTGTGAAAATCCTAGTCTGTGGTGTCACCGCTATGAAGATGAATCGACCACACACAAGGGTTGTGTTCTCAGGTTGGACTACGGTTCCCTATTGTAGGTTATTGCACTACCTTATCTCGCCAATAGTTTGCAAGTATCCTCATTTTTGAAAGACGAATTTCCATTAGATGCTGTGTTCTGTTGGTATGCTAGCGAAGTTGGTAATCGGATACTTGTTGTAGATCTGAAGTTTTGACCGCATTAGAGGGCTAAGCATGACACACGGCCTACGCCAGATGGGATAAACATCAAAGCTAATGCTGGAGCCAAGTTCAGGCCTCTGAAGTAGACAACACGATTGGAACCCTACGATCGTGTAATAAGTATTAACTTGCCATAATAGCATTTATTAGCAAAACAGCATTCTTCTTGGATATTCTTATGGCGCCCTATTTCAGATGGTCATATCTGGTTGTACGAGTCGTCTCGCGGTTGTGCGAATCATTTTATGTCCGGTGCATCATATCTAGTCACATTCTTCAATCGTATTCAACGGCTTCAAGAAGTAGGAATTCGACCCGTCGTTGTATTCGACAAGATTTCTAACGAATTCCATAGTTGTGTGAGTTCTCTCCTCATCAGTTTTGCCTTTTTCATTTTAAAGTTTTTCTCAGCTATAATCTACTCTTCTTCTTCTCCTTCGTCTATCAATGTCAATAGCGCGTTTATTGTAGTCGAGTAGTGGAAACTTACATGTGAAGAGGTCGAAACGGAGCGGTGGGAACGGGTGGAATCTTGATGCACATAACGAGTTGAAGAAACGGGTCTATAATGCGGAGGTTTGTTTGGAGACGAAACTATAGCTCTTCATCTTTGTAGACTCTAAACTAAGCTCTATTGTCGTTTTTCATATTTTCTTCAACTTGTTTTCAGCAACTTCTTAATAATATGGGTGTCTCTGTTATTATGGGTAGTTCTGATGGAGAGGCTCAATGCGCTCAATTGGAGCGGGCGGGCCTTGTCGATGGATGTATCACTTCGGACTTTGATTTCTTTTTGTATGGCGGACGAAACTTGTACAAGGTTAGTTTACTGTAGTCGTTCTCTATCAGACAACATTCAAAGGCTCTTTTTAATTTTTATTTTTGCGTATTTGTGCCATTTTCGAGTTATGAATATTTCAAGACAAGCTGGAATTTCGTCGCTATGCTTCCATTTATGATTTGTTCCTTGAAGCTAGTGCTCTGAATTACTCAGAGAAGGCCACTGATGAATGATTACATGAATGTTGTGCTAAGCTGTCAAGCAGGAATCAAAAGACAAAGGGGTTAGAGGAAAACAAACCGACTGACTTAATGGTAGCAGAGGATGCTGGCGTAAATCACCCACTAAATGAGGCAGATGTCGACGAACGAGTCGTAACATTGATTCACGGAGCTTATCAACAGGCAAGACAGCGTTCTTTCCATTTTGGCTCCAATTCTCTGACAGTGGAAAGGCGAAATGCTTGCTTGGCCTGGGAGTTAGTGCAACCTCAGATCCAGTTGTGGTACGTGGGAGTCGGCACCTTCTGCCGCCTGCTATATTTGTTAGGCTTCGAAGCGATGACATGAAACTGAAAGTTGTTGGGCCATTTATTGAAAACCTCTTGCTGTTCCGGAAATTGTATCTGACATTAGGCGTTTTTTCAAGAACATGAAGAGATAGAAGACAAATGTCCTCATTTATCAATACTTTTTTGGGATGCACCCCGCATTCTACCTTTAAGGGATGTCTTGGAGGCAATTTGAGCGCCATACAATGACTTGCGGTGCCAAGCCAATGGACACTGTGTTTTCCTCCCAAAAGATGTGTGCTACCAATTCCTTGATTCCGTAGGTTGGGAGGCTTGGTTGGGCACAGGGCAACCCGAGCGAGAGGAACTTCGTTTCGGAATGCACGCGAGAGTATGCTGCTGCTCCGACTACACAAGCCTGTCTGTAGGTAAATTACCTAGGAAGTTCTTCCTTCAGGTGCTGAAAGGATTCATTTTTTGGTACTTAGTTTAGTTAGTTTTTCATCACTGCTAGTTCACAAATTTCAATTGCGTGCTCAGTTGGTCGTAGAACTAACGCTCCTCATAATCTTAAGCTCGAGGCTCCTATTTTTCCGTTCGACACCGCTGTATTTAAAACTTTGCTGCTCTCCTGCTGCGCCAGTTCCAACTCCAGCAAGTAGCGCCTTTATCGAGCTATAATATGGTCAATCTCAAATCTACAACTTTTCCTGCCTTTGTTTCTGTTGTAGTTTTGGCTAAAATAAATAAATAAAGTTGATTCCTACATATTTTCAGTCTCTTTTTTTTAACCCTTAACTGAATTTTTTTTTTTGGAAATGCAGGAACTCCTTGCGAGGTGGCTAGTATTGCTGCCATACAATATTACATGTCAATATATCCGTTGTGTAAAGACCTTTCCTTCGCTTTATTTGACCACCAGTTGCAGGTTGACTTCAAGAACGGTGGAAGGGAAGTCGAAAGCCATGTAAATCTGTTCGCTATGGATAAATTCGAAAGCATGCAGTGTAAGTTGCACAGTCCTGTCTACACTTTTGTGTTTCGAAGAAGATTGAGTGACCTGCACTTCAGGCTTAACGCGCAATCGTCTCGTTGCCTTGGCACTACTGCTCGGTTGCGACTATTTACAAGGCGGAGTGAATCGGGTTGGCATAGTCACAGCCAGGGAAATCATTTCCGAATTCTCCATCAACGACGATGATCATGCACTCACGATACTGGACCGATTCGGGTGAGTCAGTGCCTAAAAAGGGAGCGTTATGGCACGTACACGTTAGATGTGGTTATGCGACATTCATTCTGTGTAAATTAAGAAGCTATTTTCGTGGAGAGATCCCTACACGTGCAAGTGACAGCAATGTGAAGAAGAAGCTGAGAAAGTCGAGGATCGTTCTCCCCGAAGGCTTTCCGAATTCCGATATATTTATGTAAGCCTTTCCTTGAAATTAACTGGTCAAACAGCTCTTTGTATGTGGAAGCTAGATCTATCACAGTGGCGTGTTACTGGTTTCGCAGGTCTATCATTTCATGCTAAATTCAGCATTGAGCCACCCTAGAGGCCGAATTGACTGATTTCCACCAGAACTCTATTGCAATTGGTCGTTGTTGTTGTGAAGTCTGTCAACCAGCCACCACATTCGTGCGATTCTCTCCTTAACAGGTCGAATCTAAAACTCGGTAATATATACCATTTTCACCTCAAATTGGACAGTTCTCAAATCAAACAGGGCAATACTTTAAGCAGGCGTGACACTTTTGAAATCAAACTGAACATATTCTAAATGGAGACGATCTTTCTCCACATAAAAACTGGGTCTCTCCGAGACAATTAGAATAATTCCTTGTTCAACGAAAATTTAGTTTGAATTTATTTGAAATTTTCAATTCACCTGCCTATAAGTTTGTAAACACACCGTTTGAAAATTTGTAGAAATTTTATTTTTCAGGGAAAATGTTGAATTAAATTTCATTTAGAGCCAAAAAACAGCAGCTATTTCCTTAGAAGAGAAGATCACCCCAGGCAGTTCTCTAGCTGGTCGCGATTTTCATTTCATTGATAGCATAGATGTAGCTCACTTGAAACAGCATGGAAGGACGCGTGTGTCTTGCAACTGTTCTTGTTGCACCGTTTACATCTGCTACTTCACACAAAAATATTTTTTGTTTTGTTCTCAACCAATAAAAATCGCATTGGCCTGGACGAGTGTGTTGCGCGATCTCCTATTTTAGTAATCTAAAAATTGCTGCTTTCCTGCATTTCAAAACAGGCTTTAAACCATTATTTTTTTTTGCAAGAACAAAATGTTTATACAATTTCAGGCATTGTATTCCATTATTGAGAATTCACTGCCTGATAATTCACTGAATTGAGAAGTTTCAGAGGGCTTCCTTTAACAAAGATGTATTCTAAACATTTCAACTTTTTTCGGGCAGACTGTTTAATTCGGTAAACGCTGTTCTGTTCAGTTAGATTTCGAAAAACTTCAAGCTTGCTTAGAAGAGTGTCCGGTTAGATTTATAAAGTGTACAATTTGACGTGAAAATGGTGCATATAGTGGTAGAGGCGAATTGCGTTCTTTTTCAGTATTGACGAAGCAGATCACTCCTTTGAACTATGATTCTTATTCAGCAAGTTTTCATGAACGTATAACTACAGAACATTGCAGAGAGGCCACGTCGATTTACCTTTGCCCTGACGTGAAAGATAAGAAAGAACTGCCTGTACCTCCTCTGCGGAACATGGCTATGGTGGAGGTAAGCGCCTTTTTTGAATTTCATGCTTTCCACAAAGACATTGCCGTTCACCATTTTTTTTTCTCATTAGAAATTGTCTTTGCAACTAAAGATCTGAAGATCTAGTAGTATAGATCTGTGACGAGCTGTGGATTTAGTGGATAGGGGAGAATAAGTGGATTCGAAATCTGAGGGATTCGGTGGCAATTCATGAACAGAAAGTTCGTCCGGCTTCTTACATGGCTTGAAGCGCAATTTTCTCGTTTTAAGAAACGTCCGAATCATCAAATGGGGGTGATGCTGCGATATCGCGGGCAGCGTATACCATTGAGGATATTCTGACTACATTACTTTGCGCACTCAAGCAGCTAATAAAGTTAGGATTGTGGTTTTTCAGTTGACACACAATTTGATGCTGGTTTGATCTAGTTTAAGACATTTTTAGGCCTGTTCGTGGAACACAGGCCTGAAAAGATCTTAAGCTATTGAGCAGATTTAGGGAGGGAGGGAGGGAGGGGGAGGGAAGTGGAGTGGTGGAGCAAAACACAATTTAATCGCATCAAACTACGATTGTAACTATTATACTTCCGTTAAACTCCCCTTTAAACTTTGACGAAAGTGCGCTGTGTACATGGGAACCCATTCAAGGACCGTGGGTGGACCCAAACCCTTCCAGGGGTTGACTATAACTAGTATTTCGATTGGTATCGTATTTGTCGTGTGCGTATATAAAGCTGCTTCACTGATAGGTACTTGGATCAACTGCTTTCGGTGAAAGCGATAGAAGGGACTGAATGTCTCCAATGTTTTCAGGGTCCGCTTTACCATCTCTATAGGTCTTTTCCACTTTTCCAAATGTTAGAAGACGGTGATCATGCTTTTGAAGAGATTTGGGTTTCAGTTGAGGCTTGTGTTGTTTTTGCGTGTTGCCTGGGTTTTCAAGAAGTTTTCTTTTCCTTGTTATCCACCTATGAATTTACTATAGACCTTGTTATATTACACCTATATTTGCTTGAAGAGTTGCACTCCAATTATGACTTCCCCTAATTTTTCCAATTGCCAGAATATCTTGATGCGTGAATGTGGATGGACCTCTAAGCGATTTTCGCAAGAAGTTGGCCGGAGCAGACGTCGATGTCAGAAAATTCAGAGCACTGTTAGTATTTTTATTTCAACTAGATTTTCTTGGCTTGTGTAGATCAATAACATTTTAAACATTCCAAATCAAAAGTACGTTTTCCTTATGTAACAACCGGGCTCAGTTTAACAAGATGAATACATATTTTCGACTTTAAGAAGATTCATTTATTACAATCAAATTTAAAAGTTTCGTAATACCTTGCACATTTAGTAATACCTTGCACAAAGGTTCTCAAAAATATTAATGTACTGGGCGAATTGTTGTTAAATCTAATTGTTTTTGTCACAAGGATGTTTTCAATGTTATTTATATTTCTTTATATTTTTTCATTTACGCGAAGTAACGTTGTGTCAAAAGAAATAAACAACTATATACACGACGAGACCTTCGCTGGCTCAGAGTATGAAGAAGAACACTACGAATACATGTTGATAGGAAAATGAAAATGGCAACTAATAAATAATAAATAATAGAGGCCAAGTCAAAGTCGTTGTGGCAAAGTCGCTATCTGATATCTGCATTCTGATGTGCAAAAAAAGTTGCACATGCGCTCGTTCAGCACGGCATTGCGTTCATCAGATTGATTGTGAAGATTCTGCTTACAGTGGACACATATCACATATCTCCTTGGATTGGAAAGGTTCCCGTTTTTCTGGGCTGACAAGGCAAGGGTCTGAAGCGTATGTCTGGACGGAGGAGCGAGTCATATAGGGGGATCCCCACCCTCAATTAGTACGAAAATGTGTTTATTTTTTGCCAAGTCGTTAAACCCAAGGAGTAGGGGGTCACAATGGAATACAGCGTATCACGTGTTCGGGGGTCTTGTACGCCCACGATGCCCCAGGGCAAGTGGCTCGGAGCGCAGTGAAAGTGGGGTTGCTTCATGCGAGTAAGGTCGGGGGTTTAGTTTCTCTGCGCTGCTGCATTTTTGCATTTCAACTGACTGGTTGAGATTTGGGGGATACTGACGTTTATACAATTTTCAGACGTTTTCTGCGCATTTTCCAGCTGTATGCTGTGATATTCAACATGATGATGCATAGAAGTTCAACATCAGTGATACACAGGTAAAAAGTGCATGAAGCAGTACTGGGGCCAATACGGGCAGCGTATAACGGCTACAGGCTCCTTACAGTCTGTTTCCCTACATGGACCAATGACCTCGGGAAAAACCATTCTACTCGGATTTTCAAAAGAGACCAGGATGTGATGTGGTTAAAATGAGAAACGAGTTCTGTGGGTCCACCAAATTAACCTAAACGGCATCGATACACTCTTTCCCTCATCTTTGTCTGTCATCTGGAAATCAGAGGTCTGCTGGAGGTTTCTGAAACCTAACACCAACAATGTCTGCCGATGCTCGAGTGGTGATCCACCTACTCCCAGTGATGTGTGGCCCACCTTTAGACAACGAACCTTCGAGGGAAGAAATCAAGCTGGCCGAACGGATGGCCAGCACACTAAAGGACTTCGAAGCACGTCAACTTGAAGTTGACCAGGACGTTGTGGTTAAAAATCCGGTTAGTATTAAACAAATCGCAAGAAAGGTGCTCTCCACAGCGTACAGCTAGAAAATGTGCAGAAAACGTCTGAAAATGGTACAGACGTCAGAATTCCTCAAATCTCAACCAGTCAGTTGAAATGCAATAACACAGCAGCGGAGAGGAACCAAACCACCGAGCTGCTTGCTGGTAGGTGCATCGCGGGTGTACAAGACCCCCAAACGCGTGCTGCGCCGTATCCCGTTGTGACCCCCTACTCCTTGGGTGTAACGATTTGGCAAAAAATAAACACATTTTCATACTAATTGAGGGGTGGGGATTCTCCTTAAATGAGTCGCTCCCCCTATTCAGACGTACGCTTCAGACCCTTTCCTTGTAAGGTCACCCTAAAATAAATTTGTGGATAAAATGCTAAGAATTTTGTGAACGTCCAAAAAGGGTATTGTATTTTATGGGAAGCGCTATGCAGTGACCTAGTAAGTCTTCAAGGAAAGCCGAAGACATCTAGGGTTAAATAAATTCTGGGTTAAAGATCATAGAAAATAGTTTAACTTCATTAAGGTCTGTATAGCTCAATTAGAAGTCGCCTATTTCGACTTGAAAGGTGCTCAGATTGGATTCAAAAGGGTCCAGTTTTGTTTGAAAGCGGTTCGGGTTGAAGGTTAACCCTACATATTCATCATTCCTGATTTTACAGCAGTCCAAACTCACCGAATTCTTCCCGACGGTTCGGCGTTCGATGTCGAGTATTGCTGTTAACTGTGATATGCTGGCCCAGAAGCATAGTAGACGGGAATGGGCTGCATTACAGCGGCTTCGTGCGAATGCGAGGCTTTATGATAAAATAGAGGTGGGTGCGGGATTGCGGGATACTTATAATTGGCTATCACAGCATATGTGCCTATTGATTAACCGTTTGTTGGACTCAGGTTGCTCCAGATGATCCGAAACAAGGTGGCAAGCCGAATGGTATTCGAAGACGTCCTCAAAAGAGGTTTGTTAGCTTATTAGTTTGATTATTTTCCGATTCAGAATATAAGCATAAAGGACTGCGTTAACCAATCTTATTTAGTGTGCGCCAAGCATTCTACTTCTTCCAAAAGTAGTAAAGGCAGTTTGAAGGCGCATTTGCAGAAAACAATAACTCGTGGCGGCGAATCGATGGACAAATCAGTGTTTTATTCATTCCAGACAAGTCTGGCACCCATAATCTGACCTTGGCATGAGTGGAAGGCTACGTTGGCCTGGTGGGAAGTCCGAGCCAAGAACCCGAAATTGGGTGCACACGACGCCCGGCGCCTTCTCCGACCGCGCTACCACGATCCTGCCTGGGTGTTATGGGAGAGAAACCTACTGGCCACCTCATTCCTGATCTGCATTTCTTTATTTACCTTCATGTTTAAATATGGGCCGATGGTAATGGAGATAGATTAGGGTAAATGGATCACCGAGTTGCTGATATAGGCCGTCTCGTGTTTGCGTAAAACAAAACAACAGTGGCATATCTGGCGCACTCCTCATGGGTTGGTTAAGCTGGCTTTATCATATGGGTATGCTATTTCACTGGGTATGCTAACCAAGGGTACATTTTTGTTGTATTTCAGGAAATTGGCGGATGGATCACTAAGCTGCCCTTCGTCGAAGTGTAAACGACTGGAAGCCTCACCGAATTCTGGTTCATCCGTGCAGATTATTAGCAGTTAAGCTCATCATTTATCGTTTCGAGGTTGAACATATTTGCTCGACTTTCATTGTTGTCTCTAGAGCATTTCAGTGTACCAGTTTCTGTGAAACGTGTACTTTTACGTTGCTTTTTTGATTTGTTTTGATTTGGTCTCTTAAGTGTCTCTAGTTCATTTGTCGTCTAGTGCTGAAGATTTCTGTGTACTTCTGATGCCTATATTTCTTTTAATTTTACGTTTTTCGTTCACCTTCCGCACTTTAAACGGTTTTTTTCACGGCTTCGTATGATGTTGTTCTTGCTCAGAACCTATGTTGCTTTCTCTGTGTGACACCCTTACGGTCAGCTTTATGCTAGTTGTTTTGCTTCTCGCTACGTCTTAGATTTCTAGGTGTTGATAGCGTTTCGAAGATGTTTACTTAGTCCTAAATCTCTGATCTTTTGACCTGCTTCTCTCTAGAAGTCTATTCAGTCTTGCTATGTCTAACGCTATAATGTATTTAAGGTAATAACACAGAAGAGACATGTCAACACATATATATTTTTATCAGAGTTTTATGGCCCATCATTGTGTATTTACTATCTTTTGATAGAATTTTATTCGCTAGATAGTGATAGGCCAATCATTCCGAATGACTCTGGAGATTTTCTTTTTGTTGAGATTAAAGTGTTATAATATTTTGTACAGTCGTTTCTCACACGTTTCCATCGCGCATATCTTTCACTTTGTGGGCCGAATATCATATCTTCTTAATCGCTTGGCGTTATAGAATGGCTATGCTAGCCTTAACTGGAGCAACAGGTTTATCATCGGAACAGGACGAGCAGGTAAGATTACTACGTGTCATGCACATTCATTCTAAATGTATTGGTTGCTAGGAGACTGTAGTCTGCGAAAACAAGGTTCTATAGATCGCGGGAAGATCATCAAGTTGCAGAGGGTTATTGACGACTCGGCTTTGATCAATTCATGTTCGATAGTCTACGCTCATTCCACTTCTATGGGATACCATAGAGGCAGTTGCAATGCGTATTTGGCCTGTACAATGGTTTGCGGTGGCCAGCCGATGAACAAGGCAGTGCGTTACCCTTCCCAGATAAGCCTTGTCCCAGTTCGCCGACCGTGGAGGAATGAGAGGAATGGCATCGGCAGATCCGAACCAGGAGCATCGAGCAGGATGCACTCGATGGCCGGCGCCTTCTTCGACTGCGTTACCATGCGGCCATTTCGAGTTAGATATAGTTACGAAGCAGGATTTTAGACATTTTGGGTTTCGAATTGTGGTCTACCTGTGTCGGTGCGAGGTCGCCTTTCATCATTTCCATTAACTAAAACGTAAAACGTGAGATGCTTTCACTGGCTGCGTGATCAGTTAGGAGGCGGCAGTCCCAGTAGTTGTGCTTGGTTTTTAGCTCTTCGACCGTCAAATGCCTTGTGCATTTGTTTATTTATTCATTTATTGCTGCACTTGAAGTGCGCCATAGAAGAGAAACAAACAGAGGAAAACATAGTGACGTTTAAGTAACAATTTATGAAGCTTTGCAGTCGGTTTCCCTTATGAACAAAGTGCCATCCAGCGTTTCCTCTATCTTTATGTACTTCTGGCAGCTTCCAGAAAGTTAATTTTATGATTGCTTCTGTGAAAAATTGATGGTAGATTTGATTACAGTTGGACATCAGCTTAGAAAAATACCCGTATCAACAATGCCGAGTGATAGCTGCAGTATTTAATGTAGAGTGGCTTTGGGCTTGGCTTCTGTAGTTGTCTTAAGCTAACTCATCTCTTGTTGATCATTACTACAGGAACAAGTAGAAGGCTTTCCGTCCTGAATCCGAATACGTCACATGAGCACCCTGCATAGCCAAAGCTTTTCGCCTAGAAACGACGCAACTGAAGGCGCGGTGCCGCAGTCGCACGAGATGCCGGCTGTTTCCGGCACTCCCCCCCCCTGGCCAACGAAGCCTTTCATCCACTCAGGATCTGCGAACTGACTGACTTGACTATTGGCTGGTTGCCGCGAGTCATTCTACAAGCCAAATACGCATTCAAATTGCTTTCACCATATTTTGTAATGTAGAAGGACTGGTGTGTACCGCAAGGTGACTGTCTAAAGCCGAGTTTTAAGACAAGGCAGAATTCATTTCATTCCAATTCGTGCAAGTTGCATATTTTCTATGAAAATATTTTGAATTTTTGTTAGCGTAATCAACTAGAAATGTTGATGAATTGGATCAACATAACAGTTGTTTTAACCGAGGTCTGCTTTTTTAAGGTTCTGGTGGACGCCCTTCCATATCTGGACACAGAGTATAATGACGCTGATCGTCAGACGGCTCTAAGACTGATTGATCAAGAGTGCAAGGTTTGTCTTTCAGTATGATGGTTGATCCCGATTTCAACATTTTTCTGTATTTTGATGTTCTGATCTTCCTATGAAAGGGAGCATTCCATAGTGATTCCTTTGGCTAATATTTTGTTAAAGAGAATTATATTGATTGTATTGAATGGTTTGATAATACATAGTATTTGTAAATAATAATAAGATTCTACGTTTTAGATTTTATTTACTAGGCTATATTGTTTGCTTCTCATATTTCAAATGTTTTAATGAACTCGCTGTTCTAGGTTTTCCGGCCAACGAAGAACTACTTGAGGCATCTAGCTGTACCAGACTTCGATGTGTTTCTCACCCCTTGCATGATGAAGGAGCAAGCAAGGATGTCCAAGAAGCAGGCACGTTTTAATTATCCTGCAGTGAAAGACTGGCCGTAGTCACCACACCACAATAGTCTTTTGCAGGAAATGCCCAAGCTTGACATGAGCCGCTGCGAGCTTCCGTGTCCATCGGGAACCTCTAGAGCTGGTGATAAAGTGCAGTGGAGAAAGGTAGACAGATTTCCTCGGATTATACGTGTCAAGCATAATACGTTAATCATGAAGTTGTTCCGTTCGCTTTCCAGGCTATCAAGAACGCTAAAGCACAGAATGAGCATCTTGTTATGCGGCAAATAAATCTTGAGCTTATGGAGGAGTACGCAGCGGAGACGTACCTAAGAAGAAACAAAGAATTGGAGCAGCTGTGCACAGAAGCAGAGCGTGAGCTAAGGCGCACAAAAGAACAGGTGCGGAGGTGTAATCGTTAGCACTCAATTTGTGACACTTTTGAGTGGGTCAACTGACCATGGTTGAAAGGAGGTAAAAAGAGGCCGCGGATGTAATTGAAGTGACTACGAGAAGGAAACCGGTTTTCGGATCGTGATCGTCGGTGTCATCGGTCGTTCCTGGGATAGCTTTGTTGTTAGGAATGCCTGAGCATGGGTGCAGAATTCGGCGCAGTGGTACTTGAGGGTCACCTTATAAAACATTTCAGTGACGTGGAAAAAGAGAAACGAGAAGAGAAACTTTGTTGGTTAAAAGACAAAGATTATTAGAACACAGACTGAGGCAGTGGTTGGGACTTCGGAGTGTCACCAGACCAACGCACGCATGTCAAGATTGCCTACATTCCTGAGGTCCTTTCGTTACCGGACATTTAAGCATATTATAAAGGATAAAGGACGACAATACTCAGTCCCTTTTGGGATGCGCCAGCATTCTACTTCTACGGTATGTCGTGAAGGCGGTTTGAATGCGTATTTGGGCATACAGTGACTTGCGTTGGCCAGCCGATGAACAAGTCGGTGCTTTATCCTGCCCAGACAAGTCTGGTACCAATTCACCGACCCTGAAGGGATCGAGGGCGGTGGTTGACCTGGTCGGGAAATCCGAATCAGGAACATGGTATCGGGTGCACGCGGCAGTCGGCTCCTCTTCCAACTGCGCTGCAGGCGCCGAGGCACATTATATGAGGAGTGATTTCCCCTTCAGCATTTCCTAGTAAACCAATAGGATTATGAATTTCAGAACAATTTAATCAGTTTAATCATTCTTGAACTCCTTCATAGGCAATAATAAATTCTCGAAGAAAGCCGTAACAAAATTTCACTTCGAGTCTTTTGAGTTGTTCAGGTTGATTTGTGAGGTGCCCGTTTTGATTTTAGAAGTGTCCGTTTTGTTGGGAAAATATTAATAGTATAAGAGATACAAAACACCAAGAAGGAGGGACAGATCGAAGTATGATTATTTATTATTGAATGAGTAATGAATGTAAGGAATAAGATGTATTTCACTAGTACTGCCATGTGTCCCTCCGAAAAAAGGATTTTCATGCTTACTTGATTAGCGGTGACGAAGTCTTGAAGTCTTTTTAACTTGTATTTTTTGGCGCTGGGAGCTCGCTATAATATCAAAATTATCAAAAGGTGTTGTTTCCAATTGTAAGCCTTTAGTATATGTATAGCTGTGTTGAATAATATTATTCTTAATCAAAACGAGAATCCATAAAATTATCGCATCTCGGCGAGAATTCACGAATCATTGGTAGACATTCCCTTAAAACTTCCTATACACAAACTCCTTCAGGTATAGGAAGTACAGAAACCATACGATGCTTCGTTCATCATGCTGCTTCTTTGCATTCTCTCTATTTGTCTCCTTGAAAAAAGTCGGATGCAGATCACGTAGATGATGTTTCGGGTGGATGTTTGCCAGTGGGTCGTGAACTCATGCAGAGTTGCGATAATTTCACGGTTTCTCGTTTTTGATTATGAGTAATGGCATTCGCCACACCTATAGAAGTTTGTGGTATGACTTCGGAAATAACGGGTATTTTTTGAAAATTTTTACTATGGCAGCGGGCGTTGAGCGCCAACAGTTAGGTACAATGTGGACAGCGGGCTGCTACGCAGTGCGTAGCAGCCCGCGCAACACAGCGCCGAAGTATAAAATAGGCCTAGCAGGCTTCTGCAAGTGCATTTGTTTGCGATGATTTTTTAAAGCAGTTGGTTTCTGTTTTTTTTTTTTGTCGTAGTACTTTCCACACGATTTGTGCCGCTCTCTTAACAATTAGCAGCGGCGCAGAATGCTTGGGCCAGAATAACTGATGAATAAGGGTATCTGGACAGTTTGGCACAATTCCTTAAGCGCGTAGCGCGTGGTAGCACAGACGCAGTAGGCGCCAGCTGTGGGAGCTGCTCGAGTCAAGGTTCTTGGTTTGTGTTCCACCCAAGCCAATTAAGCATTTCATCCCTCCGGGGTCAGAATGTTGGTACCAGACTCCATCATTGTAAAGGAGAGAACAGTGACTTGTCTATCGGCTGGCCACTGCTAATGTGTAAGCTAAGAAACGCATTAAAAGTGTCCCTACGACGCTCCTTAGAAGTAGAAACGTGGCGCATCCCAAACAGTGTTTGGTTAAAAACGGTAACAAAGGATAAAGGACGGCGTTATTCAATCCTTTGTGGAATTTTGGGACGCATTCTACTTCTACGGGATGCCGTGGAGGCGGTTTGATTGCATATTCGGCCTATTCAATGACTTCCGGTGGCTAGTCGGTGACCGGGCCAGCGCTTTACCCTTCCCAGACAGCTGTGGTACCAGTTCACTGATCCCGGAGGGATGGAAGGCTTGGTTGGCCTAGGCGGTAAACGGAACCACTATCCTTGTATCGGGTGCACGCTAACGCCGGTACCTCCTCCGACTGCGCTACACGCGCCCTTTTAGTGATTGCTTAACGTCCATTATCTTGTATGACTGTGCTTATAGTTAGGCTTGTACTTCTATGCCGATGGGCATGCTGCTATGGCTGAAATTTTATTGTTGCCCGATGTTTCGGCAAGGTTTATGAGTTCTAACTCGACAAGGGTGTGTGAGATGGCTGCTCTTGTTGAAGCGTAAGGAAGCAAAGTCTTGTAAAATTTCTGCTCAAATAATCTCATCTAGCGCAGAATCGTTGAAATCATAGAGACATTTTCCAGCACTTCTGAAGAGTCCATATCGGCATCGTCTATGAAGCGCCACTGTTCGTCCTCTCGCGCAAGCGCCGCCTGGCGTTTTATGTGTAAATTGTCTAATTACCGGTATAATAAAGTCTTACGCCATACTTATACTCACACCGCATAAGGTACGCAGAACCACAGCACACTGGGTGCGAGGTAGCACAGTGGGAAAGGCGCCGGCTGTCGTCTGCACCCCGAATTGAGGCTCCTGGTTCGGATTTCCCTCCTACGCCAACCAAGCCTTCAGCCCAGCTGGGCTCCGTGAATTGGTACCGCACTCGTTTCGGAAGGGCGTTTCGGAAGGGCAAATGACCAGCTCATCGTCTGGCCAAGGCAAGTCAAAGGCGTCCTCGATATTCTGAGGGAACAGAATGCGTGGCGCATTCCACAAAAGGATCGAATAATGCCAACGTGTATAAATGATTCAATTCAATTTCTTTAAGCCTCAAATGGCTGGTATCGAGGTTATAAGCGTTCATAACGATGTCTTGTTGCAATCAAAACTCTAGCGCCAGGCGGGGCTCGAGCCCGCACCTCCTGCAGACCGAGCAGGAATGCTCTACGCCATTCCACCACCGGCGCTGTTTGATCGAACGCAACATCCACACCTCGTGGGACCCGTAAGCACTCACCCGTATATCGGGATGAGCCGGCCATCGATATCAGAATGGAACCCCTTAAGCTGAAAATCTTGATAGAAATGATTCAATTCATTTTCCTTAAGCATCAGGTGGCTGACATTTCTATCAAGGCCCTCAGCTTGACTGGTTCCATGTTGATATCAGTGCCGGTGGGTACGTAGAGCATTCCCGCCCGGACAGCAAGAAGTGCTGGTTCGACTTCCGCCTGGCGCTAGGGTTTTGATCACAACAAGACATCGTTATGCGAGCCAACGTATATATTTTATCTTTACTTGTCCTGTTATCTGAAGTCCACCACACTAAAATCTGCCTGGGCATCACTACTTTTTATACGATTGCAGAAGTTTTTCTGAATTTAATCGGTCAAGTTAAGGTCATGGAAATTCATGCGAGGCGTAAAATGGCGCAGATGGAAGCAGGTCGGCAACTGAAGGAGCTCGAGGGCCATTGGGTGGCGATGGTCACCAATAATTACAGGTGAACACCTAAATGTCCAACGATGTGGGTGCTGAGTGTCGATTACGTTGTCTGGTTGCAGGATGGAGTTGGCTAACAATCAGCTGGCAGCGGAGAATGCACAGATGGCGAAGAGACTGCGGCTTGACCCGGCCGCATTGGATCAGCTGAACTGATTAGAAATGTTCTCCGTGTCCTTAGTACCCGTTTTCTGATCTGTTGACTTCTTGTATGATTACCGGCTATAATAATGTCCGTGGTGTTAAATATTGCCCGTGTCTGAAATCGATCTATAAAATTCGATTATATCTGTTTCTGGCTGGTATAATAGAGAAAGTATTATTAGGTGCGATGTCCAGTGGCGCGACACAAAAGCGATTGAGTAGCACCATGAGTTGCACAGTTACTTCTATATGGCTGGCTGAATTGACTCTATCCTGAATTGATATTGAGTCGCATGTTGGAAAGAGTGTAAAGTGCTAAGGCAAGGGGAACTTGGTGCGCCAGATGGTCTACTTCCTCGCTCTTGCCTTTGATTATCGTATTTACGTGTTTTATGTGTGCTGCGATACGTCTGGCGCAGTCGGAAAAGGCGCTGACTGTCGCATGCACCCCGAAGCAACTGATGGTGCTACTCAATCGCTTTTGTGACGCGCCACTCGTTCTACTTCTACGAGATGTCGCGGAGGCTATTTGAATGCGTATTTGGCCACACAATCACTTGCGGCGGCCAGCCGATGAACATGTCAGCACTTTATCCTTCCAAGACAACTCTAATTCCAATTCAAACCACGGAGGTATAGAAGGCTTGGTTGGTCTGGGCGGTAAATTCGAGCCTGGAACCTGGAATCGGGTGCACGCAACAGTCGGCACCTCGCCTGACTACGCCACAACGTCGTAGAGTTGTCATAATTAGAAATAAACACAATGAACTCACCTACAAAGGTAAAGATGCGAGCATGGCTGGAAAGGGAAAAGGGAAAAACCTTTGGAAAATTAGAAAGAAATTAAAGGACAATGGTAATGCTTAGAATAGTTGTGCTTGAACGAATAACGAACAAATGTACTTGAATAATAATAATAATACTGTTAGCATATGTTTTGTGCGATCAAATAATTTGTTTAAAAAGAAAATCTAAATAAATATTTTCTATCTGAAGCTTGAACCACCGCAAGGACATATATGTACTAACAGCAGTTCGTACAAATGCCGAGGATATATGAAGAGAAAAGCTGGAGAGTTTTATTCCATTAGTCGAATACTCGATATTTATAGATTTTCGAATGTTCGAGTTGGAACCTCGAAAGGGACCATACTCGAATATTATTCGAGAGACAAATGTTTCAACTTTATTCGAAAAGCAAACAATTTTATTCGAATATCGAATAAACTTCAAATCTTTTAGCACAGAACCTGATTCGAACAAATTGTTCGACCACTACATTTTTCGAATAAACGAAAAATGGTGTTTATTCAATTTTCAATGTTTCGAAAAAATTGATGAGCGAAAAAAAGCGGTCCTTCATTTGCTCGGAATTTTGTACGTTCTAAAAGTTTTCGACATTGAATTTACTCGTTCATTCATTTATTCGATAAAATTTCTTGAAAGTACAGTGCATAGATTACGTATGTCAGTAGTGTGCAAAGCTGGAAGCAAGTCAATCGTTTCAAGCGTCTCGGAAATTGTTAACGTCTGGAACTTCTAGTAGACTTATTTTACTTATTTATTTATTTATTTATCAACGTCAAGAAGACGTGCTTAACACTTGGGTGATAGAAAAGAAACAGCAATAACCATGGTAGAAAAAAAGTCGTAAGCTCAACAGATCATCATATTAGCAAGTTAGCAAACGGCAACAACATTCGTTGGCAGCGTAAAAGATAAATATGTAGGTTTACTTTAGTCTTTGGTTCCTTTTTCGTTTTTTTTCTTCGTCATTTTGGGATAGCGAAAGCAGTAAGGGTTTCCGTGACCCAGTGAATATGTTGTAAACTCGAGCTGTTAAACAAAATTTCATTAGCATGCCTGACGTGACGTGGCCGCATTGTGTTACTGTTGATGTGCATGTTTTGCTGCTGCCGGGAGACGTGGTGAGCAGTGACGGATATAACGTGACCACTGGGCGCTGGGCGTGGCTGATGTGCTGTAAAGTTCCGTCGACCCGTGCCGTCGGCCCAGGTGCTTGCGTTTTTTCTCCGCCACGCGAACGTTTGGCGATCCCCATAGTGAAGCCTTTCGTGAGGCAACGGAGGCTTCTTGTCGGCGTTCACTCTTTCGCGGTCCGTCCTAGAAGGCCTGCTTCGAGTAATTGTGTTTGATTACGTAGTCGTGCCTATAACTAGTCCTAGCGAAGATATGATTTACAAAAAATACATGGTGCGATGTGCTCAGGAGTGAAATTAGCTCGCCAGACATATGCACTTCTCCCGTCCTCCTTAATGCACCTCTTCATCTCCAGTCTTCACTTATTTATTTATTTATCAAACATGAACATAGTCATGCTTTCCATAAGCGATGTCACATAAACAAACAGATTAGCTCACATAAACCTACACAAACATAACGAGCTGTACTCACAGCACAGCTAACATAGCTGCTTATGAACCGCTAATGATTGAACGACTCACGGACATATTTATGATAATCTCACCCTCACTAATAGGTTTAGTTCTTTGAGATTTCTATAAGTGAGGAAGTTTGATCTCGTCTGCGGTTTTGGAACAGGAAGATAGTGCCTTAGGTTCGCTCTCCTATTCGAAGTCGGAGGTGCACCAAAAATATCGTGGGGTCTGTCGAAATTCTATTTGTAGGAATCATAAACTACTTATAGAATATAGAACATCTATTATGCCAAAAGTGATGCAAAATCAGTTGAGCAGAAAAGAATACAGGAAAAGCTGACTTTCTGAAGATTAGCAAAAGCGAGGAATATTTGTTGAGTCAAAAGTGGTATAAAACCAGTAAAGGATAATAGATTACAGGAATAAAACCAGTAAAGGATAATAGATTACAGGAAAAGTTGGCTTCTAAAGATTGTATAAAGCGACTTCTTCCACTAATCGCATAAGTGAAAAGTGTTCTTTTTCTCAAAGCGATTTAGTAGTTCGTTCAATGAAAAAGTATTACATATTCCACCAAAATATCGTCTATTCTTTTTCTATAAACGTTATTCTTTTTCTTTATATATAAATTTCTATAAATTTTCTTTTCTTTTCTATAAATTTTAAAAACAATTTTGTAGTTAATTCTCAAATGTTCTTTCTATTCAAGTAAGATTTTTGACTTTTAATTGAATGTTTCTGGCAAAAAAAAGAGGAGTGATGCAGGATGTTTATTCCAAGTTTTAGGAACACGAGCGGAAAATTAAATTTTCAAATTCAAATCAATATGCATTCAAAAATTTCAAAATTTTGCTTGAAAAAAACCAAGTTCCATGGTTGTTCACAAATTCTAAAACCGCAGTGAGACCAATATGGACTCCTTGACTTCTAGTTTCCTCCTAGCGGCTTGCGTTTTTCATCCTTCTAAAATTGATGGATGTGTGTTCTTATTTTTCGACTACACTTTTATCGACTATTTTTCAGAAAGTTTTTTTGCGTTAGTTGTCTTTTTTGACACTTTGCTAGTGTATGTCTGCTATGTTTGCTACTGTGTTTGAGCGGGTCCTACGACGTATATAATAAATAAATAAATTTCATTTTTTCTGTCAATAGGGCAACTTCCTCTTATGTCAAAATCGGTGAAAACCATGTGCTCCCATATTCCTTATGCTCCTTCAAAAACATTATTATGAAGCAGTTACAGGACGTTTTGTTACGATCAAAACTCCTGCGCCAGGCGGGACTCGAACCCGCATCTTCTGCTTTCCGGGCAGCGATGTTCGCCTTACACCACCGGCGCTGTTTGACCGCACGTAACATCCGCGATATCCTCGAGGTCCGTCAGCACCCACCCGTGAGACGGGTTGGGCCGGCCGCTGATATCAGCATGGACCCGGTTAAGCTGAGGACCTTACTAGTAACAATGCTTGAACACATTAGTTTAAGCCTGGAGTGGCTGATATAGAGGCTATAAGTTGTTACAGGATGTTTTGTTACGATCAAAACTCCTGCGCCAGGCGGGACTCGAACCCGCATCTTCTGCTTTCCGGGCAGCGATGTTCGCCTTACACCACCGGCGCTGTTTGTCCGCACGTAACATCCGCGATATCCAAAACATCCTGTAACAACTTATAGCCTCTATATCAGCCACTCCAGGCTTAAACTAATGTGTTCAAGCATTATTATGAAGCACCTGGATCCGCAGTGTTGAGCTTCGACACGGCAACGTTTTACTCCCTTCAGGCTGGTGTGGTACGGTTTCAATGATCCCGTAGGGCTGCAAGGCTTGGATTGACTAGGCGAGCACTGCCGAACCATGAATGGATTCGGAGTGCATATGAGAGCCGCCGCCTCCTCCGACTGCAGTACGCGTGCCCCTCTGACTGCGGAATACAAATGATAGCGAGACTTCTGCGGAATACGATTGGCGGCGCGGCGGAATTTTTAACAGGATGGGACACAATTCGAGCCGTTCTAGAAGGGCAGCTGAGCCGTTCACATTGGGCGTAGTGTACGAATTTCTGTCCGTAATGCTCTATTGCCGCTTTCGGTTACACGTTGCTAGCCTGCCGTTTCATAGAGGTGCAACAATTTCAAGTAGTGTATAGACATCGATTCTTATTTAGATATTTTTAAGTGTCAGCGCTAGCTCCAAGACTTTTGAAGTAAAGCATGAATGTTCGTTGGACGAAAGCTTGTAACATTCGTGACTTTTCGATGCTCTCATTCGAAGAGTTTACCTTATTTTTTAGCGGTATGCGAAAAAAATTGAGGAAAAATATGGATCCCAGGGTCTAGTCTGTATTTATGATAAGTGTACACATATATACCGTTTCCACGTCGAACTAGACCCTTTTCAAATCGAATTGGATACTCTTCTAAGCTAGCTTTAAGACTTTTAAAATGAAAACGAACTCTTCCAAATCGAAATGAGCTTCTTCTACATTAAACTAGTGACTCTCCAAAAAGGCTAGAATGTTTTTTTTCAAGAAATTTTTTAGTATAACCTTCTTTTGAGTTCTAATTCACCTACCCAATAAGCGAACAGGTCTGAAATCTTATAAGTTTTTTACTTTTGAAGAAAAATAATGGATTAAAGATCGTTTGAAAGGGCAGGAAGGCGGCTATTTTTAGTGCTATAAAAGAGATTGCGCCGTGCCCTCGTTCGCGATGTCGCGATTTTTATTCGATTGACAGCAGAATTTCTGTTTGCATGGAGTTTGGAACCTGGTGTCGGTACAAGAAAAACAACAGTCAAGGACAAATATATCTTCACTTTGGTGATTCACGTAATTGGTATTTACACTATCAATCAAATAAAAGTTGCAGCGAACTTTGTGAGTGATCGAAGTGCGATCTGATCTTTTGATGCACTACATGCTTGCGCTTTGCTGTGCTTGAAGAAAAATTTTAATTTGTAAAGTTATAACACTTATTGTGTAGATGAATTAAAACTTCAAAGAAAGTTATGCCAAATTTTCTTAAACAAAAATTATTCTAACCATTTTAATGAGTCTGTAGTTTACTCTGCCTGAAGGTCATTATTTCGAAGAATGCACTTTGATTTCGGAAGTCTCAAAGCTAGCTTAAAAGTGTGTCCAATTTGATTTGAAGAGTGTGTAAGTTAGTTTTAAAAGCGTCCAATTCGAAGTGAAAATGGTATAGATAAAGTTCCACATATTATTTATTTTGTTTTGTTGTTCAATTTTATTGATTTTTTTATTTTTTCAAACGCCTTAGGAACTCTGATGCAGTGGTGTTTAGTATCCAAAACAGATAAATTTTCTCTTTTCCACTATGTCAAGTGCACTGGACTTGGCATATTCAGCGCTAATTTGACAACAAATTCGAATTGAATCTATTATGGAAGGGCAAATCAATGCACTTAGCACCACGCTGGACCAGTTCTCACTCAATCCAGGCCAGTGACGCGCTTGGCGGGGCCGGTTATTATCTTATGCTTCCCCTCTCTCTCTCGAAAGTCGTATTTGTTTTGCGTTCAAGCTCGCCCATTGCACTGATACACTTAATCTTTAATAATTCCTAAATATTCTAATAAAATCAATAATGATATGTACGACACGTTATGAATGATTACTATTGGGCTTGTTTTAAATGTTTTTTGTTTCGAAAAATCTAATGGATTAGCATTATTTGCAAGGCAGTGAAAGCCTCTCAGTTTTCCGTATTAGTTGTGTCTTGCTTAGTGTTCGTTTCTTGTACTTTTTATTGCGTTCTTGACATAATGATGAAATCTATCCTAATCGGAGGGGGCACATAGTGATTTGCGTCTTCAATCTTTTACTTGGGTTTCTTCGACAGTCTCATCTGTTGTCCCTTCATACAAGGGTTTTTATTTAAATTCGGGGGTTGTGGTTGTGTAGTATGGGATGAAGAACGCAAATGACACTTTATAGTAGCCCCCCCCCCCCCCCTCCCGATTAGCATAGACTCCAAGGATGATGGTTCTTTCTTCATGGTTTGTTGATTTTTCTATAGTGGTCTTTTTTCTTTTTCTATAGTGCGCCGACGAGTGCATGAAATATACATATAAGTAAATAAACAAGTTTTTTTCCTGTCTTAGTAGGTGCTAGCCTTTCAGAAGTGATGTTCAGTTAGGAAACGGTTAGAATTCCATTAGCAGGGTCGTATTCTCAAAAACGCGACGAGAAGCTTCAAAAATTGCAACATTAGTGAATTTCTCTTTCACCTATCGCAGTTTGGCATTCATGCAACGCCAACCAAACTTTAAAATGAAGGAGAGAGAAATGACGAAGCAAAATAATGCAGATGTCATTCATACAAGTAACGGTAGAAAAAGGTTTTATGTATTCCCTAAAAAGTTGGAACGTCTCCATCTTCACTGGCGAGTCAACGGTGAGGTTCGCCCGAAGAAGCGTGACGAAATAGACCAATTGTTTCTTGAATATTTACTTTTAATGCTACTGGGCACTGAAAATGCCCAAACTCGTCTTCATTCCACAGTTAATGTAAACAATTGAAAATAGAAATAAAATAAAAATAAACGAAAAATTGCTAAATTAATAACATAACGATAAATTCGCTTCGTGAGCTTTGCTATTTTCTTCATTACGAGAGAATGAATAGTCCGTGCGAAATAGAAACTGAGACTCCTTCTTGAATCTCAACATTCATTCCGCTTCTTTCTTGCCCTTTCTACTTTTTTCCTTTATTTGCCCTATTTATTTTTCCCTATATACTCTTCTTAAAATTTTATTTATTCCATTCAATGCACATGTTTACTTTGCTTCTGAAACCTATGACGACTTCTGAAGGGTAAAGATCGACGCAAATGAATCCATACATCGGGTGCGCCCCACTTTCTACTTCTACTTTTTCTACAATAACGTAGGTGAATATCAAAATCTGCGTTCCAAACAGAAGTGAAACCGGGATTCCTTGTTCCACAAGCGAAGAGAATTATTTCGATAATTAATAGATTTTATGCATGTAGTGTTAACTTATCCAAAGCAGATGTACCCAGTTTAGCGCTTCGCCTTCAATAGAAGGTCTCTTATGTTTATTTATCTATAATATTCATTTATCTGCCGCGGTAAGCACTGAAACATACCATAACAACATATTATTTTCGATACATGTCGCGAAAGTGGGTAGCATTGGAAAGTGGGGGCGCGCCGGCCAGTCAGGCCATATGGAATGGGCGTTCTATTCAGAGAGATGTACAGTCGTACTCCAATCACGTAGCCGGCATGTTCTCGGTTGGTGCTCTGCTTGCTTATGCCTCGCTGGCGCGCTCTTACCTTCCTTCGCGACATGAACCTTTTTTCTTCTGGGCGTGTCTTAGGAGTTCATCGTTTTCTATTCTTCACTATGTTGTTTTTCATACTCATTTCTGTCTTCGCTAGGTTTTCTTATTCATTTGTTTCCTTTGTTGCATGGATTTTCTTCTATAAAACAAATAAATAATTTAATACTTTCTTCGCTGCACATTAATGGGAAACCTCGTAGTAAATAGAAACGTTGTAAGAGCCATGTGAACGTGTCCCATTTCGACGGTATAGATTTCGACGCAATAGTTGCTGGGCAGCTTTACGTGTAGCTAAAAAAGGTGGCGAAAACTCACTACGGAAGTCTTTCACGGTTAACAGTTCAAATTGCAGTGAAAAGACTGCTGGTTTCGAAGTTAGGGGATTCTTAGAAAGATTATACATGATACTCGCATTCCGCAGCAACATAGTAATTTGTCGTTGCGCTGTTCTTTAGCGTAGTCGCAGTTGTCGACTCTTTGTAACGCAATTAATTGCCGTCTGCCTGTTGAGTTATTTCAGAACGCGAATGACAGCTGTATCGTCTTTAGTACTGCGAAAGAAAAGGAAGGCAACGGCGGATGGTCAGGAGGTACACCCGCCCCTGCTGGGGGCGTGCGATCTTCCTCTCATCCCCCTTGCTCACCCATCCCAACCCCCTAGGCTTCACCGAGAGTCTAACGGCTGTCTTTGACACGCAAAACAAAAGTTTCCGGTCCACAGAACAGCGGCGTTATCTCCTGACGCCACGCCCTCAAGAAGGGGCGGGTGTACCTCCTGTCGAGCTGCCAAAGGCAACTTCTATTTGCTTCCGTGGAATTAGATATAAAGGCAGTTTCACTTGTGGCATAGATTTAAGAAACAAAGAACGTAGATAGATGAGTAACCAAACTAGTCCTCGAGTGTCGGTTTTAACCAGGGAATACCTTCAGCTTCTCATGGATCTTCTCATAGAGATCCACGTCATGTGAAAGAGGAAAGAGCTTGAAACGCTGATTACAAATGTGCAGGCCAAGTTTGCAATATGGTTCTCCTAAATGAAAAGTGGCCTGTGAAGATTAGCGTTGTCGACTACATGTCTCGTGCTCTGAGCGTTGAGCGGAGCGATGCACAGTCAGCACAGCCACTAGAAGCTCCACTGGTGGTGGTGGTGGTGCAGTGGCAGTGTTCCTCCTTTGTAGGAAACTGCTCACGGATTGGGTTTCGATTGGTGCTGATTGTTTGGCACTTTGTGATTTGTCGTCAGTGGCACTCTCTTCCTCATTTCAAACACATTTTTGAACAAAGGCCCGGTAATAACTATCACATGCCTTCTATACATGGCATAGATCCTTGTCAGAAGCTCCATGGGAAGCTGAAGGCATTCCCCGGTGAGTCTGTTACTACGTGACGCGCGGAGCTCCCTCGAATGTGCATGTAGCCAGTGTGCTAAGTCGATTGGATAGAGCGATTACTTTGACTTCTGCCTAAACTTATCCAATCCTATTTAACTATGTATTGAAGAAAAGCTTCGACCTAGGATCTGCCCTCTCCTTCGCCTTATGTATTTCTATTTTATTTTGTACGTGGAGAGCCACGTAGATAAACAGTTCAAGTGGGTTAACAAACAGCATTAAAAAAGCAATGAAGAAAACAATTTGCAATAATCAAAATGGGAAAGACTAACTAGGTAAGGGTTTCAACTTCCCATGGAACTTCAAGTGGAGACCGGGGTCATTAGGAAGAGCTCGGAATGCTGATTACGAATAAGGGTGTCAACCCACCCACGGTCAGCCTACCCAACTTCGACAGGTCACACCTCGCTCAGGAGTTTCGTTCTGCAATTTGGACATTAATATTCGTAATTATCATTCCGAGCTCTTTCTAACGACCCTGGTCTCCACTTGAAGTTCCATGGGAGGTCGAATTCCTTCCCTAGTAAGAAGCGTCCTTGAGATACCTGTCAACGTGTCTTTTGACTGCCTCGAAGAGATAAGTGGAGCGTTTTTGTTTGAGAACTCCAAAAACTCAATTGCTGCTTGGTTAGCAAAGAAACATAGTCTTCAGCGTTAAGTTTGTTTAGAAAAGTGTCAAATTTGACGTGAAAATGGGATACATCTTTTCAGTCCCTGAAGAAGCTCTGGTTTCATATAGGTTAAAAAAACAACAACAATAAGCTTAGCATAAAAAGCGGTAATGCCAGTTAATGCCAAACGTTAGCATCTAATCCAATGATAATTCCCGAAAAACAATTAGTTCCAGCGGAACAGTCGTTATCTATGGCGGGCGGCGGTCCTTATCAGCAACTTTAGGCCTCTCCGTTTCAAGGACGTATCCCAGAGGTGGCCACGGCTGACCTGGGTGTGGATGGGCGGCGGTAGCAGCATGAGAGAGCTATCCGTGTCCATTATTTTATCACTGTCTTTGTTGTTTATTGTTTGTCTGTCCTTTCTATATGTTGCTCCCTCTTAACTTTTGAGAAATTGTGCATTGTGACCTCTTTTTCTGATTCGGGGTTGTATGTGAACTGTTTATTTTAGGTTAAAACCTTCGGTTCTGTTACCTGAATATGTTACCCAATCTGCGGAAATTTTCTGCACATTTCTGTACCTTGGGAAGTTACTGTCGCATGCCCAACACTTTTTGCTAGCTCAATTTGCTCCACTAACAGCGGTGGTAAATTAGACGTGGCCAAAAGGGAGCCTATAGCACAGTCGGAGGAGGTGCCGACTGTCGCGTGCAGCCAATACCAAGTTCTTCGTTCGGATTTCCCGCCGAGGCCAACCAAGCCTTCCATCCCCCTGGGAATTGGTACCAGACCTGTCTGGGAAGGATGATGCGCTGACTTATCGGCATTGGCTGGTCCACCGCAAGTCACTGTATGGCCAAATATGCATCGAAACCACTTCCACGACATCCCGTAGAAGTAAAATGTGTGGCGCATCCCAAAAGGGATTGAATAACGCCGTCGCTTTATCCTTTATCCTTCTCCTTGGCAGCGGTGGTGCGCTAGTATGAAGTATCAATCAGTAGTAGTTCGGATTAAGACAATAGAGGTGACGTAACAGTAACTGTAATGGTGTAAGAACGTTAGCACTGATTTGTCCATCGACTGCCTTCTTCAGGTCTCCGCAAAGGCTATGAAATCTTCGAAAGGGGTTCGCAGTCTTACTCTGAAAGAACGAACGTTCGAAACATCAGGCGTGGAGTAAATATTTCCATCTAACCTCGTCGCTGGCACTGAACACAACTCGTTCATTGAACATCAAGCCGTGATTTCAAGATGAGAGGACATGCATGTTCAGCGATTCAATGCAAACGAATCAGTCTAAATATATTGGGAACTAGAAAAAGTTAAGCCGGTAGAAATATGAAAATTTCTCTTACAATTAACTTTTTTTATTTATGCAAAACTGTACCTAAATTTTCAACGATTTAATGCTGTCCTCGTTTCGAAGGAGTGAATATTAGTATTTGTAAAAAAGGATCAAGGATAAAGAACGGCGTTACTCAGTCTTTATGTTGGGATGCGCCACGCATTAATGACTTGCGGTGGCCAGCCGATGAACAAGTAAACGCTCTATTCTTCCCAGGCAAGTCTGGTACCAATTCACAGACCCGGAGGGGTGGAGGGCTTGGTTGGCCTGGGTGGGAAATCCGAACCAGGAACCTGGTATCGGGTGCACGCGATAGCCGCCACCTCCTCCAACTACTCTACAAACGGCCATTTGTAAAAAACCACATTTCAGTGAATAAACTTATAAATCACTTTGAGAAAAACGCACTTTTCACTTTATGCAATCCATGGAAAAGATCGCTTTTACCATTCCTTAAGAAGCCAGATCTTCCTGTAATCTTTTATGATCAACTGATTTCGCATAACTTTTGGCACAATAAAAGTTCGTCACTTTGCTAATCTTTAAAAAGACAACTTGTGCTTTTGTGGCCAACTGATTTTGCATTATTTCTGACTTATTAAATAGTCTATCTTCTGTGTGCTATATTGTTTAAAGTGTTCCTCGTGAAAGTACATAGTAAGCGTGGCTCATTCCTTTATATATCAGCTGACACCGTTGTTTATTTTTCACCTCAATAAGTGTTCACCATAAGCTGCTGTTACTGGAAAACCTGAATTTTCTGTTAAATCGATGTTTTTGTGCACATATTTAATTATTTGTTTATTGTGCACGCCAAGGTTCGCTTACAAATGAATACGAAACAATCACAAATAGTCTCAATTCCAAAATCGGCAACCATAAGGTGAGAATGATACAAGTAAGCAGAACCAAGAGAAAGCAAATTAATAAGGGGTGGGTGGTTTTCGATCGATGCACCATGTGGGAGGTCCCGAGCAGGGATGGGCGGAATTTCTGTTTTCTGATTTTCTGGCCATTTTGGGCAAATTTTTTCTGTTTTCTGTTTTCTGGGAAAATGGTCAAAAATTGGCCAGAAAACAGGAAATAGAATTGCGAACAAAATTTTTATCACAGAAATAAAATGAAAAGAATCCAAAAAAGTGTCATGGAATAGTGAGCTTCATTCCAAGATAGAGTATCTAGAGGGAGAGATAGTGTTTCTAGAGTATCTTAAATGGCAAGCATGTGGCGTTTTTGGATGTGCTCATGTAGTAATTGCGCCATGTACTCATGAACAATGCCGCTTTGTTTGCTTGATTGATTGTGTAAGTGCTGCTGGCAAGGAGTTTCTTCATAGGACATTTTTCGATTTTCATGATTTGGCTTCGTATTCTTCTCGATATTAACAGTAGTTTGGACAATCTACGATCACTAAAAATTTTATATTAAAACTATAGAACTAGTATTCTGAGGGGTATTAGATTATGTATTAACTAACCACTTGTCCTAGAGTTACTGTTGGTAGGGTTATACTCCACCTCCGGTTTAAATATTGAATATTGTTGGCCGGTCATCCCCAATAACAACTTCTGCAGAGCATTTCGTCGATGCTTCTTTTCTAACTTTGAAGATTGCTCAGCTTTTGGTGTCACAAATTAGTAAGAGACAGAAAAGTTTTAGTTACCTTCGATTTCGCTGCTGTAGTGAAACAGTAGTGATACACGAAGTTTCTCATTTATCACGTATATCGTCTGTCGTCCGATTTATCATCGACTTGTTCAAGCGGGCACCAGCAGCGTCTCAATACGTCCATGCCGCGTGCCAGGGTGCTCTAATGGATTCCCCTCGCTCGAGGGACACGAAGAGCGTCATATCGGTCGTTCAGGGCTTTCACGAAGAAGTCCGAACAACACGTTGTTGGGTGTCCTGGTGTTCTCTTGACATCCCGCGGAATCCAGTTGGTGACGGCTCCCGTCCAGTCGGTGTCTGCGAAGCGCATTACGTGGCCCACCTAATCTTCGACGACTTGGCCCATGCGACAGCGTCTCTGATCTTCGAACGTCGGCGAAGCTCGTAAGTCTCGAGGCCTCCTCTCACTTGCGTGAGTCGTGTCACTCCGAGCATCGTCTTCTCGATTCCACCCTCCGCGACGCTGATCGCGTGTTCATCCTGTTTTCGTACAGCCCAGGTCTCTGATGCGTATGTTAGGGCAGGAAACAGTGAAATCGAAAAGGTAGGTACGGAGCCGGACGTTCTTCGTCTTCTCCACGACTCTTTCGACACTCTTGACAGCTCGCTCCTCCTGCCCAGCTCCGGCGCTAGTTAGTTGGTCATGTTGTCTTCGCGACCCGGATACACGTATCTGGAGCATTCGAAGATGCTCGTTCCGTTGAGCGAGGATGAGGCATCAGAAACTCGTCCGTTCCTCATGAACATCGTCTTCGTAAGATTCATCTGCAGTCCAACGTTCCCATACACGGTCGAAGCCAGCAAGCATCTGCTCCGCTTGGCTAGCTCTCGCTGTTAGATGGTGTAGTGCCGTCCGTCGACTTTCACTCCCATGTCTTCCCATTCTATTTCGCGAATGACGCTTTCGAGGGCGGCGCTGAAGAGAACCGGGGTTATAATACCCTCTCATCGAACCTCTCTGTTCACGTTGGCAACGACGTTGTCGTAGAATGGCGAGGCCTTGGCCGTGAATCCACTGTGCAGCTTTCGAAGGACTCTGATGTACAGAGTAGGAACACCCTGAGTTAGCAGGGCGTCGACTCGACGACCGCTTCAGCTTCGACGGAGTCGAATGCTTCTTCAGGTCGTTGAACGTAATACACAGCGGCAGCTTTTACTCTCGCCACATTTCGATGAGCTTCGTAATGGTGTGGGTCGACGATCGTGCTGAATCCTCTCCGAAATCCTGCTGCTCGCATGGCTGTCCTTCGTCCAGCGTTCTGCCGATCCTATTCAGGATGACTCGAGTGAACAGCTTATAGGCTACGTACATCAGGCAGATTGGGCGATTGTTGCTAATGTCGTGCACTCCTCTGTACAGCAAGGCGGTTCTGCTGGTCTTCCACTGAGATGTAATATGAAATGTAGATATGAGGAGAAATAATAACCCTAATAATAATAATGTGATGGAGAGGGTATATGCTCGGTCTTCTTTATATGGTGTCTACGCATTCAAGAAAGCACCTTCACCCAAGATCTGTTGTGGTGACAGCCCAGTCAGTCGCAATCTCGTGTTGTTCTGTGAAATATCAAGCCAATACACATTTTTAGCCGGCTAAGTAGTAACTAGGTGCTGTTAAGAGCATTGGTGAGTTGGCCTGAAAACTTTCAGCTGCACGGAAACTGGACAATTACAAGGAAAGGTATTCTCGATGAACAAGACGAATTAGGAAAATAGATTCTGGCGCAGCCAGTATTACTCAAAGAACCTCTGCACAGCTTTAGAGTATGTTGCGAGAGTGTGTCTACAAACTCAAGCAATGGAGCTGAAACATGAAAACAGTGATCACTGAGCCTTCATCGTGTTCGGTGCTCTAAAAGGCCAGTTTCTTACTAGTGGGACCATTATCTAATTGAGGCGTTGGCGGTGAAACGTAGCTGATGAGTAATGTTGTATACTTCAAGTGTCGAGATTCCTAGGGTCCATCAGTCAAGATTTACAACTTGCTGACTGCAATACACTGGAGTGTACTAGAAATTTTTATAAACGCTGGCCTACGACTACATTTCTAGTCGTACAAAAGTATTTGCTACTGGAAATATGGATCTTTGGGTAAAATAATTAGGTCCTGTGATAATTTCGAAATTTTCTGTTTTCTGTTTTCTGATTTTCTGGTGTTTTTGGCTTTTCTGTTTTCTGACGAAAGCGATTTTCTGTTTTCTGAGAAAATTTTCAAAATTTCCGCCCATCCCTGGTCCCGAGGTAACCACGCTGAACTTGACGCCTTCCATCCGCACCTCAAATTTGTGTAACTAAACAGCTGTTTTGCTGAAACTACAATCTAAGTATGAGCAGAAGAGGGACCGAAAAAGTAAACGACGCAATGGTTCATCTCCATTTATTTTATACTATGCTAGATTTAGCTTTATTGAGGATCTGTATAAACGATAATTCTACAGAACAACATTTCAACGACGTTTCGCAGTCTGTTAACGGAAACGGTAGAGAGTTAGGTGGAATTGAATGACGAAAATTAGAGAATAAGTCGTTTTTGTTTATACCTGTCATCTTTCGCCTGTTGAATGGAGGTAGACTCGGGCGCATCCAACAGTCTCCAACTGCTCTTTAGCTTTTTAGAGCAGCACTAGGCATGTTCTTACGCCGAGGAGCTCAGGGCGTGTGATACTCTTCATTTGATACCCGCTCAAAGAACTTCTCTCAACGCGTTGGTAGACGTCCAGGGACATGATTCTTCAACCGTTTACCGGCCGTTAACGGTGAAAAGTATGGCCTAACCTGATGCTAATGAATGTCATATCAATCGGTTTGACGGTACCTTTCACCGTTATCGGCCTGTAAGCGGTTGGTGAGTCTGGCCACCGGTGTTATTTCACTTACCACGGAATCCGGTCAGGTAATGCCGTCGTCCAAAGTGTGACAACAAAGCGCACTACGTGGTATAGTTGTGCTTTTGAGAGATTGTATCGTCCGAATGAATGAAGGAATTTCTTCAATGTCGAACATTTTCGTACAATGAGCGAACGAATTTATTCGCTTATCATTTTTTTCTTCGAAAAATCGATTTTCTCAAAAAATACCGAAAATCAAATAATCTACATTTTTCTCAAAAAATACCGAAGCATTTCTACAAACATTTTCCATTATTCGAATATTCGGGTAGTCGAATAATTCGTTCGAATCAGGTTTTGCGCTTGAAGATTTGGAGTTTGGTCGATATTTGAAAAAAGTTGAAATATCTGGTTTTCTAATAATATTCGAATATGGCTCCTTTTCGATGTGCGAATTCGAACGAATATTTGACCTTTCAGAACTACTGATGTCCGAATTCGAACGAATACTCGAAATTCTAGAAATGTCGGAAATTCGACTGCTATTATTAATTATTCGAGTAAATTAATCGAATATATTCGTTCGAGCACAACTATGTGGATCACCCATCTAATGTTCGACGGCGTTGTGCAAACGGAAACTTATCTGACACTATAGTTTGGAGCCAAGCTCCCGCTCTCATAGCGCTTTCCATCTGGCGGCAGGAGAGCAATATCCGAAGCTGTTACAATGGCGTTTGGTTGCGATCAAAACTACAGGGTCAAGCTAGAGTCGAACTCGCAACCCTGCCCACCGAGCAGGATCCTACACGCCTTTCCTATAGTCTGTTAAGCATTCTCGGACTGCTCTAGAAGGTATTTTAAGATGTTGATAATACGTAACTCCGTGGTGCATTATCATGGGGCTCCCATAGGAAGGCATCATAATTGGAGCGTGGGCTTCGAATTTCCGTCAGTGCGTCCCTATTCCTCTGTTTCAACATAAAAATAGTGCTTTGTGTTCTCTTCGGAATATTCGCGCATCTGGTATTCGATAAATTCGCTAATATACGAATGTCGTGCCAGTGGCGTTCGATGTGATTATGCCTCTCTTCTTCGAGCTTCGTTTTAGATTTCCTAGTGCAGTAAGCTTGAGTTAGAAGTGCTTGAGCTAAAGTGCATTAAACGTGAGTTAAAGTTAAACTCCAGACTCTCCAAAATGATTGAAATAATCTTCTGTTTACGGGAAATTTGGTATAACTTTCTTTGATTTTTTTAGTTCAGCTCTCCGAATGCATAACGTTAAATAGTTGAGCAAATTTTTTCTTTCCGAAGAAGAATAATGAACTGGATTTTGTTTTTAAGCGCTACAAGGCAGCAGTCATCTAGTATGTACATTAAAAGATCTGATTGTGCAGTGTGCTGGAAAAGCTTTTCGCATTTTTTATTTGATTAATAGTTGCTGTTTACAAGAAGCATCATGGTGAGGACATGTGTGATCTTTTGACGATTGTCTTTGTTGTATCGTTTAAAGGTGTGAAACTCCACTTAATCAGAAACTTTGCTTGCGATCGAATAAAAGTCGCAACGTTTTGAACGAGAGCATGCATAATCATCTCTTTTGACACAAGAAAATGGTTGCTTGTCTGCTTTTTGAAACAAACTTAAAATTATTTATAATTTTTTCTTAAAAAATGAAAATTGTGTAATATTTCAAATAATGTGTACACTTATTGGGTAGGTGACTTAAAGCTTCAAAAAATCGTACAAAAATTGTTCTTGAACGAAAAATTATTCTAACCTTTTTGGAGAGGCTTTAGTTTAATATAGAAGCTTCTTTCAATTTAGAAGAGTTCGCTCTGATTACTGAAGTCTTAGGCTAACTTATTGTTAGGAGAGTGTCCAATTTTGATTTGGAAAGTACCCAGTTTGACTTGAGAAGTGTCCAGTTCGACGTCAAAGCGTCCAATTTGACGCAAAAAGTGTCCAGTTTGATTTGAAGAGCGTCGACCTCGACGTAATAGTGCTGCTCAGGACAGCCAGACCTTCCATTCTTTTCTTCTAATTGGATGTGTTGGTAGCAGGCTTGTTTTGGAGGAATTAGACACTGACTTGCCCGTCGGATGGCCACTATAAGTATTGAGTGAGCTAAATGCGCTTTTCACTTTCCTCCACAATATCCCGTAGAAGTGCAATGCGTGGCGCATCCCGGGTATCGACTAACGACATCCTTTGTCTTTTCATCGCTCTATATAGGTGATAGCAGGGCGGTGTCATACTCTCAACGTGCAGCTCGATTCCCGATCCTCATCATCGCAGCATCACTTCTGCGTCTGTCATTCGCTTCGCGCTGCTAAAAAATATCGGACTAGCTACAGACTACAAAGAGCGCTCATTCTCCATCTGGCTGCACTTGGCGCGGCGGAAATGCTTTTCTCTCCGAGCCAATACTTCATAACGTGCTTACTTAGGGGTCGTCTCTAGGTATGGGTTGATTCAGCACTTCTAAAATCCTTGATACCAGCCGGTTGAGGCTTAAAGAAATTGAATTGAATGTCATTTTTATCAAGACCCTCAGCTTGACAGGTTCCATGCTTATATCAGCGGCGCTGACGTCAGCATGGAACCGGTCAAGCTGAGGGTCTTGATAGAAATGTCAGCCACTTGAGATTCAAGGAAAATGAATTGAATCATTTCTATCAAGATCTTCAGCTTAAGGGATTGGTTATCAGCAGCCGGCTCATGCCGATATACCGGTTAGTGCTAACGGGTTCCACGAGGTGTGGATGTTCCGTTCGATCAAACAGCGCCGGTGGTCTAAATGCGCAGAGCATTCCAGCCCGGCCTGCAAGAGTTGCGGGTTCGAGTCCCGCTCGGCGCTAGTTTTGATCGCACCAGAACATCGTTGTAACAACTTCTCAAATCGCAGGGCACCAGGTGTTTGGTGAGGTTCGTTGTTCCGGAGTTGCGTTGTTAGTTCTTGACGTCGCTATCTCTCTTTCTCGGCCCGCCTATCTGCCTCGCATTTTGATCTAATAATAATAATTCCTGTCTCCGTAAAATTTACTCTTACTTGCCTAGAAAATTTATAGTTTACCTTCCTCAAAAGGATGAGCACGTTCTTTGACACATTACAATTATTTAAAACACAATTGTTTCCGGGGAACTTTGATAATCAAAGCTGAAATTAATGTATAGAAAAGAATCATTTGTGATTGTATTGAAATGAGAGATCGACATCGTGATTTTGTTTTGAGTGATTGTAATAATTCTTTTGCGTGGGGGTACACGCTAGTCACACTAGTACAGCAGAAATAGTTGTTGAAAAAAGGAAGACTTATATTCACTTCGAAGTTTCAAGCAAACGCGTTTACACTTTTGACCAAAAGAAAATTGCGACGAGCTAGACAAATGCATGTCGCATCTCTTCTTTTTATAGAACCAAAAATTGTGCTCCTGCACTCTAAAATGAAGTTTTTATTATTTTTTTCTATAAAAAACACTGTCGCGTGGCAGCGTAGTCAGAGGAACCACTGACTGTCGCGTGCATCCGATACCAGGTTCCTGGTTTGGATTTCCTGCCCAGGACAACCAAATTTTGCATCCCTCCGGGGTCGGTGAATTGGTGCCAGACTTCTCTCGAAAAAAAAAACACTGACTTGCAAATACGCATTCAAGCTGGCTCCACGACTTCCGTAGAGAATGCAGAATGCGCATTGAATCCCAAATGACATTGATCGATGCCGTCTTTTATCGCTTATCCTTTACTGTTTGAAAAACAATTTTTTATACAGTTCCAAACACTCTATTCACTTTTTTGGGGCAGGCAAATTATAAATTTTCCGAGAAAGTAATAGTAAACATTCTCAAGACAAAAATTCATTTCAGCCTTTTTAGGGTGTGCCTTTTTAATCTGGAATACGCTTGCTTTGATTTGGAGATGTTCAGTTTAGCTTCAGAAGGATGCGTCCTGCTATGAAAAATGTCGAGTTTTGCCTTGAAAAGCATCTAATATTGACGTGAAAATGCTACAGAAGATAGGTTGTTCCAAGAACTGTCCGAGCAGATCTCTCGAGTGCTTTTGTCCGCTCTTCCTCTTAGTGAATGCCGCTGCTCTTTTTCTGAAGGCCCCCTCATTGGAAACATTCGTCTTGTTCGGCTCCTGGACGATGCTCTCCTGGCTCACTTCGGGATGAATTGTAGTCGCTTCAAAGCCTTCTTTTTTCTTCTCGGTGTTTTTATGCTTTCGCGACTGCACGTACTGGAGCCGAGTCTTCTGCATCTCATCCGGCCGCTTTCGAGTTTCGCACTCGCATCCGTATCTAAGTCGTATCGTTCAGGATCAGCCAGCCTACTGTTCCCTTCTATTCGCCGACGGTATGAGTCGCGCCGGGCCAGCGATGGCGACGACGTCGACCTCAGGTGGGAATTTTAATAGCCACACGTATGGTATCGATCGATCAGGCTGTGTGTGTGTGGTCCGTCGCCCTATTTTTCGTTTCGAGTTTGGTTTTTTCTGGGATTTTCAATGCTTTCCTCCTTGTCCATGCTTTCCTTCTGAATACTTCCGCTAATATTCTAGAAAATTCATCTAAATTTGCAAAAATTGAGAAATACTATGGTGAAAATTATGTTGCTCCTTGTCTTGTTTGCCTTGATGAGGCTCAAGAGTCGTTTTTTCTCACCAACAATCTGGGGTCGTCATATTGCAGGATCGATAGCTTGTCAATAGTCGCTGGCCGGGAAATTAGCCTTGTGAATTCTGATTAAATGATGGTTTCCACTGAAATTCAAGCCTTTGCAGTCGTTGTTTCCTTCTTCTTTTTCGCACTGATTCGTTTTATTTATTTTTCTATTTATTTGCAATTTATATATATGTATAATTTTTATTTATATGTGCTGTTTTTTGTTTTGTATTTATTTTTAAATATTTTTATTTACTTGTATATTTATATTTATGCAGTTCGATGTGAGAGATCATAAGAGGGAATGAATTAAAATGTCTCATAAGTATGGATAATAGACTGAAAAGAACAGAAAGATTACAAACAAGTAATAGCGATGGCAACCACATTTCTCAGGGTGAAAGAGCTAAGGAGATAATTGGAAAGATGGATAATTGGAATTGAGTTGAAATTTCAAATTTGATGCTGGGAAAAATCCTGTTAAGTCTACTGAAAATACCAGACGCAGATGGCTGGCACAGCTGGGTGGAGGCGTCCATCGTGCACGTACAACCAGTAGCGCCTAATTTCGGTTGCTGCCCAGGTCAATCAAACCCTTCATTCCTTCACAGTCTGCAGTAACGGATAACAGTCTTTCTTAACGACGGCCCACCCTGTTAGCAATCACTGGCACTACAAGGTACAATTGTTTTTCTCCATTTTTATTTTCTGGCTTCCTCCTATCGCGCTTTCACTGTTTTCTTTTTCTTCGTTTTCTTTTAACCTTCGTTGTTTCTTACCCTAGACTTTCTCGCATTTGCGAAATTTATCGCACACTCATTGTAGTGTATGTATGCGTGAAGCGAACAAATAAATAAATAAATTTGTGAGTGAATAAACTTAGTAATAATCTAATCTGGGACGAAGGAAATCACTGTTTCTGACGTTGGTCAGCTTTCACAACTTTTCTCGTTCTCTATTCTAAACAACCTACCACTGTGCATGCACGATGTAATACAGAAGTATAAGAGAATGTGTGACGAATCGGAAAGAATTTGGCTAACACTTCCTCACATCTGGCTATCCCCTTAGCTAAATCTTAACAACAGTTTCGAATACTTTTTAGCTTTCTTATTGCATCATATACTCCGCTTCTTATGCGCCGGTAGGGCAGTCGGAGGAGGCGCCGGCTGTACTTCTGGCTCGGGTTTCTCGCCTTCCTTCCCTCTGGGGTCAGTGAATTCATAGCAGGGTTGCCTCGGAAGGATTAAGCGCCGATTTTCATCAACTGACTTACGTTCTGCCTCAGTTGAAACGGTGTGCATCGAAAATTTCACTTAAATCTAGCCATGGAGATCGACTTCACCCAGTCTGATCGTTCTATATTATTAATATCCATTGCTTGATTGTTATTATTGATCTAGTTCTATCCCACATCTTCCTTCTGCGAGTAATAAGCATAAACTGGCCTGCGAAAATAGTTGCACAGGCAAAATTCGCATTCAGATTGCATCCACGATATCACGTAGAAGTAGAATGCGTGGCGCATCCCAAGAGGGATTGACTAACGCCGTTCTTTGTCCTTTTTTTTAGTCGTTATGCCTTGATTATTTTTAATTTGAGCATTTGAGAAAATCGCAATTTTTGAATATAATCGAATCCGATCATTCGAAAATTCTTGGTGCTCGAATTTTTAAGCATTCAAAAGCTCTATGAGAGCAGAATTATACTCAGAACCTGTAGCAGAATAAATTGGCACGGAGGATTCAGCGGGTTGCAATTAACTTCTGTTTTTTTTTAAATGTTAACATTGTATGAATAGGAAAAGGAAGATATACAGGATGTCTCAGAAAATGTATTCACTGTTTGAAAGGTTCTAAATTTGCTGTTGGTGAAGCGTTTAGAGAGGTTGGAGAATTATATGAAAGCGCAGGATGAAGACAATTTTGCGATGTGCATGTGGTCAAGATTGCGCCATGCATCCGTCTAAAAACTTTCATTTCAGAATCGATTGATTGCGCATGGGCTGAATGCATGTCTGTTACAATCCTGCTACATATTAATTGTCAACATTAACCTTAACTGCACTTTTTTTAACGTTTAAAACTTGACGGTGCATCAAATTTTATGTCAAAATGCGGGGTATCCCAAAAACCTAATCGCTATATGAAATACCATACCATTGCTGCTAGTAGAGGTTTTAGAGATGTTGGGGGACTGCGAAGCAGGTTGATGTGGTCATGAGATTGTAACAAACATTCAGCCCATGCATAACCAAGCGATTCTGAAATGAACGGTTTCAGGAGTGTGCAAGGCGCAATGTTGACCATTTGCACGTCGCAGAATTTTCGTTACAGTTACAAAACACAACCAATCGAGTGTAAAATGCAGTAATTCAGACGAGTGCGTGGCGCAATATATGTGGACAATTTCTTCTTTTCGTTTTCATGCGAGCCCTATGCGAGCCCTTTACTTTTTTAGTATCTCTAGCACCTGCAAAGCTATCACCTTTCAAACAGTATACATTTTTCTGAGACAACCTGCACTGCTGGAGACACCCTGTTCAGGACAAATATGCATTCACATTGCTTCTACAAATCATTTAGTAGTAGAATGCGTAGCGTATCCCATAAGGACAGTTATTTATTAGGTTGTAACGAAATAAATGGCACTGAACCACTGTAAATTTAAACAGTTAATATCTCGGCTTGTAGGCAAGTTTGTTAATCGAAATAAAAACCTTCTGATTCTACACATCTTTGCCAACGTGACACAGGCTTTTTTATCCCAGTAGCATAAAAATCAGTTCTGGAATTGACGAAATCTTCGAAGGCACTTTCGGCATCCTGTTGGTATTTGAATATTTTCCCTACCAAGAAGTCCCCAAGATGCTTGAAGAAATGGTAGTCTGTTGGGGAAAGATCGGGAGAAAACGGAGGATGTGGTAGTTTCAATGCTCAGCTCATTCAATTTCTGCAACGTCATTCGTGCTACATGGGGGCGAGCATTGTCGTGCAGAAGGAGAACTCGCCTTCGGTTTACCAAGGCCGGCCGGATATCCTTCAACTTTTTCATCATTTCTTCAATTTCAATGCAGTACTTCTCTGCCGTGATGGATTCACCGGGAGGGAGGAAGCTGTGGTGAATAATTCCCAGCGAACACCACCATACTGTCACCATTACTTTCTTTTGGTGCAATTCCGGCTTCGCAAAAACCTTGGGGCTCTCATCGCTGTCCACCCACTGTGCCGATCGTCGCCTGTTGTCGTACATTATCCATTTCTCGTCACAGGTTACGATGCGATCAAGGAATGGGTCCGTTTCGTTCCGTAGAAGCAGTGCGGACGAGATCTCATATCGTCGGCTTCTTTGCTCCTCAGACAGCTCGTGAGGCACCCATCTTTCCAGCTTTTTGGTCTTTCCAATTTCCTTCAGATGCCGGGCAGCTGTGTTGTGACTGACGCCAAGAACCTTCGCTATCTCCCTGGTACCTTTGTGTGGATCCTCCTCTACCACATCTCTCAGCTTGTCCTCATCAGCATCAATATGCCTCCCACGACCTTCATGTTCTTCCAAGCTCTCATCTCATTCCGGAACTTCTGATACCAACGATACGCCGTCCGAATTGTGGAACATCCTTGACCGAATGCGGCGTTGATCATCTCGTCCGCCTCCTTAGCTGTAATGCCCAGCTTGAATTCATACAAGTAAATGCCTCGGATTACCCACGGATCTCCCTCGATAGAGAGCCTTCGGGCTCTCTTGTTAAGAGGGATCTCGGGCCGCTTGTCGCAGGGCCACGTGGCGCGTCCCCGGGTGGTGGATAGGGGAATTAAACGCGAACCAAATGCGACCGTTTACTGCCCAGAGACGCAGGTGGGATGCAGGGGATGGACTCCTTGCTCCTGCTGTGTCGTGTCGATGCGTTCCTTGTGCGTGGGAGCGGCATGTTCGTGCACAGTGTGCGTGGATGTGTCCGTGACTGTGCGGATTGTAACTGTGTCGGCTCGGCCAAAAGCTTGCATCGGTAGACTGGGAGTACATGTAAGGCGATTCGAGGCCGCCTTAAGTCTCGCCCCGTCCCTTCGGGCAGTCTGGCTGGCTGCCCGGAGTACCCCGCCCGCGCGACAGAGCCTGACTAGCTACCCGTGTTGTATTCCAGTCAAACACAGCAGCACTAAAGGGCCTCATTCCCCTGACCCCGAAAGAGCCCCCATTTCTGCAGCGATGGGAAGGACGAGTACGGAGAGGCTGCTAAAATCTCAGGGCCTAACCAGGCTGCGCAAACTGAGAAGGACTAGGATGACGATCTGTACTTACAACGCCCGCACGCTTGCGTCGGAAGCATCCGTCGAGGACCTGATGATGCAAGTCAGGAAGATTAAGTACGACGTCATCGGACTGACCGAGACGAGAAGACACCACCCCCTACACGCCGCCTACGACTCCGGAGAAGAACTGTTCCTCGGAACATGCGACAGCAGGGGAGTAGGCGGCGTTGGTGTCCTCGTCAACACGCACTTGGCCATGAACATCGATTCGTACGAGTCTCTGACAAGCCGAATCGGACGTCTGCGACTGAAGCGATGTGGCTCCGTGCCAGCCTTGACTGTGTTCGTCGCGTATGCCCCAACATCCGACTACGACGACGAAAACGTCGAGGCCTTCTACGTGGAGCTGGAGAAGTTCTATAAGGAAGATCGCACCTTCTACAAGGTGATCGTCGGCGACTTCAACGCCAAGATCGGGCCACGAAGGTCGCCGGAAGAACTTCACATCGGAACCCACGGTTTGGAGTGGAACGAGCAAGGTGAAAGGCTGTCTGAGTTTATCATGTCAACCAAGACCATCCATGGAAACTCGCAGTTCCAGAAGCCTCCCTCCCTACGATGGACCTGGGAATCCCCCGGTGGCCAGTTCCACAACGAGATCGACCACATCATCTTCAATCGCAAGTATTGCCTGACCGATGTCTCCGTTGTCCCCAAGTTCTACACGGGATCGGACCACCGCCTCCTTCGCGCGAGGTTCCGCTTTTCGCGTCAAGGAGAGAAGGCCGCGAAGTTCAAGAAGAGGAATCCCAGAACGACCATCAACTGGGACCTCTACACCCCTCTTGTCGGCTTTTGGGAAGATGCCGTCATGGACAACGTCGACGAGGAATACGATCGCTTCGTGCACCATCTCCGCGATAGTGCTAAGGGAGCCGAGAGCTTGAAGACCACCAAGAGACGCCTGTCTCCGGAAACTCTCGAGCTGATACGCCAGCGTGGAGCAGCACGAGCGTCAGGCAACTACCAACTGACGTCCGAGCTTGCAAAGCTATGCAGAGCGGCGATAAAGGAAGATCTCAAGGAGAGAAGGGCGGAAGTGTTGGCTGAAGCAGCAGAGGCAGGGCTGAGCATCCGCAATGCCCGCAGGAACTTCGCCAACTTCAAGACCAAGATGACCGCTCTCCGACGTCCTGACGGAACCATCACCTCTTCCAGAAGGACCATGGAGAAAGTCATCCACGACTTCTACTCCGATCTCTTCGATAGCCACGTCCACATGCCCCCATGCCATCTTCCGCAGGATGGAAACGTCGTTCCCTCTGTTCTCCCTTCCGAGATCCGACACGCCATCTCGTCGGTGAAGAAACGTACAGCACCCGGTCCTGACAGGATCAGAGCTGAACACCTGAAGAACCTCCCGCCAGCGCTCATCAATACCTTGGCGCGGCTCTTCACACACTACCTGTCCGAATGCAAGGTTCCATCTCAGTGGAAGACCAGCAAGACCGTTTTGCTGTACAAGAAGGGAGACGTGCACGACATTGGCAACTATCGCCCGATCTGCCTGTTGTCCGTTGTCTACAAGCTGTTCACTCGAGTCATCCTGAATAGGATTAGTAGAACGCTGGACGAAGGACAGCCATGCGAACAAGCAGGATTTCGGAGAGGATTCAGCACGATCGACCACATACACACCATTACGAAGCTCATCGAAGTGTCGCGAGAGTACAAGCTGCCGCTGTGCCTTACGTTCATTGACCTGAAGAAGGCATTCGACTCCGTCGAGATTGAAGCGGTCATGGAAGCCCTGCTCACCCAGGGCGTTCCTACTCAGTACATCAGAGTCCTTCGAGAGTTGTACAGTGGATTCACGACCAAGATCTCACCATTCTACAACGACGTCGTCATTGACGTGAAGAGAGGGGTTCGACAAGGGGATACCATATCCCCGAAGCTCTTCAGCGCCACCCTCGAAAACGTCATGCGCGAACTAGAATGGGAAGACATGGGAGTGAAGGTCGACGGCCGGCAACTGCACCATCTTCGCTTCGCTGACGACATCGTGCTCATAACCCCGAGCATCAGCCAGGCGGAACGAATGCTGGCCGACTTCGATCGTGTATGTGGAAGCGTTGGACTGCAGCTGAATCTTACGAAGACGATGTTCATGAAGAACGGATGGGTTTCTGATGCCCCATTCTCGCTCAACGGAACGAACATCTCCGAATGCTCCAGCTACGTCTATCTGGGTCGCGAAGTCAATATGGCCAACGACCTAGCGCCAGAGCTGAGCAGGAGGAAACGAGCGGCTTGGGGAGCTTTCAAGAGCGTCGAAGAAGTCGTGAAGAAAACGAAGAACGTCCGACTCCGTGCCCACCTATTCGACTCCACTGTTCTTCCTGCCCTAACATACGCCTCAGAGACCTGGGCTATACAAAAGCAGGATGAACACGCGATCAGCGTCGCGCAGCGTGGAATCGAGAGGACGATGCTCGGAGTGACACGACTCACGCAAGTGATAGAAGGCCTCCGGAGTTCCGAGCTTCGCCGACGATCGAAGATCAGAGACGCTGTCGCGTGGGCCAATTCGTCGAAAGTTAGGTGGGCCGGCCACGTAATGCGATTCGCAGACACCCGCTGGACGAGAGCCGTCACAGATTGGATTCCGCGGGATGTCAAAAGAACACCAGGACGCCCACCAACGCGTTGGTCGGACTTCTTCGTGAAAGCCCTGAACGACCGATATGACGCTCTTCGTGTCCCTCGAGCGAGGAGGATCCATTGGACTACTCTGGCACGCGACAGGGACGAATGGAGACGCTGCTGGCGCCCGCTCGAGCAAGTCGATGATCAACGGACGACAGGTGATACAGGTGATTCCCTTTTGTCCATCTGCAAAAAAGTCAATAAAACTCTAAAGTTTCCCCACTTTTACATAGAAAATTTGGTACTCACCGGTAGAGCAAAGTTTGCGCTTCTAAATAATATGCCACGTGGAACGGTTTGTTCTTGATCAAACGCGTAAAGACGCGCCAAAAAATGGCGCGAGCCAGTGCCATTTAATTCGTTATAGCCTAATATATATTTTATACCCGGAAATCCATGCAACAAAACAAACAACTAAAAGGAGAACATAGCAAGGGCAGGAATACGTACAAAAACAACAGGGTGAAGAATATTTAGAGATAGTGAAGAACATAAACTTCTGAGGCGTTCACACAGAGATTGATTAACGCCGTCCTGTACCTTTTTGCGTTTTGTAAATGATGCGCTTTTCGTCCGCTCGTCCACCTCCCTCTCCCCGGGTCTCGGCTACCCGAAAGTTGGCAAAAAATCCCATTGACGGATCGCTTCCCGTATCGTTCCGACGGCAGCGCGCTGCACAGCAGGTGTTTCAGCACGGGCCATCCAGCATCAGAGCGTGACGGTTCAAAAACCGTCGTCTGCCGCACGCGACTGTTCCGTCGTCCTGGCGATCGCCCTACGATTTAGGATCATAGTCCAGTTTCGGGGAACATTTCGCGTTCAGCGCCCTCTAGCTCATCTCGCCAGCGTCTCCTGAGTGTCGGGTACCCATCTTCCTGACGCCGTCGCGTCGTTGTTTAGTGTGGGGTGGTGGATTAGGCGATCGATGTGCTGGGTTCGTGCGACTTCCTCGATGGCGCTGCACCCCGCTTCGGCCGCATGCCGCAATTAGTTCTGCGTTTTCGAAGCGGTTTTTGCGCTTCTTGCTTAGACGAATTTGTGCTGTACACCGCGAAGGCATTCCAGAAGTCTCATCGGACTGCACCTGCTTGAAGCTGTCTTTGTAGTAGATATATTCTAACAAGGGGTGTGCGTTTCCGTTAATCGTTAAATTTCTTTAAAAAGTATGCACAGCTGCGAGATAGATAGTACCGTTTCAATAAAATATCACTGGGAGTGTTTTATACTTTCATTACAGATGGGCACTTTGAAATGAAACCATTGAAACTGCTTAAATTTCCAAAACATTCAAAATCGAACTCAGCTTCTTCCAAATAAAAATGGACGCCTTGCAACATAAATTATTAAATTATTAGAAATTATTTTCAGCAGCATTTCCTATTCTTTGGAAGTTTTTCAATATTGTTATATTATACAATAGCATGAGAATGAGTCTGAAAGCTGTTAAAATAATTTTTATTAATGTAATAATTTAATTTGGATGGCGTTCGTTTTTGTTTGGAAGATGTTCAGTTTGATAAAAATTGTCAAAATTCAAGAAGTTTAAAAGGTTTATTTGAAAGTGCCCATCTGTCGTGAAGATAGTAAATAAAACGGTCCCTACGGCTAAAACAATACCACGCAGTAATCTATATTTTTTAAAACGAAAGTTAACGATTTAGCAGAAACGCACACCCTTGATTCCAAGTGCGTATGCCGTCGGGACATACTCTGTTATTGTTCGGTTCATACTTTCAGCAATCAACTTGGTAGTGCCCAGAAATAGGCGGTTAAAGCAGTGCTGTAATAAGCACCTTGGACAGAATACGAGGTTCAATTTCGAATAATGTCTGGGGATTATTGGGTTGGAAAGTAACACACGCCATTTTTTACGGAGCCCACTCGGAGGAGGCGCCGGCTGTCGCGTGCACCCGATACCAGATTCCTGGTTCGGATTTCCCGCCTAGGCCAGCCAAGCCTTCCATCCCTCCGGGGTCGGAGAATTGGTGCCAGACTTGTCTGGGAAGGATAAAGCGCTGACTTGTTCATCGGCTGGTCACTGCAAGTTATTGTATGGCCAAATACGCATTCATGTCGCCTCCACGACATCTCGTAGAAGTAAAATGCGTGGGATTGAGTAACCCCGTCTTTTGTCCTTTATCCTTTTATCCTTATCGTTTGAAAGGGAGTGATTTGATTTATCAGAATGTTTGTTTCACTTCTCCATTTCGATTTTTGTCATTTTTAAAAATATTTTTGGTCATTAAAGTGGAAAGTAAAAAAAGGAATCATGACCTTCGGCGGGAGCTCCTTCTCTCCGCTTACGTTAGAGATTTTTTGCGCAACCTTATAACATCATTCGAAAGAGGATGATTCGTCCTGCAAGAGTGGATGTTGGATTTTTTCGTTCGTTTTGATTTTCATTAATTTTCAGAGCGTTAACTTGGAGTGTCTAGAAGCATAAATTATTTTTACCAGCAAGCGCTACTCTTTGGTTAATTTTTCACTCCACTTTGAAGAATTGAAATTAATATAGTAACAAAGAATATAATAGAATTGAAATTCAGAATGACCAAAAAACAAAACATAGGTTCTGACAGAACGGAGTACTCTCTTTCCAATGATATATGACACTATGCGAAAAAAAATTAATTGAGCAAATGGAAGGAGCTGTTTGCTAAAGATCATTTTTCTATTTTTTTGACAAAAAACCAGCACGAACAAATAATCGCAACGCGAGATTTGATAAAACCAAAAGTTCTCTTTCGAAGGACATATAACACTATCCAAATAAATTAACCAAAGGAATGGAGCTGTTGGTAAAAGTAATTTGTCTTTTGGGGCCGGATTCATCAACGACTTACGTAACTTTAACGGAGAATTGTAAGCTTATCAAGCGATATGGAGAGCGATAGGCCGCGTTATCTGAGCTTTTCGCTTACTAAAAGCTCAGACAACGCGGCTTATCGCTCACCATATCGCTTGATAAGCTTACAATTCTCCGTTAAAGTTACGTAAGTCGTCGATGAATCCGGCCCCTGGACTCTTTAATTAATGTCCTCGAGGTCAAGGAAAAGCAAAATGATTGAAAAAAACCCCAACACCCTTTTTTAAGGATCCTCTTTCGAATGCTATATAACGTTGTGCAAAAACATAAAACTAAACGGAGAGAAGGAGCTGTCATCGACTGTCTTTTGTCGACTTTCCACATCAATGACCTAAAGATTGGCTTTAATGACCTCCATAAATTTTTTACAAAAATTGAAATGGAAAAAAATGAAAAACAGTTTCTGGTAGAGCGGATCATTCTCATTCGAATGATATATAAGATTATGCAAAGAAACGTTCAATGAAATTCAGAATACAATGTTGAAAAACGGCGAGGACTTAGTTTTCAACCTAACATTTCTACGATACCATCGAGGAATCTTGTGCACATTGTTCCCTTAATATCGCCAGCAGTCAGCCTATCGGTGCTCAAAGGAAGGCATACGAGACTCCATTTCATATCTTCTCTGGGTATCACCTTTTTCGTAGTTCGCATCTCTGATATACAATGTGTCTTAAAAATTATTCACTTCTTGGTAGATAGGTAATAAAATTCTTGTCGTTCATCCACATTGAAGCTTTGTTCCTTTGCTAAGAAGCAATGAACCGAAATTCGGATCAGTTTTAGTGGGGAGACGGAATTCTCTCCCTTACTCTGATAACAGCTGCGAAACTGCAAATGATTTTGCAGTGTATCACACCTAAGGAGGAAGTAATGATAGTGAGGGTTCACCCATTCATTTTGTGAGATGCGCATTCATTCTCTGCCACACATTCTACTTCAACGGGATATCGTGAGGGTATTTTCACTCCGTATTTGCCCTATACAATGAATTGCGGTGACCAGTCGATCAACAAGCCGGTGATTTATCCTTCCCAGACAAGTCTGGTACCAATTTACCGACTAATGAGGAATGGGAGACCAACGGTGGATTGGCGTAGGCGTACCTCTAACAGAAATCAATGTAAATATCTTTCGAAATGTGCCCGTGACATCGCTATTAAAATTGAATATAATAATTTATATAATATCAATATTGGTTCGCAGGGCACGTGTAGCGCAGTCGGAGGAGGCGCCGACTGTCGCGTGCACCGGATACCATGTTCCTGGTTCGAATTTCCCGCCCAGGCCGACCAAGCCTTCCATCCCTCCGCGGTCGGTGAATTGGTACCAGACTTTTCTGGGAAGGATAGAGCGCTGACTTGTTCATCGGCTGGCCACCCCAATTCATTGCATGGTCAAATACGCATTCAAATCGCCTGCACGATATCCAGTAGAAGTAGAATGCGTGGCGCATCCCAAAAGGGATTGAATAACGCCGTCCTTTATCCTTATCCCTTATATTTGTTCGCTGCCTCCTAGTTGCAATGTCACCTCTTGCAAGCTGCATTGGTAGCAGTTTTCTTTCCAGGTTAATTTATTGAGATATTCGTTTTTGGTGCTTTTTCACCTAAGCGACTCAAATCGTATACCACCTCGTCCTAAGCATCTACTTGCTAGAACATTAGAATTTTTGGGTTATGAGCTGAAAAGGCAAAAAATGCCGTTCTTCTTCTCCAATTGATTGATGTTGTTGTTGTGTTGCGTTTGCTTTATTTCTGTTTGGCATGGTTTGTTTCAGTGTTATTTTATTCTAACTGTGAAGCGCGTCTTTTTCAAGCGTAAATAAATAAACAAGGTAAAATAAATAATTATAAAAATATGTGCTCGAGATCACAGGCGAAATTTTAGATAGGCGCTTTGGATTGCTCACTGTGCAAACAACTGCGAGGCAAACACGAACAAACGAATGGGGCCATTATCTTTTTTACGCCACCAGCCATTCGTCATCGCGTTATGCAATGAATACATTACACGATTCAATCGCTTTCACTGAAATTTTCTTTCAAAAGTACGTCGTCTTGTACAAATTGTGTTCCAAGAGACTCGGGAAAGTAATGGAAATCTAGTGAATGTTGCAGAAATGACACTTGGTATGGTTCAGTCGACGGGGTTCAGTTTCTCCTCTGATCCCGAGAACTAGACATTTCAACATTCCGTTTCATAGGTTGACCGATTAGTAGCATTGAGTACTTAATAGAGCTCTATGGACAAAACAAAGCTATGCACCCTTTCAAAATGAAATAAAAGCGCATGGCGCACACGGGAAAGCAATGTTTTCCTAATCAGGTGATCTAGGCTGGGACCCGTTGCTGAGCAAGAGAGATAGAGGATAAAAGATGAAGGACCCGTTAGTCAATCTTTTTGGAGATTGGCAAATCACCAACCCGAATAGAGTGGAAGTATTGGTTATCCTGGGCGTGAACTCCAGACCACAAAACTAAAATCGTGTGCAGCCGACTGTCGGTTCCTCCTCCGGCTGCATTGAAAAATCTGCACCTTTGTTTATTTCTTTGAACTTTCACCTTTCCTTAGGTTGTGTATTTCATATTGATTGGGTTGTTCGATAATTAATGTTGTTTTTTTCATTTTTCCTTTCAAAGTGAATGTATGCATATTCACAGCAAACAGTAGTCAGTGATATATTGAACATTTCGTTAGATTATTTTTTGCCATCTTTCGTTAAGATGAAAAATTCCACGTTTGAGGAAGCCTTGGTTTTTAGAAGTGAAAAGTGCAACTCGTTTTTGACGACTTGATCGGAATCCAAGGTCTTACCATTCAAATGGTTTTGAGGAGAGCAAAACAAATGGCAATCTGATGCTGCTGGCCATAAGTCACTGCCATAGGCTGGATATGGCATCAGTTCCCAGTTGAGCTCTTTTAATTTTTGACGGGTTATAAAATAGGTATGGGGTGTGGCGTTGTCATGATGGAACATCACGCCCTTGCGATTGGCCGGTTCAGGACGTTTCTTCTCGATTTCCTCGGTCAATTTTGAAACCTGACGATGGGAACATTCGAATCATTTGTTTCGTTTCTTGGAAGCATCTCAAAGCAGGCTGTACCCTCTGTCAATGCGTTTGGAGAGGTGGATTTTCTTTAATTCGTGAGGTACCGAAACATCCAGTTTGTTTGCGCAACAAAACTGGTGTAAGTGCAAGTAAACGGTTGATTCCTATATGTCAGGCTTCTCTGCCATCTCCCGAGTTGTCATACGCCGGTTGGTTTCGACCAGCGCGTTGGTTTTGTCGTCATCAGGAGTGATTCTGCGACCAGTAGAAAATTTTCAGGAGCGAAAGCGACCATAACAACGCTGGCCCTGGCACTTAGTAGGGAAGTCCTCTCCATAAACTTCGCATAATTTCTTCCGAGTTTGCACCGCATTTTTGCCCTTTCGGACTAAAACAGGGAAATATACCGATGCTCTCTTAGATCGTCCATTTTCGACTTAATTTTTTACAAACGGCACAATTTTTTTAATGGCTACGACTACACCTCCATTCCATCAGCGCCTGATCGTAATGAAATATTCGAGCTAGAATCACTTGCTATTCGTAGGAAGCGAAACGATCTAATTATGATTTTTAAGATGATGACTGGAAAAGTTGCGCTTCTACTTACTGAGCTTTACACAGTCCATCATTCTACCACTAGGGGTTGTAGATCTAAAATTCACTATTCTACCGCCAAAAGTTGTGTTCGTGCCTCCTTTTTCACTCAAAGGGCCGGTTCTGAATTCTTGATGTTTACCAAAAAACATACTTTGCCATCTTCGATTAACAAATATAAAAAGCTCGTTGGTAGTTATCTTAAGACTCGCTAATTCGCCGTTTCTTGTATTTTTGTGTTTATTACCAATGTGTTGTCTTGCTAGTCTTTATTTCGTCGCGTGTTGTCATACACGTATAAATAAATAAATAAAATAAATAAATAAATTTTTTACCAATGACATACAGTTTTTGACAGAAGATAGTCTAACGTCTAACCTTTAGAACAGTATATAACATTTATTATAAGCTAAGCAATCACAATTACATAAGAAACAAAGTTCACGCCATTTATGAGAAATCCATCAACGATCGGACGTCCCAATATATTCTATTGGGCGACGTTGATTTGCATCCTGTCTTCGTTCGGCCCACATTTCTGGAGCGTGCGTTAGCGCACGGAGCTGGACGTTCTTGTTAGCTTCTAAGTGCTCCTGAAGATTGGGCTAAATACGCATTCAAAGGCTCTTTACTGGGACTTATATAAAGAGAAATAGTAATTCCATGCGGTTTTAGACCAGACTTTATTATTTAAACTTGATTTTTTCAAAATTTATAATTTGTTGAATCAATGAATCTAACAGCTGAAAATAAGTGACAACTGGCAATTGCCATCGAATCCAATTTCCATCGAATTTGCTACGATCGCAAATAATATGGAAAAAATTCCGCAACATTTAGGATCAAACGATTGAAAAACACTCAACTCACACTGTAGGATGGGTTTCTGTTTCTGGCTTACTGATAATCGTTCAAGGCGGCAGCGCAGAATTTGTGCAATAAATAAATAAATAAATAAACAGTGTTTAAACTTGTGCAACATTGTTTGCCCAATTTGTGTTCACAGCTGTTCGAGGCGTTTCCATTTGCGCTCGTGTGCAGAAGACGTGAGATGTGAATCTCGAAGCGTTCAACAACGTGCTTTGGCTGCTTTTTCATCCTCAGGTTAAGGCTAGCTGCCATATGGCACAGATGCCTCTCTCCGTCGTTGTCTCGTCGTTAGATGAAAAGGCGCGAAACGGTAGCTGCTTCGTGCCCACACTTCAGTTCACCTTACCCTCCTTAGCGTTCTTTTCAGTCGTGATCCTTCCTAATGGAGGGGTATAGCGACGGTCTTTAAAACGCTTCATTCGCCAGCTGTGCTGGCAATTCGTCATTTCAAATTCGTTGCGTTTCCATTTCACTATGACTAATCGCCTTGTGACTCCATATATTGCGCATTTTCGGCTTTTTGGCTAGCGTTCTCCGTGAGGTGATTCATTGTGGTATTGCGCTTTTGTGTCACGATGGACCCATCCCCGATCCATCCTTGTGCTATTCGCTTCCAGTTCACTATACGAGCTTGCTGACCAACCGGGTACTCATTCTATTTTAATTCATGATTTATTTACTATTTTATTAGCTCAAAAAAACTATTTCTTCGTGTAATGAGAGTGGTGAGTGTAGGCAGCAGAAGGCGCCTATTCTCGCATCCACTTACCACTAACAATCACCACGCTTTCCAAGCCATCGGAAGCGGTATACTAGTATCTATAATGCTTGACAAGGAGGAGGACAATAGGATTTTTCCATCGTATGGTTCCCCAGAATCAATGAAGAAATAAAAGACACTGAGGTTTGCATAATACCTCAACGATGTCACATAAAAGCACACATCTGTGGGCTCGCTTACGGTAAACTTTGTGCTTCAATATTTTCAAAAACTTTTTTTCCGTTTGCGCGTGTGTAGCGCAATCGGAAGGGGTGCCAGTCGTCGCATGCACCCGATACCAGATTCCTGGTTCGAATTTCCAGCCTAGGCCAACCAAGCCTTCCATCCCTCCGGGGTCGGCAAATTGGTATCGGGCTTGTCTGGAGGGGTAAAACGCTGTCTTGTTCATCAGCTGGCCAGCGCAATTCATTGTGTGTTGAAATTATTATTACTATTATTTATTATTATTTATTATTATTAATTATATGGCTACAATCCATGTGAAGAACAATGCAATTAGAAGCGGTGTAGAATAACATCCATATGACATTGGCTAACGATCAAGGCCAAAGTAGAATAATAATAGTATTAATAAAATACCCACTCAAATCGCCTCTACGACATCCCGTAGAAGTAAAGTGCGTGGCGCATCCCAAAAGGAATTCTGTAACGCCGTCCTTTATCCTTTATCTGTTTGTTTCGTTAACAGTGGGCAAGCTTTGAATGAAGTGAGAAACTCCGGAGGGAATTGCAGCCTGCAATCCTACTTTCAGCGCTTTCAGCACTATCATCATGCCTCCGAACTTTTTCATTTCTCAGCAACTACGAAACGATTCGCTTGGATCTACGCCGTTCATTTGCATCTGTGTGTCGCCGACATTTTATGCCAAGTGATAAACACTAGCCCTAATGAGATTTGGTAAATAATGTTAGCCGGCTGTAGTGTGCGGCCGATTCCGGGTCCCTGGTTCGGATTTCCCACCCCATGCCAAGGATGCCTTCCATCCCTCAGGGTCCGTTAGCTGGTGCCACACGTGCCTTGAAAAGTACTTACTTATCCATGGGCTGGCCACAACAAGTTTTAAGGACAGGAACGCCTTCAAATTGCCTCCATGACATCCCGTTGAAGTAGAATGGGTGGCGCATCTCGAAGATTGACCGTCTTTTTCCTTTATCTTTCCCGACTAATGCTTTCCGAATTTTCTCTGCAACTCCCCTTAAACAGGGAATGCGTGGCGTATTCCAAAACAGCTTTTCACTCTTATCCTAGTTCACTTTTCCTTCTCCATGAAATGGTTTCCGAACACTACTTTGGATAGGCAGCATGCCGATAGCTTCACTACATACTGTTGTTGGTCCGTTCTGTGTATCGTCGAGATTTTAAATTTTCGAGGTCATTCAGGCGCGGTAGATTTTTGGTCTGGCCGCAATTCTTCCATATAAATATTGCAGTAGCATTGTTGTGGTGCTGTCGTTCCGCATTGCTTCGTTGTCGTGTTATTGAGTGAAATTCTTCTGAAGGCAGACATATTGCTGGATGTTTTCTACGGCTGGCTTCGGCATGCTTCGCCGCTGTTCATTGCATTCGTTATATTGATGGAGCTCCCTAAAAAATCATCGTGGCACATGCCGTATCTATTTGCTCAGCAATCCATGGGGTTACCCCTCTACGGGCGCCTAAATAATTAATTCCATTTGCTGAAGCGCTGTGTAAGCGCCTTCACGACGAAGAGCCGTCCAGTAAAGAGGCTAAACCGCTTTACTCTTATTTGCATAACAGTTCAGCATTACTTAGCAACGGAAGTTTTTACCTTAGAGCAGTGTATTGCGTGAAGGTGATGCTAACGTGAATGTAGTTCTTTCAGCGTTGGCTTGAAAACCGCTGCTTCTCTCTTCAGATGTCTGAAGTATTTCTTCTATGGCGCAGATTATTTGTTATCAGGTAGGACCAGAGTAGCGATGTCCGAGAAGGCGGCCACTCTAGGGGCGTCCTGTTTCCATTTGGGTACCTTGCGTCACCTTGCGTCCGAGTCAATCTAACCTTCTGTCCTTCCACGGGCGAAGATCTAGTACCAGACTTCTCTGTGAAACTCATTTGTTCATGAGCTGGCCGTCTCAGGTCATTGTCATTTAGCCTAAATGCACATCCGAATACCTTCTTCGATATCTAGTAGTAGTAGAACTCATGGCGCATCGCACAGAGAGTCTGACAAACGTTCACCACTGAACAGATTCATAAGCGATTGAACCCAGGGTATGCGGGGTAGAAGGGAGGAACATACCCACGCTGTGGTATTCATCATACGCTATAATTGTGCTCGAATTATCCATTCGAATGGGAATTTGAATAATTCCCACTCAAATTTTAATATTCGAATTCAGTTATTCAAAAAATCGTTATTTTCGAATGCGTTCGAATTCGAGTATTCAGAAAAACCATTTTTTCGAACATATTCGAATTCGAGTATTCGAAGTTTGTAAGTGTTTGAAACCATTCGAATATTCGAAAAATCTCGAGAGCACATCTATATCCAATGTACCATTTTCACGTGGAATTGGTCACTCTTCGAATCAAATTGGACGCTCTTCTAAGCTAGCTTTAAAACTTCTGAAATCAAAGAAAAACCTTTCCAAATCGAAACGACCTTCAGGCAGGTTCAACTACAGTTTCAATAAGACGGTAAGATTCGTTATTGTTCTGTAAAAATTTGGTTTAACTTTCTTTAAAATTGTTTAGCTTACCTGTCTCATTAACCGTAATAATTTTATAACAAGAATATTTTTTTGAGAGAAAAATTTTCATTTAAATTTTGTTTTAAAGCATGGAAAAGCAGCAAGCATATAGCGCATTAAAAGATTAGATCGCGCCATGCACTCAAAATGTTCGCCGCAACCTTTATTTGATTGATAATATAAATGCCACTTATGTGAACCATCAAAGTGAGGATATGTGTGTTCACATGTGCTCGTCACAGGTGTTTTTGTTGTATCGTTAACAGGTGTCAAACTCCATGTAAAGAGAAATTCTGACATCAATCAAATAAGAATCGCGATGTGTTGGACGAGGGCATGGCGCAATCTTTGCACTGAAAACTGGCTACATTTCTGCTCTTTAAACCGTCCTCATTTTTGCGCAAAAAAAAATGAAAATTTTATAAAATTTCAAATAATGTGTTCACTTCTTGGGTAGGTGAAGTAAAACTTCAAAGAAAGTTGTACAATGATTTTCCTTGAACAGTAAATTATTCTAACCGTTTCGGAGAATCTCTAGTTTATTGTATAAGAAGCTCATTTTAACTGAAAGAGTTCGTTTTGATTTCGAAGTCTTAGGCTACCTTTAAAGAGTATCCAAATTGATTTGAATTTGTCCAATTCGACCTGAAAATGGTATATCTTATCCACCCGTTTGCTGGTATGCTGCTAGGTGAGGGATATTTGGCGGTGGTCGTGGGTATCTCTGCATGCCTGCTAGGATTTCTTTACCTTTGCCCCACCAATTATAAAGCTGGCCTGTGGTTTTCGTAGGTACTTTTTACGCACTACTGGTTCTGTTCGAAGACCTGCTAAGACAACCTGAAGGTGAACTGCTGCTTGAAATGGCATTGAGCCTCACTCTCCTTCTCTCCCTCAAGCAGGTTCCTCGTCAATGCATGCGCGAGTGGAGATCGTTCTGAGCGCATTCATTCGGCCATTCACTCCCAACGCCCTTCCGCCATCGCCGCCCAGCCCGTCGCCAGGTCCATTATTTGCCCTTCGCCTCCCCTGTTCCCGTTTGGTCGCTACAGATTCACAATTCCTGCAAGGGCCCGGTTCAAAATGGATGTAAAGGTCATCCCGTCTGCATTTTGAAGGATTTCTGCACCGCTACACGAGGTTTCTGAGCTTGCTAGGTGGTGCTAGAGGTTCGGTTATATGATAATCTATATGAGACTTAAGATGCTTCTATTCTTCACTTTCTTTTATTCTCTTTTATATAAATTTTTAAAAATCATAAATTTTATGTTCAAATAATTTTATCAATCTATGAATTTTGCGTTGTTTGAAAAATTTATGTTAAACGTTTTGAATCTATTTTGAAATTTATTTATTTTCTGCTCACAATGGGAAAATTATCGTCCCATAAGATTGTCTGAGCGGCATGCATGCGCACTTGGTCGAGGTGCCGGTTGTCGCGTGCACCCGATTCCAAATTCTTGGTTCCGATTTCTAGCGTAGGACAACCAAGCCTTCAATAATTCCAGGTCGGTGAGTTGTCATCGTATGGCCAAATACCCATTCAAATCACCTTCACGATGTCTGGTGGAAGTAGTAGAACGCGTGGAGCATCCCGCAAAGAGACTGAGTATCGCCGGCCTTGATCCCTTATTCTACTCCTGTGTTAATGTTGTAGCTCTAGGGTATTTAGTGTGTGTTTCAGAGGGTAGGAATATATCCAACCTTAAGAAATAAACGACATCAATGCTGAGCTTCTGGAGATATCAGCGTCTCCATCCTGTATCTCTGTGGCATGCCAGGGTGGCTCACAGACTAGAGGCTGTTCGTTCGAGGGATGCAAAGGAAGACAACACTCTTGTTGTTTTTAACAGTTTTTTTTAGATTTTCGATGGATTTTTTAAATTTTCGATACCTCTGTTAGTTATTTTTTAAAATTTACTTGTATCAAGCAGAATAGAGTTGCTTGAATGTCAATCTTGGTTAGTTGAGTTTAAATGGTCGTTCACTGAGACTAAGCTGTGTGAACCGCTGAGGATCACTTTGTTCCGAGCGCATTGGATTAACGTCAAGTGAGACAGCTTCAGCCGCAAGTGGAAGTGGAAGTGTAGACTTTGTTCGCCGAAGCGATTTCCAGTCTTTAGATAGTGTTCTGTTGTATAGGCTTCATAGTGTCATGATGTCTGCACTTATTTTCATAGTTTTTGCTAGCATTTCTGAGAGCTGCAGCGATTACTCCACTTTTTCTCTAAACGGGATTTGGTTTTGTCCGTAGAAGCATCAGATGTATTATTTGGTCGAGTACCAATTCGATATTTTCATCCCTTAAAAGTAACACATCAGTATTGGATGCATGAAATATACAGATCCTACAGCTGCGTCTTGTAAATGATAATATTATCCTTTTCTATTCATTACTTTACTACTTACGTCTCGACAAATTTTACACAACTTCCTCTTCGAACACGCATGACTGCAGGATCAAAATTCGTTTTCCTACGGCAAGGTCTTGACTACGAGCTTTCTTTGCATCCAAAGAGCTGGTTCGGACTCTACAAAAAATTCAAAAAATGTACTCTATCAAATTCCATTTCACAGTTTAAAAAGCTCACTGATAGGTACCTCTGTGCGATCGGTACTTCAGTGGATAACTGCCACGCGAATTACCTCAAACTTGGGTAATTAAACGTTTGTTGTAATGAAAATAATAAGGATATGCACGAAAATACACCAGAAAATAAACCGACCCATGACGAAGAAGTGAGTGATCAAGATCAGGCACCTTAATGCACCCCCACGTCAATATGCACTTTCCTATCCTGAGATGCTACGGAAAAGGAGAAATCAAAGGTGAAAATAAAGGAAAATAAGGCGAGCGACGAAGCTTGAAGCACCGTGCGGTGTCGACCAGGCGACATAACATATACCGGTCGCAGCCATTCCTTCCTGCCTTGTCGGCGCCAATATCCCTAGCCTATGGGAAACACACAACACAGCAAATTCTTGTATGAGAGAATGTGTTCTAGAACAAGAAATATCCTATATGAGCAGAAGGAAGCCTAAAGAGCCACGGAAGTCTACTTTCCCTGTCTCGCGTTCGCGATAACCTCAAAGGATGATTCATTAGGGTGATGTTCTTTTTATTCTGCTATCACGCAAACGTATGTTTTTCTCGTCTTCTCATCGTGTATATACCGAGTTTCCCTTTTGGATAGCTGATTGTAAATACAATACAATAAACAAATACAATAAATAAATGTAGTCTTATGCATGGACATCCATGTGTAGTAAATAAATGAATAAAATGTATATGAACAAGGCTACCCCATGCAGTAGTATGTACCTTCGTTGGAATTTAAATGAGACTTATGTGAGGCCTTTTAATGTAGTTAGCTTTTTTCTTTTTCTTCATTTGCGAGCAGAACGGGTTCTATGTACAATAGCGGAATCTTTTCTCCTATCTGGTGGCATACCTACAATAGGGCGTATATGAATTGCTGTTTTTATCATTTCTGAAATATCGGCCATTATTCTTCAGCTTCATACCACTTCTGTTTGTTTTCCTGTTGCTAATGATTAGTTTATTATTACTACTATTATTTTCTATTCGTTCGTCTATTTACTTACTTGCGGAGCAGTAGCGCAAGGGGGCAAAGCGCTGACTATGGTGTGTAACCCGAGTCTACGTTCAAGGTTCGGGTCGCGCCCTCGCCCAGCAGTCCATCCGTCGTTCCCGGGTCGGCGAATTTGTTACTAGACTAGTCTCGGAATGAGAAAACACTGGCATATTGTCTATCGGCTCGCCACCGCAAGCCATTGTTTAGGCCAAAGACGCATTCAAATTGCCTCCGATCCTATGGAAGTAGAATGCGTAGCGCATCCCGTAAAGAGATTGAATAACGACGTCCTTCGTCCTTGCCCTTATTTACTTACTAATTACTAGATTAGTACATTCGATTTCGTATCACACTTGTCACAACACGTCGAGAAGAAATGAGAGCATAAGGAATAGATCAGATATTCGGTCCTACACCGCTCATAACCAACGGTGTATACATGAAGTGCTGAATAATTTCTGAACGAATGTTAAGATGTGCGATTTTCACGTCGAACAGATTACCTTCAAAATCAAATTGGTTTTTTTAAACTCAGCTGCCCCAAGTAATTGAAGAAAGGGTTTAAAGTTTTATAATTTTTTAAAGGAAAAATTGTAACACATTTAAAACCAAATTGGATATTCTTCTAAGCAACTTTGCAATCGCTTTTGAAATCAAACTGAATACCTTTTAAATGAAAACGAGCTTCTTCCACGTTACACTAAGGACTCTTCAATTAAAACAATTTCTTTTTCAAGGAAAATTTAGTTCGACTTTTTTAACTTTTCAATTCACCTGCCACAATAAGTTAACATGCTTTTTGAAATTTCCTAATAATGTTATTATGAAGTTATGAAATAAATTTTGTTCTGAAGCGCAGAAAGGCAGCATTCGTTTCCTCTGTTAAAAGAGGTAATCCATGCACCCGACGAGATAGTCGAAATGTTTATTTCGTGGATAAAAAATTCTGTTTGCTTGGAGTAACACAAATATGTAAACAATACAAGATAAAATTGTAAATTTTCAATTGTAAAAAAAACATCAATAACATTCATTCGCGTCGCTTTTTCAAGTTAACAGCATTTACACTTTCAATCAAATAAAAATAATTGCTAGGAGCTGGGCGTGTGCATGGCGCGATCTCTTTCTAACAAGGTATAACATTTCTTCTTTTCCGTACTCCAGAATAGTTCTTGAACTACAGTGTTTCCTTGAAAATCAAATTTTCATAAAATCTAGAACACTTTGTTTACTTATTGGAGCAGGTGAGTTTTAATAAATTTCAAATAAGTAATTAATACTAATGGTAAATTTAAATTAAATCTACTAACTACTTTCTACTAACTACAATTAACTTTATTATTTTTTTTTACCAAAGTTTTACCCATACTAAATTTGCCTTGAGCAAGTAAATAAATACCCTAACCTTATCGGAGTGTCTATGGTTTAATCAGAAAGACGGTCATTTTGATATAGAGGCGTTTAGTTTGATATCAGCAGAGTCAGTTAGCCTAGAAGAGTGTACAATTTGGTTCAAAAGGTATCCAATTCGATTATATAGTATTCCATATAGTAGCACTTAATTCATACCCATTTCTTTGTAGAATCTCTCATGCCATTGTTCTATGTCGCATTTTTCACGTTGTCTTTTTACCAGATTGAGTACAAAATATTCTGAGTTTAACCTAAGTGAGGTGTTCTTTTTCAGACAAGGAGATGGGATGGCAGACGTACATGATACCGGTGCTGGGCAGCGCCATCGTTACGACACTGGCTTTCCTTTTGGGAGCGCTCGGCTATTCCAGTCTCTGGATCATTGTCATCATCGCGATGAGTGTGACGAAAAGTTATTTGTGGAAGAAGAGGCAGAAGCGGTGGGTTCATTGTGATTTCTGAAAGTCTTTGCGGCCAGGTTCATCAAACGTCTACCGTCCGGTAACGGTGAAAAGTTTATTGCCTGCCTACACTTGCACACCGTAGGAGAAAGTACGATATTGTCATGGTTTATAAGATGGTAGCTGGTATGTTAGGCATTTCTGTCGAGGATTTCTTTGTATTCCGCTTCTTCTTCTAACACAAGAGTTGGCCAGTGGAGGATCAGAATCCCAAGGGCAAAAAGTAATGCAAGAGTTGGTTCCTTTACAAATTGAGCAAGAAACGACATTTTGAAGTTCTCAAAGAAGAACGTTCTACTTACATAGCTCTTTGAGGCAGCACAAAAGACTCGTTGACAGGTATCTCCGGACACTTCTTAGTTTATCCGTTTTGATGACTTCAAATTGTTGTGCTCGTTTTTGTTTTAAACGCTGTTTGTTAAATGTACTTGAGCTATTTGTCTGCGTGGCTCTCCACTTACAAAATAAGTAGATAAATGCTTATAATTGACCAACGCGCATGTTTGCCCGGTCTTCGGAATGCTTTGTTCCTCATTTTAACAGTAACTTTACCAGGTTCATTGTGGATTCGTTACTTAATGGCTGTCTACGTGTCGAATTTCAATAGAACTGTCAACATGGAAGATTGAAAAACAGTATTTTTGTTCAAATTCAAATTCATGTGCGTCAAAGTTTTGCCAAACACTTACATATTATCTCCAAGAAAATTAGAGTAATTTCTTGTTGAAGGAATATTTAGTATGACTTCCTTTTAAAATTTTCATTTCACCTGCCCCATTAAGTGGACATGCTTTTGAAATTACTTATTATCGTTGTGGGGTTTAGAATAATTGCCCTACGAGCGACAGCCACACGCGAACGAGAAGTTGTAATGGCTCAGCTGCAAGATCTGCCGGCATGGGTTCAGTTCCCTGATACAGAGCGAGTTGAGTGGCTGAACAAGGTGAGCTTTTTGAGCAAGAAGGTTTGCTGTCCTCTATAGATCGAGACCTGTAGCCGTAATGCCCTCCAGTTATCGTATTCTCCCTGGGCTCTCAGGTTAACTTGCCTTCTATTTCATCTTTCGTTGGTAATCTGTTATCCTAATAGTGCATCATTAGACGAGGCCAATACATCATTTATCTCTTCTAAATTAAAAGGATAAAGGATAAAGGACGGCGTTACTCAATCCCTTTTGGGATGCGCCAGCGCATTCTACTTCTACTATATGTCGTGGAGGCGATATCAATGCGTATTTGGCCATACAATGACTTGCGGTGGCGAGCCGGTGAACAAGTCAGCGCTTTATCCTTCCCAGACACGTCTGGTCCGACCCCGGAGGGATGGAAGGCTTGGTTGGCCTGGGAGGGAAATTCGAACCAGAAACCTGGTATCGGGTGCACTCGACCGTCGGCGCCTCCTCCGACTGCGCTACACGCGCCCTCTTCTAAATTAATTAATATAAAACCACCTGTATCACCTGCCGTCCCACTCGACTTGTTCGAGTGGACGGCAGCAGCGTCTCCATTCGTCCCTGTCGCGTCCCAGAGTGCTCCAATGGATCCTCCTCGCTCAATGGACACGGGCAGCATCATTCCTTCGTCCAGGCTTAGGTTGGAACCGAACCTAGAGCGTGAATTCAGGGTACGCGCGTCTGCCGGTGCCTCTCCCTGCGCTAGCCCGCTCCCTAGAGGAGAAAATAACAAGTTTATATTACGCTATTGTTGGGCGCGAGGAAGAGACTGCGGTCAGGTTCGATCTCGCTCTCTTCTAATTATTTTGAGCAACAGATTATTTAGCGATTATTCGTCAACGAGAACAAAAACCATGCCTTTAAATAAATCACACTTTTCTTTGTTTGCGATTAGGAATTACGTCAGACGCGATGGCAGAAATTCTTATTTTCAGGTGATACATCAACTGTGGCCCTATATAGGAGAATACTCAAGAGTGTTCATGACAGACTTCATAATACCGCAAGTGAAAGTAAGGCTTTTAGGGGTTACTTTTACTGTTGGTTGTATTTTAAAGCGGGGTTTTTCTGTTCATATCTGCTCGCCATACAGTTACGTTTGAATCGTTTAGTCCCAAATGCCTGGCATGTTCAAAAATTTCAAGTTCACCAAGATGGACATGGGCGATATTCCTTGTCGTGTAGGAGGAATTAAGGTGAGCCTCTTCACTGCTTAGCGGTTCTTTGCCAAATTTCTCAGAGCTCTATCTCAGGTGTATACTACGAACGTAGGACGAGATCGCATCATCGTCGACATGGAGGTGGCGTATGCCGGTGACGCCGACTTTACCGTGTCGTGTTGCGGATTCACTGGTGGCATGAACAATATACAGGTAGAAGCGCTTAGTGTTTATCAGTGCGTAGAGTCCACTTTCAGTTTTCTGAAGCTACGTCCTTGCACCAAATCGATATTTCTTCTTCTCTATCTTAATACATGTCTATATGGTCCTTTGAAAAAATGTGTTAGAAATGTGAAAAAATATGAAAAATGTAATATTGTTTTATTTTCTTCTTTGCTGTGCGGTTATCCACGTAGAAATAAATAAATAAATAAATAAATAAATATTGGGATTCAACTAGTAAGGCTTCTCCTTCACCTACTATTTTTATTTTCAGTTTTCCGGTAAGCTTCGAGCTGTGCTAAAACCACTGCTGCCATATCCTCCGATGGTTGGCGGTGTCTCAGGATCGTTCCTCGAAATGCCGGTTTGTTTCCTGTATTCTATATGAATTTTTCTATATGAAGCACATGTAAGTGGTTTCAGAAAATCGACTTCAATCTGACTGGAATGGGTGAAATGATTGAGCTTCCTGGTCTGATGAATGCTATTCGAAGTGTGTTGAACAGTCAGGTGCGTTCGTGCAGTGAATTCAAATCGATGTTATTTGTGTGATGAACAAAATGAACATTAACAGTTTCATCGTCTGTTTTTTCAGTAGCATAACTAAATCCGTCCATTTACTGTGATATCTTTGCACTAGGGCACGTTGTAACGCAGCTGGAGGAGGTGCTGGCTGTCGCGTGCACCGAATTCCAGATTCTTGGTTCGGCTTTCCCGCTCATGCCAACCTAGCCTTCCATCCCTCCGGGGTCAGTGACTTGTAGCTTGGTACCGGAGTTGTCTGGAAAGGATAAAACACTACCCCCTTTATTGGTTGGCTACCACATGTCACCGTATTGGCCAAATACACATTGAAATGGCCTTTGTGGTATCCCGTGGAAGTGAAATGAGTGGCGCAAGTGACTGTGTGACGGCGACCTTTATCCTTTATCCTGTACAGTAAATGCCTCGAAGCTAACAGTTCAGTATAAGAAATAGTTCAAAATGAACTGATGATGAGGTGAGAGTGGACCATCAGCATTTTGAAAGGCATTTCGTGTTAATCGGTATTGGTAAATTATCGATATGGTTCAATTTGCAGTGACTTTGCCAGGACTTTAGACATATGTTAATTCCCTTCGAAAATATTCAGTTAAGTGATAGATTCTTTTTCAAGCACATGAAAGGTAAATGATAAAAGAATTCGTTAATCATTCTCTGCTTCGGTATGCGTTACGCATTACACATCTACTAGACATCGCGGACGTCGTATTAGTGCATATTTGGCCTCTACAATGATGTGCGGTGATCAGCCGATGGGCAAATCAGTGTTTTATCATTTCCTCACGAATCTGGTGCCAACTGACCGACCCCATAGAGAGGGCTTAGTTGCCCTGGGCGGGAAATCCGAACCAGGAACTTAGTATCGGATGCACGTGACAGCAGGTGCCTCCTCCGACTACGCTTCCAAGAGCAATAGCAAGGTGCATACTGCCTTCGACTACTAGATGCTATTAAGGTAGCCGCGCTGTGTGTTCTTCCGAACGAGATCGTTGTGCCACTTGCTCCTGACGTTGACGTCACCAAGCTGTTCTTCCCTGAGCCAGACGTAGGTGGATTAAAAAACGGTCCCTTCCGGAGCATTACTCCATCAATGACTCTCAGGGAGTAATTCGTCTGAAGGTCATCGAGGCGAAGAATCTCGAGAACCGTGATATTTCCTTCATTCGGAAGGGAAAGAGTGATCCATACTGTGAAATTCAAGGTCTGTGGTGATTTAGAGATTTCAAGAAATTTCTAGTTTCCTGTATTGAAGATTCTTATTTCAGTTGGATCGCAGTTTTTAAGGACTCGTACCATCGACAACGATCTGAACCCAGTGTGGAATGAGTACTTCGAGGCCGTAGTTGATCAGGTATGGCGGTACGGTCACTATCGGGTTACCAGTAGAAGCGGGCAAAATTATTTACGTATAGTTAGCGTTTGATTCTCGATGATCATTGGCGTCCTTGGCGTTGGAAACGTTGACAGAAGTCCTGCTACAGCTTACAGTTTGAAGTGTTTTATAGCGCCTCGACTGGTCAACATTTCGACGCTGGCTCTATTCTAGCCTGATAAAAAATCAAAGTAATATTTGAGAAACCACCTTTCAACGTACAATTTTGTTCTACAATGAATTTGGAAAAGGTAACAAAATAGTTGAAGATTTGGAATCTATCCTAGTCGAAGGGGTTCACCGTAATAAAAGCGAAACTAACACTAAGGGAGTGGTTTGTCCTCTGGGGGAGTTCCGCAGAAAGGTTCTCTTGTAAGCCAGCTCAGAGTGCAGTCTCTGTCAAAGTGGGGTGCCTCCCCCGACCAGGATAGATGCAAAATTTTTTCGGAAAATGTTTACTCACTTGTGTGCTTTTCCTTGCAGGCTGACGGACAGAAGCTAAGAATTGAGCTGTTTGACGAAGATCAAGGACAGGATGAGGAGCTCGGACGTCTTAGTATCGAATTGAAGGACATTCAGAGAAGAGGAACGGCAGACAACGTAAGTGCACGATGCCACGCATTTATTTATTTATTTATTTATTTATTACTGACCGTATTGTGGGACTGGGCGCGTGGTAGCGCAGTCGGAGGAGGTGCCGGTTGTCGCTGCACCCGATTCCAGGTTCTTTTTCGATTTCCCATCCAGGCCAACCACGCCTCCCATCCCTCTGGGTAAGTACACAAGATAAAGGACGGCATACAGACGGTTGGTATGCGCCACGCATTTTACTTCTATGTTGGTCTTCCATATGCTCGTCGTTTGATTGTTGTATGCCGTAGAAGCTGCCGAAGGTATATACGTGCATCTTTCGTAGCTTAAAGGATAGGGATAAAGGACCTTCTTGCTCAATCCCTTTTGGGAAGCGCCACGCATTCTACTTCTAGGGGATGAGGTGGAGTCAAATTGAATGTGTGTTTGACTTAGACAATGACTTACGGTGGCCATAAAATGGGCTACTCACAATCAGTGCTTTATCCTTCACGGACAGTCTGGTAGCATTCATTGACCCAGAAGGGATAAAAGGCTTAGGTTGTTCTTGTAGGAACTCGAACCAAGAACCTAAAATCAGATGCACGCGATAACCGGGGCTCCCCCGACTGCGTCACCACAGGTCCTGAGCTCAGAGCTCTTATCTAGGAGTAAAAATAGCGCATAGCCAGACCCAACTGTAAGCGATGCAGAAACATGAACTGATTATTTTAGTCTTTCAAGAAACTATCGCTGTTTCAGTGGTTCCCACTGGAGGGCTGTAAACACGGCGATCTGCATCTAAAGGCGACGTGGATGAATCTTTCAAAGGAACGACGTCATCTGGAGAAACAGCAGTGGGAATCCGAATGGCTCCAAGCCGACAAACCAATCCACCCGGCGCTACTGATGGTCTTCGTCGACTCTGTATCGGATCTTCCGGTGAGATTTTCGGAGGATAACACATGCTGACTTGACGGGTATATAAAGCAGGTTACTTCGAAAAGTGCTTTTGTTCAGTATCCGAAGGCGAAGCTGGAACCGTCCCCTTTCGTTGAGGTAACGCTTGGGACGAACTCTCAACGCACTCCTGTGAAGGTCTGTTTCTTTTGTATTTGATTTCAGTGGCGTGCCTTGACTAAACTATATGTAAAATTTCCTGCGGGTATCTGTTAAGCGGGCGCGTGTAGCGCAGTCGGCGGAGGCGCGACTGTCGCGTGCATCCGATACCAGGTTCCTGGTTCGGATTTCCCGCCCAGGCCAACCAAGCCTTCCATCCCTCCGGGGTCGGTGAATTGGTACCAGAAGTGTCTGGGAAGGATAAAGCGCTGACTTGTTCATCGGCTGGCCACCGCAAGTCATTGTATGGCCAAATACGCATTCGTGTCGCCTCCACGACATCCCGTAGAAGTAGAATGCGCTGGCGCATCCCAGAGGGGATTGAGTAACGCCGTCCTTTATCCTTTATCCTTTATCTGTTAAGCACCTTTTTGAATTGCCTTAGAGTAGATTCTTGTTGGTTAGTAGATTCTTCTTCTTTGGAAGCTTTAGATTCTCAGTAGGGCTTATTTCGAAATTTTGTTTTGCTTTTTGGACTTTTTTAAGCTAATATGCTTTCGTCTCACTTCTAATTATATGTAGTATAGAAATTAGGAACCATGTTGAAATTCAGAGATTCGTTATGTTCCTGACCATATGCAGACATTTTCTTATAGTTGTTCACTGGAGGTCGTCAACGAAGTTGGGGAATTCTATAGAAATAAATCTATTATTTCAAACAGGAAAATGCCTCGAAGTTACATTCAGTCAATTGACTTTAGAGTAAGGTGTGTCTCCTTAACTTCAAAGCGCTTATACAAATGTAGGTGGAGGGATGCATACAGAGAAGTGTTTTGAATTAATTTTGTCCATTTCAATTTTGTTTTTGCTACATATTCATGGTTTATTGCAAGTTAAGGTGAAGACCGTGAACCCGCTCTACCAGTCAAAGTTCCTATTCTTCGTGAGGCACCCGGAAGGACAGGAGTTGAAGTTCGAGGCCATTGATGAGGGCACACGGCGTGTGCTGGGGTCGTTCACGATGTCGGTGAATCGACTGATGCAAGAGCCGTTGCTGGAGTACAATCAACAGACCTTTATGCTCACACTTGGAGTGCACCAGAGCCCAATGGTGCTTACAGTAAGACTCAGGGTAAGTTTTCCTACTTTTCTATCGTTTTTGCCACACGTTGCTATAGAGCAAAGTGTCGGTGAGCTTCCTGACTACAACAGTGATTTTCTTAAGGAAAATTAATTCATTGTACGCTTTGAGACGCGCCAAAAAATTTGAAAAATTCTTCACGTCACTTTTTTTTTGATAATCTTGCAGCGGGCAGCAATACCAAATAACACTGAATAGATTGGAAGAGGAGCACAGCATAGAGTTGGATGAGAAAATTTTTTAAAAATGGGGAAGAAAATACGAATAGAAAGAACAACGTACACTGTGTATGGAGAACTGGGAGGAGGAGGGAGGGGTTAAAGTTGTCCGCTTTCTCCTTTTTTAGCTCGTAGGAAGGTTTAGTTCTGATTAATGCTCATGTAGTAGCATTAGCTGAAACTGAGACTTCCACCCCTCCGTCGATGAATTGAAAGATCTGCTGCCGGATTCATCAGCGACTAAACCCGGAAGTACATATGTGAGTGGGAGGAATACCCACGATGTAGCATTCGTCATACGTCTTACCTATTCTTGTGTATACTGTTAGTTGAAGGATCAACGATACCCATGAGTACCTCCGCATACTTCGAGGATTTCTTTACCTTAGCCCCAAAATGGACCAATCCAGCTCTTGATGCCAATTCACCAACAGTGGGGTGGAAGTTTCAGTTTCTCGAAGCCTGAACTGACATACAAGGGAGTCAGGTGTTCAATCTATTATACGTATTGCTCCATGTATGCTAATAGGCTATCTCTTATTAAGACTCTTCTCTTCTTAAGAATTTTTTATTTATTTGTTAACTATTGGTTATAGCTGATTAAACAATATTGAGTATATAATAGAGTTCAGCACTATAGAGATACAGCGAAGACAAAAAGAAAAAATGGAACGAGAGATTCAAGGAAATAGGTTAAGAATTTCAACTAAAACTTCACCAATTAAGATGACGCGATTTAGCCATCAGTTGCAGAACGCGCCAGCTCTCTCGTACACAGCGCTATCCAGCCTTTTGTCACTTCAGGGTGGAAAAATTAGTACTTGTCTGGGAGGGACAGGACACGGACTTGTCCATTCGTTGTCTGCCGCTAGTCATTGTATAGAATGCGTAGCGCGTCCTGGATGGGATTGACTAGCACTGACCTTTACTCTTTATCCATTGATTCATTTTATTTTTAAGGCTCTGGTACCTGGTGATAAGAAGGTGAACAACAACGAAGATATTGACGATGTCAAGCTTATGGAGTACGCAAATGGTTAGTAAGGATCTCCGCTGAACTCCCAGACATTATGGCTTCTTGTGACATGTAGAAGAGGGGAATTCTATATCACAGGAGGCCTGGAGAGCGTTAGAGAGTTCTCTAGAAAGCTGTCTTTACGGTGGGTTTTTCAGCACAACATATCGAACGAGCAAGTCGTAAGGAGAAGAAAAGCGAGATGAACGGCGGTGATTCGGTGGCGGTCGAACCTGCGAAAACCGTGAATCGGTCACCTGGAGCTCTAGATCCGGAGATGAAGCTGAATGCGGAAGACATTACGGTACGTGGAACATGTTTAAAGCCATTATACACTTGTGGTATGGTATATACATTTTTGTATCGATTTTATGGATTTGACCGAAATACAACTGACATTTTTATTTGAAAATTTTGTTAAAGAAATATGGTGGGTATAATTTGATGCCCACCACCAGTGGTTGTGCCCGATCTATTGATGACTGATGCTTCTTATTATACCTTTGTCCTTGGGAAAAATTTCGAATTTCGAATGATCGAATAATATTCGATCTTCAAAATTTCGAATTTCGAATGATCGAATAATATTCTATTTTCAAAATTTCGAATTTCGAATGTTCGAATAATATTGCCCCTTCGGCTCTAATCGTTCCCTTGTTGTAACTGGGGTAGAAATACAAAACGAAGATTCTCCCGTAGTATACTGAAGGTAAAAATATCTGTGTACAGGCATAACCCTAATCACTTGCGATTCACGTGAATGGTCACAGCACGCTCGACGGCCGTTTTCAAGGAAGCAGGTGTGCAGCGGAGGGCCGCACTTGCAGCGCTTACTTCGCGTCAACTCACAAGGGAGGTCAATGAACTTCCCGTGGGAATCGTATAGGTGACCTATTGAGCGCTGTGGGGGATTGTCCGAGAGGCACCCCAGTGGTTTAAAACTGAATGCAGCTAAGGGACATTTTATTTAACGAATTTACCGAATTTACCTTTTTAACGCGAAAATTTTTCGTTAAAAAGTGGTCGTTAAAAATTTACCGAAAAAATTTAACGCACACCCCTGCTGCCCATCGCCTCCCCACCACTCTCTGCTAATCGAAGGTTTAGGGACTTGTACTCCCACAACTCCGGAGATCGAAAGCAGGTTTCGCCCAAACGTCGTCTAGAGGGCTAATTGAGGTGCTGATCGCAAATCTAGTAAACGTTTTCGCGTGATCGCGTGATTCCACATTTTCATGAGTGATCAAGTTTATCAGTTTGAGTACATAGAATCGCTTTCTTCACCTACATATGTGATCAGACTTGCTTTTCAGTCTTCGACTTTGAGATGGAAAGTAGTGCACGAAGAATGGATAATTTAGAAAAAGAAATGACAGATTCGTGGCAGCAGCCTAAATAATTTCCTAAGGCGAGGAAAGGACGAAATCAGTGGTCATGACAACCCCATCCTTACTCACGAACACACACTATTAATTATCGTAAGCGGCCAAATTGTCGAAATTGGATACCATATTTGTGCTCAGCATCCAAAATAACAGTTCAGGCGATGTTTGGGCGAAAAAAAAAATCGACCTCCACTCCACTTTTGGAGTCACAATAGTACAACGCGGCCGGTTATTCTGCACCTTTTCTCGCACATACTCACCGTCGCCTATTGTGATCGACGGTAACACCGAACGCGTTTGCCAGCTTCGTGATCAGAAAATCAGTCAACCCTCAGGACAACATTTGTACGAAATTTTATTATCTACTTACGAAGTCATGGGGATTAATACAAGTACCCACGTTTGCAAAGCCCCCCCCCCCTGTCAGTGCGGGAGAGTGGCCGAGGAAGAATAGGCTGCAAGAAGACCAATAGAATAAGTTAATCATATATGTAAATTTTAATACTCAAACAGTTTTAAATTCAATGTCTAAACAACGAAGTAGAATTAGAAATAACCTGGGGTATACATGAACTTTAAATCACTCTGTACTATAACAAACACAAGTGGTAAACAAGCAACAACTAAAACAAGTAATAACTAAAACAATGGTAACAACAACACTAAACATGTCTTGTTTCGCCTCTGCCTTCATACAAAACATGTTTATAATTAGTCACCCCGAGGCTCGTCAGTGAAGAAGGTGACTAATTAATTTAGTTGTTAGTACTGTATTTGGTGTTATATGCAAATGCTACGAATACTACGGAGTACAATACTACGGAGTGGGTCAAAAATGATGCATTTTATAAGAGATGCTAAAATTAGTAAAATTTACAAGAGAAACGTTCTCTATAGGAACCCGAAGACTGATCAGCACATCCCAGAGATGGACTGAAGCAACACATTTCGATCATGTTCGTAAATATGGTTAAAATGAGAATATGTTCTACATTTACCAAAACGCACAGCAATCCGTAAACAACTCTCCTAGATTCGAACCTGGACCTCTCTCCGCTATCCACGCCCCGACTGCAGTGAATGATTCATTTGACCTAATAAATTGTCAGATTTCTAACATCTAACTATAATTAAAGCTCTATAGCATCTGCATGTTAATTTCTGAGTATTTCAAGGCCATTCAAGGCGTCACTTTCGCCTTATCAGCCAGCACTGAAGTGCTACAGTTTTTTGTAATTTTTGACCTACCCAGATGCCCGCAGGACATTTGAAGACCACTACGGTGCTTCTTAGACACACCTTTATAACAAGCAATAGGTCATTTTGGAAATCTCCACGGGAAGTTCATTGACTTCTCTTGTCAGATTACGTACACACAATTCGGCGCACTTTGAGCGACGCGCGAAACTGAAACATCGTTTTTTATCATAAGGTCAGACTCCCCTGGTTTTCGAAGAAGAGTGCCACTAACTTGTTAAGAGATTGATAAAGAATATTCGAATATTCGATATTCGAAGCCTTCGAATATTCGAATAAACGAATATTCGAATATTGACCACTTTCGAATATTCGAATAAATGAATAATTCGAATATTGGACTTTCTCGAATATTCGAATAATCGAATAATTCGAATATTGGACTTTCTCGAATATTCGAATAATCGAATAATTCGAATATTGGACTTTTTTCGAATAGTCGAATATTCGAATATTCGAAATTCGAATTTATTCGAAATTCGACTATCCGAAATTCGAAAAGGACAAAGGTATACTTCCTATTCGATTTTGTGTGTCCTTTTCAATTTTTTGCACTCGTCTTCGAGCTTTTAAGGAAGCTCAACAAAAGACGAGAGAATCGCGACCTCTTGACCTTGTTTTTCCGTCTTTTCTTTGCAGAAGCAACGGAAGCTTCCAGAAAATATCAAAAATTGGAGCACTTCACAATTAAGTGTGCGCTAGGCCCTGTTCATACTCCGCGACAGCAGCGACAAGAGCGGCAAGAGCGACTGGGGCGACGGACATACTGTGGTGTACGTAGTTACACCATAACGTCTACTTCTTGTCGACAACGTGGTTTTTAGCTGCTTCGATGTGTCGCCTCTTCATGTTCGTGCCATCATGTCCCGTTGTGCATAAAAATTCACGTAGCTCTCGGTGTTTTCTCGAGTTTCGCCTCCGCGTCTATTTTTTTCGCTGTTTTCGTTCATTCATGTCTGCAGTGTAACTACATACCCCACACTGCGTCCGTCGCCCCAGTCGCTCCTATCGCTCCCGTCGCCGGCGCGAAGTATGAACAAGCGAGAAGAACGGCAAGAGCGACGGGAGCGGTAGCGCCAGCGCTCAAGTGTGCACAGATTTCGGTCGCTCGGTTTTAATTGATTTGCATGATTTGCACGGGCGACGAGTCGCTCTTCTCGCGAAGTATGAACAAGCCCTTAAGACAAGTTGTGGCCGCAGCGTTCCTAAGGACTGGAAATTTTCGAATGAAATTCAGCTAAAAATACCTCATTCAGATGCTTCGCTCTGAATCGACAACGTCAATCAACACGAGTTCAGGACGATCGAGTAGACTGGGCAGAGTGCTGAGAGCTAAACACGAGAAGTCGTCTAAGAATCGGTCAGTCCTGCTTCTAATAAACGGTAGTGCACTGGACAGTACATGACGGAGTCCATTTTCAGGGGAAATCTCCCACGAGGAGAACTAGAGATGTCGATTCGATACGCAGAAGCGACAAGGAAACTCGTCATTCAAGTGCTACGCGCTCGTCAGCTCCTTCCGTGGGAGAAAGAAGGACAGTGCAACCCGTACGCCACGGTAACTGATTTTTAAGGCGTTGATGATCGAGAATTCAAAATGCGGCTTTTTTCAGGTGAAGCTACTCTCCGTCGACAGCAATAAGGAGATTTACAAGCGGAAAACAGGCGTCGTCAAGGGTTCAGTGGATCCCGTCTTCGATAATCAGTCAGTTGACCCTTACCATTGGATTACGAAGGAAAATTCTCAGAATAACGTTGCAGCTTCGAGTTTGACGTGGACAAGGCAGATATACAGAACTATCGACTACGGATATCCGTTAAGGACGACACGAATTACGGAGCGTTTTCAGCGAAGCCAGTCATTGGCCAGGTTAGTAACTCCGCCCAGTCTTTTTGGCCTATTTATACCATTTTCACTGGAGTTGGATACTCTTCTAAGCTAGTGTACGACCTTTGAAATCAAAACGAACTCTTCCAAAATGAGCGAACTCTTCGAAATCCTCTCTTCGAAGTGAGCTTTTTCTACAACATTAAGCTAGAGGCTCTCCAAAACGGTCAGGATAATTTATTGTTCAAGGAAAATTCAGCGTAACTTTTTTTTGAAGTTTTATTTCATCTCCCCAATAAGAGAACACACAATTTGAAATTTTATAAAAATTTTGTTTTTGGGAAACAAAAAACAGTAATTTAAACCTTGCATTGAAGAGCAGGAGGGCGGCCATTTTATGCTGCCAAAACAGAGATTGCACCACGCTCTCGTCCGAAACTTCGCGATTTTTTTCGATTGATAGCAAAATTTCTGTTTGCATTTTTCACACCTGCAAACGGTGCAACATAATCAATAGTAAAAAAGCACATACCTGTCGCTAACTTTCTGCGTGTTAGCCCTAAAACTTTCTGCGTGTTAGCCCTAACTTTCTTGCTACATGTATTTACACCATCAATTAAATGAACATTGCGACTTGCTTCTAAAGTGCATGACGCGATCCAGTCTTCTAATGCACTACTTGACTGCTGCCTTGTTGCGCTTCAAAACATAATTAAATTTTTTTTTCAAAATTTTTTTATAAAATTATTACACTTGTTGGCGCAGCTGAACTAGAAATTTCAAAGGAATTTTTCTTGAACAAAAAATTATTCTCACTATCTTATTGAGTCATTTGACCTGCCTAAAGGTCATTTTGATTTAAAAGAGTCCGATTTGATTTCAAAAGTTTTTGGCTAGCATAGAAGGGTGTCCAACTTGACGAGAAAATGGTATATAAGCAGGTGTTCTCTGTTAGACTCACCTATATTTCTCAAGGCGCGTGGTTGAACAGGCGAAGCAGGCACACGCTATCGTGCAACCGATACCAGGTTTTGTTCGGACATCCCGTTCAGGTCAATCAAGCCTTCCATCCTTCCGTGATCGATGAATTAGTATCGGACTCGTCTGGCAAGGATAGATCACTGACTTCTTCATCGGATAGCCACCGCAAGTTATTGTGTGGCCAAATAAATATTCAAGTTCCCTTCACGACATCCCGTAGAAGCGGAGTACCTGGCGCATCCCAAAACATATTGATTGACGCTGCCCTTTATCATTTAAGTAAGTTTTCAAGAAGCTACGTTTAGTTCATGAGAGTAGAATCAATTCGGTAAAATTTGAAGCTATCCGTTTTAAACATCCCACCAAGAATTTTAAAAGCAATACAGGTAGCCTTCATACTGTATGTATGTTGTATCTTCAAGTTAGAAAAGGCAGATAGGATAGGTGTCATCAGACCATCTCTTCGTCTGCTGACGAGGCTAGTACGATTTCGCGGAAGGAGGCGTAAAGGGGGCTTTTACAGCCAAGCGCGGCTAGATCTCCAGTACTGGAGAGTATAATCCGATGGTATAGAAAGGGTGCGAAACGCGTCTGTTAGAGCCGCTATGCAGAGACTTCCATTCCTTGTAAAGCTGTGGCAACAGCTACTGGTATGGACATATCTTTTGAAGATTGAACTCATCCCGTAGAAGTGAACGCGTGACGCATTCTAAAAGGGACTCAGTAAGGTCGTCCTTTATCCTTTTAGAACCAGCCAATCGACCTGGATTAATGACGAGAAGAACCTGGGGAAAAGCTGGAACAGCGTCACCAGAGGACGTCTTTTCGGATAAAGCAAATGAGATAAAGATAAACCTATCAATCTGATCAAGATCAAGACAGAGGATAAAGAACGGCTTTAATCGATCCTTAATTTGTGATACGGCACACATTCTATTATATTTCTGCGTATGTCGTGGAGACAATTTGAATGCGTGGCCTACGCAGTAACCTGCGTTGACGAAAAAAAAATGGAAAAATAAGTGTTTTCCTTCTCACACAAGTCTGGTACCCAATTCGTCAACCTCAGAAGGACGGAAGGCTTGTAAGCGTAGGCGAAACTCGAGCAAAGAACTTCTGACTCATGTACACGCGGCAGCCAGCGCTTCCTTCGAGTGCGCTATCTCGCGCCCGCATAAAAGTTTGACCAATTGTGAGACCTTTAGTCTGGCGACCGTACTTACACTGTTGATCAAAAATTCTATTTCTCGCTCACTTCTCGTTCCAAGTATCTTCTCGTTTACAAGCATTTTGTGGACTGTAAACTGTTGTGTGTTACAAGTTGGGGCTCACTGTCATTTTTCGTGTAATTTTTAATTCGGATTTATCTTAGCTGAGGGGGATATATCTAAAAATTATGAAGCCAATTGACATCAGAATCGCGGAGCCCCTTCATGTGGACAAAATAGGACCAGGAAAGCAGGAACCAAACAAAAAACAGAGAATTAAAAAACTGCGGTTGTAAAGACGTATGTATCAGCGGGCAAAGCACATTCAATTACAGCTGAGTATAGGACAAAATAGGGACTAAGCTGACATAACTTACAAAAAAATTACATTCAGTTTTACCACAGTTGTAAACGGTGATGGATCCGAGTTATAACACGTCCGTCGGCGGTCAACACCCGACGAACGGCACATCTTCATTCATATTTTTCAAGTACGAATGAAGATGTGCCAGTCACTTCTCGCGCTTCCGCATCGGAAGGAATTTCTTGAGGATCTAGCTCCTGGATGTGAGGGCTGGATGATCTACGATAACAGCGCACGTCATGTCGTCTGGCTCCCTGGTGACGCAGAACACCAGTCCAGTCGAAGCCAGACTCACATAAACGCAAACATTTACTTTGCGTACTGGTAGGATGCGAAAGGACCAATCTGCCATGAGCTGCTGACTGCTGACAAGACGGTCACCTCAGACGGTTCCATATACGTTAATCAACTTCAGAAGTTGGCCGATGCAATGCGAGAAAAAGGGCGAAAAAGATCAAGTGCCCACCTGTTGCACGACAACCTGTGAGAAGATGGCCGAACTTGCCTGGTATCCTGTAGCCCATTCACTGTACGCGCCCGATCTTGCGCCATCGGACTACATACCATCTGTTTGTGCCGCTGAAGCATCTTTTGAGAGGGAAATAATTGGAAGCTATTATGACCTCAAAATGGCGGTCGACAACTTCTTCAAGTCGCAATTCGCTGATTCTGAACGAAAGGAATCAGCGATTTCCCGAGCAGATGGGGGTAGCTTATGTCGCTCAATAGTGAATATATTGTTGACCAGTTGTTCAGCAGTCTAGCGGCTGCCGACGACTGGTTGGGGGCTTCGCCCCGAAACCCCGAGAAGTAAACAATCCGACCATCTTCTTTTCCCAACTTTTAGACCTTCATACTTTCATTGCGGTAAAGAACTGGTTTAACTAAATAGAGTACAGCAGTCAGAGCGGCCTGTCGGCCGCACTGACGGCTTCGCCGTAGTGATAACTTCTGATCATCAATTTTAGCTTCAATCTGTATCATGGTTTCCGCAGGAAGAACACTTTAACTACGTCGATTGCGGCAAGCTAGAAAAAATAGAAAAATGAACGACATCCATGTAAAATTTGATCAATATCGATTGATGGTGATCGGCACCTCAAAAATAAACTTCAGACTCGCGTTCAGCGACCTCGATTACACCCAAGGTTGAAGTTTCGTGCCGCTTGAACGACATCCACAAAAAATCGATAATATCGACCGATATCGATTGCCTTCCCTTCCTCGGCACGTCTACGGCTCGCCATGCGCGGTCGCCGACGTGTTCAGCACGTCTACGGCTCGCCATGCACGGTTGCCGACGTGTTCGGCTACTCAGTACCCCATTCCAGTTGTGACGGAAACACATACACACATGCACGCGCGCACCCACGCACACACAAGCTTGCTCCTTTATATATATATATATATATATATATATATATATATATATATATATAGTAGGATAAAAAAATTGTTTCAAGTCTATGCAGCCAGCCTAATATAATACTATAAGTGATTTTTAACTGATTATATTATGCAAGTATATTAACTTTTGGCTGAGCCTAGAGAGGCCTGTATAGAAGACAGAAGCTGTTAGAAAGGTGTCTAGTTGCGATCAAAACTCTTGAGCCAGGTTCGAGTTCCCCCTGGCGCAAGAGTTTTGGTGGCAACTGGAAATCGTTCTAACATCTATAAGAAGCGTTTAGTCCGTAATGCTCTATGTTTCAGATTGACATTCGGTTACAGTCGCTGGATGCTTGTCAACTTCCGCAGCAATGGATAAGGCTCGAAGCGGAACGAACTTGAGCAATGTTGGCTAGATGGACTAATTGATTGTTTCGGTGTACAGCGTTGCATATTACTTAATCTATTCGTTCCGTTAGAGAGCCTCGTGGCGCGGTTAGAACTGTGAAGTCTTCGCTTCCTCTCCTCCTGAAAGCCGTTTTACGGATATGCCAGCTTGTGTGCCTTTCGCTGCTGGATCGTCAGTTGTTCTCATGCTGACTGGCGCCCGCGCTTTTGAGCCGCTTCCTCCATCGCATGTGAATTTCCGTTTGCCGAAATGACTTCTCTGTTTCATTTGCATTGTTGTATCTCTTCAAAGCTGCCTCTCCACACTTCGATCTGGTTCAGTCGAGAACGGAAGAAATTATAGAGAAAAGGTGAATAAATATTTATGTATATGGAAGATGTTTTCTCGTTCTTGGCAGCAAATTAGATTGACTCAAGGCGAACTAAGTGTATTAATTGCCGAGGTCTGCCTATTTGGATCAGGGATGCACTTTTAACGGTTAACGATTTAACGACTTTAACGATTAACGGCATTCTTTGTTAAAATCTATCTTAACGACTTAACGGAACTTTCCAGAAATTTAACGAAAATTCTAGCGGAGTGTTTTTTTCAGTAAGTTTATCATGTTCCTTCTCAGTCTTCACTAGTATTTCAGGCCTCACCCTCCCGGCTAGGACTGCTCCTGAGAAACTACAACGCGTTTCAGAGCTATGTATCCAGCCCTTAATTTGCCCATATCTCGTTTCGCATTCATTTCTACAGGGTCGCACTACAAGTGGATACATGCTTTTGAAATACCAATTTTCAACCAGTATTCTTCAAAAAAGTCTGATTCTCGTGTGAGACGAAAAAATTTCTGAAAATGGGCGGTTACCTATTTTCGATTATATTTTACTGACAACAATAACAATAGTAATAATTTTCGATTATATTGTACTGACTACAACAACAGCAATAATAATCTCCTTGCTCCAAGGCATACCGAGGTCTCCATAGAAAAAGGTAGCACTTCAGTCTTCCCGGCAAGTAGCGTGAACGTATAGCTCCAGATAGTACAAAGGATCTTGCGCCGCTCCAGAAGGGCTGCCAATCACCCGGGCGGGCCAAGCTGAGTACTTGTCGGTGCTCACTGATTATTTTGATAGGTCGCAGCGGCTAACGATTCCCGCGAGGGTTCGCTCCCTCGGGAGGAACGCCACCACGCCTAAACGGCAACAATTACGCGGCGCGTTTTTGCTAATTGGAAACACGCCAATTTTTCATCGCTCGTCGATCGCTTCCGGTTTGAAAGATGCCCATCGAATTCGCGGTTCTTTTAGACGTTTACGTGTGTGTACAGCTATTCTGCTAATGCTCTTCGCACACCTTTTCCTCCAAGAAGCAATGTTCGCGCATTTTTCCTAATTTCGCCTACTCTTTCATCTGTTAACGCATACTTTAAGATCGCCATCACTCTAGTGCAGGACTGCGCCACGGGGTGGTATCGCCGCATTCTTCACTGAAGTGATTGATGGTGGAATGATTATATAAGTAGACTGAGAAAAATTTATCGGACATTAATGTTGTTCGTGTTGATTTTGTTGATATTTTATTTAAAAGATCTTAACTAAACTGACGGGATCTTTGTCGTACGACGCAGAAGCTTTCCAATCGCATTGCTGGTCAATCTAATGTGAAGATTTAAAAGTTCGTGCAGCAGTGATCACGTCCTCTTTTATGCAAGTCGCCGTGCTTGAGATCGTTAGAAACATTACCATAAGATCACCAAATGGATAAGAATAATGCAAAATTGAGAACAAGGTTTTCTGATCCTATTGAACCCTTGCGCGCAGCTGTACAGACAGAAATACACCAGCGTACTCCTTCCGCCTGACGTTTTATCCACTTCAATCACACACTCCATCCATTAGTAATTTTTTTAAAATAACAAAGCATGATGTTTTAGTGCTGACGAGTCACACGAGGTACGGATGTTGGGTTCGATCAAGCGGCTCCGGTGGTGTATGTAGTGGCGTAGAGCGTTCCCGCCCAGTCAGCGGGAGGTGCGGGTTCGGGTTCCGGCTGGCGCCAAATTTTTGATCGTGACCAAACATCGTTGTAACGTGTTGTTTTACTTATCAAGCCTTGAGCAGCAAGCAATTATTATTATTATTTTCGTACAATGAGTGCCTTCAATTGTATTTACTTGATTTTGATTAAGTTTGTGGATTTTTTTATTCTAACATTGTATTTTCGTGTCTTGCCTTAGTCCACTTCATAAATAAATAAATAAATAAATAAATAAATAAATAAATAAATCTAAACAAATCCAAGGCAAAGTGTTGCGAGATTATTCCTGTTCGCTCTGGCTTGCTATGTGTTTCATTTTTTCACAGATTTTTCCTACTCCCTTGATGAGCAGTTGTAAACTTGTCTTAGACTAACCAAGTAAGGAATGACACGAAGATAACTGAATTTCACTGTTTCTTTTTGTTTCTCATAATAGTTTTGTGATCCTTTTCATCAGATCAGACCACTAGGAGCATCTTTTACACTTACTGTGCCAGGATTCATGCAGAGTAACAACGCTTTTTGAAGGATTTGATCATCGCTTAAATTTTGATTCCGTAAACGAAAGAACTTGAATTTCTGAATTTCCTGAAGAAAAATAATTACTTCAAGGCAAGAAGAACACATGATAGGTATAATTACAGGCTTAGTAGTTATTTTAAAAGTTCGTGTGATGTTTGATGTAGGTTAGTGCTTTTTTTTCCAATTTACTGTTGCTTTGTCACGTGTTTGGTTCCATTTTCATAGTTACACATTTTTATGGATATTTACACGGCTGTACTTTTCCGGATCTCCCTCGATAGAGAGCCTTCGGGCTCTCTTGTTAAGAGGGATTTCGGGCCGCTTGTCGCAGGGCCACGTGGCGCGTCCCCGGGTGGTGGATAGGGTAATTAAGCGCGAACCAAATGCGACCTTGTACTGCCCAGAGACGCAGGTGGGATGCAGGGGATGGACTCCTTGCTCCTGCTGTGTCGGGTCGACGCGTTCCTTGTGCGTGGGAGCGGCATGTTCATGCACAGTGTGTGTGGATGTGTCCGTGTCTGTGCGGACTGTAACTGTGTCGGCCCGGCCAAAAGCTTGCACTCGGTAGACAGGGAGTACATGTAAGGCGATTCGAGGCCGCCTTAAGTCTCGCCCCGTCCCTTCGGGCAGTCTGGCTGGCTGCCCGGAATTCTTCGCCCGCCCGTACGACCAGATACCCGTGTGTACTCCAGTCAAAAACAGCAGCACTAAAGGGCCTCATTCCCCTGACCCCGAAAGAGCCCCCATTTCTGCAGCGATGGGAAGGACGAGTACGGAGAGGCTGCTAAAATCTCAGGGCCTAACCAGGCTGCGCAAATTGAGAAGGACTAGGATGACGATCTGTACCTACAACGCCTGTACGCTCGCATCGGAAGCATCCGTCGAGGACCTGATGATGCAAGCCAGGAAGACCAAGTACGACGTCATCGGACTGACCGAGACGAGAAGACACCATCCTCTACACGCCGCCTACGACTCCGGAGAAGAACTGTTCCTCGGAACATGCGACAACAGAGGAGTATTCGGCGTTGGTGTCCTCGTCAACACGCGCTTGGCCATGAACATCGATTCGTACGAGTCTCTGACAACCCGAATCGGACGTCTGCGACTGAAGCGATGTGGTTCCGTGCCAGCTTTGACTGTATTCGTCGCATGTGCCCCAACATCCGACTACGACGACGAAGAGGTTGAAGCCTTCTACGTGGAGCTGGAGAAGCTCTATAAGGAAGATCACACCTTCTACAAGGTGATCGTCGGCGACTTCAACGCCAAGATCGGACAGCGAAGGCCGCCGGAAGAACTTCACATCGGAACCCACGGTTTGGAGTGGAACGAGCAAGGTGAAAGGCTCTCTGAGTTTATCATGTCGATCAACACCACCATGGAAACTCACAGTTCCAGAAGCCTCCCGCCCTACGATGGACCTAGTAATCTCCCGGTGGCCAGTTCCACAACGAGATCGACCACATCATCTTCAATCGCATCTTCAACCGACTTTTCCGTTGTCCCCAAGTTCTACACGGGATCGGTCCACCGTCTCCTTCGCGCAAGGTTCCGCTTTTCGCGTCAAGGAGAGAAGGCCGTGAAGTTCAAGAAGAGGAGTCCCAGAACGATCATCAACTGGGACCTTTACACCTCTCTTGCCGGCCTTTGGGAAGATGCCGTCATGGACAACGTCGACGAGGAATACGACCCTTCGTGCACCATCTCCGCGATAGTGCTAAGGGAGCCGAGAGCTTGAAGACCACCAAGAGACGCCTGTCTCCGGAAACTCTCGAGCTTATACGCCAGCGTGGAGCAGCACGAGAGTCAGGCAACTACCAGCTGACGTCCGAGCTTGCGAAGCTATGCAGAGCGGCGATAAAGGAAGATCTCAAGGAGAGAAGGGCGGAAGTGTTGGCTGAAGCTGCAGAGGCAGGTTTGAGCATCCGCAATGCCCGCCGGAACTTCGCCAACTTCAAGACCAAGATGACCGCTCTCCGACGTCCTGACGGAACCGTCACCTCTTCCAGAAGGACCATGGAGAAGGTCATCCACGACTTCTACTCCGATCTCTTCGACAGCCACGTCCACCTGCCCCCACGCCATCTTCCGCAGGATGGATACGTCGTCCCCTCATTCCCCCTTGCGAGATCCGACACGCCATCTCGTCGGTGAAGAAACGTACAGCACCCGGTCCCGACAGGATCAGACCCGAACACCTGAAGAACCTCCCGCCAGCGCTCATCAACACCCTGGCACGGCTCTTCTCGCGCTACCTGTCGGAGTGCAAGGTTCCATCTCAGTGGAAGACCAGCAAGACCGTCTTGCTGTACAAGAAGGGAGACGTGCACGACATTGGCAACTATCGCCCGATCTGCCTGCTGTCCGTAGTGTACAAGCTGTTCACTCGAGTCATCCTGAATAGGATCAGCAGAACGCTGGACGGAGGAAGCCATGCGAGCAAGCAGGATTTCGGAGAGGATTCAGCACGATCGACCACATACACACCATTACGAAGCTCATCGAAGTGTCGCGAGAGTACAAGCTGCCTTTGCGTCTTGCGTTCATCGACCTGAAGAAAGCATTCGACTCCGTCGAAACCGAAGCGGTCATCGACGCCCTGCTCACTCAGGGTGTTCCTACTCAGTACATCAGAGTCCTTCGAGAGCTGTACAGTGGATTCACGACCAATATCTCTCCATTCTACAACGACGTCGACGTGAAGAGAGGGGTTCGGCAAGGGGATACCATATCCCCGAAGCTCTTCAGCGCCACTCTCGAAAACGTCATGCGCGAACTAAAATGGGAAGACACGGGAGTGAAGGTCGACGGCCGGCAACTACATCATCTTCGCTTCGCTGACGACATCGTGCTCATAACACCGAGCATCAGCCGGGCGGGGCGAATGCTGGCCGACTCCGATCGGGTGTGTGGAAACGCTGGACTGCAGCTGAACCTCACGAAGACAAGGTTCATGAGGAACGGACAAGTTTTCGATGCCCCATTCTCGCTCAACGGAACCTACATTCATTTCAGAATGCTCCATCTATACCCTGCCATACCTGTATTTGGGTCATGAAATCAATATGACCAATGGTCTAGCGCCGGGGCTGGGCAGGAGGAAACGAGCGCCTTAGGGGGCATTCAAGAGCTTCGAAGAAGTCGCGAGGAAGACGAAGAACGTCCGACTCTGTGCCCACCTATTCGACTCCACTGCTCTTCCTGCCCTAACATACGCCTGGACCATACGAAAACAGGATGAGCACGAGATCGGCGTCGCGCAGCGTGGAATCGAGAGGACGATACTCGGAGTGACACGACTCACGCCAATGAGAGAAGGCCTCCGGAGTTCCGAGCTTCGCCGACGTTCGAAGATCAGAGACGCTGTCGCGTGGGCCAAGTTGTCGAAAATTAGGTGGGCCGGCCACGTAGTGCGCTTCGCAGACACCCGCTGGACGAGGGCCATCACTGACTGGATTCCGCGGGATGTCAAAAGAACACTAGGACGCCCACCAATGCGTTGGTCGGACTTCTTCGTGAAAGCCCTGAACGACCGATATGACGCTCTTCGTGCCCCTCGAGCGGGGAGGATCCATTGGAGCACTCTGGCACGCGACAGGGACGAATGGAGACGCTGCTGGCGCCCGCTCGAGCAAGTCGATGAACAACGGGACGACAGGTGATACAGGTGCTAGTTTTCCGTACTGAATGAATAGTTATGATAAATAATACTAATAATAATAAACAAAAATTTTTATCGTAGGCAGGAGAGAATGACATGGATTCAGAACGAACGACGCAGCCCATATGATCCCCATAAAGTGCGATATATATTTTCAAATTTAAAATTGTATTACTTTCCTCATCTTTTAAGTGTAGCAATTTTTAGGCGCGTAGTAGCGCAGTGGAATGTGGCGCCAACCATCGCGTGCACCTACATAATTCCAGATTCATTGTTCGGATTTCCCACCTAGTCATCTGAATTGCCTACACGACATATCGAAGAAGTAGAATGGCGATTTTCCCAAACGGTTTGACTAACGCTGACGTTCATTCTTTATTCCTATCTTATTTGGATGGATAAAGGACGAAATTATACTCTTAAGCTCTTTGTGGCATTCGTCAGAATTCTACCCAAGTATTTGGCCTACATATATCTAAGCTAGCGATTTCTGACTTGAAAGAATCCCGCCCCTCATCCCGCCTTCTTCAGAACATATATCCAATTCAATGCACATGCATTTTCTTATCAATTAATACCTTAACCATTACAAAGTATACACAGAACCACAGAGACTACCAAAGCTAGTGTCAAGACCACTGCATTGATGAATTAACTTCACTAAGAAGGTCTACACACCAATCTGAGCTAACGATAAGACTTTTCTAGAATCGATCCAGTTTCGCCCTTCTACAGCCATTGAGGAGAAATTCAATTTTCACAACGATTACCGCTTTGTGTGTGTCGTGATTCAGACTGAATGCACTAGGGCCCTCGCACTGCATTCATCCCATTTCCTTTGATAAATGCCGTTCTCTCCGCCGTTAATCTCCGTTCCACAAATAAAACACCTCAGCTGCTCTCCGGCAACGTCTTCGTAAGCTTCAGTGCGACCGCATCCGCTTTTCGACGACGAGCGACCAATGCGGCGTCGACTCTGCCCTTGCGTCGTGCTGACGATGATCCCAGTTAAGCCTTGAAGTCGTGTTCTCGAGCGGTTCGCCTGCTCGCTTGCCCTGCAGTTGTGTTCTCTAAAAATCATTTAAGCCCTAAAAAATAGCCCGCTCCTCATATGAGCCTTCATGTGAATCTATTTGTAAAAGTAAGAGCACTTACGGTGCTAAATTTGTAGTTGTTTTATAGTTCATGCGCCTTTCAACCTTAGCTTAGAAAACGTGCTTTGAAAACAGCCAAAGCTTCCTCTTCCTCTTCATCTATCCTCTGTGTTAGCGCCCTATCGAGAAAGAAATTGCTTATGGGACAGAATTTTTTTAAGCGTAAATAAGTTAACTAATTATTCCTCAGTTGAACCACGTCGTTGTATTGCTATATGTCGTGAACTAATCGTGTGTAGTAGTGATTGCTGGGCTTACATTTTTATATACTATTTTAAAAGATAGACTTTAGACCATCTTCTAACAAAAACTGAGCGTCATTAGGAAAAACGAGTTTGTAAAAAATTATGTGGAAAGTTGACGGTCAAAGAGAGCATTATCGGCATATTTTATGCGCTGCAAGCACGGAAAGAATTATATGAAGTTTACGGTGATGACTGCCCTACCGGACGCCAGTTTCATCGTTCGCTCAATTGGGAACTGACGCCGCATCCATCCTATAGCCCTGACCTAGCGCCATCAGACAACCATTTGTCTCGCTCCCTTCGAAGTCATTTAAACCTCTGATTCCGATCAAGCTGTTAAAAATCCGTTGCACCAGTTCTTCGCTTCCAGAAACCAAATTTCTTCGAACGTGGAATTTTCCAACTTTTTTCAACCAAAAGGTGGCAAAAGATCGTCCAATAAAATGACCAACATCAAGGATAAAGGATAAAGGACGGCGTTACGCAATCCTTTTAGGATGCGCCAGCGCATTCTACTTCTACGGGATGTCGTGGAGGCGATATGAATGCGTATTTGGCCATACAATGACTTGCGGTGGTGTCGGGCCACAGACAGCTGTCGGTACACCCAGCTGTCGCGTTACACCCGCACCTCGTCTACGAAGACGAAGCCACGCCTGGTTTCGTGAGTCTCGATCTCGGCTCGCCCTCGGCGGCTCGGCCCGGCCTCGTCAGCCGGTTACCCGTCTCCGTGTCCGCTACCGTATCCACCCTGTTACGTAATAAAGATATAAGCCATCTGTATGTAAGTACACAAGAAGGGAACTTCCTGCTCTCAAAATAGGCCCCTAGAACCTATAACTTTGATAGTGGCCAGCCGATGAACAAGTCAGCACTTTGTCCAGACACGTCTGGTACCAATTCACCAACCCCGGAGGGATGGAAGGCTTGGTTGGCCTGGGCGGAAAATCCGAACTAGGAACCTTTTATCGGATGCACGCAGCCGTCGGCGCCTCCTCCGACTGCGCTACACGCGTCCCCAGCATTATTCAATGATATGACCAACATATCATTGAATAATGCTTGTTGTTAATAAAAATAAATTCACTTCGAAAAAAGAAAAAGAACAAAAACGGCTTTGATTATATTGGTTGGGGGGCAAAAGTAATGAGACACCCCATGCTGTGTCCATATATCTCGTGGCTGGAGTCTGGTTTCGTGCTTATCGTACTTGTATGTTTGTATGCTACTTACTGAAGGCCACCTGAGAAGTTACCACTTCCGCCCTTTCCAGAAGCATGCCAGAACCCCAGTCTGTCTCATGCCGAAACCCCGGTCTGACGAGTCGACCTGTATCGCGCAAATCTCGCCCAATTCCCAACCCCGAGCAGCCTGGGCTCAATATTCACGCAAGATGAGAAGTACGTCTTCTACCTTAACCCTGCCAAGCAGCGAGTCTGGGTGAGGCCTGGTGACCCGTTACCGACCTTCGTTCGACGAGATGTTTACGGCGAGAAGCACCTTCAGAGCTTTTGGGTCGGCGCCCATGGACCGATATAGTGGAAGCTGTTTCCCAAGAGCACTACGATAAACTCCAAGGCCATGGTGAACGAAATAGAAGAGATGGGCCGGCGACTCGCTATTATTCATTCGCAGCGCTTCAAGAAGGTTCTCCTCTTCGACAACGCCGCACCCCATCGGGAACAAGTAACCACGGATAAGCTCGGCCAGCTGGGCTACGTTCACATGCCTCACCCACCGTATTCGCTGGACATCTCTCCATGCAACTACCACTACTTCTTGAATCTACAGGACTTCCTGGTCGGAAGGGACACAAGAATCTAAGCAGTACTTGACAACCATATCAAGCTGTTGATCAACACCAGGCCCAAGCAGTTCTGGAAGGATGGGATCAGGAAGTTGGCTGAGCGATGGCAGCAAGGTCACTGTCCTTAATGGCAAATACATTCCTCAGCATCGTTGAGTTGTAAATGAGTTATGGAGAGATAAAGATTTTTTTTTCAAATTGCCTCATTACTTTTGCCCCCCCCCCTCTAGTAGAACAACCATTAGTACATCTTACCATATCTTCCTTTATTTTTTCACTCATTTGTGCCATGTACGTAATCCATGATTAAACAAATAAAAAATAAGTGGCTCTTAAAGTTGTAAGGTGGAAAACCAACATTCGCAGGCCAATTTTCTAGCCGAAACGAATACCTATTTGTTCCCGCCCTAAATACAAGGAGAGACGTATTTGATGTGCGCATGGAACACAAGATACTAACGGTTAGAAATCAGTCTTGCAGAGCCTTGGTTTGTTTCACTAGTTATTCGTGGCCCGAATAAAATTAAAATTAAATAAAATGTAATAAAAAATAAAAATAATAATTAAAAAAATAAAATTAGAATTAAAATTTTAGAATAATTTGACATTTGAGCGGACTAAAACATCAAAAAGTGCGATTTTTTTCTTAAATATGTAGAGCTGATTCAATGTACCTCGAACTTACTAAGAACAACGATTTTCCGCCACACCTTGGATGTTTCAAGCATAAAGTCTCAAGCAGTCCTAGGGAGTTATAGCGTTTTTTCATTGCGTTTTCGTGAAAGTTTCACTCACTCTTGGTTAGAAAGTTTGTTTATTCGTTAGTTGTTCTCATGTTGCCACATTTACTTACATATGACGTTTGCCGGATCTGTCCTAGTCGGGAGGGGTACAATGTGTTGTGCACCACCATCCTCTGCTTTGAATTTCCTTGACGGCTCCTATTCAATCATAAATTAGTGTCGCCCCTCCGGGCTAGGAAAGATCATGTTTATCTCAACCAGCGTAAGAAATATATACTCAATTGTAAGAGACATATTGAGATAGACATATACTCAATGTTTAAAGCGGGCTCATTCCGTTGTGTGCGAATTCAAAACATAAGTTTTGCCGTAGAGGTAGCGGAGGCAAAATTTCCTGTTTCATGGGGTTCGCGGTACTTTTCACCTTTAGCGGCGGGTAAGCGGCTGATGAATCTGGAAGATCTTTTTATAGAACGCTCGCATTACTCTGAAAGGTTTGTTCTCAATAGGCACCACCTTGCTTTGAAATGTGTCGAAATTGGCATGGAAATGGTATGGTAAGAAGAAAGGTGGAAGGAGAACGGTGAGCAAGAAAGTAAGGTGGTCTAACCTCCTACAGACTATGTACGCATCTCCTCAGTCACCCTTGCCTCCGCAAGGGTCCGCAAAAATTGTCCACTGGGTCTTATGAAAGGCCCTGGCGTTGTTATCAAGATTTCGGCGCAGACCACCCACGTCGACGGCGCCTCGAACGCTGCGTCGTATCGTGCGCGGGTTGAAATTAGTCGACAGCACGCACAATCGGGGAACGCGGAGCTGGCTCGGCTTGCTGACTACCACAGCAGACAGACGTGCACCCGCATTGAGCGACATAATAGAAGGTCACTCTCACGCTCCAATCATTATAGCCCGCCGCCATCTATTCCCACGTGCAAGGTCGGCGTTCCTCCCAAGAAGCGCCTAAGAAAGCGTCCTCCTACTTGATAGTTCACAGGGCTACTGGAAGGCCAAGACCTAAAAAGCAAGCTAGAAAATCACACAGAACTTTTTTCATTTCATTAAATAACGGAGCGCCTTAACAGAGTGCTGTTCGATACATAAAGGCCTAGGCTACATTGCGACAGGGACTATTCGGGCTGGTATTTCAGATACTCCCTTTGAGCAAAGCTTCCCTTGCTTTGCGGTCCTCATTCTTTAGTTTAGAGTGTCTCATGTCACGATCGACTCTTCTTGAACCTCGATATGGTCGAGCCTATCTATAGAGTTGCTAAACCCATCACGACGTTGTTAAACAGCCTTATTACTAACGTTTTGGTTGGATCGCCTTCTTCAGAGCCTGAAAGGTCAAATCAGTTAGGTGTTTTTTTTCAATTGTCTTATGTCAGTACTTCAATAACGAGTTTTCTGACAATTCCAGCATCCAAATTTCGATTTAATTCGGTCATATCGCTTCCTAAACTCAACCCATAAAGCTCCATAACGGGAATTAATTCCTAGCATTGTGTTTTAGTTCTTGTTCTTGTTGTCTCCTTTGGTTCTCCTTGAGTTTGTTTTCTCGTGCCGATTTCGACACTCACAATAAATAAATAAATAAATAAATTTGTGCTTTTCGACTCTCACGATCAGTGGCTATAAACTCCTTAATTTTTGAAAGACATATATTTTATTATATATGAATTTTAAACTGCAGTATTTTTTATTGAGTAAAGCATTTGAACAAGGGCGAGAACACTCGTGGTAGTACTATCTCTAAGACTGAGAAAACTTTGGCTCTAACCGAGCACAGTTAGCGTCTTCTATTAAATAATAAGGATAAAGATAAAGGGTGAAGGATAAAGGACGGCGTTACTCACTACCATTTGGAATGAGCCACGCATCCTACTTCTACGGGATGTTGTGGAAGCGTTTGAACGCGTGTTTGGCCATACAACTATTTGCGGTGGCCAGCCGATGAACAAGTCAGCGCGTTGTCCTTCCCAGACAACTTCTGTTATTAAATCACCCACCCCGGAGTGAGGGATGTTGGGCTGGGCGGGAAAGCCGGACCAGGAATATGGTATCGGGTGCACGCGACAGCCGGCGCCTCCTCCGACTGCGCGACGCGCGCCCTCCGTTTCAAATAACTTGGACAAACCAGGAAGAAAATAGCGCGCCCTATGGACATGAGCAGGGGCTAATAAGTTAAACAGCACGGAGAACATCCAAAAATTGGTCGGCCTCGGCCGGGAAATTCAAAACATGAATCGGGCATCGAGTGCACGCGAGAACCGGCGGCACCTCCTCCTGTTCCGCTACACCCGCCCTTCCAATAAATAATAGGTAAATAAAATCGAAGCAAACTCCCACCTCCTATGGTACGTATTAGGTTGTAACGAATTAAATGGCACTGGCTCGCGCCATTTTTTGGGGCGTCTTTACGCGTTTGATCAAGAACAAACCGTAACATGTAGCATATCATTTAGAAGCGCAAACTTTGCTCTTCCGGTGAGTACCAAATTTTCTATGTAAAAGTGGGAAAACTTTAGAGTTTAATTGACTTTTTTGCAGATGGACAAAAGGGTAATCCGAGGCATTTACTTGTATGAATTCAAGCTGGGCACTACAGCTAAGGAGGCGGACGAGAAGATCAACGCCGCATTCAGTCAAGGATGTTCCACAATTCGGACGGCGTATCGTTGGTATCAGAAGTTCCGGAATGGAGATGAGAGCTTGGAAGAACATGAAGGTCGTGGGAGCCACAGTGATGTTGATGAGGACAAGCTGAGAGATGTGGTAGAGGAGGATCCACACATAGGTACCAGGGAGATAGCGAAGGTTCTTGGCGTTAGTCACAACACAGCTGTCCGGCATCTGAAGGAAATTGGAAAGACGGAAATTGGAAAGACCAAAAAGCTGGAAAGATGGGTGCCTCACGAGCTGTCTGAGGAGCAAAGAAACCGACGATATGAGATCTCGCCCGCACGCTTCTACGGAACGAAACGGACCCATTCCTTGATCGCATCGTAACCTGTGACGAGAAATGGATAATGTACGACAACAGGCGACGATCGGCACAGTGGGTGGACAGCGATGAGAGCCCCAAGGTTTTTGCGAAGCCGGAATTGCACCAAATGAAAGTAATGGTGACAGTATGGTGGTGTTCGCTGGGAATTATTCACCACAGCTTCCTCCCTCCCGGTGAATCCATCACGGCAGAGAAATACTGCATTGAAATTGAAGAAATGATGAAAAAGTTGAAGGATATCCGGCCGGCCTTGGTAAACCGAAGGCGAGTTCTCCTTCTGCACGACAATGCTCGCCCCCATGTAGCACGAATGACGTTGCAGAAATTGAGCTGAGCATTGAATCTCTACCACATCCTCCGTTTTCTCCCGACCTCTCCCCAACGGACTACCATTTCTTCAAGCATCTTGTCGACTTCTTAGTAAGGAAAATATTCAAATACCAACAGGATGCCGAAAGTGCCTTCGAAGATTTCGTCAATTCCAGAACTTCTGATTTTCATGCTACTGGGATAAAAAAGCTTGTGTCACGTTGGCAAAGATGTGTAGAATCAGAAGGTCTCTATTTCGATTAATAAACTTGCCTACAAGCCGAGATATTAACTGTCTAAATTTGCAGTGGTTCACTGCCATTTATTTCGTCACAACCTGATACCTACATCCCTGTCACCCTTCTAGAGGGTATGCAAAAATTGTCCACTGGGTCTTATGAAAGGCCCTGGCAATGTTTTCAAGATTTCAACGACGAATACCCGCGTCGAGTGCGCATCTAACGCTGCGTCGTATCGTCCGCGGGTTTATAGGCGGCGATAGCACGTGCCACCTGAGTACGCGGAGCTGGCTCTGCTCGCTGACTACCACAGCAGATGTGCGAGCATCGAGTGACCTGACTAAGGGTTACGCTCATTTCTTGGCCATGATAGTCCGCCGCCATCTATTCGCTCGTGCAAGGTCGGTATTACTCCCTAGAAGCGCCTGAGAAAGGGTCCTCCTACTTGATAGTCCACACGGCTAGTTGGAAGGCCAAGACTTTTAGAAATCAAGCTAGAAAGTCGCACCTCCTTTTCCCTAGTCTACGCCGCTTTTGGAGTAATAAAAGTAGTGCAGGATATAATTAGGGTCAGCAACAAGGCTTTTCTAACTTGTCAACCTGTACCGAATTAAAAGAAAAAGATAGAGATAAAGGTTACTCAACAATAGTGCGGGATACGGGTTGCTCTCTACTTCTATGGGATGTCATGGAGGCAATTTGAATGCGCATTTGGCCTACACAATTGACTTCAGTAGTCAGTGCCTTTCCCAAAGAAGTCTTGTCCCAATTCGCCGACTCCGGAGGATAGAAGGCGTGGTTGGCCTCGCAGGGAAAACCGAACCAAAAACCTGAAATCGGGTGTAGGCTACAACTGGTGCTCTACCGTTTGTACTACTGTAACGTCGGATTGAAAAGTTTCCACCAGTTTCGAGTGTTAATTTCTGTCGGAGTCCAGTGTTACCATCTTCTTGCACGCGGTAAAACTTCTCTTTAGAAAAAAAGCAATCCTCTGGAAGCAACATGTTCTTAGGATAAGCAGAATCGAATATAGCTTCTTCCCATTTCTGTGGATGAAATTACTACGTTTATTCTGAGATGGCAGATTGAATGTGTCATTTATCGAAGCATTTTCAACAAGCTTTTGAACTAATCTATCACTTTCTCATTATTATCACATAAAGGATAAAAGACACCGTTAATCAGTCCTTTATTGGAATGCGGCACAAATCTCTCATCTAGGGGGGAGGGGGTCGATCGTGGAGGTAAGTGAATGAGTATTTGTTCAATACAATGACTTACGGTGGTCAACCGTTAAGAAAGTCAACGGTTTGACTCCTTTTCAATAAAATGGGGTGTGCCACAGAGGGAGGGATGGAAGCCTTGCATGCCTGGAGCCGAATTCATCAACACTTACAGCAATTTAAATGGAGAAAATCCAGCCGAAACCCCTGATAGCGCGGCTTATCGCTGGTGAGATGCTTTACCAGTCCGGATTCATCAACGACTTACAAAGATTTATCGATGAAATTACAGCCGAAATTCCTGATAACGCCAACATTTCGCCGTATCGCCCGTTGATAAGTTGCGTTAATTCCCGCCTTTTCAGAAATTTCGGCTGTAAATGTCTGTAAGTCGTTGATGAATTCGGCCCCTAGGCGGGAACCGCCGAATTATACATGGACTTTATATAATAGGTTTTCGCATGCACATAAGAGCCGGTGGCTCCTCCGACTGCACTACAGGTGCACTTTAATTAGCGTGCCCTGTTTAATCTACTAGTATAGTTACTGGATTCGTTTATGAACTATAAAAGCACAAGATCAATAAACAAAAATAGTCTTTTGAAAGTAGCCTAAACAGAAGCTTAACTATGATTTCGTTGAAAACCTAAAATTTTCGCGAGCTATTTCATGCTGTTGCACATAGCCCGCCCTTCACTTGAATACTTTCTTGATAAGGAATACTCGCTTTTCTGCACATTGGAACAAAGTTGCCATTGCCATCCGATTTGTCTAGGCCCAAGTCGTAAAGTACTATCCTAGTCGCAAGTGGGAACGCGCCAGTCAATCAGGTCGCAAAGAATGGAATTGCCGATCATGCCGATGATGCACACATTCGCGACATGATCCTAAAGTGCATACTAGGTAAACTTTTTCACCTTATTAAGCAACGAGGCGACTTATCAGAGTACTATTTGATACCTTAAGGCCTAGCCTAAATTCCTACAAAGATTATATGGGCGGTACTTGTGAAGCAAAGGGCCCGTGGTGCCGTGGGGTTGTCAGGAAACATGTTAACGCGGCAAACCCACGGCACCACGCGGCCGGTACTTATGAAGCACCAGTCCTCGGGTGCCGTGGGTTGCCACGTTTCCGTTGCCGTTGCCGCGTTAACATGTTTTCCGGCTGCCCCACGGCACCACGGGCCCTCTGCTTCATAAGTACCATATGGGCTTTTCTTGTATCTAATCCCTCTGAGCAAAGCTTTTCCTTCTTTAAGGGCTTTCTTTATCTAGTTCAGAGTGTTTCATTTCAGTACTTTAATATCGAGTTTTTCGACAGTTTCTTCTTAACGTAGCACCAAAATTTCCACTTAACTCGGTCATAGCGTTTTCCTAGGTTGAAGCCATAAATCTCTGTAATGCGAATGTGAGCTTTTCGACTTTCATGAAAGGTGACTTGACCTCTATTTTTTGAAATACATCTTATATATTTTATAATTTATGAATTTGAAACTACAAACTTTTCTACCCTGTACGTAAAGATACCAAAAGTCCACATCAAGTCCTGGTGGGAAAAAAACGAACAAGGAGTGAACATCCGTAATAGTAGTAGTAGTACCAAAACTGTGGAAACCTGTCTCTAGTAAATGATAAACAAATACTCCCATCATCACCCTTTTCAAGGGGCTGCAAAAATTATGCACCGGGTCTTAAGAAAGGCCCTGGCGTTTTTTCAAGATTTCATCGCAGGTCACCCACGTCGATGACACCTCTAACGCTGCGTCGTATCGTGCGCGGGTTGAACCTAGCCGATAGCACGCGGAATTGGCTCGGATACCTACCACATCAGATAGACGAGTGCGGGCATTGAGTGACCTGACAACGCATTCTCTCGCAATTATAGCATCCGCGCTATCTACTCGCTCGAGGAAGTCAGCATTCTCCCCTAGAAGCGCCTACGAAAGAGTCAACCTACATGATATTAGGTTGTAAGGAAATTTCCCGCCACCCACTTTCTCGTTCCGCCACATTTTTCAAAAAAGTTCTGGAACCTTCTCCCAAGAACGCATTTATAGGCTGACCTATGACCTGCATTTACCACAATTATCGTCATGTTCCTTTCGACTATGGCGGAGAAAATCGTTCTCGACTGCAAGCATGATCGACTGCTTCTGCTGTGCAAGAGCAGCGGTGGATAACGTATGTGGAACGATGGGTCCTGCTACTGTTTCCTACGGCACAGCGACAGTATTGTTCCGGAAGTTCAAGAACGGAGGCTTTCGCTTGGAGGAGCAACCACGGTCTGGCGAGGAGTTGCAGAAAATGAGCAGCGCCTTCTGGCGCTTCTTCAGGAGGGTCCCCGGCGTTGAAACAGTGGACTGGCAGAGGAACTCGAGTGCACCCACACCACCTGCGTGGCCTTGGGAAAACATATAATTATGGTACATGGATACCGCACGAACTTAGCGGCCACCAGGTACAGGTACACCAGGATGCGTGCATGAACTTCTTGACTTCTTGGCGGAATTTTTCTTGGCTCGAGAATCTGCTCTCTATGGAAAAGTGGTTGTTCTACATTGGCTTAGTGGCTCAGTCGCTGTGAAACAAGAATTCTCACGCCAAGACCGGAACTTCACCAAAAAAGGTGATTCTCAGTGACTGGTGAAATTGCAAAAAGTCGTTCACTGCAGTTGTTACCTGCAAACTCTGCTGCCACTAACGACTGCAGGCACTTGGGTTGAAGCAGCTCTTCGTGGGAAAAAGACAAGATCTTCTTCCTTCACGACAAGGCTCGTCCACACGTGGCCAGGGAGACTCAGGAAAAACTCCACTGTTTCGGACATGTTCTAGCCCACCCACGTATTCGCCGGGCATTGCTCCAACGGACTATCACCTGGCTCTCTCGTTGTCGAGTCATTTGCAGGAGAAAGAATTTGGCGACAGGGAGGAGCAAATTGAAAAGTGCCTCACAGAGTTTTTTTTTCGAAAAAACCTCAGGAATTTTGTAGAAGCGGGATCTACAAATTACGTGACAAACGAATGTCACCTCTAAGTATCATGGGAGCTTTGCATCTTCACTGTTCTCCTTTTCACGAATGCAGTTTTCAGTAATCGGATTCCCAGATAGTGTGATGCCAATCTTCATCTTACAAATAAATTCTTTTTTTAAAGTAAATGAGTGAGTGAACTCCAGATTTGGCCTTCTGCCGATCGGTCGATAAGAGGTCGGATTTGCTACTGCGTTTTCAAGTACCCGTATCACAAAAATTTCCATGGATACTAGGAGCAAGGGCCAATATTTGAGGAAATGTTCTTTCAGCGCGGCCCAGATTTGTGAAGCATAAGGGAGAAAGGACGGTTGTTACAGCTGATCAAAACTCTACAGCCGCGCTGCACTCGAACTCGCACCTACTGCAGACCCGGACGGGAATGCTCTACGCCATTACACCATCGGCGATGTTTAATCGAACGCATCGATTCATTTCTATCAAGACCCTCAGCTTAACTGGATCCATACTGACATCAGCGGCCAGCTAATCCCGATATACGACGACTACGACTACGACGTGATGACGGTCCCACGAGGAGTGGATGTTGCGTCCAAGCAAGCAGCGCCGGTGGTATTTGGCGTAGAACATTCACCGCCAGGTCACCAGGAGGTGCGGGTTCGAGTCTCGCCTGTCGCTAGAGTTTTGATCGCCAACAAAACATCGTTTTAACAGCTTACTATCTCGAAACTAGCCACATGAGGCTTAAAGAAACTCACTTGAATAAATAACAGTATTATCATTCAAACCTTCCACCCTTCTTGGATAATGTGAATTGGTTCCAGACTTGTCTGTGAAGGACAAAGCACTGAATTGTTCATCGCTTGGCTACCGCAAGTCATTGTCAATGTAGAAGTCAGATAGGCATTCAAATTTCCTCCACGACATCCCATAGAGAAACTTTCTTGGATAAAGAACAGTACCACTGAATCCCTTTGAGGGATGCGCCACCCAGTTTATGTCTATGGAATGTCGTGGAAGAAATTTGAATGCCTCTCTTACTTCTACATTGACAATGAGTTGCGGTGGCCAAGCGATGAACAAGTCAGTGCTTTGTCCTTCACAGACAAGTCTGGAACCAATTCACATTATCCAAGAAGGGTGGAAGGTTTGAATGACGATGCCCTACTAAAAGCCTTTCTTCGATGTTCTTCGGCCTCAGGCGCCTTCACCGACTTCGCTACCACACGCCCCTTGTAAGGAATACTACAACAAAAAACGGCATCCCTATTCCGATCAAGTCCTTCCATTCAACGTTCTTTTCCTATAGTTTGTTAATGCATGGTAGAAAGCAACTCAGAATTATTCCCTAGAATATCACGCATAGGGACGCGTGGTAGAGCAACAAGAGAAGGCGCCGGTTATCGCGTGCATGCGATATCACATTCTTGCTTAGGATTTTTTGCTTAGGACATTCCATCGTTCAGGGACTGATATAAGAACTATCTGGGAAGGATAAACCACTGATTTCTCTATTGAAAAGTGATTGTATAAAATTGTGTGTGTAAAAATACGCACAAAACCAAACACGCATTTAAATAACCTTTGCGACATTACGCGGAAATACAGGGTATTCTAAAGTGTCGTGATGAAGTTGTGACGTTCTCCCAAGCGAACGCATCGATCTGCAACAGGCGGAAATAGCGCCATTTTTTGTGCGTATCCTGCTGTCCGTGTTGTTATTTTTAAAGTTCGATTTTCCTCTCGTTACGGTTTTTCTCAAGATGTCAGAGCATCGCACTGCGATTTTGGAGTTTCATCGTCAAGAAAAGCGCTAATGCGACATTTAACCTGCTCGGTCGACTGTCTCCACAAAATCGTCGATGTAAGGAGCTTGGCCATGAAGGTGACTGTTCAGGACAAGGAAGAAACCGCGCACTGTCAATACGCTGCAGGTCCGAAGAATTAAAAGTGAAAATTCCACATTTGAGGGTCTCCTGAGAAAAAATGTGATATCGGTGTCAGTCGCACAGTCGCACATCAGTGCATCGCATAGCCAGAAAGAAACATGAACTCAAGCTCTAAAAGTTCCATAAAGTCCAGCTCCTGATGGACAAAGAACAAGCGCGAACGACTCCATCGATACCGCCAACTCAAGCTTCGGGCCGGCTCCAGCCACTTTGCCATCGTCAAAATCCGCAGGCGCTCATGGTTTGGAGTGGAATCCAGACCTACGAGAAGACCCCATGCTTTTTGTGGACGAAGGAGAAAAAAGTAAACCAAGGTGTGTAACGACGGGACAACTTCGAGGCTGTGACACTTTTCAGGTCCCAGCAGCACTTCAACAATGCGCAGTGGAAGTTTCAAAAAGACTCAATCCCCGCACACAAGGCGAGAAGCACGGAAGGCCAGTTTTCCGGACTTCATCATGTCTGTGGAATGGCCGCTGCACTCCCCTGATCTGAATCCGACGGACTACAGCACGTGGTCCATTTTGAAGGCTAGGGTCCGTGACAAGCGCTACCACAACCTGGTGGCTCTGCGTGGGAGTGAGAGTGACTGTCTCCAGATGACCTGCGGCCCATCGCCAAAAACTTCACCAAGCGTTTCAACTTCTGTATTTGTGCCAAGGGGAGTCGCTTCGAATCCAGACTAATATAGTGTTGCCTAGTGTCTATGTCGTCGTTATCTTGTAGAATGCGTGGCGCATGCGCATAGCGCTCTAATCAGATCTGATTTTTGACTGTTTTAGCATCTCTTCCTACACTATTCAACCCTGATCGCTTAGAGTGGCAATCATATTTTATCAAACTATCACACATCACCTCCCTCTTCTCGAAAAGTGAAGCTCCTACTTTCTGGAGCCGTAAGTTAAGAGGAAGACATTATACAGTAATGTCGTGGCCAGAAAACGGCTTTGAATAACTCGGCTATGGCCTAACTGGCCGATGTGCACAACTCATTTCCTCAATCGAATAGTAAGCAGTCAGATTGGAGGAGCCAAGTAGATTGGCTCTGGAGAGTGGAGGCGCCGACTGATGGAAATCACCTCTCCGCCGCGGGGCATCTGCGCACTCTTCACGAGTTACTACGCCTGTTCACAGCTTAAAAGTCCTTCTTTGTTATCGAAGGTTATCCCTGTCAACTTGCGACCTACGGGTATAGAGGAGCTGCTGTGCCCTTCTAGTAGCTGATCGTTTTATAATACATAGCTGCAGGTGAAAAATTGTCTCCACAGAAATATGTATGCGTAGGTATTTTTGGCATTCATTTTGCTGCTGATTTTGCTGATTTTGACAAAATGCACATATCTAGCAGAGCTATGAACACATCTGCCCACAATAAAGGTTCTCATGGAAAACTGCCTCTACTCTCGCTTTGGAGTAGTTCATCCTGTGAATTAATTCCGCTTCTAAGTACAGCTTAGACCAGCCGACTTCTGCTTCTTACGCTTTCTCTACATATTCGTTAAGGTATATGTCGCGTTTTTGGTAGGCGGGAACGCCTAAACTAATCAGACCACATTGAATGGGCATGCCGTTCAGAGAGGGCGTATTCAGTCGGTACCTCCCACCAGCCAGTGCTGCTCACCTACGCGACATGTACCCTCGTTAATAAACAGCCGGCTCTAGAATAACAAGATCAACTGCGATTTTGGTGCTGGTTACTCATTCCTTGATTTCTTCAATGCATTCGATAGAGCCTCTTTCAAGCAGGTTATTTTAAAGCTTCAAAATATATTGCATTATATGATAGTAAAATGGATCAGTAACTTTATCACCGGCAGATCTTCCAAGTAAAAGTCAACCAGTCTTTTTTCCTTGTCTATCCAGTCATAAGCGAAAAATCTGAAAGTGGGTTTTATCTCCTATCTTGTTCATTGTATACGCATCTCATTTACCGAGCTCGATAAGATCGTTTAGTGCCTCTGTTCAAATGTTTGCCTATGATATCAAAATCTTAAAAATATGTGAAAAGCTGACAAACTTACGGCTCTCCGGGCAGCAGTTACGGCCGTTTATTAGCTAGAAGTTTATCTATTCTGGAATGAAATTTTCCTCAAACCAACGAAGATGATTACGTTTGTTATCTCAGTAGACATCAGGTTAATAAAACCGATAAATATTGTAATTTGGGTTTATTTTAGATGCTGAACTCATCTATAATGAAAGTTGCGAAATAATAGCAGGTAAGGTAAATAAGGCGCGTGTAGCGCAGTCGGAGGAGGCGCCCGCCGGCGGTCGCTTGCACCCGATACCAGGTTCCTGGTTCGGATTTCCCGCCCAGGCCAACCATACCTACCATCCCTCCGGGGGCCGGTGAATTGGTACCAGACTTGTCTGGGAAAAATAGAGCGCTGACTCGGTTGGCCACCGCAAGTCATTGTATGGCCAAATACGCATTAAAGTCGCCTCCACGACATCCCGTGCAAGTAGAATGCGTGGCGCATCCCAAAAGGGATTGACTAAAGCTGTCCTTTATCCTTATCCTTTAGGGCAAATAAAGTCGTTCTAAACATATTCTGGCAATGCTGTCCACAAATTCAGTTAATCAGCTCAGATTGGCTTCCATTTCTTATGTCTGTCTCGTGCTCGTGTATAGTATGTATCTAGTAGTAATATGTATCTAGTAGTGTTCGGTGCATCTGTCAAGCGCAACCAAGCCAGGTTAGAAGCGATACTTACTTACTTTGATACTTCGATGGTCCTTTTGTCGGCTGGAGGTCTTCTCAGAGGGGACCACAACTCTTCCAGACCGCTCGATCTCTGGCTGCTTGCATCCAGTGAGGCAGACTCCGCTCTCTGAAAGATCTTGAGAATGAGTCTGCCCATCGCGTTGGCGGTCGTCCCAGTGGTCTCTTATGGTCTCTCGGGAGCCATTCTGTGACACGGAGACTCCATCTATCGTCCTTTCGTCGAAGCAGGTGTCCGGCCCAGCGATACTTGGACTTCTTCATGTACTGCAGCGGGTCGGCTAATTGTGACTTCTCCCGTAGCTCCGAGCTTCGTAGGCCTTCTTGCCATTGCCGACGAAGGCTTGTCCTTAGAAGACATCTCTCTAGTGCACGATGCATAGTTTGCATCGCTCTGGCGATTGTCTTGTTGTCGGGCCAGGTTTCCGTCGCGAAACACATCGCAGGCAGTACAGAGGCGTTGAATATCGAGGCCCTGAGGCCGGGATCCTTGACCTGATCGGTGACTTCGCGAATCGAACTGAAGGCTGCCCGTGCTGCGCGTCTCCTGCGGGCGATTTCAGGAGCGAGGTATCCATGTTCAGCTCTCTTCCCAGATAGACGTAGGAGTCGACCTGTTGTAGAGCGACTCCATTTAACCTCACGAGTCCCGTGTAACACCTGGTTGACCATAAATTGCGTTTTGGACATATTCATGTCCAATCCAATCTTCATACCTGTCAGCATTTCCTCGACTTCTGCCGTGATGGTAGAGATGAGAACAATATCGTAATAATAGAAGAATAATCGTAATAACAATAGAAGCGATACCGAATAATCTTATCCGAAAGTTTGAATGAGACTTTGTGGTTATGATTACACTCCCACCCATATAACAATATCTGTAAGAACATTTTGAATCTTTCAACTCTAATACTTCGTAGAAAGACAAACGATTTGCTACTCATTTAGAAGATATGATCACTGCGGAAGTACGATTACAAATTGAAAAATTCTGTACAATTTCCTCTCCGCGGCTGCTGGATCAAAATTTGTTTACCTTGGGCACGCCCCTGCCTACTTGCTCTTTTGCTCTCATGGAGCTGGTCCCAACTTCTTGAAAATTTCCAACAATACATGCTTTACATCCTTTAAGGTATCTGTAATATCAATGGGCTTTCTAATGTTAACTTACCATTAGAAAGTTCATTGAACTTATAGATACCTATAAGAATGATTCAATAGGATGATGGTGTTTGCAAATAGTCTTCCATCGTGCAAGCGTATGACTGTTTTTTTTTCGTAGTGTACACCTCGCTTCATGTTTTTTGGACAGCTAATTGCAAACAGCTCTGATATCCACTTACAACAAGTAGATCATTAAACTCAGTTCCCTAGGAGTGCTGATGGTGCACCATTCGTGATTTTGCCGATTGTGGTCGTGCGTGGCGCAATCGGCAGTAGAAAGGCCTTATCTTGCATGGCATCGCGAATAGACTGCCGGATTATTCTCCCAGACCACCCAAGCAGTTCATCCCTGAGCGTTTCGACCCTAGCAGGGTCGAACTTGCAATAACCAAATCCTATCGGGATTCGTAGAATCTTAAGATTCTAGCGCAATCAATCATTATATCGTAATCCAACCCCGATTCCGAGTCGCCTTCTCCATTAAACCACAAGGCCATGGTGGCGGCGCACCATTACTGCATGTTTTTTCGCCGTTAAACAAGTGATACCGGGAACTAGCTAAAACTTAACTTTGGACGGGTTCTGTAAGGTCCTGTGGCCAAATGAATAAAGCGTCGCTCTACTAAACCGGAGGGTTCGAGTTCCCTTGCTGGGTCGAGAGACTTGCTGCGAGAAACCATGGCCAACTAGGGTCTACCATTTGTGGCACAGAAGCACTTGTCCATGCAGCCTGTAGACAGTGTGGACTTAGCGTTGCAAAACATCCCGACCCTGGCAGGACTCGAACCTGCAATCTTCGGATCCGAAGTCCGACGCCTTATCCATTAGGCCACAGGGCCACGGTGACAACACCGCTGCTGACGCTTGACTACTGCAGGTCTTTGGCCGCCGTGCGGTACGGAAGGCTGATGAGTTCAGACGAATGACGTGGCTGGGACGCATAGAACACTGACTTCCCTAACGCCTGGCAACCACTAGTCGTAGTTTTATTGTCATTTATTTATTTACTGACGTGGGCTGATGCCAGATGTGAGAATACAATGTTAGTGAAGGCACTCATTGTACACGTAATAGTAGCTTCTTGGAACAATGCCAAGATAGACCTAAGACTTCCTGGTTTGCACTCAAATTGTGGTTGAGCTCCCTTAAATTTCTGTAGGTGAGGAAGTTCAAATTCAGGTCATCCAAGCCGACCCCACGATATTATATAGAAGTTGAGTGCGTGGAGTATAACCTGTAGAGATACTTATTTCTCAAGTAAAGAAATAGAAAATGAAAGACCACGGCGAAATGAGCCTTCACTACATATCATTTTGTTCTTCCCACCTTCTGATGGAAGTCTACAATTTTCCAAAATTTACCAATTTTTCTTTTTTCCCAAAAACGAAAACAAAAAAGGTAGTGTCGACCTAAATCACCATTGTATCGAGGGCAAGGTTTCCAACCAGTAAGAAATGCACCGTATGAAATTGTTTAATTAAGTAATTTCCTGATAAGCAAGCGGGTATCTGGCGAGGTTTGGAGAAGAGTTTTGCAATTTTTAGCTATTTTTGCTTGTTTTCCACATAGTTCCCCGAGCAGAACAGCATTCGAGCACAAGGATAAATAAATAAATAAATAGTTTAAGTAGAAAAATTTTGAATGGAAGACTGATAACTATTGCAGTAGTTTCCAATGGTATCTACGGAGGTAGTGTACCCCAGGTCCTCGGGATACTTGAAATTCAGTGCAACAGAGCAGACGTATTAAATAAATGCCGCATTGTTTTTCGCGCATTTTGCTGGGCATTACTCTTTATTAATTACGAGTTTTTCGGCGTGTGGTGGCGCAGTCGGAGGAGGTGCCGACTGTCTGTCGCGTGCACCCGATACCAGTTCTTAGTTCGGATTTTCCGCCCAGGCTACTGAAGCCCACCACCTCCAGGGTAGTCTAATTGAAAACGCACTTGCCTGGAGAGGGTAAAGCACTGAGTTGTTCATCAACTGGCCACCGAAAGACGTTGTAGATTTGTTCACAAAAATAGGCGGAAGTGTCAGACGCACGCCGAAAGCTCTACATCAATTTTCGGACGAGAATATCTATTAGGTTGTCCGGAAAGTTCTCACCGTTTTGTGTTACTATTCACCATTCGTCTCTTAATAAGTAACAATTCAACTTGCATTGCACATTAATACTACCTTTTGTACGGAATTTTTCGCTCTGCCTGACTAAGTAGTTCATGTTTCAACGTTGCTTTAAATTTCTGTTCGTGAAAGGGCTATTGAAGTGTGCCTCAGAAGCAACTCTGAACGATATTTTATTTTAACTTTAAATTGGGACAATCCGCAGCCGAGACAGCTTGACAGATCAAAGAAGTGTGGGGCATAATAGGTTTGGAGAAAGCACTGTGCGCCAGGGGTTCAGTAAATTTCGAAACGTCAGTCCCAAAGATGACCCCCGTAGCGGTCGAGCTAGTGCAGTCCTGGACGATGACTTGAAGGAATCGGTGGAGGCTGAACCATTCCAAACAGTTCGCGGGATCGCGGAAGAGCTAGACGTCAATAAAACTGGTGTTGAGGGTGCTCTGAAACGCCTTAGGAATGTGGAAAAGCTCGAAAAGCGGGTGTTCCACAAGTTTAAGGAACGGCAAAGATTGTCGCGTTTCGAGATTTGTCCTTCTCTACTTTTTCGCAACAAAACTGACCCGTTTTTGGATCGAATCATCACTTGTGATGAAAATGGGATCCCATTTGATAACAGGAAACGTTGCGGTCCGCAGTTGGACGCCGACGAACCCCCAAGGCATTGTCCAAAGGCAAACCTCCACCAAAAAATGTAATGGTCACTGTCTGGAGGTCGGCGGCTGGTGTGATCCATTACAACTTTTTGGCACCCAGCCAAACGATCACAGCAGAGTCCTACTGTAAGGAAATCGACGAAATACGCCGAAAATTGCGTCAACTTCAGCCAGCATTGGTCCACAGAAGAAACCCGATTCTTTCGCACGATAACGCTCGCCCATACATTTCACATATCACCATTCGAAAATTGAACGAGTTAAGGGTTGAAGTTCTGCCTCACCCGCCATATTCTCCAGACCTCTCACCAACCGACCACCACCTTTTCAAACATTTTCAGAACTTTCTCGCTTTGAAAAAATTCACCAATCAGGACCAAGCTTTCGTGGATTTTGTCGAATCTCGGCCCCCTACTGTTTTCGTTGATGGAATAAGTCGACAGGTGACCCATTGACAAAGGAGTGCTGATTCGAAAAATGCTTAGTTCGATGAAATCCGATGAGATTTGAGAAAGTCATGGTAGTTCAATGTGAAGCACTCAAGGCGCTAAGAACTTTCCAGACAATCCAATGTAAAAGGGATAGCTTTCGTTTGTCCGTTTTTACATCATGCGCATTGCTGCCATCGTTTCATTCCCTTCGTGTTCTCTCGTGGCCAAGAAGTTTTTTCTCCCTCGAAAAGAAAAGCGTCAAGTGGTGGCGATTACCAGCAGCGCTTTACTGTATCATTTGTAAAACTTTCCCGTTTATTAGCTCCAAACAACGCAAATGGTACTTACGGTTAGCTGTTCGCACGACAAATATCCTAATAAACTAAGGTCTTTAGTTTTAGTTTCAGATTAGTCCTAATGTTAGGCCCCGTAAGGGTAATCTCAGCCGCAGCTCTAAGTGTAAGTCACTTTTGGGTACCCTTATATTTGGTCCAATTTTGCAATTGCCTTGCATTTTTCAAGGCACTCAATTTGAAGAGCGCTTCAGAGAAGCGGCAAAAGGCGTTTTTCCGTTTTTTTTCAAAGACCAAAGTCGTTGGAAGGGCTTCTCAAAATGTGTTCAATTTCATGTCGAACCGAACACTTTTCAAACCAAACTCGACAGCCTTTCTTTGAATTTTTTAGTTTACCTGCCCAAAAAGTATGAAAATTTTATAAAGAATTTATTTTTATAACGTTTCTTAAACAGCAGACTAAAACTTGTCTTGAAAAAAAAATGAAAAATGGCCGGTATTGTACGTGCAAAGCTTTGAGCAAAAATAAAGCTAAATGCAATACCACATAATCCTTCACTGAGAGCTCCAAGTGTATGAGTCTATCAATAACGTCAGCATCGCAAAAAGCGGATCAGGTGTATGGCTCAGTTTTAATGCAATATGTACACCTTCCGCGCGTGTACATATAGCGCAGTCGGACCAGGTGCTGTCTGCTGCGTGGGCCCGATACCAGGTTCCTGCTTCGGATTTCCCGCCAGGCCAACAAAGCCGTCCATTCCTCCGGGGTCGGTGAATTGGTACCAGAGTTGTCTGGGAAGGATAAAGCTCTGACCTCGGCTGGCCACCGCAAGTCATTGTATGGCCAAATACGTATTCAAATCGCCTCCACGACATCCCGTAGAAGTGAAATGCGTGGCGCATCCCTAAAGGAGTTCAACAATGTCGTCCTTTATTTTTTTATCCTTACCTTATGTACACCTTTCGAACTCTTTACTGATGGTCGAAGTGAATTCACGCGTGAGTGCAGCTTGGTCCACGTGGCGCTCGTTGACTGGCGTGCTCTGCGATAGGAAGATACCAGAGCAGCTGAAGTCGAAGATCTACAGGGCAGCCGGTAGCAATGTACGGCGCTGAGTGTTGGCCTGCGACCAAGGAAGTTGAAACGCGCCTCAGCGTCATGTAGACGAAGATGCTGCGCTGGACGGCTGGAGTCATGCACATGGACCGCGTCCGGAACGACGCTATTCGGCAGAAGTTTGGTGTCGTGCCGATAACTGACAAGATGCGCGAAGCTCGCTTGCGATGGTACGGCCACGTTCTGCGTGGAAAGGAGGACAACGTTCGCAAGATAGGCCTTAACTTCGAGGTAATAGGAAAACGGCCTAGAGGGCGCCCGAAGCAGCGATGGGCCGATACGTTACATATGGACTTGAAAGTAGCTGGTGTAAACCCTGATCTAGCGCTGGATCGGGAAAGGTGGCGTCATGACACCAGAATAGCGGATCCCGACACGAAGCGGGACAAATGCTGAAGAAGAAGAAGACCTTATGCACACCTTTCAATTTTCACTTTCATACATAACTGAAAAATTAATTCTAGAAGCTATGCTGTAAGGATTAATAAGCGACAAGCTGGGCATTCAAGTTTATATAGTTTTTTATGCATTTGTATTAAGTATGGTTACCGAACAAAGATCTTTTGGAACACACTGCAGTGTGAGAACTCTGTGGCCACGCCTAGCACACTTCTTTAGAAGAATAATTCAGGTGTTTTGACCCTTCGAGCTGCTCGCTGCCGAACATGGCTAACCTATTGTTATTTTTTGTTAGACTTTTTTGACTTCCTTCTCGTCACATTGGTAGTGTGAAAGAATGGCGATGTTTTTTGGTTCTTTATTAACTCCTCAGTGCTATTATTCTCTGCGAGAGACAGAAGAGCTCCCGATGTCTCAAAATCCTTAACGAAGTGATGAAATTAATAAAAAATTCGCTGTCCACAGAGGCAACTTCGTCATCCACCTCCCTTTCAAATCTTTTCATATTATTTCCAGGGTTTTGTCACTGGACCTTCTATAAAGGTGAAAAATCTAAAGCTCTGTGGTGACCTGCTCTCTTCCAAAGGATGTTTTCAATTTTTCTCGAAGACGTCTCCTCGCAAACTCCTCCTTTCTATGATCAATATTCTGATAGGGTAAAACACGACACTCCAAAAGTAGTGTCGATGCTGCCTAGATAGCCTATGTATGTATTCGTATTGACTGGATACAAAAGTGTTACTTTCCGCTCTTCGACTGTCTGTAGCATGAGGTTTTCGAAGTTTCAAAGAACCGACAGATTCGGCTTTTGAAAGTATATGTTACAGGATTTATTTTTTTATTTATGCGTCGAAGAAGATACACTCTACAATCAAAACGAAAGAATACCGTAGCACATGCTTTAAAAAATAAAAACAACACAACACTACGTAGTGGTATCGTTCTAACGGAAAAAAAAACAGCAGTGTTTGGTTTATCAACTGAATAACCAACAGCAGACTCGAGTAGGTTCAACAGACAACTTTAAAAATTGGTGCCTGCAAAAAAATTGGTACATGGTTTGAGCTTCTATGGTAAATAAACCACCAAAACGTAGAGCTCACTAAATTCATCCGATTTTTTTTACCAATGCAGCTTGCAAAAGAAGACATTGTAGCGAGGGTAATATTATTATTTACTACATGAACATTTCTCTGTCACTAAAATACAACACTATCAATCCTGGGTAAACGCACAAAACAAATAGCATTTTCGTTTAAAAAAACAGTTATGAAACCGTATGAAAAGGAAAAGTTGGACCAAAATTGTTTAACCGTGGGAAGCATTCACTGTTACATGAATTTGTCCTGTAGGGCAGTCACCAACTCGAAGATCTTGGATTTCAATATATTTAAAGCCAAGCTGCCAGGTCTGTGTAAATATTACCGACAAAAAATGTGGAGCCTGAAGATTTTGGATGAAGAATCTATTTTTGAGCAAAATTGCTAAGCTGTTTTAATTTTTTGAATAAAGCAGCTCAAATCCAAAATTACTTCTTGATCGAACTAATTCAAGGCATTTAAGTTTACGCTGAGTACCATCGGTCATCGATGCTTCAGTGCTAAAAACAAATGGTTTTAGAGGTGAAGCGGATTCAATTTTTTAAAGCTTTTCCTTCAGTGAGCAATTCAGCTGTGCAGGATTCATCCTTTGAAACACCATGGCTTCGTTCGCCGCTCAACAGTATCCCTATCATACTTTTTCATGGACACTTGTTAGCGCTTTCAAACACAACTGTTCATATAGCTCTTTTCGGTAGTAACTATGAACGTTTCAGAGAAACTCACCAATGCTATGCACCATCACCTTCTCCTAGCACTCGTCTTTAGTGTGGAAGCTCACCGCTACTATCACATGAACGACGACGAGCTCTACTTCTCGAAAACTGATCAGGTAAGATCCGTGACTAGCCGAGGTGGATGAGAGGCGGCAAAGAAGTTGAGTAGTTCCCGAACCTCTTGTTCAATGACATGAAGGTTTAATATTGTGTTGCTCTATAATTAAAGTCGCTGTTTCATATTCTTCAAAGTGAATCCGTTTATGCGACCAACAAACATTAATCAGCGACATACTGACCATTTGTTGGATAACCTTTCGGCATTTTTTGGTTTAGGTAGTTGGAAAAATTCCATGTTAGAACTCTAGAAGCGAACAACTGGTGCAACTCGATTTTAAGAGCATGATCGGAATTAATAGTAATAACCGTCTCAGTGACCGCACTTGTATTACGGAAAGCTGCGTGGTTTGTCCTTATGGAAGAAATGGAGACTGCGCTCAAAGGGGAGCGATACCAAATGCAGTGTTTAACCTGTAATGAGCTGTACATCGGAGAAACAGGTGGAGTTCTACGTGTTTGCATCAGAGAGCATCTAGCTGGCAAGCGAAGACGAAGCTTGTTGAGTCCGCTGGGTAGACACCGCGAAGAGACCCACAACGGACACAATTTTAACATCAAATGCACGATACTACACGAAAATGAGATCGGCGTCGGGAAGACCCTCGAGGCCTTCTGTATCCGTGAACGCCATCCAACCATGAACAACAGGAACGAGTGCGTTTCCATTACCAGTGACTTTTGCCTTTTATCCCACTGTGTGAGCTGTGAGGCACAATGCTCCTCGAAGTCCGTATACTCTTTTATACCGAGTGTGTTTCACTTGCTACATGATTGTCGCATAGTAGGGCGATCTTCCAGTGCTGATAAAGCAGCGGTGAGTTGCGCTCGTATTGGGGTAAATTTCTCGTGACACTCTTGAAACCCCATTGGTACTGCACAGGTGGGAAAATTAAGGCAGTTGAAGGTATGAATGTACATTCTGCAGCCACCGAACTTCTTTCAGGCCTTTGATAACGACGATACCGTCGAAACGTCAGGCGTAATAAAACTGAATGTAACAAACCTGCGTGGCACAAAAGATTTGAAGCTATTATATCAGGAATTAATAGTTTTACCATTCAAGTTGTTCTGAAGGGAACGAAACGAATTGTAATCTGATGGTGCTAAGTCAGGGCTATAGGGTACATAGATGTGGCATCAGTTCCCCATTGAGCTCCATTAACCTTGACGGATAATCAAAGATTATCAAAAAATTATCAAGGAGTATGGGGTCTGAGGTTGTCACGATGGAACATTTTGCGTTTTATCACATAACGATTTTGCGTTTAGTTCAAAGCGTTTTATCTTGATCTCTTCGTTCAGTTTCGATAGTTGACGACAGTAGACATTCGCGTCAATGGTTTGGTTTCTTGGAAGCAGCTCAAGTTGGCTATGCCCTCGCATATTTAAATGCGTTTGGAGAGGTGGATCTCCTTCAATTCGTGAGGCACCAAACATCCAGTTTGTTTGCACAACCAAACGGTTGTGAGTACAAGTAAACGGTTGAAGTCGATATGTCAGATTTCTCTGCCATCCCTCAAGTCGTCATATGCCGGTTACTTTCTATCAACGCCTTAATTTTGTCGCCAACAGTAGTGATTGTACGACGAGTATGTGCTGCATCTCGCACATTAAAATTTTCAGAGCGAAACCGAGCAAACCAACTAGGACATTCGGGCTCGACGAGCCGAACCGAATAACAACACGAGCCACGCGGTCGAGTGGCTCGAGTTGCTAATTCGCAAACTATCGGAATGACGACTTCTTATTGCGGCACACTGCCAGTTTAGTTGATCAAATATGAACCAAATTTCAATATGTTTAATATTCACCAAGAGACGAATACCCTAAGGTAATTTCCCTTAGTTAAGTGTTAGACGTATTAGGCCTACCGTAATGGAAAACAGAATAAAACAGCTTAAGTACATCATACCTCCTTCCAGACCTTGTGTGGCGTCTTTCTTGCTGGCATTGTAACAGGTCTCTCTGGACAAATATCGAGTTATGGCGGTGCATCGGTACTCGTCGGCATCTTTTACAGCCAACAATCGCGGACTAAAACACACATTCTCAATACGACAGTGATAGAAGAGAGCAGTACGTCGACCAGCGCGCTCCTTCGACTGCAAAGTAAAGCTAATAATCTTTCTTCAATTCTTCTATTTTTTCCACTCAAAGTCCCTTCCTTTTGCACATTCGAACGAATATGTATATCAAAACCGTTACAACTGAAGGAGGACCTCTAAAGTGCAAACTTCTACATTTTCCACAGGACTGCACCTTCAAGGGCGAGAGGAATCTCGAGAAAATCATTCACAGGCGGAATGGAAAGGAGTGCAAGGAGAACAAGGCGGACAAAACGTCCCTACTAAGGCGAACCTCGAGAAAATCATTCTTAGACGCAAAAGATTGCAAGGAATGCAAAAAAAACAAGACGGTGCAGCGCCAGATACCGATTGCGAAACTCTGGCAATATGGCAGCTTTTCGGCTGCACAAACTGGGTCCGCCACGAACGCAGGTTTTTCTGAAAATGTGTTACCCTTGTAAGAACGTCTTATGAATTCGAGATATAGCGCCGACAGAATGCATCTAAGTGAAACGAAACCAAACAACCCACCTTTGCGACTACTTTATGAAGTAACCTTCGTGCAAACCACTAGAACACAGTCCTCCGCACTGCATTCGAGCACCATTCGAAGGAATGAATTCCCTGAAAAAGCAGTTGAACAACATAGGCCTGGAAAAGGTGTCAGAGGCAAGCGCTAGCGAAGCGAAGGTTAGAACGATTCTCGGGGCTTTCATGTACACAACAATGCAGACACAAATCAACGATACAGTCCAGTGCTTAAAGCTTGGAAAAACGAGAAATGGCTGCGCCTGGATTGCAACATTCCTAACTCTAGCTGTAACTTCTTCCTTGCGGCGCGAGCGTGTCCGATTGGAGCACGCTAGTCACTGCGCCCGAATAGCAACAGTGTGTCTCGAGCCTTCAACAGAAGAGCAACACACTGTTGCTGTTGCAACAGAATAGCAACCGTGGTTTCTTTTTGCAACTGCAGTTGCTATTCTGTTGAACGGGGCGTGGTTGGGCGGGGACTGTTCGGCTCGTCGAACCTGAATGTCCGAGAACGCTGACACTGGCGTTCTCACCATAAACTTCACATAATTTTTACCGAGCTTGCACCAAACGCCGAACAGATCCGCTGGGTTGGCCGGAAAACACGTTCGCTTAGAAAAAATAGAGTAGAGTTTATTTGCGGCAGCTCGGGGCCAAGACAGACGTTGAATGAATGATCATTAGCGGCGACTCGCCTTATATAGGTTTAGGGTTACGGTAGCGCGGGAAACCTTCGCGCGGGACCTCTAGCATACGAAATTCGAATGTACGAAGGACAACTGGTACGGCGATCAATACTAGGCATTGAACGTCTCTAGTACAACACAGAACTAGGCACAAGATCTCTCCTTGACACACCGCATTTTTGCCTTTTTAAAGCAATAGAATGTACCGATAATGTTGTTCGTTTAATGTTTCAAGCAACAAAGGGAAGCAAACGAATTGAGGCGCTATCCAGAGCTTAACGAGATTTACGGATGGAACTGACGATGTTGGCGCTTCGTATCACTGTATCATCTACAGAATACCTGTAAAGTGGTTGCATGTTGGTGAAGTTAGTTGGCCGCTTGGTTATTTTAGAAAACCTCCCCATAGCAGGCACCCACTCAATCCACCCTCGATATAGCGCAACAGCCCCAAATCGTAGAATTTTAGGGTCCGCGAATCGCCCGACACAGCTTCTTCATGCAGCAGTTTCGGTTGGGCTACAAACTGAAGCTATTCTGCGAGGCGCACGGAACTCCACAGCCTGACCTGCGATGGTACAAGGACGGCGTCGAAATTCGACCACGGCCGGGTGTACGAGTTCGTTTCTGCTCTTTCTTCGTCTTCCATCGGCTTCCTGGATGCGGTCGTTCTATTCAGATCCGCTACGTGGTCGACGACGATTCGGTCGCATCTCACCTGGACATCGATCCGGCTCGGGTGTTAGATGCCGGCGAGTACGAGTGCGTCGCGAACAACTCATACGGATATCACCTCCAGCATATCCGCGCTCAAGTCCGCCTTTAATCTCGACCAATCGACAGACATTGCTAAAAAGACTATATTTGCAGTGAGTAACATGAATAAAAATAATTAACGTAGAACGATTCACACACACCACTCACACGCATAATAATATTGTGTTGCTAAACAATTAACGCTTTTATATTTTTCAAGAAGAGTTTTTTATATTAACAAAATTCATTGAGATGTATTGACCATTTTGTTGGATGACCTTTGCCATCTTTCGGAATCTTGAAAACTTACATGTTCGAAGAGGCGTTGGGTTCTCGAAGCGAAGAACTGGTGCAACTCATTTTTAACGGCTTGATCGGAATAAGAACCTTTACCCTTCGAATCGTTTTGAAGGGATCGAAGCAGATGGTAATCTGATGGCGCTAAGCAAGATCTGTAGGGTGGATGTGGCAGCAATTCCCCATTGAGCTCTCTTAATTTTTGAGGGGTTATCAAAGAGGTGTGGGGTCTGGCGTTATCACGAAGGTACACACGCCTTTGCGATTAGCCAGTTCAGGGCGTTTTTTATTAACAGGTTGTCGGATTATAAATGTAGTTTTTTCACAAAAAAATTTCGCAAGAAAAGAATGACCATACTTTAATACAAGGGGTAATCTTCATTATTATCAACATGTCGCCAACCTTCTCGAAAAAATAAATAAATAAATGCCTTTCTTGAAGAATTCCGGTGACTGCGACTCGAAGAAGTTGGACACTCAAATTTCGACTTCGTCACGGTTCTTGAATTTTTTCTCCGCCTAGGCGTGCTGCATCGACCGAAAGAGATGGTAGTCTGATGGCGCGAACTCCGGGCTAATAGGTGGGCGAGGCAGGAGTTCCCAGCCCAAATCCTCAATTGTTTGCAGCGTGATATTTACGTCTTGCGGTCGTGTGTTGTCATGGACGAATTTCACAGTTGCTGCGTTCACTCATTGTTAACGCAGTGCTTGGTCCACGCGGCTCAGTTGTTCTTTGTAAAGGTCAGCCGTAACTGTTTGGCCTGGATCCAGAACCTTAAAATGCACCAGACCTCTACTCTTCCACCAAGCCCAAAGCATGACTTTTTTCAGTAAACGTCAGGCTTCTGTCTTCGGAACGTGACCATGGCTTAACCGTGCCGCTTTCGTGTAGAATTGTCGTAGTGGATAAATTTCTCATTCGACGTCACGATGGAGTCATAGAAACCGCTGTGCGGACGAGAATTTCAGCGATGGCGAATCGCGCTGCGTTGTTTGTGTCGCTGAGCTGATGTGACACCCATTTTCCACACCGATTTGACTTTCCGATTGCATATATACGATCGGAAGTGGAAGAGTGGTGACAGCCGAACCTCTGGGCGAGCTCACGTGTAGTTTGTGTTAGATCCGACTAAACAGCTTTCTTCATTTCCTGGCTATACACAACTTCGTTGATGTTCTTCGTCTTCAAGGCTCTCATCACCGTCTCGGAAACGTTGAAACCATCGCTGGCGTTGACGTAATGATGGAGCTTCGTTACCACATACTCCTGACAAGACGCGGTAGGATTATGGAGCAGTTGCATGAAGTTGTGCAGCAAGCAATCCCGCACCCGGTACTTTGGCTTGATCATCGTTAATCTAAAAAATTCTTTAAAAGGGTCAACGAATCGGAACGAAGCTTTGGCAAAAGATACATGCGGAAACGCTTGTTAAGCAAGTAAAGCTACATGATCCAAGAAGTTGCAATAGCTGAGAAGTGACAAATCGAAAGCAGGCGACATTTATAATCCGACAATCTAATAATTTCTTCGTTCAGTTTCGATAGCTGACGACCGCGGACATACGATCAATAGTTCGGCTTCTTGGAAGCAGCTTAACACTATACCGTCGCATACGTCAACGCATTTGGTGAGGTGGATTTCCTTTATTTCGTGAGGAACCCAAACATCCAGTTTGTTTGCGCAGCCAAGCTGTTGTGAGTGCAAGTAAACGGTTGAATTTGATGGCCAAGTTGTTCTGCCATCTCTGCAGTTGTTAATCCCCACACGCTAGTTAATTTCATCAACGCCTTCATTTCGCCGTCATCAGTAGTGATTGTACGACCAGTCATCTCGCACATTTCCAGAGCGAACGCGAGCAAATACGAGCAGACACCGGCGTTCTAAACTAAATTTAAACTTCACATAGTTTCTTCCGAGCACCGCATTCTTGCTCTTTCGGAAGTTAAACAATCAAATATGCCGATAGTGTTCCCTTTGATTGCCCATTTTCAACTGGATTTTCTACCACCTTGTTTTTTCTAATGAAGCTCAGTTTTTGATAGAAGACAGTATAATGCCTAACCTTTATAATAGTGTAGGCCTCAATCACTGCTGCATATAAATATACAGTTCATGCCATTTATGAGAAAATAATTATCATTCATCAACAACCGAACATCCAAATAATTGCTCCCATCCTTTGTACATTGTCTAATGCTAGCACCGAGCACTGAGTGGTGCCTTAAACGGCAAGGGCAATGGACGTCATCAATCAATCGCTCTTTGGATACGCCACGCATTCCACTTTTACAGCTTTTTGTCGTGGAAGCCGCTTAAATGCCTTTATCTCGGTATTTGGTCTGTGTATGTAAGGGCTTGCGGTGGCCAACCGATTTGTAAATCAGTGTTTTGCCTTCCCAGACATGTCTGGTACTAATTCGCCGACCCTAGCGGGAGGGGAGGGTGGTAGACTTCGTTGGCTTGGGCGGAATCCACCGAACTACGAGTTGATTCAAAGTACATGTAAGAGACTGTATATCCTTCGACGCTAAACACGCCCCACAGGAGTGGTTTAAAACTATTATTTAGCCCATGAATTCTTCATTTGTATGGAGCATATGCGCAATTTGAACTTTTCATGAAATCTTTAGCTGATGGTTCCAATACGTACGAAAGAGACATTTTTTGGAAAATATTCTATCGAAATTTCTACCGTTTTGCAGAATGCGAATTCTCCATGCACCTAGTACCTCTGAAAATAGGGTTTTTTCGAAGCAGAACTTCTTTCCATAGCAAACTACAGTCCTTCCATTTAACATCTCTCTCCACCAGTTTTTTGGCACTCGCATCATAACATAATCCTTCTCCTTGTAAGATTAACCAGCCAGTAGATCTTAGAGGTCCACGAAATCCACGCGTGAATCCAAACTCGCTAGGCAAAAACCTATGAACAAGAGCATCGACGCGTGTAACAGTATTTCCGTTTATCACAGCGTAGAATTGGTCATCACATCACCTGACTCGTTGGCAGCCGAATAACTGAGTAGTTGCGTCGACATGGCTATCTTTTGTGTTTTGACTGTTACTAATGATAGCTGAGTGAAGCGCAATCGGAGGACGTGCCGGCTGTGGCGTGCACTATACCTTTGTCCTTTTCGAATTTCGAATAGCCGAATTTCGAATAAATTCGAATTTCGAATATTCGAATATTCGACTATTCGAAAAAAGTCCAATATTCGAATTATTCGATCATTCGAATATTCGAGAAAGTCCAATATTCGAATTATTCGATTATTCGATTATTCGAGAAAGTCCAATATTCGAATTATTCGTTTATTCGAATATTCGAAAGTGGCCAATATTCGAATATCCGTTTATTCGAACATTCGAAGGCTTCGAATATCGAATATTCGAATAGTCGAATATTCGAATATTCTTCATCAATCTCTTAACAAGTTAATGGCACTCTTCTTCGAAAACCAGGGGAGTCTGACCTTATGATAAAAAACGATGTTTGAGCTTCGCGCGTCGCTCAAAATGCGCTGAATTGTGTGTACGTAATCTGACAAGAGAAATCAAAGAACTTCCTGTGGAGATTTCCAAAATGACCTATTGCTTGTTATAAGGGTGTGTCTAAGAAGCACCGTAGTGGTCTTCAAATGTCTTGAGAGCATCTGGGTAGGTCAAAAATTACAAAAAACTGTAGCACTTCAGTGCTGCAGATAAGGCGAAAGTGACGCCTTGAATGGCCTTGAAATACTCAGAAATTAACATGCAGATGCTATAGAGCTTTAATTATAGTTAGATGTTAGAAATCTGACAATTTATTAGGTCAAATGAATCATTCACTGCAGTCGGGGCGTGGATAGCCGGGAGAGGTCCAGGTTCGAATCTAGGAGAGTTGTTTACGGATTGCTGTGCGTTTTGGTAAATGTAGAACATATTCTCATTTTAACCACATTTACGAACATGATCGAAATGTGTTGCTTCAGTCCATCTCTGGGATGTGCTGATCAGTCTTCGGGTTCCTATAGAGAACGTTTCTCTTGTAAATTTTACTAATTTTAGCATCTCTTATAAAATGCATCATTTTTGATCCACTCCGTAGTATTGTACTCCGTAGTATTCGTAGCATTTGCATATAACACCAAATACAGTACTAGCAACTAAATTAATTAGTCATCTTCTTCACTGGCGAGCCTCGGGGTGACTAATTAAAAACATGTTTTGTATGAATGCAGAGGCGAAACAAGACATGTTTAGTGTTGTTGTTACTATTGTTTTAGTTATTACTTGTTTTAGTTGTTGCTTGTTTTCCACTTGTGTTTGTTATAGTACAGAGTGATTTAGAGTTCATGTATACCCCAGGTTAATTCTAATTCTACTTCATTGTTTAGACATTGAATTTAAAACCGTTTGAGTATTAAAATTTACATATATGATTAACTTATTCTATTGGTCTTCTTGCAGCCTATTCTTCCTCGGCCACTCTCCCGCAGTGACGGGGGGGGGGGGGGGGTGGGCTTTGCAAACGTAGGTACTTGTATTAATCCCCATGACTTCGTAAGTAGATAATAAAATTTCGTACAAATGTTGTCCTGAGGGTCGTCTGAGGTTCTGATCACGAAGCTGGCAAACGCGTTCAGTGTTACCGTCGACCACAATAGGCGACGGTGAGTATGTGCGAGAAAAGGTGCAGAATAACCGGCCGCGTTGTACTATTGTGACTCCAAAAGTGGAGTGGAGGTCGATTTTTTTCGCCCAAACATCGTCTGTACTGTTATTTTGAATGCTGAGCACGAATATGGTATCCACTCTCGACAATTTGGCCGCTTACGATATTTCATAGTGTGTGTTCGTGAGTAAGGATGGGGTTGTAATGACCATTGATTTCGTCCTTTCCTCGTCTTAGGAAATTATTTAGGCTGCTGCCACGAATCTGTCATTTCTTTTTCTAAATTATCCATTTTTTGTGCACTACTTTCCATCTCAAAGTCGAAGACTGGAAAGCAAGTCTGATCACATATGTAGGTGAAGAAAGCGATTCTATGTACTCAAACTGATAAACTTGATCATTCATGGAAATGTGGAATCACGCGATCACGCGAAAACGTTTACTAGATTTGCGATCAGCACCTCAATTAGCCCTCTAGACGACGTTTGGGCGAAACCTGCTTTCGATCTCCGGAGTTGTGGGAGTACAAGTCCCTAAACCTTCGATTAGCAGAGAGTGGTGGGGAGGCGATGGGCAGCAGGGGTGTGCGTTAAATTTTTTTCGGTAAATTTTTAACGACCACTTTTTAACGAAAAATTTTCGCGGTAAAAAGGTAAATTCGGTAAATTCGTTAAATAAAATGTCCCTTAGCTGCATTCAGTTTTAAACCACTGGGGTGCCTTTCGGACAATCCCCCACAGCGCTCAATAGGTCACTTATAAGATTCCCACGGGAAGTTCATTGACCCCCTTGTGAGTTGACGCGAAGTAAGCGCTGCAAGCGCGGCCTCCGCTGCGCACCTGCTTCCTTGTAAACGGCCATCGAGCGTGCTGTGGCCATTCACGTGAATCGCAAGTGATTAGGGTTATGCCTGTACACAGATATTTTTACCTTCAGTATACTACGGGAGAATCTTCATTTTGTATTTCTTCCCCAGTTACAAGAAGGGAACGATTAGAGCCGAAGGGGCTGCGGTAGGGAGGTAGAACTTTCAGGGGCCTAGAAAGCTCCTGCTTTTTGCCAGTAAAAACGTTGAAGAAGAGAGGAAGAGCAATGGCTACGGAGTACAAGAGCCAGTCATACTCCGTTTCCTATGAAAGTGAGCCATCCCCATTTTCGCTCTAACACTGTCCAAGTCGTAGTGTCTTGTCAGATTAGATTCCAACGCGGGTCCGTTTCTCTTCAACGGAGCTAGAACACAAACCGAATGCCATTCATGAGACTCCAGTGCGCCCTTTCTGCACCAGATCGCCTTTGTGTCATTTTTCCGCCCATGACAATCATTCTTTTACCACCTGGAAGCTTCGCTATAACATAAGGAAAGATAGCAACCTATAGAGAAAGACCTATAACAATCTAGCTCTGCCTACCCAAGGTGTTTCTCTCTTCTCGGTGCACGAATTCTTAGGGAAGCAAAGCGTGCTTCATTGCCATTATACGGCTGTTATTGTCCTTTGGTCTCGTAAAGGAAATGGATGGAGCAGCCATCCATTTCTTTCACAGTGGGTAATAAAAAATAATTAAATGTCAACCACTGGGTGACGACAGTAAATAATAGTGTTCATTTGATTATTCGAATATTCGACTATTCGAAATTCGATTATTCGAAATTCGACTTTTTGAAAATCGAATATTATTCGATCATTCGAAATTCGAAATTTTGAAAATCGAATATTATTCGATCATTCGAAATTCGAAATTTTGAAAATCGAATATTATTCGATCATTCGAAATTCGAAAGTTTGAAAATCGAACATTATTCGATCATCCGAAATTCGAAATTTCTTCCCAAGGACACAGGTATAGCGTGCACCCGGCGCGAGGTTTTTATTTCGGGTTTGTCGCTCAGGCCAACCAAGAATTCCATCCCTCCGGGGTTGGTGAATTGGTACCAGACTTGTCTGGGAATGATAGAGCGCTGATTTGCTGATCAGCTGGCCAACGCATGTCAGTGTATGGCCAAATACGCATTTCTCCACGACATCTAGAGTGCGTGGCTCATCCCAAATAAGATTGAGAAACGCCGCTCTTTATCAAATTATCCTCACTTATGAAGCATACTTTAACCAAAACTTCTGCAATAGGCACCTTCCTTTAATATGAAGAGTGGCGAAAACAAAGTCATAAAAACGTGAAGAAAAGTATAACAATATTAGGTTTATTATCAACACCAGAAATACAAACAGAAGCAACACGAAGTTGACGACCGATGACCAATATTTTACAACCAAAAACAAAAACATCTCATAAAGGTATCACCTGTATCTCACCTGTATCACCTATCGCCCGTTGATCACCGACTTGCTCGGGCGGGCGCCAGCAGCGTCTCCATTCCTCCCTGTCGTGTGCCAGAGTGCTCCAATGGATCCTCCCCGCTACTCCTACTCCTGGCCATCGACCAGCGAAATCAATGTGATCAATTTGCGTGAGCGATTTTAGATAAAAGATCCTTTGATCGGCTATTCAGGAAAACGGTCACCTCAGGACGGGAACGGTAATTGACCAAGTGGCGTAGGACTACCGCGGGGCGCGGACGGGCGGTGGTGGCCTGGAGTTGTTTTCACGTTACTAGCACCGTGAGCCAGCGAACCCTAGCAAGCTGTGAAAGCACCTTAACAAATGCGTAGATGGACATGTTTCGAATGGAAGCGAGAAGGGAAATAGCGTCGACGAATGAAGTGCAACATACGCAGAATAGAGTGGACTTTGCACTTCACCGCACGTGCTCCTGCAATGTCGTTCGACATTTTTTGCTGCGGCGGCAAAAAGGCCCCTCTGCCGCAGCAAGGCGTGCTCACGAGTGCGGCATTCCTTTGCTGTGCAGCAAAATAGGCAGCGGTTCGATACTCTTCGTAGCCATTGCTGCCGCAGCAGAGGCAGCGAAGTGTGCTCGACGTTTAAGCGACGGGGTCGCGGTCGACATTTATCAGGGTGACTAGCGCACTGTTTTCGCTAACCTCGATGACCCGGTAGGGATCCTCCCAATGATTTGCTACCTTGTCGTCGATGAACGACTGCTTTTAAGTGGGAATCTTCATGGAGACTCTGTCGCCTACTTTGGATTCTCAGTTACTCTATCTTTTGGTCGTATGGAGCTTTCGTCTTTCCTCGCAATTTCTCGTTGACCCCTTTGGCAAAATCCCTGGCTGCTTGAGTTGCGATTGCTACTTCCTGAACGAGGCTACTGCGCTGCGACTAGCTAGCTAGGACTGCGTGTTTGCTGATGTCCTGATCCAGAACAGTATTCCAGGGCAAGTGCGCGTCGAGATCATGGAGAAAGAGGAAAGGAGACTCGCCAAGTTCCCTTCTGTTTTTGGCATCACCTCGAAGATATCGACCTGAACCATCTCATATGACTGTGTCGCTACAATAGGTTTAAGAGTTGGCACCATGGATGTTGCATGTTGTGGCACAAACAATCGCGACATTCTTCTGGCCATAGAGCTATATCACGTTTCTGAACCAAAATGAGGTACTACGTGCCTGTGAGCATCGGAATCTGAAAGAACGAGATAACCTCTTTCTAAGATAAAGTCGGCCACTTTGAGCCTCCGACTTCGTTCGAGAGACTTAACTTTGTTGTTCAAGTTGACCTCCACAAGGTCCCTTTCCATATGCTGTATGTTGCATCAATTCCGTGGTCTTCTCTGGTGCCGCCTGTCGCTACAGGCTTCACGACTACCTCATTTGAAATGGTTTCGCCAGGTTCAGCGTCTTTCAGAGGAAGCGGTCCTCGGCTCAGCACTTCCGGTACTCGACTAGCAGCGCCTTTCAATTATACCATTCTCAAATTGTATTTTCCAACTCCAGTGCCCACCTGAGCACTCTTGTCGACAAATTTGTGCGTTTAAAAAGTGCAGCCAGGGCTTGATGATCTGTGTATACCCCCATTGGTAGGCCACAGACGAACATGTGAAACTTGTTTTGATTGTAATTGCACAGCAGTTCATCTTCAAGTGCACGGTTTATTATAATGATTTATTCTTACTATTCTCACAAGTCACGCACGAGATATCAAATCTTGTTTGATGGCGTACGGTGGCGAAGAGTGAAAGGGCGGCTCCTATAGCGGGTTTCGTGAGTCATTCACGACACTTCGGCTCCTCGGTGTTCCTGATTGCGGGCTGATTACTTGCGAAAGCCACGCAACTAACCGAAAGCAACTTTTTAAATTTGCAGTCTATAGTGCTTCCATTCTGCCGAGGAAACGTAACGAAAGTACGGTCCTCACAGTTGGGTTGATACGGATTTGCGTTTGTTGAGGACCCTTCGACGCCGAGTGAGGTGAATACGGACGAACTTCCGATGAAGATCGGATAGCTCGGACGATTTCAGACAGAATTCAATTAAATTCAATCGACCATAAGATGTAAGAAAAAAATCTTCACAACCACAAATCGACCGCAGGGATTCATATCAGTTTCAAGTCAACCATCTTTAACATCAATCGTGTTTTAGTGCCATTCATTGTTGCCCTGCATGCGTGAGCCATGGAAAGTTAGCTGCAAGAGTAAATTGGACTAAAGGGCAACTGACATGATATTGATTTCCGCTCAATTCATTACGCTTGAGCTGACGACTTCGATGACTCGTTTACGTCGCTACCCTCTACATGAATGTTACGGTCACTCAGTCTGTATATGGGAACATGAAAATACAAAGTGCTGACACGTATCCTCGCATTTTCCTTCTCGCTTGTGTGCAATAAGAGCATGGCACTTGTTTACAGTCATCTTCTTTCGATATGTAGGTGGAAGGTGTTGTTAGAAACATCGAAAGCAAATGTGCAGTTCGTTCATGCGGTCTTCACGCTTTCGAATCGATGTGTAAAGGTCGTAGTCCGTTGCGAATTGATGGATATTTGAACTGCATGGGAACTTGCAAAGTCGCTTTTTGACTTGAGGTGGGTCCGGTTCACCCTTCGAGCCGGTCGATTTCTCCGACGGGTCCTTTTCCGCCTGATGAACCTTCGTAAAATCCGGCATGGTCAACAGAGACTTGAGCTGACTTTCAACTCCTGCGATGTCGTGGCGTGCTTTCCTCCATGCCGCCTGAATGAGCGAAATTGAAATTGTTGTAACAGTTCCCATTTCTTACTAACCCTTTTACGTGTTCAGTACCAATTTGTGGCGAATGCGAGAGATCAATTTACGACAGAAACAACGGAACAATAGAAAAGTGATCATTGTAAAGTAGAAGAGAATGGTTAAAATTGTAATAGCGGTAAAAGGCCAAGAGTCGGGATTGTTTATCATTATCGAACAAAGCGTACATGATATCATTTCATCGCCCACTTGCCAGTGCTTGCTACTGATGAGTTGCGACAGTAGAAATGACACACTCGCTTCCGGAAGGACAGTCTCTATCTGAAATAGAAGGTACCGATTTCGTACCGCACCAGTACGTGACAACTTCACCTATACTCTTGGCTTCAAGCAGTTCACGTATGTACAGTACAATGCAGTGTATGTATAAGATTTACATGACAACTACACAAATACTACACAGAAAGTCTACACTGGCTGATCCCCGAGATGAATTATGACTCTACAGCCGGCGGTGTTGCGTAAGAAGGCGGGCTCTTGAGCTGCGAACTCTGTTAGCTGACATGCTAACTAAATAATGCGCTAGCTTGTTCCCTTAAACAAAGGTCGGCGAGGGATGGTAACTTTCCGGGTTCCCAGGTTCCGTTCCAGTATTTGGGCTAAGTCAAACGTGGGGAATTTTCCGGTCCAAGGGAGTTACCAGTCGTTTGGGTGCCGACTGCTCGGCTGATAACAGATCGTACCACTGTAAGAATGCCCAATGTTCGACTGCTCGGGAGGGCGCACAATTGCTAGCAGAGATCGTGAGCCAATGCCGGCCGGCTTCTTTACAGAGCGCCCCCCAAGCCCTGTCCAGCTGCGTTTGGCTGGCTCGGCGCATTACCAAGCCCCTGCCGACATCACTCAACAATCGATCGACAACAGAAGTCATCGGAGCCGGACGAATTGCGAAATCGATAGGTGGAGGAGCATTCGAAACGACATGAAACAACATTGGAAACTTAACAACACAGCACAAAAACACATACACACAGCACTGGGGTTCTGATTTTTCCTTTCCGGTATGACTGCATCGACTTAAGACTTATTTAACTTCCGCTGTATATCCTAGTTGCCATACAATTCATTGACCACATGCGCTCATGGCCATTGCAATGTGTGTAAACCGGATAAATACCTAAACCATTCCCAAAATAAGCCAACAATGCAGTGATTTTACAATACACACAAAATAAAAATGTTAAAAGAATTACAATTAAGCAATTAACACGATAACTACCGGTTGCAGAAGAATTGGATTATAATTACAATTGGGTTACCGTTACAAATAACTTCGTTGATTTACAACATACACGAAATTTTCATGAATTTCGTTTCGACTATTTTCTAGTTTCATGCACTTCGTATTACAGAATACTGAAACGCTATCACATATTGCATTTTACCTTGGAGACCTGTGGCGGTCTGTGTGCACTCCTGTTCTCAACATGATGTTCCCGAAGACCAGGATGATGAACTCCTACATTCATCGAATTTCTCCTCTCGAACGAAGTCGTATTCCTCTCTGAGAGCCGACTAGGAGTAGCATGCCATCGCACCGCGGCTAGGGAGCGGTTCCGTTGTACCAGCCAGCGAGGCGGCAATGAAGGGTTGATCAAGGTGTGAGATGCAGCCGCGCGTGAAGATCCCCGTGAACGTGAAGAACCCAGTGTTTGTTGCAAATTTGTAGGCCCCGGCCACGAAAACGCGCACTCCTTGGATCTCTCAGTGCCTTGCCTCACAGCCTTGTGGAGCAACCTGGTGTTTTTTTTTTGCAAATTTGTAGGCGACTGGCCGCGAAAACGTGCACTCTTTGTATCTCTCAGTGCCTTGCCTCACAGCGTTGTGGTGCACCTTGTTGGAGACCTGTGGCGATCTGTGTACACTCCTGTTCTCTGTAGAGACTCCAACAACATGCACCACAACGCTGTGAGACGAGGCACTGAGAGATCCAAGGAGTGCACGTTCTCCTGGCCAGGCGCCTACAAATTTGTATACAATAGTGACATCTCGATTTCGGCTGGCACCACGTAACAGTATGAATTGAATTTTCAAGCATCGTTCACCTAAACTAAGTTCCTTTCAGCGATAGTATCAAACACAAATGGTAGGGTATCTATGACACGCCATCGCCCAATGTCGGCGAAAAAAAGTGTGTTGCACTCATCCCAGGCACTTTGGCGGGCCAAATTGAGGAGGAGACGGTTCTTATTGGAGTGGGATGTTCCGGCTGTTCATAATTCTCACCGTGCTGATGAAGGGTACCAATAACTGCTGGGGAGAGTCAATCCAGTAGAAAGCAGTAGGAGCAGAATGAAGAATGACCAGTGCAGAATATAGCCTCGCGAAGTAATAGCCAATGAATAATCAGTAGTCAATATGCCCTCGCGTCGCAAAGTGCTGAGCGCAGTGGCCGAGCCGCGCCACGTGGTCAGCGCGCGCGGTCGAATGACGTGACGAGGCTCATCGCGAACGCGAAGTATCGCAAGAGTGCAACGGATTTGTGAATCAGTCCGTTTGTTTATCAATTCAGTGCTTGCGAATCTACACCAGTTTGATAAGAGCGTGAACATGGAAGGCGAATTACTGTATCATCTGTATCACCTGTCGTCCCGCTGACAGCAGCGTCTCCATTCGTCCCTGTCGCGTCACAGAGTGCTCCAATGGATCCTCCTCGCTCGAGGGACACGAAGAGCGTCCTATCGTCCGCTCAGGACTTTCACGAAGAAGTCCGACAAACGCGTTGGTGGGCGTCCTGGTGTTCTCCTGCCATCCAGCGGAATCCAGTCAGTGACGGCTCTCGTCTGTGCAGCGGGTGTCTGCGAGGCGCATTACGTGGCCGGTCCTCCTAATTTTCGACAACTTGGCCCACGCAACAGCGTCTCTGATCTTCGAACGTCGGCGAAGCTCGGAACTCCGGAGGCCTTCTCTCATTGGCGTGAGTCGTGTCACTCCGAGTATCGTCCTCTCGATTCCACGCTGCGCGACGCCGATCTCGTGCTCATCCTGTTTTTGTATGGTCCAGGCGTATGTTAGGGCAGGAAGAGCAGTGGAGTCGAATAGGTGGGCACGGAGTCGGACGTTCTTCGTCTTCTTCGACGCTCTTGAATGCCCCCTGAGGCGCTCGTTTCCTCCTGCCCAGCTACGGCGCTAGACCATTGGTCATATTGATTTCATGACCCAAATACAGGTATGGCAGGGTATAGGTAGAGCATTCTGAAATGAATGTAGGTTCCGTTGAGCGAGAATGGGCATCGAAAACTTGCCCGTTCCTCATGAACCTTGTCTTCGTGAGATTCAGCTGCAGTCCATCGTTCCCACACACCCGATCGGAGTCGGCCAGCATTCGCCCCGTCTGGCTGATGCTTGGTGTTATGAGCACGATGTCATCAGCGAAGCGACGGTAGTACATCTGCCGGCCGTCGACCTTCACTCCCATGTCTTCCGTTTCTACTTTGCGCATGACGTTTTCAATAGTGATGCTGAAGAGCATCGGAATATGGTATCCTCCTGCCGAATCCCCCTGTTCACGTCGACGTCGTTGTAGAACGGTGAGATCTTGGTCGTGAATCCACTGCACAGCACTCGAAGGACTCTGATGTACTAAGCAGGAACACCCTGAGTGAGCAGGGCGTCGATGACCGCTTCAGTTTCGACGGAGTCGAATGAATTCTTCAGGTCGATGAACGTGAGATGCAAAGGCAGCTTGTACTCTCGCGACACTTCGATGAGCTTCGTAATGGTGTGTATGTGGTCGATCGTGCTGAATCCTCTCCGAAATCCTGCTTGTTCGCATCACTGTCCTTCGTCCAGCGTTCTGCTAATCCTATTCAAGATCACTCGAGTAAACAGCTTGTAGACTACGGACAGCAGGCAGATCGGGCGATAGTTGCCAATGTCGTGCACGTTTCCTTTCTTGTACAGCAAGACGGTCTTGCTGGTCTTCCACTAAGATGGAACCTTGCATTCCGACAGGTAGCGTGTGAAGAGCTGCGCCAAGGTGTTGATGAGCGCTGGCGGGAGATTCTTCAGGTGTTCAGCTATGATCCTGTCGGAACCCGGTGCTGTACGCCTTTTCACCGACGAGATGGCGTGTCGGACCTCGGAAGGGAGAACAGAGAGGACGACGTATCCATCCTGCGGAAGATGGCATGGGGCAGGTGGACGTGGCTATAGGAGAGATTGTAGTTGAAGTCACGGATGACCTTCTCCATGGTCCTTCTTCAAGAGCTGACAGTTCTATCAGGACGTCGGACAGCGGTCATCTTGGTCTTGAAGTTGGCGAAATTCCGACGGGCATTGCGGATGCTCAACCCTGCCTCTGCTGCTTCAGCCAACACTTCCGCCCTTCTTTCCTTGAGATTTTCCTTTATCGCCGCTCTGCATAGCTTCGCAAGCTCGGACGTCAAGTGGTAGTTGCCTGACGCTCGTGCCGCTCCACGTATAAGTTCGACAGTTTGTGGAGACAGACGTCTCTTGGTGGTCTTCAAGCTCCGGCTCTCTTAGCGCTATCGCGGAGATGGTGCGCGAAGCGATCGTATTGCTCGTCGATGTTGTCCATTACGGCATCTACGGCATCTTCAGAAAGGCCGGCAAGAGAGGTGTAGAGGTCCCAGTTGATGGGCGTTCTGGGATTCCTCTTCTTGAACTTCGCGGCCTTCTCTCCTTGACGCGAAAAGCGGAACCTCGCGCGAAGGATGCGGTGGTCCGATCCCATGTAGAACTTGGGGGCAACGGAGAAGTCGGCCACAATACTTCTTGTTGAAGATGATGTGGTCGACCTCGTTGTGGAATTGTCCGCCGGGGATTCCCATTCCATAGTAAGGCGGGAGGCTTCTGGAACTGCGAGTCTTCGTGAATGATCTTGGTCGACATGATGAACTCAGACAGACTTTCGCCTTGCTCGTTCACTACAAATGTGAAGCCCTTCCGGCGACCTTCGTGGCCCGATCTTGGCGTTGAAGTCGCCGACGATCATCTTATAGAAGGTGTGGTCTTCCTTATAGAACTTCTCCAGCTCCACGTAAAGGTTTCGACCTCTTCGACGTCTTCGACGATAGTTGGATATTGGGGAATACGCGACGAACACAGTCAAAGCTGGCATGCTTCAGTCGCAGGCGTCCCATTCGGCTTGTCAGAGACGTTCATGGCCAAGTGCGTGTTGACGAGAACAGCAACGTCGCTACTCCCCCGTCGCATGTTCCGAGGAACAGTTCTTCTCCGGAGTCGTAGGCGGCATGTGGGCGATGGTGTCTTCTCGTCTCGGTCAGTGCGATGACGTTGTACTTGATTTTCCTGGCTTCACCATCAGGTCCTCGGCGGATGCTTCCGATGCGAGCGTGCGGGCCTTGTAAGTACATTCCGTCATCCATCCTTCTCAATTTGCGCAGTCTGGTTGTGCCCTGAGATTTTAGCAGCCTCTCCGTACTCGCCCTTCCCATCGCTCCAGAAATGGGGGCTCTTTCCGGACCAGTGGAATGAGGCCGTTTAGTGCTGCTGTGTTTGACTGGGCACGGGCAGCTAGTCAGGCTCTGTTGAGCCGGCAAAGAACTCCTGGCAGCAAGCCAGACTACCTGACTCTTCTTAAGATTCGAAGCAGGTTGGATATCAAGACCTTATTAGCTTCTCCAAATTGAACTTGATTTTTAGCATAGCGAGTGTAACCGCTGTAAAGGTCTACTGTACACATGAACAACGAAGAGAACAACGTGAACAATGTTCGTATTAACATATGTAACTTCGTGCTTTCACTTCATAGTCTGATATTTACGGCTGCATGGATTTTTTTCATTTTTGAATAAAAATTTTCTTATACTCAACTCCTGCGTAGAAAATTGGGTTTTTTCTAAAAGAGCTGGTTTTGTTGTTGAGTTCCGAGACAGGTATTTTCTGCCGGTCAATGATTATGGATTTGAAATGCTTTATACATCGCTCTAGGAGCCACTCTTATTGCAACAGTTCGGATCTATCCTATTCGGAGGGAGACATATGGTATATTCACTGACCATTCTCTTAAATTTGTCTAAGGGCTCCACTTGCTGCCTCATGATATTGACCGCTTTTGGGCAAATTCAAGTGAGGTAGCTGTGCGGTGGGATAGTGTAAACACAACTACAGCCTTAGGGTTGTCTCTGATAGATCCCTTAGCTCTGGTTATTAAACCGCTACATTCTACACGGAAATAAATAAATAACAACCCGTATATACTAGTCAATACTCTAGCTGTCTTAAGAACACTATTCTGTAGGATGAAATGGAGGTTGGGGGAATAGCTTCACTAATATTCTCGACTTTTCCAGGCTCCGAAGAAGGCGAAGACTCCGAAACGTCAGCCGAAGTAAAGCCTGTTTAACAATCTTGGTGAACAGCTCAGAGAAGCAGCTGGAATAGTATACTCGATATGCCAAGATTTATCGAAAGTCGGACTTGGGCGGTTCTACAATGACGCGTTTTCTGAGTGCCTTCCTATTACAAGCGGTGTTCCTCAAGGAGGTGTTTTGTCTCCAATTCTCTTTTCTATATATACCGCTGAAATTCCGTCTTTGGTTAACCAGTCCAATGTTTAATGTAAAATGCTCGCTGACGATATAAAAATTTGTAAGAATATTGCTGTTTGAGAAGACCATATTTCTCTTCAATCAGCAATAAATGTAGTTGCGGATTGGTCATCAAATTGGGAACTTCCATTATCTCCGCAAAAATCACAAGTACTCCATCTAAGACGGCGGGTAAGTAAATATCCTTACTACTTTGACGAGATGCCAATTAGTAGCACAGCTTCCCTGCGTGATTCGGGTTTTATTTTGGGCCCTCAACTTTCGTTGAGGGAACATGTTGAATTAGTATCGAACAAAGCTGAACGGATTGTGAACCGCCTCTTCAAATGATTGCGAACAAATTCTGTACGGCATCTATAAAGTGCCTATAAGTCGTATGTCAAACCAACTCTAGAATATGGCACCAGAATTTTCAGTCCGAAATATATTAAGGAAATCGCCAGGCTGGAATCTGTGCTAAACAGCTTCACAAGAAAACTCTGGATTGGAGTACATGGGTATGACCGCAACACCATCACTTCACCGATTTCATGAAATAGGTTCTTCAATCTACATACCTTCGAACGTCGTAGGAGAAGATAATTACGATTAATTACTACATACAATACCGCTCAAATTCTTTGCAAAAAAAGACGCTTTGCGACGGATTAATCCGTCACAAAGCTTCGCGTTGCCATAACTCTTCCCAAAGTTATTTGTTTAAAATCTAATTAACACCATTAGAAGCCCCGTCTCATTTTTAATCCAACGACTTAAACGTCATCTAAAACGATTGCACAGTGACCTAGCTATAAAGATTTTGCTTCCTCGGCTCCTTTAATTGATTTACGACCCCTCCGAGATTCCCAGTGGCATGTCCTTAAGTCTTTTCGTTGACGAGGTTCATCGAAACTCAGAAATCCTCTATTGTTTCAACAGATCTGTATTTGTTACAAATCAAGTGTCATCGTGGTGCTAAATAGTGCCAAGTTTGAATAACATAGGCCCGATTTTGGATAAGCGCAAACGCGCGGAAACCTGAGATTCAGTTAAGAATTTGCCAACTAGTAGCCTGCTACAGAAGACAGTATTCTACTATTCCATTGCGGAAACGATGGTCTTTATAAAGCGTGTAAAATGGCCTTGCGAAGTAGACAGAAATTACTAGATTTTCTTTTTCCAACAAGGGATTGGTCCAATCTCAATATGCGGCGTAAAACTTCTCCTATCTTTGAACTTCGGTTGCTCCTGTACAGGATAAGTAGCCGTGTTTTTTGTGGTCTACAGTAGACCATAATCACAGTCGAATCTAAAAAGAACGAAAAGATTTTAGCCGTTCAAAGTAGATTTCTATGCGGCCAAAGTTTGACGAAGACAACGGAAAATTTTGTTTCAGTCGCTTCTTTATGGATGAGTTTATTCGAAAAATCAACTGGACAGCATTTCTCAGCTCGTTGCGAGCTTTCCACAGAAGTAATATTTTCCGTATTCAAACCGATAACCATTTTCACCTCTTCGGCCGCCGAAACAAGATTGGGGCTGCGCTTCGGCCCGAGTGCGGACACGGCGGCGGGCCGCTCGCTGCCCCTGCGACCTCCCGCTGCACTCCACAGGAAGTGTGAACACTGTACATAGGCGATATACGACGGTGGTTTTCAGTTCGAATGCGGACAATATTACATCTGTGCAAAGCTCGCAACGAGCTGAGAAATGCTGTCCAGTTGATTTTTCGAATAAACTCATCCATAAAGAGGTAAGCGGCTGAAACAAAATTTTCTGTTGTCTTCGTCAAACTTTGGCCGCATAGAAATCTACTTTGAACGGCCTAAATCTTTTAGTGCTTTTTAGATTCGAATGTGCTTGTGGTCTACTGTAGACCGCAAAAAAGACGGCTTTCGTACTTATTCTGTACATGAGCAACCGAAGTTCAAAGATAGGATAAATCCTGCGCCGCAGAATGAGATTGGACCAATCCCTTGTTGGAAAAAAGAAAATCTAGTCATTTCTGTCCACTTCGCAAGGCAATTTCACACGTTTTATAAAGACCATCGTTTCCGCAATGGAATAGCAGAATACTGTCTTCTGTAGAAGGCTACTAGTTGGCTAATTCTTAACTGAATCTCAGGTTTCCGCGCGTTTGCGCTTATCTCAAATCAGGCCTATGTTATTCAAACTTGGCACTATTTAGTACCACAATGACAATTGATGCGTAACAAATACAGATCTGTTGAAACAATAGAGGATTTCTGAGTTTCGATGAGCCTCGTCAACGAAAAGACTTAAGGACATGCCACTGGGAATCTCGGAGGGGTCGTAAATCAATTAAAGGAGCCGAGGAAGCAAAAGCTTTATAGCCAGGTCACTGTGCAATCGTTTTAGATGACGTTTAAATCGTTGGATTGAAAATGAGACGGGGCTTCTAATGGTGTTAATTAGATTTTAAACAAATAACTTTGAGAAGAGTTATGGCAATGCGACGCTTTGAGACGGATTAATCCTTCGCAAAGCGTCTTTTTTGCAAAGAATTTGAGCGGTATTGTATAAGATGATGAACGGTCTTAATCGTATTTCCTTACAGTTGTTCTATACCTTTTCTTCATGGAACACAAGGGGTGGTCAGTGGAAGAATCAATTTCCCAGACCAAAGAGCAATATCAGACCTCAGTTTTTACTTGCGTGCTGGCTCTGAGTTTTTGAAATTATCGAAGAAGCATACCTTACCAAACTCTATAAGGCAATATAAAAAACTGTTTGACCGATATCTTTAGGATAAAGTTTAGTAGTTTTCTTCTTCACTAGCTTTATATTTGTTGCCTGTTTTGTTTTGTCTGTTTACAATGACTTTAACTTGTTTAGAAAAACATTCGCTTCGTTTTTCTTTTGCGTGGTTATCCATGCACAGAGTAAATAAATGAATAAATAAAAGTACGGGTTCACCCTGTGATGGCTTCAAAAGGCACTGCTTGCATAGGGCAATGACGCCTGGCAAATGCCTCTATTGTGTCAAGTAGTAAGTAGGCCCCATTAAAAAATCGAGCTTAATGCTGTCGATGGATCATCACCAAACATCGCTTTTTTCGGAGACGTGGCGGGGGAGGGTTTTTGGGGATTCCGTCCCGGCCAGTGTGGGCGGTGTTGATGTGCTACTCGTTTATGCATCAGCAAACTGGCTCTCGTCCATGCAGTCTCGTCCACTTTTCCATTCCATCTCAATTAGCTAGTGCTTCATTGAGCCCAATGCGGACATCTTCTGAGGTCGTGGTCGTCCTTCAGTTTCCTTGTCTTAACATTCGCATTTACTGAGTTTCGTCAAGAATGGTCCAAAAATGATCGGACCTTCTGCGATTGGAGCGATTCACCTGCCGAGACAGACATACTTCAGGAGTCTCTCGTAGAAAGGTTACTCGATGTACATATTGGTGCCCCTCACTGTTAGACGTGTCCCTGGAATGCGCCGTGCACCACGCATACCAAGTCAGTGGAGTAGACGATTCGAGTATTTGAATCGTTCTCAATTTCATGCACATAAGTTAACCAACACCCAGACTCACTATTTAATAACTTCGTTCTTGAGTAAGCTATGCATTTAATCTAGGCAACGCTACAAATACCGTGCTCGTCCAATTCATTGATTCCGATGCATGATGCACGGTCTACTCCTTGTGCACTCCTGACAGTGTAAACAACGTAACTAGGTCGGTTGGAGATTTTACTTAAAACAGTGTAAGGTTCCTTAAAACGTTTCGAAATAATCTTGAAGATTTCGGCTGTTTCGAGATACTTCTTTAGCTCGTGCAAGCGGAGTTAGGTTGCGAGTTTATGCCTTTTCGCGCGCTCAACTGATACAGCCGATTTTTTACCGTTTTCACGTTAATTTGTACTGTATAACCAAATTTTGTGATTTTGCAATAAAAATTAACGTCCTCAACCTTCAATCGTGCTTCTGAAATCAAAGTGAAGTGAGGAGCTTCCTAAGGTTTAAACCACTGCTTCTTACGAGTTACAAACTCTCAAAATGTTTAGAATAATTCTTCGTTCTAGGAAAGTTTAGTATAGCATTCTTTGAAATTTCTTAGATCAGCTGTCCGAATTAGTATAGTGTGTGAATTTATAAAATTTCTATTTTTAGGAAAAAATAATGACTTAAATTCTCTTTAAAAGCCCAACAAGTCCGCAATCAAAGTACATTTAAAGAATAGATCACGCTATGCACTCCACTAGCTCTTGGCGATGTTTATTTGATTGATAGTGTAAAGGCTGCTTACGTGAAGCATCAAGGTGAGTGGGGAGATATCTGTCAAGGAGCCTCTTTAACTCGTGCCGTCTGAGGATCTTGACCGTGAAGATAGAGCTGGCCTTGAAGATGAAGAAGGAAGCACGGATAGAGTTTTTGGCCTTGGAGAAATAGATTTTCCGCTGACTACCTCTTCTCTTTAAATTTCATAATTGCAGTACTCCTTTACCCTTCATTTGCTCCATAGACTGCCTTGGAATTGTCAGTCGCTGTGAAACTCATCGTTCCATCCTACTGTGACAAAATTTACCACTACACCGACCACGTAGCTCCGAACCAATAAACTTGAATCAAAATGAACACGACAGCCGCCGCCTCCTCCGACTGCGCTATCACACGCCCTTGATTACTGCTACTTGCATGTATGTATTGCTTTTGACTGTTGCTTGGAAATGCATTGCTGCACGATGACGTGGGCTCGAATGTCCTCGGAAGTTGTTATGTTTTTCTACTGTTCATCTATGCTCTCCTAAGACTTTAATTGCTGTCAGTTCAACAGAATCCTTATTTGAAGGCCGCCTTCACTGACTATGGCATTATGACTGCTGGCATAAAATTTGTGGGGGAATTGCAGGCGATAGGATTCGCTTATTGCTAGGTGGGCTGTAATGTATGATGGACTCCATTCTTGAAATATGAGCAGTTTCAAGCTTCGAGGATCGGTCCAGGAAATGAAGCCTCCACGACCAAGGCGCCGGCAATTCAGCGCTAGTCTGACGTGCTTCGTAGATTCTCGCATTCTGATCGTTTCTTCCTCAACCACGAGAGGGCTCGAGGTAACGGAGGATCTACTAAGAGCTTCTAATATTTTACTCACGAAGTGACCGAAGGGATTCGTGGAAAAGCATGGCGGCTGCAAGAGATGCATAGCTCACGAATTTCCCAAATTTGACGCCTTGGAATCTGACATTTTTCTCTAACGCTTCTTCTGCGAATAAGACGTTTTCGCAGACATAATGTTAAGAAAGTCAAGTAAAATAAAAAACAGTGAAACTGCTATATAACACTTTCATGTTGAACAGGAAACTTTTCAAGTCAAATTCATAAACGCTTCTCGAAGAAATCTGAGCACTTTTTATTATCAAGTTGGAGATCCTTCAAATCAATGCGAAGGCCCTCCAGATTAAACCACACATTCAATGATAAGGACAAATGATTTTTTTTAAAGAACTAGAACGATCTTCTTTGAAAATTTATGATTCACCTGTTCCATTACAGTGAATGCGGTGTTTGGTGTCATTTTCCCTCAATTTCTGAAAGGACAATAATGGCTTGGACCTTATTTGAAATGGTGAAAAGTTGCAAATTTTTATGTATATTAAAAGAGGGGTAAAACGTGAGCTTCCCGCACTTCGATCTTTAAGTACCTGGAATCAGTAGCAGCATCTGATGGCAGTCTGATGATTGAAGTGAATTCACGCGTTGGTACAGCTCGGTCCACGGGGCGCTAGTTGACAGGCGTGCTCTGCGAGAGAAGATACCAGAGCATTTGAAGTCGAAGATCTACAAAGCAGTCGTCCGGCCGGTAGCGATGTACGGTGCTGAGTGTTGGCCTGCGACCAAGGAAGTTGAAACGCGTCTCAACATCATGGAGACGAAGATGGACTGCTGGAGTCACACGCATGGATTGCATCCACAGCGGTGTCATTCGACAGAAGTTTGGTGTCGCGCGGTGTCTGGCAAGATGTACGAAGCTCGCTTATGACGGAACGGCCACGTTCTGCGTGGAAAAGGAGACATCGTCCATAAGATAGGCCTTAACTTCGAGGTATTAGGAAAACGGCCTTGTGGGCGTCCGAAACAGCATTGGTCTGATAGGCTAAATATGTGCTTGAAGGTTGCTGGGTCCACCCTGATCCAGCGCTGGATCTGGAAAGGTGGCGTCATGACACTAGAATAGCGGACGAGGCGGAGGCCTCCTCCCACTTTTTCAATTTACAATAGAGAATGGTAATTATAACTTAAATCCACATTTCCTATTGAAAAGTTTTCTAATACAACTGTTTTGGTCTATATCAAGTCTGTTTTCCTTCGAAATGGGTGCTCAACTTGCTTTGAGGAATGGTCGATCTGACGTGAGGATTTTATAAACAAAAAAGGTAGGGTAAGGAACGCTGTTACTCAATCCCCTTTGAGATGCGCCACGCATTCTACTTCTACGGGATATCGTGAAAGCGATTCGAATGTTTTGTGCCCCGGGTGAGTCCGTTGCACCGGTGGTAGAACTCATGCGGCTCTCAACCCGAGGCCACGTATGGGGCACAGTCAGAGTTGAGGCCTTTCCCATGCGCGCTAGCTCTTACATTGCTTGCCACGTTAAGGTTAGGCCCTTGTAGCCCCGACTGTAGCACACCTCATACCAATGCGGATGTTATTTAGAATCTCCAGCGCAGACTACACCTGCGCTTGCTCCCGACATCCCTCGTCCATCTTCACATCACTCACATGATACAATTGAACCAGTCAACCTTCTGCAGTATTTACTACTGCGCTCGGGATAAACCTTTTCCTACTCTCGAGTCACATGACAGTGCGCCATAGATATCATACTTCATAGCAACTTCAATACACACAATATACCAATACAGGAACACAACTGCCTACGAGTTAAGGATGAGCCCCGCTACGTCACCTACAGGCGCAATCCGCAGATCCTTCCTGGCTCCTGCCCTGGACGCGCTCACGTGGACGCTCACAGTCACTGCGATTACCTCTGATTGATGTCTCTGCGCGTCCTGTCCTGGTCATTCTGGAGTCCTGCGCGGCTGATCAAGGTGATGGAGAGGAGACTGTGCTGATGATGGAGTACCGGAGCGAAGAGCGGACCGACCGCTCGCTGCGACGACGAAGCCGAAAAGGCGTTTATAGTGCGTCCGGCGCATGCTCGCGACTGTATGCCCTCCGCATCGGGACCTGGGCGTCTCCCATCGTGTGTGTCCTTGAAAAGTCGTGATGGAGCATGGCGAACGTCACGACAGAATGCGTATTTGGCCATACACTGATTTGCGGTTGCCAGCCGATGAGCAAGTCAGCGCTTTATCCTTCCCAGGCCAGTGTGATACCAATTCACTGATCTTCGGAGAGGTGGAAGGCTTGGTTGACCCAAGTGGGAGATCCGAACCAAAAACCTGACGGGTGCACACGACAGCAGGCACCTCTTCCGACTCCTCCCTTCATGCACTTCCGCACCTTCGACCATCTCCCATGTCACCCTTGCGACTGCAAGGGTCCGCAAAAATTGTCCACTGGGTCTTATGAAAGGCCCTGGCAGTATTTTCAAGATTTCAACGCAAGCCATCCACGTCGACTGCGCATCTAACGCTGCGTCGTATCGTGCGAGGGTTTAAACGCGGCGATAGCACGTGCCACCGGTGTACGCCGAGTCGGCTCTGCTCGCTGATTACCGCAGCAGATGGACGAGCATTTAGTGACCTGACGAAGGGTCACGCTCATTTCTTCGCCATGATAGCCCGCCGCCATCTATTCGATCGTGTAAGGTCAGCATTCCTCTCTAGGAGCGCCTACGAAATAGTCCATCTGCTTGATTGTTTCTAGGGCTATACGAAAAGGCAACATTTAGGAAGCAACCTGGACACCTCCCTTTCCCTTGTCTATGCTGCTTTTGGAGCGGTGGAAGAAGTACAGGATTTAATTAGACTCAGCAGCGATGTCGTGTTAGCTTACTTGTACCGAATTAAAGAAGGAGAAAGGTCGGCGTTAATCGTTAATATTGCGGGAAACGCCTTACTTTCTAGGTAGACGTGTGCGCGCGTTTCGAGCTGGAAGATCATACCTCTCTTTCCCAAGTCGATGCCGATAGTAAATAGAATGAAAAACTTAGTGTATAGAACAAAAAACTAACAAAAACAAAGAACAAAAACCATCAGCCTTGATTCACGTGCAAACAACAGCTGGGTCTACTTCGGCAACGTACCCAACATCGCGCCTTTTATATACCACTTTCCCGTCGAAGTGGATGGTTTTCAAACCAAATTGGACACTTTTAAAATCAAATCGGATACCTTTCACATCAAGTGAGGCTCTCTTCTAAGCCTAATTTTAAGATTTTAAAGTTAAAGTGAACTCTCCAAAATCTAAGCGAGCTTTTTCTAAATTCAACTAGATATTCTCCAAAAACGTCAGAGTAAAATGTTCAAGAACATTTTTAGCATCTTACTTCTAGTTCATCTTAGTTTAAGATCTTACTCACCTACACAATTAATGAATACATTGTTTCAAATTTTATCAGACTCTTTTTTGAGGGAAAAATAATGGGTTGAAGCTTGCTTTTAAAAGCAGGAAGGCGCACATTTCATATTGCCAAAAGAAGTGACTGAGATCGTCCAAAAAATCACAATTTTTATTGTGCAATTTGACGTGAAAAGTGTGCAATGTGATTTGAAAAGTGTCAAATTTGACGAGAAAATGGTATATGCATATACTTTTGTGGGCAGGGTTATTCTATTCTTCTTCTATTGCCCAATTTTAGTATGTGTTCAGAAATACACATTTTAAAACTCGAACAACACGGCCCAGAGGACGCCCGAAGCAACGTTGACTAGATACGTTGCGCTTGGACTTAGAGATGGCTGGTGTGCACCCTGATCAAGCATTTGATCAGGAGAATTGGCGTCACCACACCAGAAGAGCGGACCCCGCCACCAAGCGGGACAGACGCTAATGAAAATGATGATGAAAACTCGAACAACACAAAGAAGATTTTCGGTCTAGGATCGGTTTTAAGATAGGTTTCAATAATTTTGCAAGACTCTTCATGATATTTGAAAAAATAAATTTGAAAGTTGTCATAACGATGTTTTGTTGCGATCAAAACGTCTAGCGCCAGGCGGAGCTCGAACCCGCACCTCCATCTAACCGGGCGGGAGTGCTCTACGCCATTACACTACCGGAGCCGTTTGATCGAACGCAACGTCCACACCTCGCGGGACCGATCAGCACTCACCCGTAAACCAAATTGTTCTAGAACCTGTGTTTGTGGGATAGGCAGTTGAATCTGCAGTGGCATAATCCATTTTTATTTTTGAACAAATCCAAATATTTAAGCAGATGTTTAACAACCCTTGAGAAAGATGGAGCGGATTCAACTGGCCAATCAGGCCGCAGTCTTCGGAGAGTCCGCTCGATGTCTAGTGGTCGGGATAGGCTCGTATGATGAACAAACCTAGGAACCTATCAAGATTAAGCCAGATTTTACTAGGAACTGCTGCTGCCCCCCCCCCCAAAAAAAAAAAGCGGGCTTTGTTTATGGCTGACAATTGGCGACCACTCGGCTCACTTTCATCCACATAGTACGAAAATAATGACCACGTTCCTTCTAGTCCACCCACCTTCAAATAAATGTGGAAAAACGCATCACGAATCCCAGAATTTTTTAGTGTTCTTCAGTCTCGCCTGAAGTCACATAGTAGTCACCATTTCCTCGTTGTGGCGCCAGCGGCGGCCGATGCAGCCAACAACGATGATGTTCTTCAGCTTTTGTTCGCTTCACAATGAACGCATCTGAAATACCGAAAACACCAGCTCAACACCCTCCCTCACTCTCTTCCGCTCTCTCTCTCTCTCTCTCTCTCATTTAGTATTGTTTATGACAACACCACGAACCTTCGTCCACTTTTGAGGGCTGATCTCTAACTAGCAGCTTTTTACCGCAGTACATTTGTGCTCCAATTAAAAAGTATTAGGGTAGCAGCATTTTTAAATTCTTTTTTCCACTGTTGAAATGAATGAGCACATAGGGTTCGCTGCGCTTTACTTCTCTCTCTCGCAAGTTTTAAAACATAAAAAAGCCGCCTTCAAAAGCTTTGTTTTGGTTCTAATACCTTTCCCATAACCTATTAAAAATTGTTTATAATTGTTATTGTTTTACCTTTAAGTATTTACTTAACGCCTTTTTTAACTGTTGGAATGAATATCTATTAGGTAGTTCCATAAGTTCCCGTCGTTTTTTTGTCAACGATTCACTGCGGATTTCGCCGGCGGTCTCTTGCATAGGGCTATACAGGTTTCGAAGGAGAATGATTTGCTCTATCAGTGCTTGTATTGCGTTTCTTTTTTCATCCTGAATTTTGTCAATTTTTTAGGTCGTTAAAGTGAAAAGTGTAAAAGTGAAAAAGTGGTCATCTGCGCAGTGTTTCTCTCCGCTTAGGTTTGGAATTTTTGCGCAGTTTTTAATAGCATTTGGAAGACAATGTTCTGTACTACAAGAATACGTGCTGGTCCTTTTTGCTCATTCTTCCTTTATTGATTTTTAGGTCATGAAATTGGGACGTCCGAAGGTGAAGATTTATTTTTGCCGACAGCTCCTGCTCTGTGGTTGAATTTTTTGTTATATGTCGTTCGAAAGTGAATGTCTTGCTCTATAAGAGTTTGTGTCGCGTTTTTTGGCTAATGCTGATTTCTGTCGAATATCAACAAAATTCCAAAAAGAGAAAACCATCTTCACCACTCCTTCTCCTTGTTTAGTTGTTTATATAAAGGCTATATGTTGAGAGGTTTATATAGAGGCTATATGTTATTAGAGGATGTTTTTTTTGCGATCGAAACTTTTGCGCCATGCGGGACTCGAACCCAGACCTTCTGATTTCTTGGCAGCGATGCTACGTGCTACACCACCGGCACTGTCAGACCGCGCGTAACATATCGTCGAGGCGTATCAGCACTGATTCGTAATATCGGGATCGGGATTTTATGTAATTTCAATTTAATAATTTAATACAATGCTGACGATATGAGGCGTAACAGCGTGACCCGAAAGAAGAGGGTGGATGGTTTGAGTCCCGCCTAGAGCCATAATTTTTGACCGCAACAAAGCATACTGTAACGGGATTTACTTGGCCATTTTTCGCCCATTCTCCGACTTGGCCTATGGAGTACTGATGGCTCTGACCTGTGTCAGATTTCGGCATTCATCATGAACTCTGAAAACTGAAGAAGCGAGGGACGATGATTCGAGTCGCGGTTGAGGCGAATGATTAGGGTGAAGATTCATTCACTTTCCAGCGTAATCACAAATTGTGCTAGATCAGCCTAATTTTTCCTAATACAGCTTGATGAATCCAATTCTTTCTTTCTGCAAATGTTAGCGTGGTAGCGCAATGGGAGATGGCGTCGGCTGTCATGTGCATCCGATTTCGATGTCTTCGTTCGTGTTCCGTCCAGACAAATCAAGCCGTCCATATCTCCAGGGGCTGCAAACTGGTATCAAACATGAATGTCTTAAAAAGTGTTCGAAATGTTCGATCAATTAGTGGCGGTCGTTATTAATCGATCACTAACTTGCCTCACACCAAAACAAAGCCCTTCGGGAGGTCTTGAGGGGGCTGTACAGGCTTTCAGTAAATAAATCCTTGTCATTAAGTTAATTATTAGAGGTGGTGGTAGGCCCCAATTATCTTTTTCGCCTCCAGTATATGCATTTTGGTGGTGCTGTTGGAGGAGGGGCCACCTGTCGAGTTCCGTCTAGGCCAACCAAGTTTTTCAGCGGCCAGATTTATCCACCGATTACCGGCAGGAAATCGGTGAATTGTGCATCGGTTGGTCTTCGAAAATCTTTGTGTAGGCCAAATACGCGTTCAAATCCTCTCCACGTCATCCTGCAGAAGAGGAGTGCGTAGCGCATCCCAAAAGAGATTGACTATCTAGCAGTAGTACGGGAGGAAGTGTTCTCTATTGTTAGAAGTCAACCCCATCTTCTGAAAGGTAGTTAAAAAAGAAGGATATTTCTGAAAATATGTAGCACAACATGTTCTTCAGAGCTTCTTAAGTCTCAATCTTGCAGGCAGCCCAACCCGAAACAGATGTAGCAGTCATTGCCTTTTGACTACTATAAAACGTCACGTTTCAAAATTTCAAAATCACTGCGCATTGAGCGGACTCAATTCACGCACTTTTAAAAATTGTGTACCATAAGCAATTCCTTTCCATTTAAATTTTCTCCTCGATTTATATACGTTTAGAATGCATAGAGCATCCTGCAAAGGATTGGCTAAGATCGACCATTTTCTTTGTCCTTTTAATTAATCAAGTGAGAAGATATTTTGGTTCTGGTAGTTAGTGTGGCCTAAACAAGGATATGGGGGGGGGGGGTGCCAGCGCAAAAGACCAGGCAGAGCATGCACTTGTCGGCGGGGAAAATGTGGAAAACGTGTGCGATTTCGCTTTGAATCAAAATTGTTCCTCAATATTTTCTGGAGCAATGTTAAGCAATGTTGCAGAAACCATAGCTAAGCTTCACCAAAGTTGCCTTTAACTCTAAGCTTTCCAGTTCAGCTTATCCCACTCATTTTATCCGTCTACACAGTTACTTCCATGAGAATCTCGCAGGCTACTGAAAATGAATCGGGTGAGAGTATTTGGAAACCACAGAACTGTCCAGCTCTCATTCGCTCCACTCCGGCGAACCTGATATTGGGGCTGCATAGGTCCTCGTATCGATTCCAGGTAGTGTTCATGCGTAAAGAGTTGTCGAGCTCACATAAAAATTGCGCGGAGCTGACGAAAACAATGGGCAGACTACTATATCCTCGTCACGTGCGGCCCAACAGGGTCCCAAAAGCAGTCTAGAGGCACTCGACGCCTCTTCTGAACCAGATTCTACTTTTTGACAAATCGCTTTCCAGAACCTTTTTTTCGCCACAAATTACATAGATGTGCCATAAAGAATACGGATGGAGGAAAGCGTTACTCAATTGCTTTTGGGATGCGCCACGCATTCTGCTTCTACAGGATGTCGCATAAGCAACCTGACTGCATATTTGGCTTACAATGACTTGTGTTGGCCAGCCGATGAACAAGTCCGCGCTTTATCCTTTCCAGATAAGTCTGGCACCAATTCACGAACCGTTGAGGGTAGACTTGGTAGATTTGGTTGGCCTGGGCGCGAAATCCGAACCGAGACCCTCGCATTCTGCGCCGGTACAACCTACGAGTGCGCTACGTAAATGCCATATTTTATTTAATAGCAGAAGCCTAGCGTTAAAGATTGAACTCATAGCAAGTTCTAGTGTGTACGTGGCTGGCTGACTGCTATTTAAGCATGTCTCGTCGCTATATAACCCCTTTAAATATAATTTTCCTATTCTTTTTTCTGTTCCTAATGTGACTCTGACATCCCTTGAATAGATTCTCACTAAATTGAAACTTGTAATTGCAAAATTGTAATTGCCCAAAATTTTAAATTTAATTTAAAAACTTTTAATTTTTAACCAAGGGATTTAAATCACGGGCTCTTCTCAGCTAGCACAGGTATTTCTGACATAACATGCCCTCACTCTTCGTTATATAGCCATTCTTAGAGTTGTCACGTTTCTCGCTCGTTGATTTTGTTTTTTGTTACTCGCTTGACTAAAAATAGAAAGTAAAAAATCTTCGTGATCTCAAGGCATGTAAGAGTAGTAGTGAAAGCACGTGAAGACACTATCTCTCACAGTATCTATCTGAACTCGATGCCTCTCATAAGGGAGGTGGAGCCGGATTCACTAACTACTAAACCCACGGGTATAAGGGGTAGAGGGATCCATCATCGTGGGTATCTCTGCTCCTCACACCACGCTCCCTAAGGGTTTAATAGTTGATGAATTTCAGACCTAACTACTTCTATCCGTTTATTTACAAACGGGTAACGTTGATGATGTCGTTTTTGCCTGAAAGGCTTTAAACAGAGCAGGTATCTTTCATGTCTAGTAGCAAGTAATTTCTTTTAGATGTTTGCAGCTGAGGCAGAGGCTAGCAGACATTATGGTTTATAGCTCAGATTTCTCATATAAGATTTTTTTCTAATATAAGCCGGGCAACACCACTTTCTAGCTATGGAGTGAGGCTATTTATGGCCTCTGAAAAATGTTTAGCTGAGCAATTTTGTGGAAATGAGAGGCATATTAAGTGAACTAGATGACACCTCTACTCCAAACGCTCATTGAGCACGTTGATCCTTTGCGCAACAAATAATTTCTGTGATCAGAGCCTTAGATATCCCATAGAACAGGTGTTAGATGAAGTCGGTGATGCTGCATCGTTATGCTCGAACAAATATATTCGAATATTCGATAAATTATTCGAAAGTCGAATATTCGATACTTCCAAATTTTTGAATATGCGTTCGACTTCGAACATCGATGGTTCTAAAAAGTCGAGTTTTTCCTTGAATCCGAATATCGAAATGGAGCCGTATTCAAATATTATCCGAAAATCGAATATTTCATCTTTATTTGAAAATCAAATAGTTTTAATCGAATATTGAATAAACTTTAGATCTTTAAGCATACCAGCTGATTCGAACAAATTATTCGAGTATTCGAATACTCGAATAAACAAGAAATGGGTTTATTCGATTTTCGATCATTCGACAAAATTGATGAGCGAATAAATTCGTTCGTTCAATCGCTCGAAATTTTTCGACATCGAATCTATTCTTTCATTGATTAGCTTCCTTTGCCTGTGGAGGCAATATGAATTATGTTGTGGGCAATTTAAATGCGTATTAAGCGTATGGGGCGCGTGGAGCGCAGTCGGAGGAGGCGCCGGCTGTCGCCTGCACCCGATACCAGGTTCCTGGTTCGGGTTTCCCGCCCAGGCCAACCAAGCCTTCCATCCCTCCGGGGTCGGTGAATTGGTACCAGATTGTCTGGGAAGGATAGAGCGAGGACTTGTTCATCGGCTGGCCACCGCAAGTCATTGTATGGCCAAATACGCATTCAACTCGCCTCCACGACATCCCCTAGAAGTAGAATGCGTGGCGCATCCCAAAGGAGATTGAATAACGTCGTCCTTTATCATTTATCATCATTTGGCGTATGCAATGAAATGCTTCCATGGTATGAAATTGTGTTTGGACGAGTAGTGCTGCGAATTTTTCCGACTTTTCCAGGCTCCGAAGAAGGCGGAACTCGCCGAAACGTCAGCCTAATACAAGACGTTGAGACTACTGGTGGACAGCTCAGCAATACCACATCGACAATCAAGGACGACATGCCAAGATTCATTGAAAGTCGAACCTGGGTAGCAAATTTCCTTCGCATAGAGCTCTAGACTGATCATTGCCTGAAAGGGCTCTAATTACCATTTTCTATTCTACCTAAGTAAGATTCTGAATGGACGGCGCCTAAAACCAGAGAAGTCGTCGAAAGCACTGGCTGTTCGCCAAGTCTCCCGAAACTTCGCCAGCTGGGTCCACTCACTCAGCGACCAGTATTTATGTGGCTGCTTTATTGGCTCGTATATCGGAATTAGGTGGATGGTGCCGCGGCACCCCATAAAACGGCCCCCTAGGCCAGGCCATAACTCTTGGTCGTAATGAGCCGTACGCTTCGACTCATCCAACTGAAACGTCCTGAGCCAGGTTCCTTACTCAGAAACTTTGATGCTTGCTAAAAGCTTCACGAGCTCTCAGAACTCCAGATGTCCTTAGGGCTCTTCAAAAATTCATTCTTGAAATTTTACACAGCCTTCAGCAGAGGATGTTAGTTATGCAGGCACGAAATGATTGCACAAGGCGAAAAAACGTTCCATTCTTCCGCGAGTGGTAATTGCTACTCGACCTGTCAAGAAGTGAAGGGACAATGGCTTGTCTAACGGCCTCTGGTCATGCAACTAGGAGACGTTGATAGCACTAGCATGAAACACATGACGTATAGAGTGGGTAGCATCCACGCCTCCGCGAATTATGAGGTTGATCGGAAAGCCTTGACAATGTTTTCATTTTCCCTTCCTTATTTCGTTATTCAGCATACGAAGGAAATCAATCAGCAATATATATAATCGCCAGGGGTCCGCATAATTACGATTTACGACTCACGGCGATTTTTGGCAGTTTACGATTTACGACATTTTGGGTAATAAATCGTAAATTTTATCGATCAACGAGCAACCGACCTTTTGAGGACCCCGGATATTTGGATGATTCGGATAAGGGCGATTTTGCAGACCTCGGATTCTTGGATGATTCGGATAGGGGCGATTTTGAGGACCCCGGATTTTTGGATGATTCGGATAGGGGCGATATTGCGGACCCCGGATTTTTGGGTGATTCGGATAATGGCAATTTCGCGGACCCCGGATTTCGGATATCCGAATCCCTAACGCAAGATTCGGTTTATCAGAATACTATCGTTCCTTAACAAAGAACCCACCCTTTACAACAACAACAACAGCAACAACAACAGTGCATGTATCGAAAGACTCTCACTTCTCGTCAAGGAAGGAAACATCAAAGAGCTGGATCGTTCCACACAGGGATGTGCGAAATTTCCGTTTCCGTGTTCCCGATTATGGTGAGTCATATCTCACTGATTGTTTCGCCTTCTTTCACCTCTTGAACTTAAACGAATGACTGAAGAAAGATTAACTATGTGTTTATGATTGTGTTGCTTTCAATAACCAAATTGGATTATTTTTTCTTTCCTTGAAACGATGTACTATCGAAAGCGAAGGACCCTAGGTTCCATGAGTGCTTGAGTCAAGAATCAATTTCCTTATCCGGAGCATGCTTATCTTTTCCTTAGTAATCTTAGGTCTAGCCTGGAGCACCAAATCTAGATCAGTGTTTTATAAGCACTCTTAGGCTGCTAACAATGCGCTCCATAGGATACATTGAATCTATCCTAGTCGGAGGAGGGGATGCGTTGTCTTGCCTCTTAATCCCCACCTCTGAGTTTGTTTCAGAGCTTCAGTTACTGCCATATGATACAATGGTACCCATGCGAACTGCGAGCGTGCGGGTGGTGTCGTGGGCACTGAACGCAACTATAACCTTGATTCTGCCCTCTCCTAATTGGGATAGACCTGGGACATTCAATAAGACCGGCTAAGTGTTATGACTGGTGAAATCTCCGGCATCTTACTCGTCAGCTGGATTCATTGCGATCAAAATACTTTCTTCCTATTTACAGAGAGATTTTGCACAAACTTCGATTTGTTACATTAGCAATGTTTGAAAATTCATCTTAGTAATAATACGTATACAAGGATTTTTTATTGTTATATGTTGCTGAAAAAGAGTCGCATGCTGCCTTACCAGCTATCTAAGTTTGTTAACGGCAACTCAGTTATTACTACCATTATGGACATATGTACATTTATGAAACTTTAGACGAAGTAAGGAGTTTTGAGTCATTTCCGTTTCGGTGTTTCGTATTCCAGCTTCCGCCCATTTTTGAGTTCTTCCGTTCCGTATTCCGTCTACCGCTTTTCTTTTTAAAAAATTCATCACATCTCTGATTCCGAGATGAATAAATCTAATCGTAAGATCCAGGCTTTTCAAAATGCCATTATCAAACAGCGCAAATTGGGTCGGGGGGGGGGGGGGTGAGGGTCACCATGTGTTCAGTGCTTTTTCTCCTTCATAAGAAGGCACATGAGTGTCAAATTACATTAGAAATGGTCTAACAGAGTTCACCAAATGGTAGACACACAAGTGTTGAATAACATTTTTAATTTCATGCAGCAAAAAGTGCGGTATGGGGCTGTTCTGCATGGTGACCCCCTGACCCAATTTGCGCCGAATGCGTACAATGTGAAATAGCGAAGTGCCGATCAGAGGGCGTGCGTAATCCATTCTCTACCTCAGTTCCGTCCCTGCTGCGCCCGTCCCCCGGAGGCGCAACATGATAATTGAAGAAAAAGATGCCAAGATCGACGTAACGCTAAGCAGCGTGCTAAATGTATTCAACGTCATTACGACACTATTTCACAGTGGAGCGCTAAAAGGTATGACTCAGCAGCGTGCCCGCTCGCGAAATTCGTTTTGAATGTGCTTTTATCCGAGATGCGCGATTTCAAAATGGAGCGAGGAAATTGAAGGGGTTATCCAAATTTATCCGATTTTATCCGAATCATCCAGGGTCCGGCTAATTCGGATAATGGCAATTTTGCGGACACCGGATTTTTGGATGATTCGGATAAGGGCGATTTTGCCAGCACCGGATTTTTGGATAATTCGGGTAAGGGCGATTTTGAGGACCCCGGATTTTTGAATGATTCGGATGACGGAAGTTTTGCGGTGGCCGGATAATTGGATGATTCGGATTAGGATATCCCAATCGGATATCCGAAAATGCCTTATTTGGATCCAATGTATGTGTCCACTCTCCTTCGTCTAGTAGCTCATTCTCGCTTCGTCTTAGCGTAGTTTTTCAATAATCTGATGTGGCCCCATGACACCGTGTCGTGCGGAGTCCTTTCGAGTCCAACTTAACTTTTCTGAAACGTTGGATAAAGCATCATTGCAACATGTGGCCGAGAATTGTCGCTAAGAAAGTGAACATCCTTCCTTAATGGTCGTTTCCTCTGCGTGTCCTCACTCACGTTTCGCATGTGAACAGGGTAAATGTTCGCAGGCAATGAGGTGATGGTTTCAAGAAATTCGTGGGAGAGCACTCCATGGGAGATCCTCCAACAGCACAGCATTACCTTCTTCTGGTGGAAGTCTGATCTTGACCACTTCAGAGATGATTCCCTGAGGGCCTTCTGGGTACGGTTGACATAGAAAATGCTGAACTCATCTCCCGTGACCACACTCCCCAGAAAGTTTCAAATGGAAAGTGGAGAAGGAAAGACTGAGCGATCTCAGCAGCGACAACTGGTCCTAGTCACGGAGAATGTGGGCCACTCAAATCGAGACAACCTTTATTATATTCTAGAATACTCTAGAATGTATGGTATTATATCTACTCTAAAATGTTCGAGCTATAAGCCTGTGGGTACTGGAACAAGGTCTGATAAATTTGAAAAAAAGGCTAAAAATTTTGTTGCAAGACTTTTCCGAAGCTGAAGAGAAAATCTAAGAACTATTGGTGCATGATAGGATAGAGTTGCGCCACGCATCAGCTCAGCACGCGACGTTTATTAACTGCATGCGCAGTTGCTTGCCCGAGTTAATGAGAGGTGAAACGAATTTTTTATTCAGATAGTGACTTTCTACTATTGTTCTGTTAAATCCTAGAATAATACTCATCTAAAAAACTGCTAAGGATTAGAAATTTAATGGTCATTCAAACGAGGAAACTTTTTGCTGAAATACCGTGCGTAGGTTAAGCTGAAGTTTTTAAATTAACAACATTTTCGACCTTCTTAAAACGTGTGGAGTTTTACTTAAGAAGTTTCTGACCAGAAGAAAAAGTAAAAGTAAGAAAGGGTAAGAATTTCGCACAATAAATAAATTCCGGATCACTTTGTATTAACATTAGCGGAAAAACCTATAAGCTCTCACTTTATCGTTCTACCTCCAGTAAAAGTTCCTCGGTTGACAAGCAGCTCGAAGATAATGTTGTAGCCCTTGTGATAGCAGCATTCCCTCCGATGCCTTGTTGAGTACGCGAGGTTTGTCCGATGCAGTTATAGCTCATACTAAAAAGAACGGTCTTCTTTGTTGTTGCATTTCTGTGCAGGGTTTTCATTAAACCTCACCCGGCTAACTCGTGGCTGGAAGGCCACGAAGATTTGCAGTGCAAAAAATGTTTCCAAATAGATGAACCATAATGGACACCCATCTATCACACCCCCGGCGGGTCTCACCCGCAGCTCCTGGCACTGCGGGTGAGAGCCGCCGTGAACTACGGCAGCCATCGGGTACCTTTGCGACCAGCGGCTAAGCGACAACTCGGGTAGCGTACGAAGGCCACAGGCTCCTCATAGTTTGTTTCCATACATGGACCAAAGGCCTCGGGAAAAACCATCCTGCTCGGATTTTTAAAGGAGACCACGTTGTAACGTCGGAGGTGGTTCAAATGAGAAACGAGGTGTGCGGATCCCGCAAATTAAGCTAAACGGCATCGATACACTCTTTCCCTCATGTCTGCCTGTCACCTGGAAATCAGAGGTCTGCTGAAGGTTTTCTAGAACCTAACACCGACAATGTAGGCCGACGGTCGAGTGGTGATCCACCTGCTCACGCTGAAGTGTGGCTCACCTTTAGACAAGGAATCTTCGAGGGAAGAAAGCATACTCAAGGACTTCGAAGCACGCCAACTTGAAGTTGACGAAGACAAACAGCTGGAAGTGTGGAAGAAGAAGAGGAAGATCGGGGTCCGCAAGATGAACTGATGGACCTGGAGAGGCAGGCAGGCAGTGCTCGTATGATAACGTTTTCGGGTGGAACTCTTGTTTCAGAGGAAACGGTACGTCTTCAATTGGATTTCGGTTGCGCGCTCATAACCATGGAGGAAGACACTGCGATTCACTACACAGGCATTTTGTACCTGTGTATCACATTTATTATCATGTTGAATACCACAGCGTACAGCTGGAAACATGCGCAGAAAACGTCTGAGAATGGTATAGACGTGAAAATCCCCCAAATCTCAACCAATCAGTTGAAATGCAAAAACGCAACACCGCAGAGGAACCAAACCCCTGTCCTCCCTCGCACGAGGCAAACCTCGTCCACCTGCGCCCCGAGCCACTGGCTGTGGAGGCATCGCGGGCATACAAGACCCCCAAACGCGTTCTGCGCCGTATCCCATTGTGACCCCCTACTCTTAGGGTTTAACAACTTGGCAAAAAACACATTTTCAAACCAATTGAGGGGTGAGGATTCCCCTTATATGACTCGCTCCTCCCGTTCAGACATACGCTTCAGATCCTTCCCTTGTTAGAACTCTTACGATTTACGGTTTGGGTTTTCCGATTTAGGACGGCTCTTTCGTAATTACGATCTACGATTTACGAAATTTCAAATTTCACTCACGCACACTCCTGATAATCGCCATTGTCAGTCAACACAGTGGTCATCCTACTGGGCAGGTCAGCGATTCCCTTTTACCAGGTCTGTAGAGACCGCGAATCTAGGAAGTCGGCGACCGCCCGATTTAAGTCTTCTAACTTTGTGAAACCTTTCTCAGCCAACGAAGCCTTTGGAGAGCGCAACAAGTGGTAATCTGAGGAAGCTATGGCAGGAGAATGAGGCGGATTGGGAACGGTCTCCCAGCCCGACTCCTCGATTTTTTGTTGGGTCGCATTAGCTGCATGGGGTGAGGCGTTGTCAAGAAGAAGGTGCGCCGAAGGTCGTCTCGGCTGCTCTTCCCGAACAGCTTCCGCAAGTTTCTGGAGCTGAGTGGTGTGAACGACAGCGGTGACCGTACATCCTTGTGAGAGCATTCCCTTCGAGTCCCAGAAGCAGCGTAGAAGAACCTTCTTTAGGTGCACGTTCGACTTTGCTTTCTTAGGCGGCAAATACATAGATACATTCAGATTTAGACTCAAATAATTCAAGGACGTGGTGGCGGTTTGCCCGCTGGACTATTGATTGAAGCGTAGTCGTTATATTCTGTGTTACTAAAGTTGTTTGAAAAGGGCAGGTTTAGTTTGCCTGCACCCTGTAGAACGGGCATCTATGAACTGCAGTAGTCGTTCCGACACTGATGCCCTGGAGCGAGATGTCCTGGAGCGAATGCAAGTGACGCCTTCATTTGTCCTCGCCTTGTGTCATTCTAGTCCAGCTCCTACCCACTTTGACTGGACGTCAGAAATGAAGGCGTTTGCTTGGGTAGATAACAATATATACGAATCTCTGAGCCACTTCCAGAGCTCTAAACAGATGAGCGGATCGAAATATTAGGCTGCTCAATAAGTTGGTTTCTCTGGCAACCTCCGTTCAGAGGGAAAACCTACATATTTGATTATTTCACGAGTTGGTGCAAGTATGTATAAACCTCCAAATTTAATTGTTTTACATTTTATTTTGTATCATTTATATATTTTATTTTTATATCATTTTATATGTGTATCATCTTTTATTTGATTTTGAATCGCTCGATGATCAACATGCCGGATAGTCCTGCATATCCTTCACTTCAAATAGGGTATTCTAAACAAACTTCATGCTTCTGAAATCAAAGTGAACATCTTCCAAATCAAAGCGAGGTTTTCCCACATTAAAATAGAGACTCTCTATTCTCGACTCTCAGACTCAGTTATTCGACTCTCTAGTTATTAAGTGTTAGGTTTTTTATCCAAGGAAAATTAGGTACCATTTTCCTTAAAATTTTTATTTTATTTCAGCTGCCCAAAATGCGTGTAATGATTTATAAAAATTTTATCTTTAAAAAACTATAAATTAATGTTTGCCTTAAAACGCAATAAAACAGCATTTATATTTATTTATATCTATATTCATTTAGTGCATTAAAAACAAGCTCGTGTCATGCATTCGAATAGCTTTTCGTAATTTTGATGTGATTCCTAAGTGTTGCTTTTATAAAGCATCAAAGTGAGAATGTGTGTTTGTTACAGTTTCTTTTCGTTTCCAGATTTGAAATTCCATGCAAACGGAAACCTTGCTGTTAATCGATAGAAAATCGCGACATCCTGGACATTGGCAAGCGCAACCTTTTTTTTCTGGCGCTAAATAATGGCCGCTTTCTTATCTTTAAAACAGGTTTTGAAGCACTATTTTTTTCGAAAATAAGAATTTCGTAAAGCTTCGGACATTGTGTTTACTTATTAGCAAAGTGAACTAAAACTTCAAAGAAGCCATGATAAATTTTCTTTGAATGAAAAAAATTATTCTGATTTTTGCATGGAGACCCTATTTTAATGTGGAAGGTTCTCGTTTTAATTTGGAAGATGTTTATTTTAATTTCACAAACGTTAGGTTTGTTTAGAAGGGTGTTGAATTTTACGTAAAAATATAAAAAATATGGTGAGGCTTAGAATCTTTATTGCGAGGTATGACACCCGATTAACAAATTCTCTTCCAACATGACTTATCGATCCTTCAGCGCCGAAATCAAAAGGAAAAAGGGGGTAATACAAGGGAGGAGGCTGACTTCTGAGCCGCTAGTCAGCCTCTTCTCGCCTTTGCACCCCGCTCCCTTGGAAACGCCAGAACTGACGGCGCCTTAGGCGAATTATCTCCAAAGGCCCGGTGTTTCCCTGCATTTCAGCAGGTGTCCCCGCTGGTTTGGAGAGGTTTCCACATGATTACGTTGCGTCGGTCTGCTTCCAACGTCTCCGTTTGACTGATGGTTTCCTCCACATGGCTCCACTACGCCTGCAAATTGTTCCCCTTCGCGTCTCGCTGTTCTGGGTCCTTGAGAATTCTATGTAGCTGCAGCGATTGCTAATGTATATGACCTTTAGTAGAGTGCTGCGATGCTTTCTATTTTTCGTTCAATGTTTAGTTTGTAATAAATTTGTGAGGAGGCGCTTTTTAAAGATTTTTGCATTTCCTGAGCCTGCTCTTTTGCTACATTTTTTGATGTTTTCAATAGCTTGGCAAACACAGCTCTGTTATTTTTTTTTTGATGCAGACCTCTAAGATCATCCTTCGGTATAACGTATTTGACGGGGACGAATTTTGTGGAAAAACGGCGGCCGAACCATTGCTTGACGGCTTCATTTCCAAGATTCCTCCTTGATCATTATTTCTAATTAGATGATGTATGACGACTGTTCAGCAATGTCTATAACATTTATAATGTATAGCTGTTCTCGGATGACCAATTCGTATAGGCAGTCGAATGATTTTCATTCGAATTTGAACATTCGAATTCGAGTACTCAAAAATCGCTTTTTTCAAGTGTATTTGAATTCGCTTTTTAAAAATCAAATTTTTTGACTGTATTAGAATTCGAATATTCACAAAATCGCGTTTTTTCGAATGTAATCAAATTCGAATAATCAGAAAAACCGTTTCTCAAATAAACTCGAATTCGCATAGTTGCAATTTGTGAGCATTCGAATCCATCCGAATATTCGAAAAAGATTTCTAGAGGAAAACTTGTTAAGTGCGGTGAATCCTGAAGCACGTTCAGCGACGCTTGTGGTACGTCTTCTGATGCCCGACGCATGGCGCAGGTCGTCTGCAGCACGTCATTTGATTCGTGACGCACGTCGTATGAAGTCATTGGATTTCGTTAGTGTTTTAGTTCAGAAGGAGTTTGAACAAACATCAGAACAGCCTTCTATTAAAGGTTAGTAGTTCATTCTCTTGCTCTTGTCGGAGTAAACTTCATGTCAAGCCTGCTCCACAGCTCACCTCTGACTCTCAAGCGTCTTAACGGGTGCGTGCATTTTAATGGAAGATAGTGGTTATATCCTGTTGCACCTCTAATAGTAAGCCCTAGGTCTAGCTTAGAAAACAAGGCAAAGCCTCATAAACAACAGCAAGCAAGAAGGCTTTCTGGAGATACCTGTCAGTTAGTTTTTTGAATTGCCTTGGATAGCTTGGTAGGTTATTTTTCCTTGAGAGCTTCAGATATTCAACCCATACTCGATTAGTGAAAAATGAAGATGTTATTATGTTGTCACATAAGTTCTGTCCTATTCCGATAAGCGCTACCTTGTGATAATTTTTTTTCATGAGTAGGGAAAGTAATTATACATAAGTTGTATACCGTTTTATAGTATTGCATTGTACTATAAAGTTGGTGTACTGTTTTTGAAAAGTCGTGAATATTGCATCGTTTAAGGTGCTGACGAAACCCTGGAAAAAATGCACTTCCGGGTATTAATCCTTCATTTCTACTCTATAGCTTTTCTCGGATGACCTATTCGAATAGGCAGTCGAATGATTCTCATACGAATGTGAACATTCGAATTCGAGTACTCATGAGTTAAAGCTTTGCCAAAGAGTACGCGAGGCAACTCAAAACATCAGGATGGCTTGGGAAGAGGATTCGCCTAACGAACGCACCGTGCACAAATGGTGCAAGAAGTTCCATGATGGGGGCGTGGATATCGAAGACGAGGACCCTTGAGGACGACCATCAAAGTGTGATAATGGACGTTTGAAAGAAAGGGTGGAATCCGATCAACGAAGAACTGCGCGTGGGATGGCGAGAAAGCTTCAGGTCTGTTGTGTAACCATTTCGAGGCATCTAGAGGCAATAGGTAAGGTGAAAAAAGCTGGACCTCACGAGTTCACTGGGGAGCTGCAGTGGTATCATCCGGAGATCTGTTCTTCCCTTATCATAAAGAACGAAAACGATCTGTTTCTCGACTGGGTAATTACTGCGACGAAAAATGGATCCTATACGACAATCAAAGAAGATCAACGCAATGGCTGGATAGGGAAGAACCGTCGAAGCACTTTCCCCAACCTAGTCGTCACTGAAGAATAGGTCATGCTTACTGTTTGGTTGTCTGTAACTGGTATTATCCACTGCAACTTCTTGAAGTCTGGTGAAACCATCACGACAGAGAGGTACTGCTGTGAATTAGACGTCGTTCAGCAAAAGTTGCTTGAAATGCGTCCTCCACAGGTGAAAAAACAGTGCCGATCCTTCTTCAAGATAACGCCCGTCCGCATGTCTCACATTTGACCATCCAAAAATTGAATCAGGTGATGCAGGAAGTTCTCCCGCATCCCTCTTATTCACCAGACCTAGCCGCAACAGACTTTCATCTTTTCAAACATCTTTATAGTTTTCTGAAGGAGAAAAACTTTTCAAATGAAGCGGTATCGAAATTGACTTTAAGCGTTTCATTGCTTCTAGGGTTTCAGATTTCTTCCAAAATTCAATTAATGCTCTTGTATATCGTTGGCAGGAGTGCACTAATTGTGACGGTTTTTACATTGATTAATAAACCTTACTTCCTGCCGAGATGTCACACTGTAAAGTGCCGTCGAAAATCGGACAAAACGATAACCTAATACATTGGTTCTTGCTCTAGTAGTCTGGGTTTTCCACCCATTGTGTTAGAAGGAGAAGCCAAATAGACCTTTTGAAGAGGAATGCGCACCATACCATTTACCAGCTTATAAATCATGACTAAATAATGTTTTTTCTACGACATACAAATTCAGCGATATTCATATAAAATTTATTCATATTTTGTTTTCTCGTGGATTTTTTAGTTTTATGCATTAGAGTTGAAAAATCTTCAGAGCTTCAGTGAAGGACTTATAAACTTGCTATTCCTTCACCCTTCGTAGCATTTTTCTGCTTACTCATGCAGTTCAGCCCTACTTCCATATTTGAATATTCACTTTCGAAGTGCGGCTGAACTTCTGTGGTGGTTTTCTCTCACCAAAGATGCCTCGAAGGTAAACTTGCACTCCCACTTAGAGTCCAACCATCCTATGTACCTCTACGGAATGCTAACGTCTGCACCTTTGACACTGATACCAAAACTTTAACTTAACTATACCTTATGCTCCATTGCGCATTTTTTAAGAATTCTATTTTTTAATCTTCTGTGCCGATCTTCCGAATGCCTGCAAAAAAGAACAGCAGTTTTCTCACCAAGCTGCAGTCCATAGTTCCACTCACGATTTTGTAATTGTTAATTATTTGAAACAATAGATGATCGAGACCATCTTTTCTTCTTCTTATGCTCTGTTCCAAGACTCATTTCAAGTGAGGAATAAATAAATAAATATGCTCCCTAGATAAGCAAGGCTGGCTACCTCCGCAGCTTGTTCCAAAGCTGAAGAAATAAGACGAGGCCGACGGTACCGTTTTTTCGCTCTTTATATTCTCGCAGAGCCTCGTTCTGAAGGGAGTCATCGAGTTTCATTAATCAGAATTCTTAGCTTAAGGTATTGAGTAAGTGTACGTACTCCTGGTGCTAGAAATATGACGAAATCCATTAGCGGAAATCATCCGGAAAGTATAAAGTAATGGTTTGACGATTGAGTGTCAGCAATAAAGCCGGAGTGGGAGTCAACTATGCATTCAAGCGTTTGCGAAATATCGAACTGGAAAATATTTGGCACTGGCAGTGGGTACTAGGGCAGTTCTTTCACCTCTCATGTTCGCATTCATATCCATACTTGATACGTTATCACACTGACGAAACAGCTCATTTTTTACACAACAAATTGACACTAGCACGATCCTGGCGAATACACTCCCGAATAGTTACCGTATCATTTAAGCGCGCGTTGGCGATGGAGCGCGAAATCGTTCATTCCTAGCATAACACCCGCGAACCTCTCGTCGCTTATGGAGAGAGGATCTGGTTTCTGTGCTCTTCGAGCGCAGAACCAGGCTAGGGAAAGGACTTCAGGGTGTGTGCCATCCAAGCTGCTCGTGTGGAAACTGCCTTCGTCGCTGACAGAGAGTCCGCGGCTGCGTTCTGCGCTCTTCGAGCGGCGAAACGCAAACGTCTGGGAAATTGCGCAAAAAATGACTCAAATCGCGCACACCTCAAGCCCCCTCAAATCCCAAATAGTCAGCTGACATACAAGTGTGCCACAACGCTGGAGAATTGAACCCTCCACCTTCTTCGCATAAATCGACCCTACTTCCACTGCACCACGATCGGCTTGCCGTGACGGTCATCGCGGGCGCACAAGAGATCGATCCAATTTCAATGTGGACGCCGATGTGCGATCTCTAAGCTAGGAGGGACAGCTTTCTATCACAGTTTCCGGTCTGCAACCGGTGTACGGTAACCATTCGGGGGTGCATTCGTCAGAATCGTTTCACACAAACTGACCCTACATATGCGTCACCCACGGAAAAGTTTTCAATTCGGAAATTCAGAAGATCCGTCTTTGTACGAAATAGGAACACCATATGCGTAATCCCTCGCTGTAATTTTTGCCGTTGTCTTATATTTAATTCCTCGCTCTAATTTTTGCCGCTCATTATACTTAATAACTACAACTTCTCTAATCGGGGCGTTTCTCGGATTTCTCGTTCGTCGAGCATCCTTTCTAAAGTTTTCTTTCAGAAAAATTGCTCGAATGCTAGGAGAATCTGATGTTGAATGCTTATTTGGCTGATCGTGTCTCTGCTTCGAGTGTCTTCACGTCCAGTCCTGCTCTTTCCAATCACCGTCAACGCTTCAGAAGCTGAAAGCAATGGCACTCTCCTAGAGGCAGTGTCTTCCGAATCTCGAAAAAATTCATTGGTGAGACTTACTTGTAAATTTTGCCTCTAGAAATCATCGTTCACTTCCATCAGCTGATCTCTGGTCGTATTTTTCATACTGGACACGATACGAGAATTTTCAACTGAACGTGGCAAAGCCTATGAAATCCCATCTTCAAAACAACTTAGAGCGTCTCTTAGACAAAATACATTATTTGTGATTAAAAAGTAGATCTATTAATAAATCTATTCTAGTAGGTCTAGTAGATCTATTATTATTACTACTAAGTCGATCTGAATGATCAGGAAAGCAATGGGCAGAAATTCCTATGTAAATAAAAACAAGAACATTATTTTTCGTAGTAAGAGCATTTGAGAAATTTATATTCAGCGGTTGATCGATCCGTCAATATTCATCTCACTACGGCAGAATGATTGGCGTGACAATCATCAGCATAGAATGATCATCTGGTCACTCGAATCGCCTCATCACCCCGACTTCGGAAAGAACTTCCCGAAAGGACACTCACGGCGGTATGAAATTACTTCGCTTTTGCTTTCAATTAATTTTTCACTCTAGCCTAAAAACCATTGGAAGTGCGATAAAGATTATTACTTTACCAGACGTTCGCGGCCTAGCGGCCGCCAAACGTCTGATTGGGCTTCGCCCCCAAACCACGAGAACAGAATAACCCCAATCTTCATCCAATCTCCTTTAGGCCTTTTTACTCTTATTAAGTAAAAAATCTGTTTCGCTATATAGATTAGTGGAACGATATGGTAGAGCAGAATGTTCACTGCTCTTATGAAGCCCATATACCCTCTATCGCGATTTATTACCTCAAGTGCCCGTTCTCTACATGTCGAGAGACAGATCATGAAAATCCCAAACCGATGTGGTTAATCTGCAGAAACATAATTAAAATTAATCATTGTTGCACGACAGGTCGACACCGTTTACTGCCCGACAGCAACAATACTTCTCCGAATCACATAGTCACTCTTCCTACTTCTTCCCTCCCCCGCTAATCCTTCCTTGCCTATGTGCTGGCAAAGAGCGTCAAGCACACACATGTGACACTGAGTCCCAACTCACTTTTCATCACGTTTCCGGGAGGTCTATGACACTATAACACTTCTGCACCCAGACACAGATGCCACGACTTCTATGACCCGTTTTCAGAAGCCGATACATAGAACGATAAAGGATAAAGAATAAAGGACGGTGTTACTCAATCCCTTCTGGGATGCGCCAGCGCATTCTACTTCTACGGGATGTCGTGGAGGCGACATGAATCCGTATTTGGCCATACAATGACTTGCGGTGGCCAGCCGATGAACAAGTCAGCGCTTTATCCTTCCCAGACAAGTCTGGTACCAATTCACCGACCTCGGAGGGATGGAAGGCTTGGTTGGTCTGTGCGGGAAATCCGAACCAGGAACCTGGTATCGGGTGCACGCGACAGTCGCGCCTCCTCCGACTGCGCTACACGCTCCCGCGTAGAACGATATTGAGAGAAAATACTAATCCCCCTTATCCTTCCCCCTCTAGTGGTCCTCCTTTGCTGATCCCCTCTTTACCGGTTCCCCTTCTACTTGTTCCTTTTGGAATCCCTACACAAGGTGAACGACGCCTGCGACACGTCTGCTGAGTCCTGACGCACGCTGAACGACGTCTGGGCACGTTTTCTGAGTCTTGGTCACCATTCACACCCTAACGCGTTGCCCTCTGAATTTATCGTAAATTTGGGTGATGCGCCGCCAAAGTTATAAGCTCGCTAGCAATCGCCCATGGTTAAGCTCAATGAAAGCCCGGTTAACATACGCCGCACTGTCGTAGGCATCTCTTGGCTCTACCTGTGACACGGCACTGACATTAACCGATTATTTGCATTAAAGAGTGGAAGTGAAAGATAGAGAAAAAGATATTACCTCACTGACCGATTCATGAAGGTCCACTGCTCAGGTTTTATTGAGGCATGTTTTATAGAAGAAACCATTCTGATTCTACTCCTATCCTATGAGGTTGTTGCGAAAGTTCCCACCATTTTTGAACATGCTTTTTTCTCACTAACGCTACCTTATAGCAACCTGTCTTTTGTTCACATAAAGAGGACAGGTATGTATAAGTTTACTATTATTGCTAGCTGCTCACTCGCGCGTAACTCCTTCTAGAAAAATGGAGCTTTCAAAGGAGTACATCTGAGGTCTCTTATCGTATGAATTCAAATTTGATGAGTCAGCAGCCACTTCCTGTCGTCGCATCAATGGTGCATTTGGGGAGGGCACAGTGTCCGATCGCGTTGCATGAGATGGTTCGCACGCCTCCGCAAAGGTGAGTTTAACCTTCAAGATTCGTCCGGGTCGAGACGTGAATCCGATGCCAACAACGACCGACTGCGGCAGCTGGTGGAATTAGACCCACGGCGGACTACTCGGGAACTTGCGCAAGACTTGTGTGTGCACTACGCCACCATTGCCAGGCACCTATATCATCTGGGTAAGGTGCATAATTTGGCACAGTGGGTTCCCTATGATCTCACCGAATTCGACCGCCAGCGACGTGCTGAGGTGGCCACTCAGTTGCCCTCGTACAAGCGCGCAGGTAGTTGGCTGAAGTCCATCATCACAGGAGATGAGAAGCGGATCTTGTACATCAACATCAAAAGGAGCAGTCTCTGGGGTGCGGCCGACGAGGGGGAGCAGCCTGAGCCACAGCCAAAGGAGGGTCCTCACCTGTCGAAGATCATGCTTTCTGTTAGGTGGGATTACAAAGGTGTAATCTACTACGAGCTGCTGGCCTGTAACGAAACTCTGACAGCGGACTTGTACTGTCAGCAGTATAAACTGGCCGCCAAGATCGCAGAAAAGCGTCCGAATCATGGCACAATCCGATTCTTGCACGACAACGCTTGACCACACATTGCAAGAATGACTCGCCGGAAGCCTGACTCGACACAAGGCCCGCCCGCCATGGTTAATGCTGACAGCGACGCTATGGTCGTAGTAGCTAGTATAGGTGCCTGCTTAATAACTGACTCAATTTCGTCGAATAGTTTGATTGCTAACTCTTCGTGTATCAGAAGAGGATATTTTGCGCTTTCCAGCTCTGACTCAGCAAATTTAGCTATGAAAGCACTCTAATCTCTTTTCTCCTTTTTCGTCCTCTCGCTACCACATTTTTGTTTGTTCTCTTCCTTTTTACCCTGTTTCAGCACTGGCACGAATAAATGAAATGAAAATGAAGCTTCTCGACCTTGGATGCGCTGCCTCGCCCATCGTACAGCCCAGATATTGCACCAACAGACTACCACCTTTTCCTGTCTCTCTCCAATGCCATGCAAGGAAAACGTTCGATGACGAGGAGGACATGGAACGCTGGCTGGCTGGCTTTTCGAATCAAAGCCAGAAAAGTTCTACGCTGACGGGGTAGGGAGTCTGCCTGAAAGGTGGAGGAGGGTGACGGAGCATAATGGCGGTTGCCTATTTTCATGATGTCTTCCGCTTTTTTTGTAAAACTAAAAAAAATGTGGTGTCTTGAAAATGGCGAGAACTTCTGCAACAACCTAACCTAATAATATGTATTGTTCCTAAGTTTTTTTGTCATATTGAGTCATGTCTCGAAAAGGGTGTTCTTTTTGTCCCGCATCGTAGCATCACGAAGCCTGGACGACGAAAGGTCGACAAGCAGGCATGGCTGTGGATAGATGACGTGAAAGCCAAAGTTCGAGAGAAGAAGACGCTATATCACGTGTTTCTCGGCCAAAAGATAGCCGATAACTGGCGGAAGTACCAAGATGCGAAGAAAGCTGCAAAGAAGGCCGTGGCTGTTGCAAAAAACCACCCATTATGGAGATGTCAATGAGAAGCTCGAGTCGCGCGATGGTGAGCGGTATCTGTACCGGAGCGCTTGAAGTCGAAGACATACAGAGCAGTCGTCCGTCCAGTAGCGATGTACGGCGCTGAGTGTTGGCCTGCAACCAAAGAGGTTGAAACGCGCCTCAGCGTCATGGACACGAAGATGCTGCGTGGACATCTGGAGTAACGCGCATGGGCCGCATCCGAAAAGATGCCATTCGGCAGAGGTTCGGTGTCGCGCCGATAGCCGACAAGATGCGCGAAGGCGCAAAGCTCGCTTGCGATGGTACGGCCACGTTCTGCGTGGAAAGGAAGACAGCGTCCGCAAGACAAGCCTTAACTTCGAGGTAATAGGAAAGCGGCCTAGAGGGCGCCCGAAGCAGCGCTGGTTAGATACGTTACATGCGGACTTTAAGATTACTGGTGTTTACCCTGATCTAGCGCTGGATCGGGAAAGGTGGCGTCATAACACCAGAATAGCGGACCCCGCTACGATGCGGGACAAACGCTGAAGAAGAAGAAGAAGAAGGTTTGCATATGTACTCTCTTTGTACATAGTATCAATTGTGCAACAACTTGTGTGCAATTTCGGTCTTGATAAGTGTCAGTTCCTCATTCTGGGAAAGTCGAGCACTCCGTGGTATAAGTTTCCGGGCTTCCTGGTCTATGCCAGAATGCTGCTATTCCAAATAGAATTAATTTTACAAAAGGAAGCTTGTCTTCAAAAGGGTAAAAGTGTAAAATTGCAGAGGAGTCGTGACCTCACAAACCGGATCTTGAAAGTTCATTGTTCAGGATTTATTGAGTCACGTAGACTAAACAACTCTAGGCAGGACCGTTAACGGAATCTCGCATAATAAGAGGGGGTATATTGCCTCTCCAATCCCTTGCTTGAGTATGAGAGCTTCAGATGCTGTCCCATGTGAAGGCTATCATTTAAATTCAGAGGACATGGTTGTGTGACATAGAATGACATATAATTTGAAACTGACACTTGACCGTTACCCCTACCGAGTAGGACAGATCTCAGCTAACTTGATCACAGCCCTAACCCCTGATGAAGCTACAGTACAAGATTATGGATACCACTAAATTCTGTTACTTGACGCACACTGGAGTTCTGCTTCAGGATGACGGCGAATTCGCAGGCGATGTCGTTTCTGATACTGGGATCGGTGATCGGCTTCATCTTCTACACTTATCTGTCGCATGTGATTATGATGCGGAAGCTGAACCGAGAACTGAAGGCTGCTCAACTTCGCGAGCTCGTTCACAGGTAGCTGATTATCCAAATAGTGACTTGAGTCTGACTCATGGGAAGGCTTGTTTTTTAATAGTTCTTTATAACTATGAGTTGATTCTGTGCTTTTGGAGACCGTTTAGAGCACCCTAAACAAGGAAGCAACACTCTTTGGTTTCAAAAAGTCTTCAAACCACTCACTCTGAAAACATTGTATAAGCTGTAGCTATTTTCTGCCCTTTCACCATAACCAGTCTGTTTCAGATCGGCGATGATCATGGCCGGCTCTGCTCAACAAAACCAGCTCAATCTAGCCGAAAGGCGACGTTCTCTGATCAACATGTTCAAGGGTTTTAAGCTGTGAATGGTTGCTATCTTAACTACTGTATGTATGCTCTTGGAAAATGTTTCGTTTTGCGGGATGAGCTTGTCTTCGGTTCTTTTGCTCTTTTTGTCTTTTGCATCTTCACAGATGTCAGCAGAATATTACCTACTTTTATGGTAGGGATTACTATTCTCTATTTGTTTCTGTGTTTCTGTTTGTATAAGTGTGAGTAAGAAGTAACCACAAATGTAAACCTGATATTTAAAAGTACATAAACTTCACTGCAAACTGTTGAAATAATTACTACTAATTTAATTTAATGCAATAATCTTGCAATAATTTAATGCAATAATTTTATGCAATAATCTTCAATTTAAACGTTATCTCAGTTATCTAGAGAGTTCTGTCGGCTCTAGCAGCCTACGTTGAAGAAACCATATTTAGGTTTTTAAGACTCCTTCCTATCCCAGCTCAAGACAATATATCTCCTACATCTCCTATTGCGATAAGGATAAAAAGGACAGAGGACGGCGTTAGTCAATGAATTTTGGGACGCGCCACGCACCCTATTATACTTCGTGGAGGCGATCTGAATGCGTATTTGACCATGCAATGACTTGCGATGGGGAGTCGATGAAGAAGTCAGCGCTTTGTTCTTCCCAGACGAATTTGTTACCAATTCACCGCTGCGGAGGGATGGAAAGCTTGTTTGACCTAGGTGGAAAACCCCTTGGAACCTGGTATTCGATTCATGCGACAACCGACACCTCCTCCGACTGCGCTAAACGCGCCTCGTTTGTGATAAGCAGACAACAAAGGCCTAGTGCCATAATATTCTGACGATTACTACTGGCTAAAGTCAAGTAAGTCAGTTTAGCACTATATCAGCTCATAAGCAGTATTTCTTTTGAGACGGGATCCAAATCTTCTAGAAAACATGCTAGAAACATGCCGATAAAATTACTATGATAGATACTGACCCTTGATAGCGTCTAATCTCCAACTGCTCCAACTTTTAGCAAAATTAAGAAAGAAACAATGGTTCAACCAGCTGGTCGTCTTCAAATCCCAAATCTGATGATCTACACTTGTGTAACGTCTGGTCTCGTAACAATTTCAAGAAACTCGTCAACCAACTGCATCACCTCTCGTTCTCATGGCCGACGAGTTGTTAGAGTTGCCGCCAGGCACCAGCTTCTCCTTTCGTCCCTGTCGCTAGCCATAGTGCTCCAATATATGCTCCTGGCTCGAGTGACACGAGGAGCGCCGTATTGTTCACGGTTTCAAGGTATTCCTTCGACGCGTTGGTGGGCGTCCTGGTGTTCTACTGATCGTGAGATGTCGTGGAACGCAGTCGGCTCTCGTGCAGTGCGTGTCCGCGAAATCCGTTATGTGGACGGTCCACCTAATTCTCGACGACTTGGCCTATGAAACAAACTGTTCGCGACTCCAGAGGCGGGGAAAACTCTTCGTCAAAACTCCGCGCGGAGAGTTATTTAGGGTCATGAGTCGTGAATCCGGCATTCGTTTTCGACGTTACGGTAGATTACAGTAGATTACGGACGGCATGCGTAAATGAGTGGGCACTGGATAACCGCTCTTACTCATCTCGTCTGGAGGTGTCATTGGGGTGCTGACTATGAATTCAGACAAGTTTTTGGCTTATAAATTTTAGAAACTGTTGTAGCCCAAAGTATGGCCTTTGAAAAAAAATGCATTCGGATGAAGAAACCCTACAGTACTGACACAGTTTCATTTTTTCAAGAAGTTGGTGTTGTATGAAGACGCCATACTCTAGAAAACTCTCGGATCAAGCACATGAAAGAGAGGTCTCCATTAATATAAATAATAACAGCTTATTACAATATCGCTCACGTCGCATGTTCATAACTCCTTCAGTTTTAGGGATTTTTTTGCAAAAGGTTGGTAGCATTCGATTCGTCTCTTCAAGATCTACACAAAAATGTAAAAACAGCTTTACCAGTATAATTTCACCGTGGGTGGCCTGAAACATGACTGGAGCAGGCTAAAGCCATTACATAGAACAGCTTATTTCCTAGGACATGCGTGCTTTTGGAGTATCTCGAGGATGTTGCTGGTACGTTGCTAGTGTTCCGTCATGCCAGGAATGCTCCGAGAGTGAGCCGTGCACTGTATTTATATATATATATATATATATATATATATATATATATATATATATATATATATATATATATATATATATAGTATAATGGAATGATTCCCGCTGAGCAGCACGGCTTTCTACCCGGAGCTTCTACCCTGACTAACTTGCTGGATTCCTATTATGACTGGACTTGCGCCCTCAATGAGGGGAAGTTTTTGGACATCTTTTACTTTTATCTTTCAAAGGCTTTCGACAGAGTCTCTCACAGTAAACTGTTGACCTGTCTTCAATCTTTGGGTGTTCATGGTAATCTCTTGAAATGGCTTGAATCCTACCTGCAGGAGAGATATATGACTGTTAGGGTCAAGAACTCCTACTCTACTAGGTATCAGTGTACCAGTGGGGTCCCTCAGGGAGGTGTGCTATCTCCGTTACTGTTTTTGATGTACACAATTGAACTACCCATGCTCCTAAAAACTCATCCCGACATTAGAGTCCAGATGCATGCTGACGACATTAAGTTGTACTGTGCCTATACTCAAGGCAGTTCCTCAGAGATTAGTAGTGCTCTCAGAACCAGCATTGCTAGACTGGTCTCTTGGACTTCTGATCATAGTATTCCACTTAATCTGAACAAGTCTATGGTTTTTTTTCATCTAGGTGGAAGCAATGTAACTGAGTACGAAATTAATGGTGTCAAACTCAATTCATGTTCTCTGGCCAGAGATCTTGGTGTTACTATAGACACAAAACTTAACTTCTCAGTGCATGTGGATTATATAGTGAAGAAGGCTCTGGCAACGCTTTTCGCCTTATTTCGTAACACCCGATGCACAGATGCTGCAACACTTGTACGTCTTTACAAGGCTTATGTGCTGCCACATCTGGAGTATTGTTCCCAACTTTGGTGCCCTGTACTAAAGAAAGATGCACTTAAAATCGAAAGGGTCCAGCAAATTTTCACGCGTCTACTTTGGTATAGGACTTTGGGTGAAATGAGAGGATCTACCCTTCCCAGCTACAATGAGAGGTTAAACCTGTTTTCGTTGGACTCTTTGCAGTACAGGCGGATTTTGGCTGACTTGGTTTTTTGCTTCCGGCTTCTCAGAGGTGAGACAAAGCTCAAAGCCAGCAAATACTGGGTTTTTATGCCCACTAGCCTAAGACGGAATCGTTTCATTCTTCAATATCGGAAAATCCACAAAAGGAACTATTCCAGAATGTTTAACACAGTCTTCTGTAGGTGCGCGCGATGGTTCCGTCGCATTCCACCTGAACTTTTCCTCGCAGATTCTAGTGAAGCTTTCAAAGGGAAGTTGAAAAAGCTTGATTTGTTTCACCTACTTAATGAACAGCGTGTGTATCTGTAAAGAGTTTCAGACATCTGCCGCTTCGCATGTCATCTGCCACCGACAAGAATTGTCTGTTCCACTGCCATGAACCTTAGATTCGCAGGATGGATACATCCTCGTCTGGCACTGGCTATCGAGCCCTCTTCCTCTGTTGGCTTACTCCATCTATGGTGTTGTTTAGCTCAAGACTTGTTGTTTTCAATTTTCAGTTTACTTCATCTATGGTTTTGTTTAGCTGGTGATTTTTTTTTGCTTCTCGCAGTGGGTTTAAACTGAGCGGATGTTTCACTCTTCTCTCACATAATTTTTTCAAGCTGGGGGTGCGGTCTAATTATGTTTAGCTGTCTTTATATTGTGTCCTTTTCTCTCTAAATATTTTCCTTTCCATTATCAAATCCTTGTTATGCCTCCTGTACTTCGTTCACGGTGTGGAGGCTCCTACATAAATAGCCATCCCGGCTTGTCGTTTTCTACTCCCAATACTGGCTATTAACCAGCACTTGGACTGATGTCTTTTTACAAGCCGATTTCATTTCTTTTGCTTCCTGGCCGCCGCCGAGGTGCGTACCAGTATAATGAGGTCTCTGAAAGACGGGACCCGCCTGGCGGTGCGTGCCCTGAGAGCTATGGACTAAACACATTACACAATGTTTAACTTGAAATGTTAGCTGGTTCTCACCCCTACACCGTATATTTCAGTACTACTATATATACGCGAATTTTTCTCAAATAAATAATTGATTTTAATATCAATATTCCATTATAGTTATTCTTCTATTGAAAAATGCTCTTCTATTAAGGCTCCTCTCAGCAGGTTTCAAGTCTGTGCTGGGGGAGTGAAACATCTGCTATGAAAGCTCCCTTTCTTATTGTTTAGTTGGTCACGAAGGACTCTGTCATTTCGCTCTTTCTTCTATCTAGCCGATTTAATGGGTCCTATCTAATTGTGCGCTCTTCCTTTTCTGATGTTATTTTTGTTTGTTTCGTTTCTCCTACTGAAACCCTTTATCCATCACTATTGGGTTTTTGTGTTCGGTTCCTTGGAGTGCTTCCTTTATGGCTGACTGTCTGGTGGTGCACGCCGTCTTGCGGCGTATTAAATAAAATAAAATAAAATAAAATAAATATATATACTGATAGGATTGAACATCATATCAATCGAGTGGGCGAAGGCATGTTCACTCCGCTTCTATCTTCACTAGAAAATGTAAAGCCATCAAGACTATTTCGAAGCGTTTGAAAAAATTTATCAGAATTTTCCAGCCGCCCAACTTAGGAATTGCTCTAAGACTGTCCAGCATACATTGGATCGGAATGAATCACTTTTGGATATCCGATTTGGATACCCTAGTCGAAATCGTCCGATTATCCGGCCTCCGCGAAATTGCCATTATCCGAATCATCCAAAAACCCGGGTCCTCAAAATCGCCATTATCCGAATCATCTAATTCTCCGAAAACTTTCGATCGGATCCAATATATACTGTCCAGCTACTCATTGGAGTGCTCCGTGAACAATGCATATTGCATTGAACCTATCAACCGAGTGGACGCGACAGCTTGTAGAGTGAGCGTTTGGAAAGTTTTACCAGAAATTTTCAGCCGCACTACTCAGGAGCTGGTAAACTCTGTCCCGGCGAAACTTTAGAGTGCGTTGTGAACAATGCATATAGAATCGAGCCTATGAATCGATTGAGGCCACCGCTCGCAAGCTAGGCGTGTTCGGAGCGCAATAACGTTGTCATGTTCGAATCTTTCCGGCTGCAATTTTAGGACTTTGTAGGAAGCATAAAGCTCTAGTAGTACGCCGAAGTACAATACAGCCCGCGTCGCGCTGTCAAAGGCTCGCGGTCACGGAAAAATCCGTCGAAAACCGTCGCATGCTCATAACTCTTTTAATTTTAAGTTGTTTGAGAAACTGTTGGCACCATTCGATTTGTCTTTTCTACACAGCGCACTGCCAGAACATTTTGCTGCGTACAGAACTCACAAGCTGCAACCGAAAAGGTTCAAACATGGCAGAGTGATCGCGTTTAGAAAACGTCCGCGCGTGCAGTGCGATTCAGCACGATTGATGTTCTCCTCGCTCTTACTCGCCCATATTAAAGTTTTCCCTATTCCCAATAACAACACTCAATTCAGCATGAAAAGTTCTATCGAATGGTATCAAGCATGGCCCAATTCGAAGATATCGGTTTTCAGTGACGTCAACCTCCGTCTGCCGCGGCCTCAGAAAACAGTAAGGCGGCCTCGTCCTCGATGCAAATCTGTCAAAAAATCGATGTTTCCAATAGCGCTTTTCTTGCGAGTGTCGAAAACCCAAATCTGGACGAGAAAGAAAGCAAAAAACTCTAACCGCTATCTTGCGCCGCTTTAAACTGGCAACTGAGGCTAGGGCAGTTTAGGAAGCTGAGGAGTTCTGAGCACGTCATCGTGAAGCACCTTAAGCGCTCTGTTTGCACACGCATTTCAAGCCCGTTTAGTCGCCGGGTCTTCCCGCAGTGGTCCACTGAAATCGAAAAAAATGCGTCATACAAGCCTCAGCTGCATTTTCTCTTCCCTGTAACATTGCCTCTTCCTAAGCTACACCGGTCTACTTTAGTGTAATGCTATATTGTTTTGCTAGTCTCACGAGTTGCAGCCGAAACGATTCCAACTTGAAAGAGTTATGGCGCTACGAACTCGCCCGTGCGTGCAATTTGCAAGCGGTCGCCACTCGATTAAAAGGTTCGATTCTATATGCATTGCTCACGGCGCACTCCAAAGGCTAGCTGGACAGCATTAAAGCAATTTCTTAGTAGGGCGGCTGGCGATTGAACTCCCCAAACGCTCACTTACCAGTTGTCGAACGCACTCGATTGATAGGTTCATCTTTATACGCATTGTGTACGGCGCACTCCAAAGGCTCGTCGGATGACTGGGGCAAACCGTAAGTAGGACGGCCAGAAAATTCCTATAAAATTCTCAAACGGTGCAAGATAGTCTTGAAGGTTTTACATTTTCCATGAAGCGAAGATAGAAACCCAGTGGACATGCTTCCGCCCATTCGATTGATAGATTCGGTCCTTATGCATTGTGCACGGCGCACTCTCGGAGCATTTCGGGCATGATAGACCATTGACAACGCAGGTGATGCTTGACGTACTCCGAAAACACTGCACGTCACATGTCCTTCCTGGAAAATAAGGTGCTCTAATCGCAAAAGCCTGCTGCAGTTATTTTTTCGGCGAAAGCGCGGTGTTCTGGTGAAGTTTTATACAGGACTGTGTAGATCTCGAAGAGACAAATCGAATGGTGCCAACAGTTTCTCAAGCAACTTAAAATTAAAAGAGTTATGAGCATGCGACGGTTTGCGACGGATTTTTCCGTCGCAAACCGTCTTTATGACCGCTCGACGCGGGCGGTATTGTAGAACAGTGAAGCTTAGAAATATGAGATATTACAGCGTTGCGAAAATGAAGGTGAGCCCAGTGTGACGTACTTTTTCCGATTTCGGTCGCGACCACCAGATGCGGCGAGCTGAGGGCCTTAATGTGTTTAGTTGAATAGGGCGCTTAACGTACTTTGCGACGAGTTGCTCATAATTCCTCAATGGCCTAAATTGCCTTAGCCTCGGCTGCTGTCGCGACTCGACCGTCGCAAGCACCGGCAAGGAGGATCAAAATGTGATTCACTTCTGAACTGCATAGAACTCACTTCCGAGTGGATCGTGCCATATGCAGTAGCCATATGCTCCGTTTCCGTGCACGACCCAATTGTTACTGCCGTCGTTTTTCAGCAAAGGATCCGTCTTTCGATAGTTCCGTCTGGTAAGGAGTTCCTTTAGTTGGCAGTGGTCTGAAAACAGCGAAGCATAATATTTCCTCACCATCGTGGAAAAAAAAGGAGCGGTGAAAAAAGGATAGTAGGGTGCGTTCCGTTAGGTGTCTCCCACTACTACAGAATTCCTGACGACGCGGTCAGTTACCGTTGGCTTACCGGGGCCTCGGTCGATACTTCACTGGAGATGAGGCGGGTAAAGCAAAGCATACATTGCTACCGTTGCGCATTGAGACCTGATTGTTTATATTTTTGCTCTGTTTTCTCCTTTTTTTGTGAGTTCTGGATTCGACCACATGCCGCCTCTGATGGTGAGATTAAAAAGACGAAATGGGAAAAGGAGGAACACATCAAGTTTCTTCCTATTTTACACTTAGTCGACGACAGCTTCGTAGGTTTCGCTCTTTTTTGCCTTTCCTTTAGCCATGTTCTCTTTTTTGCCTTTCCTATGTCCTTTCTTTTGTTGGTTTTAGTTTGTTAACTGAGGGCAGTCTTTACAAACATGTGAATCTGGCTAGTTTGATCTTCGCTGCCTTCGTTAAAGTGTATTATAGGACGAACCCCACCAAGAGTCGCTTAACGCCCTAAAGCGTCTGTAAAAGTGCAATGAGAAAGAAGGGTGAAAACGAATGATGTCCTCAACCACCATCTTACAACAGAAAGTCGGCTCCGCGGCGCATAGTCCGCACTGTTCATCCGTTATACCTCGTCCGAGGGGGCTCAACAATCGCCACGCTATGGTAAGTTCTTTGGTGTACCCCGCGAGACCGTCCGCGGACGGCCGGGAATCGTGTCGGGACCAATCGCAGGGTCCGATGCCAAAAACGCGGTCCAATGCGACGCTAGCCGTACCGGGTCGACAACGACCTTCCGTGGCGCACTTCCCGTCCAAGTGCCGAGGACACTCCCGCAGCAGGAGTATGAAATAGGCCTAAAAGGGCGCTTGACGGGCGCCGGTATGAAATAGGCCTAAAAGTGCGCTTGACGGGCGCCGGCACTCTACCAGTTAGTTAAGCGACTTCTATGAGAATATAAATTACAGTCACCTCCCGTTATAACGCCTCCGGGTGAGACGCGACACCCGATATGACGTAGATTTTTTCGGGATTCTGCCAGCTACCTTTACGCTAATACAAATCAACTCCGGTGGAGATACGTCGGATATAACGCACTCCCTCGACGAGAGAAACTCTGAATCAAAAAATCAAAGTTCGAAATACACTCGTTATAGCGCGACTAATGCTAAATTTCGGTCCCAGACAGAAAGTTAAAGTCAGCAAGGTGCTGACTGCGTTTCTAATCAGACCTATCCTTCTATGGACTCGTTTACAGTCACCAGCGGCACTCGTGCAACAATGTATTAGAAGCGCATAGACGTTTTCGTGTGCGCAGAACATGGGCGATCAGAGTCAGCAATATGTCAAGTGTAAGATGACCTCTTTTCATTAGAGCTCGCTGCAAGTTGGAAGATGTCCTCAACAGCAAAGGATGTCGTTTCGGATTTAGATTACTCAAGAGAATGTTTTTCGCATTTATTTTAAACCAGAGAGGCTGGTACAGAGAATATATGGCATTACAGAATGTTTTGCGATCAAAGTAGTTACACCAGGGGCCGGATTCATCAACAATTAAACCCGTGGGATGCGGGGTATAAGGGGTAGAGAAAAGATAAGAGTCAAGTAGAGATGAGGCAAGAGTCAAAAACGCAGGCTTTACCATGGGCATCTCTACCCCTGTACCAGCGGGTTAGTCGTTGATGACCGCTTACCGCACTCTAAT